>OZ025255.1:12553167-13153167 GCA_964019135.1 Arenicola marina
GAAGGAGTTAGGGGTCGGGGTGGGGGTGAGGGTGATGGGTAGGGGTTGGGGTTGAAAGTGATGGGTAGGGGTTGGGGGGTGAGAGTTGGGATGCGGCCGCGGGCCGACGGGGGCTGAGAACGATGGGTGGAGGTTGGGGGTGAGGGCGATGGGTGGGTTTGGGGGTGAGGGTGAGGGTGAGGGTGGGGATGGGCGGGGTCAGGATGGGAGTAGGTGGGGGTCGTTGCTTGATGTCAGTATTAATAATAGAAGCCCCGTAGCTCGGCCAAAATAGCGATCACACAAATGCATTGTTTTGTGACAACGCAGTGAGCGCTCGGGACTATCATGGACTCGGCACTATCATGGCAGATCACCACACCATTATATTTAGATACTAACCGACTGCACTTCCCCCGCCACCCCACCATCTGTCCTCCCCTCCCCTGCTTTTCAAAACCACCGGCCTTCCCTTCCATTCCATTCCCGTTCTGCCGCAGCCTGCCAGCTCCCCACATCAGGTCAGCCGCATGTGTTCCTCGCGCGATGGGCGGCAAAGACCGATTGGCTCCAAACGAGGACCGATCGGTACTTCAGGCCAGTCTTAGTGTCCACATGGACAAGTCCAATAAAATGATGGCATGGGAGGGGAGAGGGGGTGGAGGCAGGGCTGGGTGTGTGTGTGGGGGGGGGGGGTGGAGGGGGGGGCATAGATAAATGTTTCCCCTGCTGAAAGCCGAGGCCTTTGGCACTCGAGCAATTCGAATCCCCAAAGATGTGAGGTTATTATCGTCGTCAGCATCTGTTCCAAACACAACTGACCGAGGAATAATTTATAACGACTGAATATGTGTTTTTTTGGAAAGTCCACTTTCGTCCTCACGTGGACTAAACCAGGCCCAAGAATGGATTAGGACAACGCGACGACGTGTTGCGTGAAACAATTTCCCAGATTTGAGTGCCGAGCATGATGTTGATCCAGGATCCAGGGACGTAGTATCTGAAAACAGACACCACGTGACAACGCCATCCTGGAGACTGCTGATAATAAATCCATGTTGAGCATCGCGGCCGCGTATCATATTCATCCACATAATCCCGATAAGACTTCAACAACACCAATGGACGCCAACCAATTGCTATACTCGTGACATGTTTGTCATCTCACCATCGGCGCATGGGTTTTAAGCCATCAATATTGTAACACTCTCCGAGTGGGAAGGACAGACCTACACTGGCGGTGTGCAGCGGACTTCCCAGGTACTCACGTATTCACCTTGAGCTGATTCATGTCATTTATTTATTACATAACGACGTGGCCCCCTTCAATGTTGGGAGCGCGGGGTTCCGTTCCGCGCGAGCGCACAGCGAAGGAAACGCGAGTTTCGCGTTACGCTCTGACGCGCACGACGCGCGAAAATGATGGATGGGACATGGGAAGTGGGTAGAATTCATTCGCACATTAAAGTGGGAGGGGGGGGGGAGGGTGGACGGGTGGGGGCAGGGCGGAGTGGGCGTCAGCGTCGGGGGAAGCGAAGGGTGGTGGTGGTGGTGGTGGTTGTGGGGGTGATATGGTTCCGGTATGACTCATATCCACTGGGATAATCCCAACTAGGAAGAGGGTGAGGAGATTTCTCGTTGATTAGGGAAACACTACAATCGACGTTGCAGGCAGGAAGGAAAGCGCACAATGCGAGGCTACTTGCTACTTGCGTCAGAGAGATTTACTAACAAACGGGACCCATGAGGTGGCAATTCACGACATTGTAGCCATGAATACCCCACCACGAGGTTGGGGGTTTAATTAATCAGGGTCGTCAGTGGGTGGGAGTAAACCGATCCACACACCGACACTAAGCCTCGCCAACACTTCCGTCCCTTTTCCTTACTCGTGAGTATGAAATTGACAATCATAGAAGTTGACGAAGTGAGAAGTACTCATCTCTGAAACTGACAAGAAAGTGACACGCTGCTTTGTTTGTCCGACCTGTGCGTCCGACTTGACGCACGTGGAAGGCCTTTTTTTCGCTACATGATTGGATAAAAGCAACAGTGACGTCAATAAATGATTGACAGCTTGAATCGCTCTATTGGGACTGAGACACAGCCCAGTAGTGGTGTAAATCGCCCAAATTCCACTACCCTATATCTCTCCGGCCTCGCCACTCATTCAAACCTAACATTGACGAATAACACCTCAATATACAAGCGAGGGCTATATACCTATATGCTATGTTTTTGCATCACACCGCCTGTGGTGCTCGAGACCCTCTTGGGGCGTGAGGCCCTCACTCCCCAGGCATGTGTTGTTTACACATGTCCTACAGGCCGCTCGGTGACCACTCAGACACCCGCGGTTAAGGTTCAATTCGCGGATTTTCGCTCCACGTCACTTGCCAAAAATTAAACAGACCATTGCGCAAACATTACGGCGACATGATGGCACAAACTCGGCAGTCACTTATCGCCCTGTCAACTAACTGACCCGCCCCACTCCGACCCCGCGTACCCCCCCCCCCCTCCCTCCCCCTCCCACCATACACCCAACCCCGGTCTCCATACTATCCCACACCCCCCCCCCCCATCCCATCCGGCACAATTCACACACCAACTTCTCTCGCTGCTCGCTTGTAAACCAGAAATCTCATTTCTGACAACATCACGCGGCATTCGTCTCCTGAACATTTTTTTTGGGGGGGGGGGGGGCGGCTGGGGTGGCGAGCCGGGGGGAGGGGGCGGTTGGGGCGGGGGGGGGGCTTGGCCACCAGCCCCGAGGCTAGAGGCCCACATTAAAACCGGTTACTGTTAGCGGCAGTGTGTGTGTGTGTGTGTGTGTGCACGTGTGCCCACATTGACCGACCACGTGTTTGTCCAGCTGAAACTCGCGTAAAACATAACACGTCTGGCTGGAGACGGCTGTAGGTACAATAGGACATGTCAATAATCATAAGTCATAGTCATGAAAGCATGACTATAAACCCCGAGCGGAGAATAAAAACTGGAAAGCGCTATCTCGGTGATCTAGTTTGCGGAACATCAACACTGGGATGTTATTAATCCAGCGGGATTGACTACAGCGTAATCCAGGCTCGATGAACGCTGCCATCTGGCGGCGTAACATTCAACCAATAGCTTATCACGCGATCTGTACCGAGACGATTAGAGAATATTATGACAACCAAGTAAACGATCGAGGTGCTTACTCTCTTAGATATAATTGATCGATTGTACTTCCGGCTTGTCCCGATGACTGCGGTAATGTTTAACTCCCGTCTACGAAATAAAGAAATTTAAGTTGCCAGATGTTTTAAAGATTTAAATCCGCAAGGGATGTTTCCCCCGCAAAAAAGCGTTGATGGCTTGTGAAATGGAGCTATTCGCCGAAGTGTAAAACTTAACTGTCTCCAAGGAGGCCGACTTCGCAATCTTTATTCTACTGTTAATACAAATGTATCCGCAACTGCCTTTTTTTAGATCAGGTTTTCTCCTCTCTTGGCTATCAGCTGAGCGGAGGAGGACGCGGATCGGTGGACATGATCCGACCCGCCTTTCTGTAACAGATCCAGAAGTGCCACATGATCTCAAATGTCGAACGCACGCTCTCTGTCTTAAAACAAACCCCAGCAATAATTCTTTACATTGCAAGCTGTCACTGCCTGAGCCGGGGCCGCCGGCCAAGTCAGCTAGCTAGTCAGAGTTTAAACAAGTAGACCCCAGTGTTTATATACAGAGCCCAGAGCCTGTTCCCTGTAACAATAAATTAAAGACATCTGCATGAGATGGTGAGAATGTATATATGGAGTCATCGGGACCTGGGAGTGGGAATTTGACCTTGGGCGGACATCGGGTAACAGACTTATAACTGATACAAATCAACATCGCGGCCTCGGTTTAACATCTCGTTCTACACATTTGGGACCCCCCAGTCTCCTGAGTCTGTCTAACAACAGCTTCTGCACGAGATTCCGTATTGTATTGGCGTCTTGAATCCGCATTGTAGTGGCGGGAGGCTGTGTGAATTCATTTCCCGCTAATTTTGTCTAATTTCAGAAAAGTAATAGAGCAGATTATAAAACTGGGCTTAGTACGATAACATAAATTGTCAAACAATTTTTATCACTTATACTTCATACAAGTTTATGGGAGTAAAAATACCATTTGTTTTCAAATGTGACAAATGAACTTCTTAATAAACAACGGTTGACCCGACGGTACTACCACGAAATCGTTGAAACACTTCCACAGAAGTACGAAAACAGGTTCCGATAAAAAATCCAAATCATTCCAGGATAATAAAAATATCTTCATGCGCACATTATAAAACAGTCGCTAGCATGGGGCCCCCTCAAAAAAAGAGAGAAAAAACACACAAAAAGAAGGGTTCAAAGCAGGCTAGTTGCACTAAAACAATATGGATTTAATACTATCAGAGATGAGATAGGTAGTAATGTATATATATAAAGGTAAAGTTAACGGCAAATATGGTATGTGAGAATAGACAGGAACCAAAAACAGAACCAAGAAACCACAACTGATGATAGAGTGAACCTGGCCTGAGCTATGTCGCATTCTAACGTATGTGAGAATCGACAGGAACCAAAAACAGAACCAAGAAAACACAACTGATGATAGAGGGAACCTGGCCTGAGCTATGTCGCATTCTAACGTATGTGAGAATAGACAGGAACCACAAACAGAACCAAGAAAACACAACTGAAGATAGAGTGAACCTGGCCTGAGGTATATCGCATTCTAACGTATGTGAGAATCGACAGGAACCAAAAACAGAACCAAGAAAACACAACTGATGATAGAGGGAACCTGGCCTGAGCTATGTCGCATTCTAACGTATGTGAGAATAGACAGGAACCACAAACAGAATCCAGAAAACACAACTGATGATAGAGTGAACCACACGAATTAATGGATGAATTCTTTGGTCGCACATTACGCATCGGTACACCTCCCGACACTTCTTTCACCCGGGTCGGGTATGCGTGCATTCATTCCGCATGCAGATTGCGTCCCGTTCGAAACAGCACCACGGGGGCGTTCGGGAGAAGATTTAAATATGATTGCAATTAGACGGATTCCATTGCCCCTACATGCACCGGACGAAATTGGGCTGGTTCCATTGCCTCTAAATGAACCGGACATGACCGGTGTGAACATTTCATCGGCTTACGGCGTAGCCCTATCGGCACCCCCGGAAGAGGTTGAGTCTACACCGGGCGGCACCACACACCCGTCCTGCCCTACAGAAATTCACTCACTCTCGGGTAGAGAGGGCTAACTCCCCATGCTACTGCAAACCGGTATATATGGTTGCGTCATCCGTTTTTGATCACCAACGGGCACAGGAGTCCCCACCCTTTGTGAAACTCTAGCCACTCTGCCAGCAGAGGGAGCTCGTTCCTCACATCACCTCTACCCCACGTAACCGCCAACCTCGCGGTTGACATCAGCGGCGCTGGGGTCCCGATTGGTTTCAGAGGATTGTTTCGGTTGAATTTTGTATTTTCGATGCAGAAATCGAAAAATATAGATATTCTGTTATCGTACGATGACAATGGAAATGCTAAACGAAAAAAAATATTTCAAAATAGCACGGGTTCAAAGTTTAAGCCTTTGACCTCGCTCCAACTCGAAAATACAGTTCGAAAGTAACAAGGCTTTTAAAATCGAACCAATTCGTCCCGTACCGTACCAGTAGCACAGTAAATGCTAAATAGTAGTGTATTGATGCAAAACTGCGAATATAACTTCGATTAGATTCATTTCAATTTTCGCGTATGAAGGATAATTCTGATGGTAAAATTTGACAGACGGCATATAGCTTAAGCGAAACGCCCTCTGCCGAGAGATGGGGCCATAGCGTGTCACGACGCCAGAGAGACCACTATATTTGTCAAAATGGCGGAAGGGTAAAAAAGGAGGTGGGAAAAGATACCAGGAGTCGTTGGTTCGCTGGCCCGGATCGCCAAACTTTCACGGCCCGTTTGAAGTGCTTTTACCCGGTTCTCCGGTGGTCGGCGCCTGGGAGTGACGGGTTACCCCGCACCCTGGTGGTCGGCGGCGGGAGGAAGATGAAGAGGCCAGGCACATGGGGAGCCATACATCAGCGGCTTCTCAAGCGGAAGCTACCATGTTTTGACGTCGTACAAATTACCCCCAATTTCTCTAATTACCGACTTAGCTTCGCAAGGTCTCCCCCACCCACCCCCCACCCCATCCTCGTACCCGGTCGCGGCAGTTTGAAAGGGAGGGAGGGAGGGGGTGTGGGGCGGTGGGCACATCCTCACCAGTCGTCCCTTCTTCCCAGGGCCATATCTTTCCTAGCTTGTCCCTAGGTTTCCTTAGTACCACGCCCCCCCCCCACCCCCCACACACACACACTCCTCAGGCTCCCGCCCCCCCTCTGCTTCCTTACCTCGTGTCCTTTTCTTGTTGGACTTAGGTCACAGACAAAGCTGGGTGGAAGAAGGAGGAGGGGGGGGGCGGTGTGGGGGGGGGGGTGTGGGGGGGGGGCGCAATGAGGGTACTCTACCCTATCGCTGCCCTAACACGCATTCCATTCCACCCTGCCCCCACCTCAACCACCCCTGGCGCTATGCCCCACGTCCACCCTCCCCTACCCCACACCGGCCCAGCAGAACACGTGTCTCTGTCTTACCCCCTCATAATTAACACAGAGGGACAAACATCAAGCGAACCGCTCGCTCTACAAGCACTATCTCAGTCGGCGTGCAACAGAAGGGTACGCAACCAGGGACCCCCCTGCCCCCCCTATACCCAACCACACTCTGCTCCCTAACCCCCAAAGCAACCCCCACCACCACCAACACCCGGTCAACCTATCTACCATCTTCCCGCTCCCCCAAACTCCGGCACACTACCCTTCTACACAGCCTCACTGGCACCGTCCCTGTCCGCGATGTAGGACTGTTACCCCCGGGTGTTAACACCCCCCTCCCCCTCCTCCCCAGCCCCCATTCACCCCTCATCCCCCCCCCCCGGCCACCACCACTAACCCCTTCACGCCAGCATTTCAAAACGATTCCCCTCGCCGCTTTGAAGTTCTCTTCGGTATTTCTTCTTCTTCTTCCTCTTCGGGGCAAGGATGACGCAAGCGGTCGGAAGCAGGCAGACGCCCTGGCGGAATTCGTCGGCGGCTGCGGCTGCGGCGGCGAAATCAAAAAGACTCCCAGAGGTTTCCAGGCGTAGCCCATAGCTAGGCTTAAAACCTTTGTGTTCACAGCTAGGCTTAAAGCCTGTGTTTGAACCCTCCCATACAAGAAGCGATAACGACATAACTGAGGAGTGAAGCAATCCCGGTCAAAGCGGGGGGGGGGGGGGGGAGAAATGGGGGGGGGGGGGGTACCGCACGAGCACTGGGACCTGGCGATCCGACTATGAAATGAAATATCGGGTATCCGCGACCACTACTGGGCGCATAGAGGCAAAACTGGACAGCGAAGTCTCCCGCGACAATTAACAGGGGGTTACATGCCGAAAACATGCCCCAGATACAAGTTCCAGGGCACGACCCTATAAGCTGTTGGTCTCTGCAGCTCAACCTGTTCATGGTCGATCTTCGATGTTAGGGCGACCCATTGTTTCAGCATAGCTCACGTATTACTCGGGCGTACAGTTTACAAAAATAATCCATTTCGGGGGTTCTAACATAGAAGATGGACCCTGTTCATCTATCAACAAAGCTAGGGGGTAGGAGCTCCCAGCATGTCGAGGCGCAGAAGCCGACCGCGCCACCACTGAAATATTAAGACCCCGCTATCCAATAACAGAATCACATGCACCGTTATGGCTGGACTGGGGTTCTACGCCACCTTTGGGCCTATATTTCTTAAACTGGGCCAAGAAAAGCCCGGGACAATGTGAAGACTTCTCTGGAGCGAACACATTGGCGGAGAGACACAGTTTCAAAAAAGTCGAACGGTTATCGCAACTTGGCAACAGTGGCGACTCCATGCGAGTAGAAATTTCATTTTCCCAGCACCACACCACCACCGCTACCAAGACGCCGCGGCGCCAGAAACCTGCCACTCTCTGCCTTCGACTCACTCCCCTAGCTTTCGTAGCGCCACCTAGCGAATGGCAGCTTGGGAACCTGCAAGTGCGAAGCCTCTGATGGTCACATTATGATTCGCGGTCTGCATGCAACGGTTATCATGCAACCACCCCACTCGGTCGGTAATTCTCGGAATGTATTTACTTTTAATCGTGAGGGGAGCTCCGTTTGTTCGGCAAAATGTCACTGGCTGTAACTCACCAATGGACAGAGACACGATTCCGCCACGGAACCCATAACTTCTTTGACGGACAAACTTTTAAGAGTTTGACGGGCGGCCAAATATGTTATCCCTGCTCAGAGTTGAGTAACATGTGATACTGGCCGAGCGGTTATTACGGCACAGATGCTGCTTAGAGGCAGGCCTGGCAAGCCGAGCGGGTGTTAATTAATAGGGCATTCTGCGTCAAAATTTCAACAAGATTAAATAATAACAAATTTGTCTCTAAGCCACTGTTTCGTACAATTAAATATACACCATACACGTAGGCAAATGTACTTGATAGCAACTTTGCCTTTGTCGTCAGACGGATAAATTTTACAGTATTTTGATAGTTCTTCCGGGGAAAAAAATTACCAACAGCGTTCCATTTGTGAAGAGCGCATGTTAAAAAAAAAATCAAAATTCCCCCCCCCCCCCCTCCTCCTCTCAGTTTCGTACGATTAAGCGTGATGGGATGAGATGTGCGTGTTGAGATGTGCAATTCAAACGGAATGCGCTGCCGGGATGAAAAGCTAAACTGTATTACGGAGCCAGTGTGATACTTATAGGTGACGCACACATGTCAAACTGTCTCACTACTAAGGTCACCTTCTTCCAGCACCCACACTCAAGTGGAAACGCTGCGGCAAATATCTATAGGCTAACTGTGTCCCTAAAATACGTTCGGCTTTAGCCAGTGTGAGAACTGCATCGCCGTGAACCCTGTTGTCTTTGTCGAGTGAACGAATATATCAAACTCAGGTGCCAGCGACCCTTGACAGGGAAAGAGACGACCTGCTCCCTGTGCCACCTCCCCCCCCCCTTCCCTCCGCCCCCCTCCCCTCCGCGGTGTGGAACGCGGATAGACGATAACCTTGGACGACCGTTGGCCGACCCTGACCTTGGGCGTCCTGGTTCCGGAGCACGAGTCTCGGGAGAGACAGGGAACGCGTCGTAAGCGATAACGACAAGGGTGACGGCCGCTGTGAGAGATGCGGTGGGAGGGAGTCGGGATGGAAGGGGGTGTGGGAGGGGAGGGGAGGGGGGGGGGCAAAACGGTTGAGGAGGGGGACGTACGTAAACAATACTGTAGCGGATAGTGGGTAGAGATAGGATAGGATGTGTGTGCGGGTGTATGCATGGGGGTGGGAGTGTGCGCTTGGCGAGGGGGGGTTTGGGGGGGGGGGGGGCGTAACGAGCCCACGATGATGGGAAGACAGCATCCCGGGCATCTCGGGTGTTGCAGGAAAGAAATAAAATGGGTCACACAGCCGAATTCACGTTGCAGATGGTAATGATTTTAGCGCGTCACTCAGAATTGTCCGCCACAGTTCGGGAGGGAAAAAGAACCCGCCGGGAGCGACAATGATGTGACAGGACAAAGCCGCTCCAGACCCAGACGGGAGGAAACTAAAGCCGCCACCTGTCGGCCTCTAGTGCAGATCATTAGTTGCGACTCCACCACTGTATGGTTGGTTGGTTATTCAGGACGCTTTAACCACATTTGGTCAATGGCAGAAGGAAGGGAGAGTGGAGCCATGTCCCCGGGGTTAACCCCCTACTCTTTGCGAAGAAAGACATGGGATCTTTATCCTGCGACCACACAGACATGGCCACAGCAGGGCTCGAACCACCGATCCACGTGCCGTTAGGCTCTCAGGTGGCCAGAGCAAACAATGCGAGCGCTCTAGCCCACTGAGCTATCGGGTCGGCCCCCCACCACTGGATGAAAGTCTTTGTCGGCTTTATGTACAAGTATTCCTTTGGACTGACCGAACTTTCACACCAAAGTGACCCTCCCGAGAGAAACCTACGAGAAGGGAGTTCCGGAGATACCTGGTAGCTGGATTCCCTGATAACATGCGACACAGACACGAGTGTCAGGATGACGGGGGGCAGGAACCCCTCGTGCCACTGCCACCCCCCCCCCCACCCCCACCCACACACACCGTCTGTCTCAGCTCTATCATTCAACAGAGAAGTGGTAGGATATATATGTTAATTTCGTAAGTTTGCAGCAAGCTCAAGGGCACATCGGGCGAAGAAATGAATCGCAAGGGAAAGAATTCTGAAAAGATGGCGGGGGTTAGGTACTCTCTGAGAAAAAGAAAAAAAAACAAAAATAATCTTCCATCTCTCAGAAAAAAACCAGAAGCCTCTTCTCAAGGTCATCTCTGGAAGTTGTTTTTTCCGGGTCACCGCAAGTATGCGACACGTGACTGACTCCCCCCCACCCTTCTTCCCCTCACTCGGTCCCTAAGCTGAGGATCCCCATCCCGTTCCACGTGGCATCATCATCTCTTAGGCATAACATATTAACCTGCCTTACCGGGTGGCGGTCGGCGCCGTCTACTAACTGCAGCAGTTAATGAGATAATCATTCCCCTGGCTTCCATCATGCCAAGCGCGGCGAGTGGCTCCATCTGACGGGCGCCGACGCCGTTGAGTGACAGTGATACACAGCGACGCGAAGCACCGCATACATACATATCCAACACGCCAGATGGGATACAACTGCATCCCCCCTCCCCCCCCCAACCCGCCACCCCCAGGTCGTTACCCATTATAACCCCGCTTTCGTTCTCCACCCACCCACCTTACGTCTTTAATACGAACAGTCCTTGTCCTTGGGCTCACCTCGGAAATTAATCGTTCCGGACACCGCATCGCCGCTCAACAACGTCAATATCGCCGAGGACACAAATTAACAACTGCACAACCCCCCACCCCCAAACACCCCTGCCCCTTGGTTTGGAGATCTCCTTTCCCAATGGGCTGTGGATTTTGCGGGTGGTCCATGAAGAGGGGGTGGGGACGCAGCAGCCCCAGTTCTGCGGCTGTAGGACGGGCAAAAATCTGACGGGGCAGCCACAGGTTTGGGGCGAGTGGCAGGGTCATCAGTCTCTCCTGTATGTGGGTGGTCTTCTTGGCAACAAACCACGGGTCCCATACTCATCCGTGGGTCACCTAAGCGGCGTGTTTATGAGTCCAACGAGATTTCTCCGTCCAGTAAATGACGAAAAACGGTTCCAGCATATCTAGTGTTTTTAACAGGATTTCGGCCATCAGAAAATGATTTTTGCCCCAAAATGTAAACAAACCAATCGCAACCGCGGATTGCAATCAGCGCCGCCTACAATGTGTGCCTGTCAAATTGACAGTTCGAGATTGGTGTTGTATTTTACCTATTTAGTTTTGGCGGGAAAGAGCTCGATTAGTAACTGTAACGAGAAAATTCTAAGGACACTTACCAGCGTAAGTGCTATAAACGCCATACGTTATCATGTAACACTAACATCTTTGCTTCATCATTGATCCATACGGACAGGACTAATAGCATAGGCGCCTGAAGGCGATGCCATAATGAGGAAGAAATAACAGCAATTTATATAACAAATAAAGTATGTGTCAGTGAGTATATGCCATCCATATCTAAGGCTCAATTATTATTAGATAACAAAATTGACTTTTATCAATTAAAATGTTGTCATTTTGATTTAAATAATATTTATGCTTTATAGGGAAAACAGAGGAATATAATACAATTTTATACACATTGCCTATATAATCCATATATTATACATGGATTAGGTCAAATCTAATACTAAAAAAAGTTCATAGGTAACAATTCAGGCCGTTTTTTTAACATCAAAGCATATATTTTTTCACAATTGGCAAATTTGTGCATGTGCAGAGTTTCACCTTTTACCTTCCCTCGCTTGGCCTTGGTTTCAGGTGCCTGCGCTGTGGAACTAGTTAAAGTTAAGCTTACTCATCCGGCAATATTTTCCTTGAAAAATGTAAAAACTATCTTGATTGTAAATGATGTATTTATATTCTTAGCATAGAAGTACACCTATTGTAAGCAATAAAAACCCAGATATATTGTTTAAGCCTCTTTTTTTGGCAAAGTTACTGCATCCTATGTGAAAAAGTGTAGCTTTCTTGTGTACTATGACTAAAGTCAGTCATAAATGCTGTAGACACACGTTTCAGCCCATATTTTCCACGAATTTGCCTCTATCACTCTCAAAATCACTGACGTGAGAAAGCAACACTAGACCATTTTAAGGATACTAAACTGATGTTTGTACTGCGATGTTATCCTTTTTTGAGACACGAACAATATTTCTCCATGCTGACGCTCCATTGGCAGCAGGCACTGTGTCGTAAATAGACTAAATCACAGACAATGAAAGGCTCTATAGTTGCCATGGCATTCTCGTGGCTGGTATAAATATAGAGCATGCATTGTTCAAAGCACGTTCGGTGCCATGGCAACCATCATTTTATGACGCATGTTTTAGTATTTTGGCGACAGAGCGTTTTCTGCAAATGGCGTATCAGCATGGAGAAATATTCTTTGTGTCATAAAAAAGGATAACATTGCAGTACAAATGTAAGTTTGGTATCATTAAAATGGTCTAGTGTTGCTTTCTCACGTCAGTGATTTTAAGGGGTAATGGAGGCAAATTCGCGGAAAATATGGGCCGAAACATGTGTCTACGGTATTTATGACTTTGACGTTATGTCATGAAAATATACACATTGCTACAGTTTTATACCGTTCATCATGCAATAAACATTCTATTTCTCATGAAGGTTACATTCATATAGTCAGACAATGTGTTCTATAGATGTGTTTCCAATATATTTCGAAAACTATAATTTAAGTAATAAATTGCTGCATGAGCAGCTTTAATATCATTATCAGTGTCAGTCAGTGACAGAACCATATCACGGCATATGGTCGATGACTGATGACGCTGTGACCTCCTCAATTAGGCTAATTTTCAGTAGCCTAATGAGTTTTTAGATTCGTCAACGTCATCACTCAGTCACTGATTCATTGACATAAATGACATCATCGTTGACAGCATTGACAAATTGTCCTTCCATTGACATTGTCAATCAATGTGAATCATGATGTGTTCATGACTGAGTCAGTGTCAGTGACTGAGTGAGTGACCGTCGCAATCTGACAGGGCAGGGGCATCGCAAGGCGTTTGTTATCACAGAAAGTATCAAGCACTTACCCCAGTCAGTACAGATTGCATCGAACTCCGATGTGACAGTTGTCGCTTGCACGGCAATGACAGTGTTTATGTTGGACACAGTCGCTCTTCTTTCTTTTTGATCTGCGAGCGGCATGGGATTCCCCCGTTTCCGTTCCCATCAGCCTTTGTGCGTAAGATTACGTCATATGCTTTCCCTAGATGGCGCCACCAGAACTGTTCATCTATTACCGCATTCACTAGATGGCGGCACAAGCGTCGAGGTTTAATGGTGGCAGTTCTTTCTTTCTCTGGACCTCTCTTTTTTTTACTCAGCCAGGGATGGTACTAGCCTACTCACGGCCACATATTACCAAAGAATTTACATACAAGTTCTTTGATATTACTCACGAGTGATATTTACCCTGTTATAAAAAATTACCTGCAGCCAAAACTTAATTTGTAGAAATGAAAGTAACGTTAGTTGTACCCCCCGTCTTTTTTTTCACTGACAAACGAAAAATAAGAAACATGTGAAGAAAAGTGGGGAGGGAGGCGCAGGGGCGGATCCACGGAGGGGCCGACCTGGCCCTGGCGCCCCCTTTTAGGGCCGAAATTTATGTAATTCATACCACTTAACATACGAAAACCAAAACCGGCCCCCCCCCCCCCCCTATCCAGCATATCTGGATCCGACCCTGAAAACGGCTCCCCCCTATCCAGATTTTCTAGATCCGCCCCTAGGGCGGGGGGCGTTTCCCAGATAGCATGTAAACGATAGTGTAACGTTTTATCAAGGTTTGATTGGTTATTTTTTGGTTTACGTTAGCATGCTAATATTACTACTACATTAGATAACAATTCGCATATTACCGTTTGCATCGAGAAGGTTACCACAGTATTAGATAAGCGTTCGTATGTTAACGTTTGCATCGAGAACGTTACCGCAACATTAGATAACATTTCGCATATTAACGTTTGCAACGAGAACGTTTCCGCAGCATTAGATAACCGTTCGCATATTAACGTTTGCATCGAAAGCGTTGCCACAACATTAAATAACAGTTTGTATATTAACGTTTGCATCGAGAGCCTTGCCACAACATTAAAAAAACGTGTACATTTTAACGTTTGCATCGAGAGCGTTGCCACAACATTAAATAACAGTTTGTATATTAACGTTTGCATCGAAAGCCTTGCCACAACATTAAATAACAGTTTCCAAGTTAACGTTTGTATCGAGAGCGTTACCACAACACTAAATAACAGTTTGCATATTAACAATGGCATCGAGAGCCTTGCCACAACATTAAATAAGAGTTTCCAAATTACCGTTTGCATCGAGAGCGTTATCACAACACGAAATACCAGTTTGCATTAACGTTTGCATCGAGAAAGTTTTCACAAGATTAGATAACAATTCGCATATTAACGTTCGCATCGAGAACGCTATCACAACATTAAAAAACACTTTGCATATAAACGTTTGCATCAAGAAAGTTTCCACAAGATTAAATAACAATTCGCATATTAACGTTTGCATCGAGATCGTTGTGGCAACATTACATCTCTGTTGGCATTTTAATATTGCTTCGAGATCGTTAGCTTAACGTTAGAGTACAGTTTGACAGCAAACCAGGGTCGGAGAAAATAGTTAACAAAACAATTAAATGAAAGGGCAAAATTATGGAGATAGAATTTGTTTAGAGATCATATCTATTGTGAGTAATGTAGTACTTGAAATGTTGTATAACATGAAGTGTTTTAGATCTGTAAATATAATACATGTATATCATTTTGTGTCTTTTGTTGCCACTGACACCGCCTTCAGCATTCGCTGCAGACCTTTTCAAATTTGAACCGTGAAGGTAGTGTAAGGGCATTGTAAACATCAGTGGTAAATTTGCTATCTTCTTGGTAAACACTTGGGGAACGTCACAAACGAGCACATAACATTTATCGCCTGGGCTTAATTACTATTTCTACCGTATAACGAGTATTCAAGAGCATTACACGAGGTTTAATTTTCAAAATAAGTATAAAGGTTCAACCATGATTAGATAGTGGTTAACATGTAATGTTGAAATTTGAACATTAATATAACGTTATTGATAAAACGGTCCAACCAGGGTGAGATTACGGTTGGCATTTAACGTTAAATAATAAACCTTAATATAGCGTTATTGATATAACGGTTCAACCACGGTTAGATAATGGTCAGCATTTAACGTTAAATAGTAAACATTAATAGCGAGCTCTAGCGAGCTATTATGGTAACGTATACGAAAACAAAAAAAAAAACAAAAAAAATAAAATCAAAAATCAAAATCAAAAATGATACGTTTGGCTTGCCATACATTGCCATACTATCTATACTAACTAGCCGCCCCGCTCGCTCCACTCGCGGGACGTCTAGCGTTCGCAGTAATAAGCGAAAGAAATAACAGTATGACAGTATTTTGTTTTATACGTCAAATAGTAGCAGGCAGAAGGTAGACATTGGGCAGAAATAATATCGATAATTATATTGACATAAATTGAGACCGGGACATAAATGTTAAGGATATTTAAACCCTGTGCAATTATTGTGCATCCAGTAAAGAATAATCAAATTGCGGCTAAAGCACGACAATAAACGAATATCAGTCCAGTAAAACTAAGGCCCAAGCTCATACATTGATTGAGTAAAAAAAAAGGGTTGATTGAGTTTAAAAAGGGGCTGTTTCCCGTCCGTTGTTCGTCATTTGACGTAGTACTACTACCTTCAGTGGATAAAATATGCCTGACGTCCTGGTTGGATCTATAGAATTGACGTGTAGACCGCTTAACTATACTGTAAAATTTGATCAAAGATCAAAAAGATCAAATCAATTGAAATAGGCAAGGTTCCCCGGGCAGAGTTCGTTCTCTTGCTACTGATGGGAAGTTGTGGGCGCGAGACAGTACGGGCTTTGTTTGCTTTGATGACGGTTCGTTAAATAACGAACAACGGGCGGGAAACAGCCCCCTTTTTTACTCAATCAACCCCTTTTTTTTCACTCAATCAATCTGTGAGCTTGGGCCTTAGTTTCACTGGTCTGATATTCCTTTATTAGCGTGCTTTAGCCGCAATTTGAGTATTCTGTACAAACAAATAGTCATGCATACTGTTATTTCTTTCGCTTATTAGTACGAACGCTAGACGGCGGCTAGTACGATTAAAAAAACGTCAACCGCGCGTCATGGCCTATAACCTATAAGATTAGGACAGCTGGCTGCTGCAGTTGATACAGCAGCTTTAAGAGCTAGGCCTTTATTATTTTTTAATTTGGGTGAGCTCGCAACTTAGGCAATGCCTATTCATATTATAACGTTAAGTCAATGAGCAAAAAAATATTTTATTAACGTTTGTCTTAAAACGTTGCATTAACGCTACTGCAAACGATAAGTTAACGTTAGGTTAATGTTGGCATGCTATCTGGGTTTACCGTCAGAGCATCCGATATTTACAGGAGCGGTTCACCCCGTTAACCGACACAGTTTACGTGTAACAGATTTTTCCTATTCTATAAATTACGCCATTTCACACCGACCCTTTTCTGCCTTGCTGCAACGAAACCGTCCATCTCTCTCGTTTAGCTGAACAAATGAGCGCGCAGCCAATACCCAGTAACTACACATATTCCGTATTTTATTATGTGCTAACGTACGCATATAAGACTATATTACATATATACGTCACACATAAACAATCGATCTTTTGCTGATAGGTCATGCAACTCGATCACACGAACAAGTGGACTTTCTCCATTCGTTGATCCGACATATTTGGTATCCGTTATTATATCAGGTGGAACGAAATATGTGTCGGATTAAGCAATAAAATGTGTCAAATTAGATGTTTTTTAGAAAAAGGTGAGTATCGAATTAGCCGGTGGACCTCCACCCCCCGGACCCCGAAAGGACTAGGAAGCAGAGGTTGTGATCCGATGCTTATGGCTCATAGGATCTAGCTGTTTAGCTAGAGTTAACCCACCAAGCCGTGGCTCACCATGCAAGGAGTGACTCGTTTACAATTATTTAAATGTAGGGGACATGGAGTGGTGCAATCGCGGGAGTGTCATGATGTCACCCGAGAATTGTTGCTCTGCAGTGGCCGTTATGACTGACAAACATCTGGTTTGAATTTCAAAGCCCGATATATTCTGGCTCCATTATGAAACATGATGAGCCACAAAGAAAATGTTCATTTATACGTAATTGCTGATCAACTGTGAATAAATTAGGGCGGACTTAGATGCAGTCACACATGCTGCAAGTGGACATTACTGCATACTTCTTGGACTCGGCAGCATGTTCATGGACAATGGACATGTAGCCAGCTTAGGGGCGCACCATTTCAGGGGCTAGAAAATAAATTACCATGCATTTTTTTTTTTTTCATCAATTTATTGACGATTTATTTTTTTTGTCATCAAATTATTTATAGCCTGGTAATTCCATTCGAAATGTATTTATATAGTGTAAAACATTTTGTTTAAATTATGAAACCAAGTTATTTTTCTTGTAGCATCTGAAAAGTAAACAGTTTTTTCCCTCAATTAGTCACAACAAACCATTTTTTTCAAATATTTTCTAGCCCCTCCCCCTCCCCGATATGAAATGGTGCGCCCCTTACATTTTCAGAAGCAACTGGATCCGTAATTAAAGTTGCATGTCGAGCTCTTTCCCGCCAAAACTAAAGAGGTCAAAATACAAATAAGAATCAGTCCTTGAATCATTCAAGATTGGTTTTGTGTACACTCCACCCATGCCAGACTGCCAAATAGTGTCTCTTAGCCTTGCCCGTGATATAACTTACCGCAAGTTTTCATTTTAGTGGTAAACGTCATCAGTTTGTGTGCTTCGCGATGCTTTGGTATAAGTAGCAGTACCGCGACCGAGTTCTGTGGTGTCACGGGGTAGACACGTTTGCCTCACCATAGCCGAAACGGCGATGTTTATCAGGTTTTTAAATTTATAGAATGAAACAATCGAGTTTTCTGCAAATTTTGATTTAAATTTCGCCTAGGCTTAGTTTTGGCGGGAAAGAACTCGACATGCAACTTGCCAAGGGAGGACCGCCCTCTTTTTAAAGCTACTCTACTGAAACCGAGCCGGCTCTGGCTTTTTCAGCAAAAGAAACCTCTATTTCCGGCTTTGGCTTTGCCAGCCAATTGAACACCCGGTTGTCTATCAATCACATATTAAAAAGTGAGAAAAAGGTGAGTATCGAATTAGCCCCAGTTCTGTGGCTGTAGGACGGGCAAAAATCTGACAGGGCCCTGTCAGATTTTTGCCCGTCCTACAGCCACAGAACTGGGGCTAAGTATCGAATTAGCCGGTGGACCTCCACCCCCCGGACCCCGAAAGGACTAGGAAGCAGAGGTTGTGATCCGATGCTTATGGCTCATAGGATCTAGCTGTTTAGCTAGAGTTAACCCACCAAGCCGTGGCTCACCATGCAAGCAGTGACTTGGTCACACCTAGTTAAATGCAGGGGACATGGGGTGGTGCAATTCCGGAAGTGTCATGACGTCACGCGAGATGGTAGCCTTATACTGGCCGTTATGACTGGCATGCCGATAGGAGTTTAAAGCGTGGAAATATTCTCCGTGAGTTATCAAAGATGTTGCGCTGCAAATAATATAAACTCTCTCGGCGAAATTGAATGTGACTAAAGACAAAATTCGACGCAGTCCTATATTCCGCAAATTCATAGCCAACAACTCAATCATCCCACAACCCCAGCTTGACCCGCCCCCCTCCCCACCCCCCGGCCTTCCCCACACACAACAGTACACTCGCACCGCACGCGATTGTCCAACGCCTGGCTGTTTGTTTTGATAAAAAGCAGATTAATGAGCCGTAGCGCTTTGTGAAGATACGGCATTCGGTGGTTTCGGGGCCCTGACAGGTCACCGGGCGACAGAGGTCGACCAGCTGTTCTTAATAGTTAATAGCTCTGTGTTAAAGTTTAGCAATTTTTTGCAGACAAACTAATTAGGCGATTTGCAAAATTCAAAAACGTGATACAAGTTACCGACGGGCTCAATACGTGACATAATGTACAGCGTCATTAAATGAACACTGTGAACGTCATAGCGACTTTCCCGATTTTTGGTCCTATCTACCAATGGTTAAGGAACAAACAAAAAAATCCTGTGACCTTGACCTTTGACGTACATACCCCGCTAACGAACTTGACCGAGATATGTCGATTACCTATCGATGGGTAAAGTTACAGAACAAAATGTTGCGTTTTCCGACCTACAGAGCGACACACACACACACACAGACAAACGAACGAAGTGATAGATGCCGTAAAATCGAAGATTTTACGTCATAATAAGGCAACCCACCCCCATCAACGTCGAGCAGCGCGCCATTTTTCCGGAGCAAGTGATGTATATTCTGAGCCTACATGTGGCGCCACCTTACGTTATAACTGGAAGTTATCTGGCGGAGTTGGCTTCACAGTGGAGGTAGCCTTCAGGGGAAACACGTGAAACGAGAGACCAGGGCCGCGAATTACGATGAATTACGGCAGTTCCAAGCCGCGCAGCAGATCATGAGCTTAGTGTTTACATGAAAAAATGGCATCCAAATGTATTGATATATATCTTGCAACGATTGTATCCGTGCAAAAAAACAAAACAAAAACATGATTGGAGTTAAAATCGCAGCTTCTATATACTGTTTGCGCTGATCATTCGCTCTTTTTTTGCTCGCACAGTAGGCGTCATTTCTGGTTAGCATATAATTAGAGCATCGCCTCCTGATTGGTTAATCGCGGACACACCTCTAAAAAGGGCTGGTTAAGCGGCGAAATCGTGGCTGGCGGTCACTTCTAAATTTTAGTGCGAGCGACACGCACGACGGAAAATTCTGTAATTGGGAGAATAACGTTATACAGTTGGGTATTATATGAATTGCTAAAGCAGCGTAAGGGCCAGGCTGGCGGCATCCTTCAATTACTGGGTCAATTTGTCGTCAGTGGAATATACACCTACATTTTCCAATATTTTGATCCTTGTGATCGAATACATTAGACCCGGTAGCCACTAGCTAGAACACCAGATTCAAATCAAGCACATATTAAAAGGTAAGAAAATGGTGAGTGTCGAATTAGCTGGTGGACCTCCACCCCTAGGACCCCGAAAGGACCAGGAATTTAAGCAGAGGTTATGATCCGATGCTTATGGCTCATAGGATCTAGCTGTTTAGCTAGAGTTAACCCACCAAGCCGTGGCTCACCATGCAAGCAGTGACTCGTTCACATATTATTTAAATGTAGGGGACATGGGGTGGTGCAATTCCGGAAGTGTCATATGACGTCACACAAGATAGTAGCTTTGTACTGGGCGTTATGACTGACATACAGCTAGTTTAATAGTTTAAAGCGCAGAAATAGGCTTCCTGAGTTATCAAAGATGTTGCGCTCCAAATAATATATCTCTCGACGTAACTGAATGTGAAAGGCAAAATTCGACATATAACAGTCACACATTACGGCGGTGGTGACCGTTTTCGGTTTCTTGGGCGCAGATGCATGTTTATGATGAAGCCTGCGCGGTCATGCACCATACTTTTTGAGAAGCAATATGGCTCCGTAGTTAAGGTTGGGAAGGACCATTCATTATTTTAAGTTATTCTGCTGAAACGTAGCAAGTTTTGCATTTGAATTTGAATTTGGTTGTATTAGCGGCTTTAAATAAACATAAATCTGTACGGGTATGGAAGAGCTGTGATCAAGGATTTTCACTAATCGAGAACTAGTCAATTTAGTATCGTGTATCCGCCTTTCCATTGCATGCCCCCCCCCCACCCCACCCCTTAGACGCGAGTGCATATTCCACCCCGGGGGGACATGTAACCCCCCGTGGTGGAATAGGCACTCGCGTCTAGACCCCCCCCCCCCCCCCTATATGGCGACACAGGCATATTTGAAAAATCGACATTCAAATTCCGACACTGCATGAAGATCTGGCTAAAATTTCATTAAACATATATACAAGATATCGCATGAATTTCTGCTAATTTGTCATGCGCTTTCTGGTTCCCTGTTAATAGCGGCCGTTGCAAACGCCACCTAGCGAATGCAAGCGAACGCGGTGGGCTTGCACCGGAAGTCATTTGGCCATAACATTTTACGGCTCTCCTTGTATTGAGGTCGCCAACCAAAGTTGTCGCCAACCATTTGTATCTCGCCATTTTTGATAATATCGGTAAAGTCTAAAGATGTCGAGAGTCATTTCACCAGCTGAGTTGAAGGAGCACACTGGTGCTGATTCGCACTGGATTGCAGTGGAAGGCAAGGTCTACGATGTCACGAAGTTTGTTAACGAGGCAAGTTAAAATTATTTTACCTGCAGTTCTTTTGAATGGGCCGGCTCCGGGCCCCGCGTCTCCGGCGTGTCACCTGGCTGTCACAGTCAGTGTGACCTGGGGCAAGTCTAGCCCTTTAACCTGTTAACCTAGTAACATAGCCCAGATTATATATATATATATATATATATATATATAACAAATATTATCGGTCACACCCATTTCATATTTAGAACTGGAACTTACTAAGCTTATAAACTTATCATTCAATAATTGTTTGTAAGGCAACGTGGGCTAATCTCGATCCTGGGGTAACCTCGACCCCCATGTGCTATTTTTGTTGATGATGTCACCAATCCAAGTTTTTTCGCCGATTTGATTTTTCGATAACAATCTTAGAGATGCCCCTGGTAACTAGACACAGAGAAGCTGGATTACAGATATGTAATTTTTTTATCCAATTTGAATTAAATAAGTCATGCAACCCTACATTGATACGTACTTTTGCAGCTTATCTCAAAAGTTAAGATACATGAGTTTCAAAAGCAAGCAGTATGCCTGATTAACACTGAGGATGATAATTTATTAAGTAAAAAAGAGTGACAGCAGACGATGTTTACAACATATGTGACATCATGACAGTTCTTCCCCAGATCAACCTTGACCTTGTGAGAGATCGAGGTTACCCTACCTTTTTCACGACCGTGGTCTAACCTCGATCCCCTCTTTAATTTAACGTCATTTTCTAACAATATGTTATAAAAATATATCATGTTTTAGCAGTGGATGGTCACAATTACATGCAACAATAACTGTCCGGCCTTACTTCCCCATATTCTGACGTTGACTAATATTTAAATATATTGTAACATAATGAGTTATTTTGGCTTCGTAAATGGCATTCCCTTGGCATGATGGCCCATGAAGTATTCTAACTTGGGCATAAGAGGCGCAGTTATGTGAATTAATATTGTTGCTTTCGCATACTAAGAATCACGATATGCAGATTAAATCACCCACCTATCCCAGGGGGTCGAGGTTCGACCATGGCCCCCACTACCTTTCAGAAAATGAACACTCCCCACAATCTGCCTAGGTTTTCGT
The DNA here is from genome assembly GCA_964019135.1 of Arenicola marina. Lineage (NCBI taxonomy): Eukaryota > Metazoa > Annelida > Polychaeta > Arenicolidae > Arenicola > Arenicola marina. The sequence goes on from OZ025255.1 coordinate 12,575,882, forward strand.
TTTTTCTATAAAATCATATTATTTGAATATCATGGTTTACTATTTGAACAAAAAATAAGTTCATTTCATATTATTAAAGAAAATAGACGTTTTCTTGTCTTAAGGGGTCGAGATTAGCTCACTTTGCCTTACCTTTGTAAGCTTAATAAAAAAAAAATGTTTAATGAATAAGACTTCTTAAATTAGCCTATTGAGTGAATTAGGCCCTAGCTGTGGCAAATTTTGTTCGCATTCACTGACTCAGCCAGGCACCCTAGCCAGGTCACATTGCAAATGCAATTTAGTGGATTTATTCCTTGGTCTGTTGGTCTGGGCTTTGGCCTGGTGCCAAAGCCCAGTCTAACTTGTATATTATCAGATTATAGATTTAAGCCTTTTTCCCAGGAGATTATTTTACAGTTTTATCTAGTTTTTCTATTTTTAAATGGCAATTTTGGTATAAGGACATGAACCTAAGGCTTTAAAGTTTATAACAAACTATAAACACCTGACATCTGGCACCAACTTTTAAAATTTTCCCCGTAACTATATCTGACTACAGAAGTGTCCAGAGCATCACTCTGGCAGCCGTTGATACTGTGTGTGGAATGTTTGAACCTTTAGTTGTTTAAGGCGGCAGGTGCTCAGAAGTAAGGGGTGAAAACCGGTTTAAATGGCCTCTTCCCTGTATCAAAGTATAAGTTAAATTATAACAATGTTAGATAATGTTATTATATCTTATTTATTGGTAAAATCACTTATGTAAGTTTGTATTTGTCATTTCAGCATCCTGGAGGTCCAGGGCCATTAAAAAATATGGCTGGTGAGTTTAAATTTGATTAGTCTTATTCAAATATACAAGATTTTGAGATATCTCCAGCAGGTAAATATTATCTGTACTGCTATTTATATAGCATGATTATGGGAAAGGAGTGGCAATAATTTTAATTATGGATTGTGGATATAAATAAATTTTGTGTTTTTCTAACAAGTGTCCTCGAAATTCATTTGTATACATATGGTAACTTTGCTATTAATAATAATAATAATAATGTTTATTTCCAACTGTAGGCACCAGGCCCATGGTACAAAAATAGAAACATTTAATTTGCGACAAAGCACAACATTTTTACAATAGAAAAAGCCATTAAGTGAAATCTCTCAAGGTAAATATGCTTCTGCATATAATTTAATTGCACATTTAACAAATAGGGCTAGGTTATGAAGTTTTCCTTTATCATTTGAAGACATTAAATTACAAAAATCTACAAGGTTGCAATATTGGAGGTCTTTTCTAGATATATACTTAGATCTTAACAGTAAATAAAAAGGGCATTTGACCACAATATGAAACTCGTCTAGCTTTAACTGTAGACCATTTTCTTCCAGGCAGTATTTACATGTAACACCATTTGCCTCATGCTTTCTTAATAAATACATTCCACATCGAAATTTTGACAGGGCCTGACGAAGTCTAAGATTAGAGAGTAAAATTAAATAATCTTCACATGAGATACCTTTTATATTCTTTATAAATTTCTAGTCTATCTGTATTACCAACATTACAACACCTTTCCTGCCTTGCACAGTCAATAAGTTTTTGGCTACATAAAGAGATAAATAACTCTGGGTTACCCAATTGTTGAGCCAACCAGACATCACCAAAGCCATACATCAAAAGTAATTGTTTTATTTTGGATGCCCATGTAGTCTTCCCCGCTTCTATTAGATTGCTATTTTATAACTTTGCTATTAACAGGTAATGATGTATTTTACCTGGACTCCGTAAAGCGCAATGCTATTGATGGAATTTGTGTTAGGGGAAAATGACATGTATGTAGCATAGTTTTTATTGCTGTTTTTAAATCTTGTCACCAGCCTCTTCATTAATATTTAATATTTGGCATTGATAAAAAGTAGTTTATGTCTTGTTTTATGTCTATGCTGGTGAAAAAGCCTTAAAACGCTGCACTGTCAACTTTGTAATTGGCATGTAACCACATGTTATATAAATCCATGGGAAATCCCAATACCTTTAATAGATTTCCCCTGGGGAAGCTCAAATTAGAAATGATGTTGGCAATATATATGGGTAAGAAAGATTGTTACATAAGTAGAACATGGTTGCATATTCACTTTACCTTCAAGCCCATGGTGTTGCTTTTTGAAACTGTAATTTTTCAGTGGATATTTCTAAATTAATGCTTAATCTCCACATATATATATATGTTCATCAACAAAATTATTTCATTCCTTTCCAGGTAAGGATGCAACATTTCCCTTCAAGAAAGTTGGTCATTCTGCTGATGCCATCGAACTGCAGAAGTCCTTCTTGGTGGGCACACTTAAGGTATGTGATTATGTTGCTTCACACACCAATTTTTATCTTCCTATCTTTTCACCCGGTAAGGTATATATGTCAGTGACTATCATGGATGGCCTCTGCAATCGACAGCACAGACTTTAATATAATGTGAGAGTAAACCCTATTTATTTGTCGATAAAGACATAGTGATGCAATGCTACCAAGATAGAAGTAATCTATCACACATGTGAAAATCTTAGTTCGGTTTGCTTGTGGACAATGAACGTTCTTGTATATAGTTTTGTCTATGGAAATATAACTGGGGCAACTAAATTATGGGCAAGCTAGATTAAAGGTAAGCCAGTTATCTAGACAATGTGCATCCTGTGTACCAGTAGTCAGAGGGATTTTTTGTTGTGAAGTCAAAGTGATGATATTCTATCCAATCATGATATGTTTAAAAGACACATACGAAACCTATTTAATAAGCTAATGTAATGAAATGTTCATCTATTTACATACATTTTGGTTCCATCATAGTGATAGGACTCCCTGATTTAATTAATTATTTGTGATACTGGATAATATGCTTGTGATTAATTATGCAATATATGTCATTACATCATATGTTTTGTTATGTTTCAGGCTTCAGAGGGGTAAGTTATCTTCTTTGAGTGATTTTTCACGACGCTTGATTAGAATTACAAAACCATCAACCGTGTTGCGTAAAATGTCGTGCGACATATATTGATCCCTGTTGTGTTACCATTGATGCTGGGGCCGCCCGATAGCTCAGCGCTCGCTCTGGCCACCTGAGAGCCTAACGTGTATCGATGGTTCGAGCCCCGCTGTGGTCATGTCTGTGTGATCGCGGGATAAAGATCTCATGTCTTGTAGGGGTTACCCCGGGGACATGGCTCCGCTCTTCCATTGCTTCTCCCAACCCACTGACTCGATAGGACCATAATTAGTTAAAGCGTGCTGAATATGCAACCGTCCTTCTCTGCTGACGCCAGTAGCTGATACCTGTATATGTGATCGTCGCTGTGTCATCACCATGCCTTCACAAAGTTATATGTCATTTCAACGCTGCTTGTTCCTGGTAATAGTTCACGTTGGTTCTTGTTTTCTCTCGCTAGGTGGGCCATGAGCGACTATGTCCTGAATATCGGAGTACCTGTCGGCATGTTCCTGGTGCTGTGGCTGTATGCGCGGCGGTTTTAACTGATCTTCGCTCGGCCCGGCCCATCAGCCCTCCGTACATGACATCGGACCACTTACGTTATCGCTTTATTACTAAACTGATGGCACGCACACGGATAAAATAATAGCACTCAGTTAGCGATGCGCACCTGCCGTTTAAAGTGCGAGCCCAAAACGTAATAATAACCCACGAAAAAAAGCTGCGGTGTATGTGTGTTCATTTAGCTGATCGATAAAAGAAGCTTGCTTAACTTCTGCGACTAACGCGGGCATTCACGTATATGAAAGCATCAATTTGGTGATAGATCTCTAATGCTGAACTTATTCAGCTACATCGAACTGTAATATGTAATTCGTGTAGAATTAATTTTCACGTCATCTGGGAAATTAGATCTGATTTGTTATGTGTTGCATTTTATACCTACTAGCTAGTCGATGAATGTGTTTCAGTTATCTTGCCACAGTTTGCGTCAGATCTAGATGTAAGTCTATTGTCCTTTTCTGGTCAAGATATTTACTTTCTTACCGGTTCTATTTGTGTTTTGGTAGCGTTAAATCGTTTGTCATTATACGCTGAAATAGGTCAGTTCACTGCGATAGTTGCATATTACAGACAGTCACAGACCACCTGATGAGGTTAGAACTGGTCTTAGAGTGTTTGGTCCATGTTCTATCGTTGCGCCCACACAATTGATCAATGTAATAAAAGGGCGTGAGCTTTTGGTGAGCAATTTGGAAACTGCGCTAAGGCAGAAAATCCACGGATTTGTTGGTGGCGATGCTAGGTGTGAATAATGTACGTGTATCTCGTGGCACGAATGACGTCAATTAGCAATGTCGTCACGTGCGTTATTGTCCCGAAAACAGGAATCTCGTTGCTTTGCTTATTAGCACTATATAACTAACTTAATAAAGTTTGAAATGTTATCAGTGTGGATCTTATTTCATGTTTCCTGCCATCCCACTACAAGCCACTACTACACTGCACGAACAACGGGGCACAGTACTGGTTGCATCTTCCTCATTATGTTTCATCCCTATCACCGCCGCTGAGTGGCTAAATCGAGGCGAGTGGTTTGAGGCAAAAACGGCAGAAGAAGAATAATCATTTATCTGAATCGGAATGCAGTAATAATACAAACATGTGATACATATATATAGTGAAATAGTGACTGGTCCAGGAAGTGGTGGACAATTTTACTTCCAAATTAAAGGAGTGAAATAAAGGACAAAGAATATTCCCAAAATGGATGTACACACGGCAGGTAACAACTTGGATGCGCCCCTTGTGCTTCCTGAAGTACTTACTTGTGGTGCCTAGTACCGCTAATCGTAGAGCTTAAATATATTGTGGACATGTGTCCATGAGATACTCGACTTGAAGTAAGATTTATACATTTTACCCAAATGTCTTTATTGCAAGCGTGGCCCAGCAGAACAGCTGCTATCATAACGTCCCAGTTTTCTTATGAAGTGAATCCGTTGGGATCCGGTGGTGGGGTGCGTGTTAAATACGTTGCTGGGTTGGGGGGGGTGGGGGGGTCCGCGGTACGATGGACGTATATATCCTTATCCACCGTACCTTCGTCTATCCTTAATCTCGACTTCTCGTTGTGTACTTCTAAAAGCCTGAACTCCAACCTATCAGGAGACAACCTTTTGCTCGTTCCGTATACTGACTGGGCTTACTTACTATTAACTAATCTTACTGCAAATATGAATACTTAAATGTCCATAACTAAGACTCCCAACTTCGGAACGGTTACACCACTATGCGACAAGAAAGCAACATACACGGGACACACTCGAACAACATTGATAGCGATCAGTCAATTCGTTACTTTATTCTATGGTACGAAATTCGATACAAATACGAATGCATGAGCCTAGACCAAACCACGAGGCATCCACAACCAAACCGGCTCCAACCGGTTGGCCACGCCTACACTTACATGTATAGAAAACCAAATGACCAGGTCCATGCAACACCAATCCTGACCTGAACAATACACCCCAGAAACTCCTATGCATACATATGACGTCCGCTCAACCAATCCCACCTAATGTCACTTGCGACACACTGCCTCGTCAAACCCGTGTAATGGGTATAGTGGGTATCGTGTTCCCGAAACCGTGTTCCCAGATCACGAAGGCTAAATTTCTTTATTCCCAGGTCACGATAAATTAAAAGCAGAACTCTCTGCATGCAAGTGTAGGGCGGATACATGATACTAAATTGACGATTTCCTGATTCATGGTTATTTGTTATTAAAATTCCCAGTTCCCGATTAATGAAAAAATAATTATTTTCCTTATTCCCAGTTCACGGTGAAATGAAAAGCCCAATCCCGAGGAACGCAAATACCCCTTGCCTCCCCACGGGAATGGTCGGGAACAGTTGTATGCTCCAACATTTCTTCGCGAAAATATAACCGAAACAACTTAGTGTCGACACACTTTATTGATGTCAGATGATAGAACAAGGTATATAGAATATGTAAACACTATGATTGTTCGAGCACACATTATAATAAAAGCTACTGTCGATTCCCTACTAACGTCAAAGGATTTTAAAATTGCTACCGTTGTGCCCCTAGATAAGCGGGCTTGCCTGGGCGCACTTGCGCCAAATTTATGCCTAATAATCCATACGTATACGTTGGGGAATACGTTTGCCGCCAGACATGTTTGTCTACCTTTAAAATTAGAAAACAGTCTTCACTGACATAACGCCGCGGCCTGGCACCGCTTTAGCTGCACACACGAAGGTCAAGGCCGTTAACAGGTCGAGGACCACCGTCCTTCGTAGTACGACCGTCAAACGAAGTACATACTTCCTTCGCAGTATGCGTGAGCCTAAATCGAGGTGCAGCCACTTTGTAACAACATGCATGTGTTCATAGTATGCAAATATAGATTTACGCTGGATTCTTATTGATCTAACCATGGGAATCCCTTCACAATGAGCAACTCAATATTTAGAAACCATGACCTTGTATCCTGTTGGGCGGGGAATTCCAAATTATTGACTGAACGGTGCGAACGAGCACTGAGAGACACAAATTTTCCACATGTTTTTACCTGGCACATCACATGGAAACCTTTCCAAGCTGAACCCTCATTATATTTTAGAAGACTAGCATCTGTAGATATGTTATGAACCGATTTGGTAAAAATTCTATGGCATATTTGTCTGATTAGGCTAAAACACTGTCGATGGTATCGTAAAGCATAGCAGCCACCCTTCGTTGGAAGGACGACCAACTGGCGTACTACTAATGAAGTACGGGATGCTCAGATCCCAGGTACTGCACGGGCGGGTGAGTGTGGGACCCTAATGTCGTTGCAGAACATATCTATTTAGCACAGTATTGTTGACACAGTTAATGTTGACACAGTTGTTATGAATTCTGATAGTTTCGCATGGTCATTCAGACTAAACAAGATTTTTTTTTCGGAGCAGCCCTGGTCAGGCGAGTTGCGCGTCCGTTGATCTAGGGACGCAATTTTGTTCGTGACAACAGGTGCCCTTTCCATCCATTATCTGACAAATAGGCCATGATTTTTTTTTTAAATGACGATAAAACGAAACTAGAGATTCAAAGCTATCAATATACTTACATGGCAGGTCTTGTAAAAAGTCCTTCAAATGCCTTTGTAGACTTTTAAGAGTTTGTAGAGCCTCCGCGGACATGTTTACATGTCTGGAACGCTCCATAATGCACTGCCGGGTTAATTATGATATCACAACGAGGTTTAGACCAGAATAATGGGCTTCCCTCATATCATCCAATCCAATGAAGCCGAACAAGGGTAATATATGCAGAAACAAATATGCATAAGTAAATCAACATGTCAAAACCATCCGTCCTTGGAACGAAGTGGACACGAACCTTATTGGAAGTACGTACTACGAAGGACGTTCGTCCGTCGAACGACGATCAGTCCTCGACCTGGTTAATGGTGGTTAACACCGGGCCCTTGCTGAGCGAGCGAAGTTGGGCCCGCGGAACCAGGCTAGGCGTGGTCAGGGCTCTGGGTGTCCAGCCTCTAGGAAGGGTGTTCAGCCTGGGGAGGTAACTGGTCGCAGAAAAATCCGCTTTATTAATTTTTTGACTTGAACTCGTTTACGATTGAAACCCCGGCTAAATTATAGGGAATTAACTAAACAGTACACAAAATAAGTTTTTTTTAAATCAGACATTAATGAGTTCTAAGCACTTTTGCACGACCACCCAACTTGCCATGGGCACCAGCCTCAGTGCATTGATGATGACGTCACCGGCGATGAAGCGACCAGTAGGTTTAGAGGACTACTATCATCGGAAGCTTGAATATGGAAGCGGTTTAATTACCTAACTACATCGTGTTGGAGTTTTTACGCGGATGATACTTCCGGATGTTTACAATATGGCGGAGTCGGACGAAGAAGTTGAAGTAAACACCGAGTTTTCACCAACTGATGTTTTAATCGGGTGCCAATTTGAACCTGTAAGGGATGACGATAGTGGATTGAGCATTGTTTATACAGGTCGTTGACGCATCGCGTGGTCAGTGAATACGTTGTGCATTAAAAGGGACTGGGGGTTGGGGGCAGGGTGGGAGTGGAGTCAGGGGTCCTTCGTCATTGTTGGCAGGGTGCCCGATTTTGATTTACTCGTAGAGCGGCGGACCTGTTCGGGATGCGGCATTCGATGGCGTAACTTGATGCAGCTGCTGTCTTAGAAACTCACTGTTACTGAAGGGGACAGGACGGCTGTACTGCAGAAGGGGCGTATGGTTTAGGGTGGGTGGGTCGCGGTCTATAGGGTGTTGGGGAGGGGTGGGAGCAGGAGAGGTGCGTGAAGCTAGCAGCCGGGTCGAGGCCATGTGCATACTGTGCAGCAGGGGGTAGAGGCAGGGGATGGCGATGGAAAAAATATGGTTGGAACTGCTTCAGGCTTCAGCCTCAGCTTAATAGGTTCGCTTGGTCCCCCTTCCTACGTACTTGGCATGCAGATATCATCAAAGATTTTTTTCTGAAAGCGGTCGGAACATACTCTTGAATGTTTGGTGGGTTTAAAACTCACACGAGGAATCTTGTGTAGCCATTGCCGCAAAGCTGCTGGTCGCCTAGTGGACAGCGGTAGAAAGATATCCTGTTTTTGCTGTCCTTTTTTGCACTTGAACTGTTACAGCCAACAGCTGAACAGCACACCATTTTGTTCTAAATGCATGGACGTTTCAAATTCAAGTCAAATGCCCTTGTCACTATATGCATGTCAGGTGTTAGACCAACAATTTGTTCCGAAGACGCAGTTTCTTCCATGTAAACACATTTTTCGTTCAGCGGAAGGTCCTCGCCGGTGACGTCAAAGCCTTGGCGTGTGATTTTTTACACAAAACTGCGACTAGGTTTTTATACCAACAGTTTTACTTTTATATCGCATTACACATTGCAGCCCCCGGTATTTTCTTTTAAAGCGGGTGTCCAACCTAATTTAATCGCGATCTGCACCGAAAGTTTTCATCTTTGAATTCAATTGGCCAGTGTTAACGCTTCGTTTCGGCCGACTGGTAAGGAGAAAACAATTAAGGCAACCCGCCCCCAGCAATGTCAAGCAGAGCGCCATTTTGCCGGGAGCAGTGACTATATAGTCACGTATTGTGACTATTCATGTGGCACTGCCTTACGTTATCACTCGCAGAGAGAGAGGTCAGGGCCGCGATTTACAGATGAACAGCGGCAGTTCTAAGCCGCGCAGTAGCGCAAGATCTTAGTGTTTCATAGAAAAGTACCGTCCAAACAAATTGATATACGTCTTGCGACGATTGACTCCGCAACAATGCCATGATTGGAGTTAGAATCGCAGCTCGTTAGATTAGCGATGATCACGCGCTCTTGTTTTGCTCACACAATAGGCGCAATTTCCGATTTGAATAAATTAGAGTATCGCCTCCTGATTGGTCAAGCGAGGACACACCTCCCAAACGGGCTGCCGCCTGGGTAGGGGGCGAAATCGTGCCCGGCGGTCACTTCTAAAGTTTATTGTGAGCTATAGATAAGAGGAATAATTCTGTAATTTGGAGGATAGAAAATTGGGTATTATATGAATCGGTAAACCAGCGTTAGAGGCCAGGCTGGCGGTTCCCTTTAAGCACAAACAACAACGAACGCTTACGTCCGTCTCGTTTGTACCAATTCTTTTTAAAGGTTTTCCGGTTCTGGCACCTATAGGTTCTCTGACCTATCTAGCTATGTAGTAAATAAGACATGGAATCGCTTACCACCTGCATATATATCTATGTCGTAAAAAAAATCATCATAAAGACATCTGACCTATCTAGCTATGTAATGGATAAGAAATGGAATCGCTTACCACCTGCATATATATATATATGGCTCACAGCAGTAAATAGATATGTGCCAAGAATACGGTTTCCCGGTTAACAGAATGACGAGGAGTTTGAGGCGTTGCTGCAATACACTGGCGAAGGAGGTCCGTACAGTACTTTGGTCTTGCTCTGAATCGTCTGGAGTCACTCCGCCATCTATCGGTGACGTCATATCCTGTATAACGAATATAGCTTATAACTTCGATATGGGATATACCCGGGCTACCGAAGAAATGCCCCATGTATGAGCAATATAGTCACCATTATGCACTAGGATGTGGATATTAGCTCACATAGAATCTCTCGTTTCATGGAAATATATTCACAAGCAACCTCATCCACGCGTCGCCCTTGTACATGCCAAGCATTTAAGTTAGAATTTCTTCACGCTGATCATCCGATCGTGATGTATAGCATACGCAGAGCTGTCACGTCTGCGTTAAGGTCAATATCAAGGATGTGATGCCCCATGTCGAAAACGGCTTTCTATTTTTGTAACGTGCATACATTTACATAATTATTTATATGTGGAAATTTGTCTTTGTCGCAAGTCTTCTTAATTGCAAAACTATAGGTTTGTAAGCCCCCCCCCCCCTCCCCCCGATGTTGACCCAGTGCCCAATTACCTTAAGTACGTGCATATATTGATTTAAATGTATCCATGGAAGGAGTTGTATGTATTGACTTAATTGATTTCGCGACGCGCTGCGTTCAATTATAAACCAGTTTGAACTCTCTTATATCTATACTAATAAAATGAAGCTGTCTGTCCCACTATGCGCTGTCTGTCCCACTATGCCGCGGCATGCAAGAGCCCATTGGCAGCAGCAGCCGCCTTGAACCTATTAATATCCAGCCGCCGCTCTTAGATGTGTTAAAGCTATCGCATGTGTCAACACAACCGCTGGGTGCTTATCACCTTATCCCGCGGCATACTATCGCCTGCGGCGGGCTACCTGGCTTGGTGCCAACAGTAATAATATTTCTCCCAACGCCTTATCGCCCGAACCGTCATCAAAACAAACAAATCCCGTACTGTCTCGCGTCCACAACTTCTCATTAGTAGCAAGAGAACGAACTCTGCCCGGGGAACCTTGCCTATTTGAATTGATTTGATCTTTTTGATCTTTGATCCAATTTTACAGTAAAGTTAAGCGGTCTGCACGTCAATTCTATAGACCAACCAGGACGTCAGGCAGATTTTATCCACTGAAGGTAGTAGTAATACGTTAAATGACGAACAACGGATGGGGAAACAGCCCCTTTTTTAACTCAATCAACCCTTTTTTTTAACTCAATCAATGTATGAGCTTGAGCCTTAGTTTTACTGGACTGATATTCGTTTATATCGTGCTTTAGCCGCAATTTGAGTATTCTGTACTGGATGCACAATAATTGCACAGGGTTTAAATATCCTTAACACATATGTCCCGTTATTCCGTAGCTCCCGGTCTCAACCTTCTGCCTGCTCCTATTTGACGTATAAAACAAAATACTGTCATACTGTTATTTCTTTCGCTTATTACTACGAACGCTAGACGTCGGCTAGTCTATATTAAGAAAATGACGCTGTCTGTCCCACCTATGCCACTGCATGCCCAAGCAGAGTGGCATCAGCAGCCGCCTTGCACATGTTGAATGTGTCCACATTGTCGCTGGGTGCTTATCGCTTTTCCTTACCGAACCACTGTATGCACTGCATGGTCCGCCTTAGATGTATCCACATTGTCGCTCTTAGATGTGTCAACACTATCGCATGTGTCAACACTATCGCATGTGTCAACACTATCGCATGTGTCAACACTATCGCATGTGTCAACATTATCGCTGGGTGCTTATCACCTTATCCCGTACATTATATCGCTTTCGGGTGCTTATCCCGCATGGTGACCATGTCAGCGGCGGGCTACCTTGGTGCTTGGTGCCAAAAGTAATAATATTTCTCCCAACGTCTTATCGCCCGAACCGTCATCAAAGGAAACAAATCCCGTGCTGTCTCGCGTCCACAACTTCCCATCAGTAGCAAGAGAACGAACTCTGCCCGGGGAACTCTGCCCGGGGAACTCTGCCCGGGGAACTCTGCCCCTGCCCGGGGAACTCTGCCCGGGGAACTCTGCCCCTGCCCGGGGAACTCTGCCCGGGGCACCTTGCCTATAATACGCTGCTACTTCTCCATATTTTTACAGATAATTCTACAGATCCAACCAGGACTTCAGGCAGATTTTGTCCACTGAAGGTACGTTAAATGACGAACAGCGGGCGGGAAACAGCCCCTTTTTTCACTCCATCAATGTATGAGCTTAAATTGCCAGTTTTTACTCAATCAATGCCGTAGGGCTTTCGTTTCACTGGACTGATTTTCGTTTAGCGTGCTTTAGCCGCAATTTGCTTATTCTGTACTGGATGCACAATAATTGCACAGAAAGTGTTTAAATAACCTTAACATTTATGTTCCGTTATTCAGTAGCTCCCGGTCTCAATTTATGTCAATATAATTATCGATATTAATTCTGCCCAATGTCTACCTCCTGCCTGCTACTATTTGATGTATAAAACAAATTATTTATTTGCCTATTACTCCGAGCGCTAGACTTCGCTAGTGATACAATGTAGAATGACCGCTTTGTTATTGGAGCCACTCACCGATACAGTAGATATTCCTTGGTCATGTGTTGTTCCATGCTGGTATTGTTCTCCGATAAAGGGGCATGGTTTGTAAACCTTGGCCATCTCCGGCCAGCACTGGACGCTGTCGGCCTTCACCACCCAGCGGCCGGGCAGACAGGCATTACTTGTGTCCACCACGGTAGAAATACTCTCCTCCGTCGCTAGTGGATGGGTGCACTCCATCATATGCATCCAAAATACCAGGCTTACATGAAAAAATTGAGAACGTTTCAATGGAGTCGTTCATAGGGTAGTGCATTGTCACTGAAAGGGAAGTGCATTAATTTCACCGAAGAAAATGACAGCATGTGAGGTGTTCCTAAGGAAATACGTTGTCGTATGTGTCTAGATGTATGTCGTGATGACGAAGTTTTTCATGAGCCTAAGTGAACAAAGTTAAAGCGACGTTAATAATGTATTACATATTTTTGGAGATTACATAAGCTTGGATATGCACGTGCATTGACATGCATCAGCGTCCCTTAATAAACCGATCTAGGATGTCAATCATTCACTAACGTTACAGTTGTTTTTATTCAATCATGGGGTGAAAAAAGGTCTTCCACGTGAGTTATGCCAGACAAACAAGTCAGACAAACAAAGCAGCATGTCCCTTTGTTGTCAGTTTCAGAGAAGAGTACTTCTCAATTGTACCTACCATCAGCTATGATTGTAAATTTCATACTGACGATTAAAGAACAAGGACCTAAGCATGGGCGGAGCTTAGTGTTGGATTGTGGATCGGTCTGTTCGGTTGGCTGCGAACTTTTTTCGGAACCAGCCTTATGGGAATGTTTTTAAAGATCTGGCAGATTTCCCGGATATGGTACAATCCATGATACCGTCAAGTTTTAAAAAAGGAATGCAATATTCTTACAGTTTGTATTGCATGCTTCAAATGAACAGTTTAAAAATGAGGAAATTGTCGGGAAGCAAGCCAACACTCCCAACGCAGCGATGTTCTGGGTGGGTAACCCAGTCCCAGCATGATTTTAATTTTATCCAGTTTACAGATATAATCAACTTTATGGATGACTTGTGATCAACGTCAACATCACTTCAGTTATGGGGTCATCAACTACCATGTCGTAAACGCCCATGGCACGATATGCCATAATATGTCAAATTGCAGCATGTTTGAACAAAAGCGAACATTAATTACCATGCAAACTAGTACGTTGGTTCTGTGGCCAGGTTGGCAAGAAGTATAGATATTTTGCAGATGTTCATATCGACATCGAAACCAGGAGTTCCTAAATTACTTTTAACCTTTTTAACTTATTTTAAAATTAGACGCCAAGAAAACCTATGGAAATTCCATGTGGATACATTGTACCATCCACATGTATCGTAGAGCGATGAAGGCTAGTACCTAACCCAGAAGTGTTTACTCCAAATTAGAGGAGATATGTTTGTCTAAACTGACGCACCATGCATACCAGACAAGGTTGTACAGCGCCTGATTTAGGGATCAATTATCGATTCCAGAAAAAGGTGATGGTGGATGCGGCATGTATTTTTGTTTCATTTTGCACCCTGGCTCGCGCGTGTTCTTGTTTTCCACTCATATGATTACGTCTGATGGTCCGCTCGGTAGGCCCACACCCATCGCCACGGTCCCATATTGGGATAGGACAAAAACAACATCCCTTTATCATTAATTTAACCTCGATATATATCCCGTCATTCTTCGTGAGCCGGGAATCGTCCTTTTTTGCATATCACCAAGGTGTTCTTTTACAGACGGTATTTCATTGTATGGTACAAGTGTTTGCGACCTACCGTGGCGTAATTGGTGATGACGTCAGTCATCCACTGTATTTCTTTGAAATTAAATATGACAAACGAGCTTTTTTTATCTGCCGTAATGATCACTTGTATAGTGTTTACTTGAAACAAAATAAAATTTTGTTTAATTTTTTTCGCCATCCTCTAGGCACACTCATACAGTGTGCCTCAGATTTCGTGTCACATGTAGTGCCGAAGCAAACTGGCTGTATAGAGATATTGGCATGTTAAAAATGCAAGTTGGCAAATTTTATTATATTGACAAGTTGAATATACGCTGATACAAAGCGGCATACGTTCTCCCTAACTGGCCCGATTCATTGCCTATATGTAATGATACTGTTGGTAGTATATTCTAGTAATATTTTGAATTAATGGGAGGCATTTGCATGCCCCGGTGTAATCTCAACAAGGTTGCCTGTGTTATAGTCAATACTATGCAAAAGGTGTGTTGGCGTACCGGTAAAATATGTTTATTGCCACTAAAAGTCACCCTGTCAAAAGTCATCACAAGTGTGAAGACCGCCGAGAAGTCACTTTTCTTTGGCCAGAAGGCGTCCGCCACGGCGCTGTTCGCTGAAGCCAAGTCTTCCGGCGAGGACGTTAGTCTGAGGAAGACGCGACTGCCAATCCGACTAAGGAGGTCCATAGTTGAGGACCAGGGTAGGACGCCAGGGAAGTGGCCTTCGTGGCCTGACATACCAGTGACGGGGAATAGGAACACTATTCCTTGCTCAGTTAGCTAAAAAAAAGAACCTGATAATATGAAACGTTGATCAGGGAAGATCTTCACGGATTTTTCAACGTGTTATTTTGTGCGAGATAACCATTTTGCGTTTTTTGGGTGGTTCGTCGTCCCATGACTTGTCCTTTTTAACCGAATCTAGATTCCTTTATGCTCCATCAAAAGCTCTATATTTATTACAGCGTAATGCAAAGGCCGCTAATAAGCCTACACCTTAGTATTAATAACATCAAGTTCACCGCTCCTGGTGTTATCACTAATTTGGAGACTTACCACAAACGTGCTTACTAAAACACCAGACATGTAGAACGGCACAGGGAACGGACGCGGTCCTGTGGGCAGGCTGCCATCAGCAAGCACTAAATCCTCGTCGAACGCACGCCCATATGGCCACATGGGGCAGCCACTGGCCAGAAACATAACGAAGCTCCACAGACCTGCCACGACTGTTCGCCGTAGCGAAGATGTACATCGTGTGCCGCCCATCAGGCTCTGCGATCTGATGGACTTGGTCAGTAGAATGGCACAGTAGCGTCTTTTGGATTTGGAAAAACGGGTTAGAAACGCAAGTCCTGAACAGCAGTTTACGTCTGATATATATGTACAATAAACACACAGACAGTAATCACGAGCTAGTATGAACAGGCGGGTATAGCACAAGCGTCTGTATGATACCCTTTACCAGCTGTATACATACCGTATACGTTAATTGCAGCAGCTTCACGGAAATCAAGTCCTAGACCGACAGCGAAGGAGACTCGGTATGTGGCATATAATTCAATCAAGCAAAAATGCAAACTGTCACTGTTGTGTAATGTGTGTAGTTGTGTAGTCCAAGTTGGACAGCGTGTCATTCTTGCATACGGCGCCCTCTACTGGCCTTGTATAAATATACGTGCTCACTGTGTCTCACTCTCATGCCCCACAAAATTACCAGACGTGTAACAATAAACCATACACTGAAATCAACACAACAGTCAAAGCATTATAATTATAGTGAAAAATTAGCTGGATATTGTTCTTTTGTCGCCAATCTTTTTCGTGTCGGCGCAGTTGCGTTGTGCAAGACCACAAACACTAATTAGTTTTTTACCAGATTCTATGCCACAAATACCAACTTTACAAGCATCAATGGAAAACTCAATGAACCAGACACAACAGGTCATCGCAGGCTTTCCTGTCACTCTATCTTGAAGATCATATTAATGCACGAAAGAAAAGCATGTTTGCGCATGACGTGATGATTTTTATTGTCATTGATTTAGGCAATTAGCGGAGCAAACACACCATAGGTTCGTGTGTAGCATCACAAGGACAGCGATAAATACTGCATTGAAAAGTACAAGCCAAAGAAATCCGCCACCAGTTTGGCTCTTAATGTGTATCAATTGTCAAGTAATGAATAACTGTGTCGATAATTGTATAGGTGCATGGCCGTTATATTAGAAAAAAAAATATGAACACAAGGCGCCAAAACGGTTTCAAGCTTCCCTAATTGATTATTGTTTCTTGCAATACTATAGATACATTATAGATATGGTTTTCCTCGACAAAAAAATGAAAGCAACGGTTTTATCTTAATGGGATATGTTTCACATGGTACTCAATCGAAATTCCGAATCTGTTTCCCAGCCAGAGTTACATAGACTGGCAAAATGTCTTTACAGTCTCCCATTCAACATAACCATGGATCACAGTATCAATGTCTTGCTTACAAAAACATCAATCGCATTCTTTAAGACCGAATATGTATAGCCTTTGATTCGTTAATAATTTACGGTGGAGTAATCGATATTTGAATTCTTGCAATTTGACACACTCTGTTGTTTTAAATATATTTGGGAAAGGAGCTACATGTTCGGTTTCTGAAATATCTATATCAACTCTCCATGCTTGGAGTGGGGTCGTCGGTAGTGTGGCAATTCCGCTGACAAGACTCATATATTTATATACAAGTTTGCTGACAAATTTTGCCTCTATATATTTCTGAAGTCGAAGTGATGCCTCTGAAATCTAAGTGTTGCCTCTGAACTCTAAATTTTGACTCTAAATTCTAAGTGTTGCCTCTAAAATCTAAGTGTTGCCTCTGAAATCTAAGTTTTGCCTCTGAAATCTGGGTTTTCTGGGTTTTGCCTCTGAAATCTAAATGTTCCCAACGGAAGAATCGGAATATTTGAGAGAATACTGTGACACTCACAGCACTGATGGATATAGCGGAATAACACTTTATGTCTGTCGACTTTGAAAAATTCTTTGACACCGTTGATGGGAACCTATTTCTATTTCCATGAAAACCTATGTAGTTGCGTATTGAATAATGGGTGGATAACACATGTGTTTACCATCTGAAAGAGGTTGCGACAGGGGTGCTCATTATTGCCACGTCAAGGTGTTTGGTATTACACTTTGCGCCAATACAAAGGAACGATGTATGTTAAATTACGACAACACAAAACAGGGCATAAGCAAGATTAATTGATCTCTGGAAACATAGGAAACTTTCACTCTAGAAGTAGAAATGTTATTGTACAAAAACATATGCTTTGTCAAAGCTTGCCTATGTCATGTCAGTCTTACCGACGGTCGAAGATAATTTTTATAACGCACTATGAAAAGATTTATTCAGGTTGATATGGAATGGCACACCAGAATGCATAAAGAGATCGGTATTGTATAATTGTGGAATTGTGTGAAAAGGCAATACTAAGAGTAGTGACGTCAAGGATATTCCATGAAGATATGTATAAAGTGTTTATAAAGTGTGTGATTGCAGCACGGTGCGATTTTCACTTTAGACACAAAGGCTGAAGCTCTCACTTGGTTTAACTTCTGGATAACAGTAGGGGGCAAGATGATGTATTTCCCAAATTGGCATGCTGCAGGGTACATAAGAAAGCTTGTTGGAACGGAAAGTTCCTTCTTATCGCACGATGATGCATAGGCACGGCAACATACTATATAATCAAGTAAGTAAATATAAGTATATAATACTACGGTATTATCAGAAGTTTGCCGAAATCGTGAACATTAATGTTTTCAACTAAAGTAAGAATAAATGTGTTTATGCCGCCTTTCGAAATGTGTATCATAGTCGAGCTGACATGTCAACACGTGTGTATATATCAAATATCAATGTTTTCATTTTCGTCTGCCGCATAGAATACTGTTTACAAATGAGAAATCATTCATCTGCAACCTAAGGAATACCGATCTTTGTGACTTATGTGATGAAAATATTGACATTATCACACACGCCTTTATAGGATGTGAGATTATTAAAATATTTGGAATATTTGGAAATATTGTATTGTTATGGTATATTCGGCAAACGTGTCAATATTGTCATACATGGCAAAAAACATGCATAAAGCATTACATGAGTTTGTTTGCCACTAGTTTACCAACCATCGCACGGGATTCTTGCTCACCGTGTCGATTCACTTGTGTTGCAATCTGTTTCGAGTTGTGGCTATCGTAATAATAAGTTGTATTGACCAGAGTAGAATAACCACATGTAAAGGAAGTTTATTGTTATACTTGGCAATTCAATTCACATTATTTATCTTAAAAAAAATGATTTGTATGAAAAAGGTCACCGTCTAAATTATCGCTTAACATAGTACGAGTCAATGTTAAGTTTCTCTTTAATTGGAATGCGTTAACTACTGGTTTCAATCGAATAAGATTACATCTAACCAATGTATTCGATTCCAATTACGTGAAATAATGTAAATGGTCATTATAACAATAACATAAACAATGTAATTGATAACGATAACTGTTACATGTTATCATGTAACACATGTAATCGAGTACTTATTAAGATTACCCCATGTCAGATGGCTTAACGAATCCACAATTAAATATATCCAGAATCAGATTACGAAGATCTAAGATTATGTGATAGTCTTTAGCCCAGCATGTTGCTTTTGCTCGTGAAACAACAGATAAATGACAAAACGTCGACATGCTATTATTTATTAAGTGCAGACAGATTTTCGTTTTGGTTAAATACGTTTTTGACGTCAATAAATAATATAACGGACATCATGTAAAGTGGAATGTAAATAGACCAAACTGTGTCATGAAAGAGGATATTAGGTGCTTGAATCATCACAACTTTAGATGGAGCCGTTCCTTTAGAGAGATTGATAGTGTGATCGATGCGTTTTGATAACGCGCTCCCTCCATACCTATCGAGGCATGTATTATCATTGCTCATGTGGGGATGGGAGCTGGGAGGAAGGGGCTGGTAAGGCGGCCGTCGTTGCCATCTTTTGGTGGGCTACGTTTGCAATGAATAAAAGACACATTGGAAAGCTTGCAAAACCAAAAAAATGTAAGACAAAGCTAATTTCGCATAAATTTAGAGATGTTTTTTATACCGTTGAGATATTTCTTCGATTATACTAGAAAGGAAGGGGGCGGGGGGGGGGGGGAGGGGGCGGGGGCGGGGGCGGGTGAGGGTTGCAAAGTGTGAGAGAGGGTACAGTCAAACGTTGTGAAATGAAGCAAAGGACACGAATAAAGAAATGACATATGACGGGTTGCATCTCCATATGCTAAACCTATCAGGTCTGCTGCGATATTAATGGCCATGGATTGCCGAGAAAGAGCGCTGTAAATACATATAGTTTGAGAGAGAGCCCCCCTTGTATTAAAACTAGCATTCTCGAATGCAAACCAACAGGTTGCGGGTCTCGACTGCTGTCTGGGGTAGATCCACCCTTTAATGTCCCTGTCCCATGAAGAGTTTAAGGCTGGTTTAGCCCATATTTGCCCGAATATGGCATAAAACACAAATTCATCCATCCATCAAATAGTTTCTCTCGACTCCATTTTCACCAATGACAACTCTACCGCTGATAAGATAAGGCAGTATTGGCAGGGTGACAATAACCCGATAACAAAGTCAATCCATGCATTTAGAAGTTAAGAAAGAACACTGAGGCTGCATGCGGAAGAAGAAATATGCACCCGGAAAAGTACTCCTCTATTTCCCATCACACAGGATTTTCGGAGTAGTCATTAAGTACATTGCTATATGATATAGCCTTCGGTAATTACTATGCAAATTCCACTTATATAGGGCATTAAAACAACATACATATATACAACAATGCCTTGCGTTGTTGTTGTAAACAGGACGTTTCTGTGATTGATGTGTCATAGGTGGTGATGTAGAAATGCAATACAGAGTGCATTAAATAGATTAAAACGTGCAATGCCATTAAAACCGTGTTCAATGTTTTTTAAATGAGAAAAAAACACAAAACAACGTTCCAAACACACACCGTTCGCCAATATAAAATAGGTCTTTAACTGCATCCGAACCATGACATTTGTTTTTATCAATGGTTCATAGAAGTCTGGTTTCGTACGTGATATCGAGTGTCGATTTACCCAATATGTTGATTGTCGATCTCAGTTGCAATGTTTATTTTCAGCGGTTTGGTATGTTCCTGCCTGTTTTCTGGTCAAGTGTTTTAATATGATGAACATGTAGACATTGCGTCGGATGCGTGGTACCAACCGTCACAATGTGTGCAGTAACAACCATGGCAGTGCACCTTCTGAAGCCGTAATGGCGTCACAATAACGATTGTTATGACACAATGATATGAGTTCTTATCGATCGATAGGGTCGTTTTTCAGGCGCTGCATTGTCACACCTTCAATTATCGCCCGACCTAGCTGTCCCAATGCCACGAATGCTTCGATAAATGATTGCCACATTAACCAAGATTGTCAAGGCGACGACTTGGGAAAGACGAATATCAAGGATAAGATGATTCCCACGACGAACACCAAGAAAAAAATTCGATCGATGACGGAGGCAATAATCCTCCAATCCGCTTGGTTGTTTCTCCGCCGTCCAGGCTTATGGCCGTCGTTGTAACCGCTGCTGCCATTGGTCTTGCTGCCGCAGATCCTCGCTGCCATTGGAGCCTCCTCCTCCAATTGATCTTCGCGACTCATGACCGATATGGGAGTCTCTATCTGCGCACAGAGGATTTTGGCCAGCGCGTGAATACAAATCTGGAAAGTAAATATCTCATGTAATTTTGTTTTCAACAACAGATGCCTATGTATGCCATCGAATGTCACATATCAATCTTGTACATCATTGAGTAATTCCCAAATAACCTCAGTTTGGTACTTTGATGAATGCGTTTCATTCTTAAAAGCCGTAAAATGTACCTGTCGAGCGATTTTATGCAATGCAATTTGTATAACTAAAGATATAGGAACATATCTTGGTACCAAGAATTTAAAATCTTTTATCGCCACAGAAACAGTATATTCTAATCTCCACGCATAAGGTTTTAAGTACACTGCATCAATATACATAAGGAATGTATTGTTTGACGCTTAAAGGC
Organism: Arenicola marina; assembly: GCA_964019135.1. Classification (NCBI taxonomy): domain Eukaryota; kingdom Metazoa; phylum Annelida; class Polychaeta; family Arenicolidae; genus Arenicola; species Arenicola marina. The sequence goes on from OZ025255.1 coordinate 12,597,324, forward strand.
GCTCAAGATAAGTATTTTGAATAACATGGATTTCATGCAGAACTGACGTGAAGAACCCTTGCTGAACAGCTCACCATACGCATGATGCGAGGGACTGGTCGCCTTTGGAAGTAGTGCGTGAGGTTGATAACAATCGCGGAAAGCATGGTGGAGAAGGCGATGAGCACCATGTTGACACAGTAGTAAAGGCCTGAAACCATGATAGAGAAGTCGATGAGCACCATGTTGACACAGTAGTAAAGGCCTGAAACCATGATAGAGAAGGCGATGAGCACCATGTTGACACAGTATTAAAGGCCTGAAACCATGATAGAGAAGGCGATGAGCACCATGTTGACACAGTAGTAAAGGCCTGAAACCATGATAGAGAAGGCGATGAGCACCATGTTGACACAGTAGTAAAGGCCTGAAACCATAATAGAGAAGGCGATGAGCACCATGTTGACACAGTAGTAAAGGCCTGAAACCATGATTGAGAAGGCGATGAGCACCATGTTGACACAGTAGTAAAGGCCTGAAACCATGATAGAGAAGGCGATGAGCACCATGTTGACACAGTAGTAAAGGCCTGAAACCATGATAGAGAAGGCGATGAGCACCATGTTGACACAGTAGTAAAGGCCTGAAACCATGATAGAGAAGGCGATGAGCACCATGTTGACACAGTAGTAAAGGCCTGAAACCATGATAGAGAAGGCGATGAGCACCATGTTGACACAGTAGTAAAGGCCTGAAACCATGATAGAGAAGGCGATGAGCACCATGTTGACACAGTAGTAAAGGCCTGAAACCATGATAGAGAAGGCGATGAGCACCATGTTGACACAGTAGTAAAGGCCTGAAACCATGTTAGAGAAGGCGATGAGCACCATGTTGATACAGCTGTAAAGGCCTAAACCCATGGCAGAGAAAGACTGACTATCATGCAGAATACACATCATCTTTTTTCTGTTAGACGCATTTTGCTGCTGTAAGTATACATATACACTCAAACGCAGGCTTCCAAGGAAACACGGAGACGAAATTACTTGCATCATCATTAGAACAAACACAAAGATCATAATAACACGATTAAACCAGCTGACGTGAACCAGCAATATATCCTCATTACGACTATGCTCAATCATGTTCGCCTTTGAATATCATGCCATGTATCGCTGTTATTATTAATTACAAAATGTTAATGTAACTGAAGCAAACCAACTTGACTCACCAAGTAATGATATGGATGCAGACGTGGGAGGTGATGACTGGACAAGTATCAGCAGAAGCACGAAGAAACTTGAGAACAGACTCATACCTACGGAAGAGACAGGGTAGGCCGGGGGTTAAGCCGGGGGTTAAGCCGGGGGTCAAGCCTTCAATGGTCGGGCATTACGTTACCTGGTCAGCGTACTAATTCGCAAGCAGTGAACGTATTTATTGTGCCTAGGACAGGACAACGGTGTATTCAGCTCATTCATTACTCACTGCCATAGAGATGTCGGGATATGCAGGAACTGCCATCAGCCGTTAGAGAGCCTCCTTATATAACATGTAGTGTGTAAATAATAATGTTTTATCCCATTTGAGCGCTATAAAACTCTATAGACATAATGTTATGCTGGCTTGGTGGAAGACCTGCACAAATCGACCCCCCCCCCCTTTTATATCAGTGTCTTTTAAAATGTTTCTACATATATTAATGACTAATATATGTTTTTCTAAATCTACGTCTACGTAAGAGTTTTCTACATAGTATCGTGTATGTGTACATTCGTTTTTCAAGTTATTAAATAATCTTACAGATAGTAGATCATAAATGAACATAAGACAAATGAATAAGTCAATAGATGGATGTTGAATATTGTAATTGTTGACTTATACTATTGGCTTGTGAGTGAGTGAGTGACTTTATTGAGCATTCAAGGCCATCAGGCTCAAACTACATATAAACACAAATAACAGTAAATAAACGTAAAACATTTGTAATTTATAGTTAATTTCCGATGGGTTTTGAAACTATTGACTTGTATTATTTGCACGCAACGCAAACAAAAAGCATAAAAAGACAGGTAGATGACAGGACTCACCTAAGCTAGTCCGATCCGGTCGCTGTGGCGGGATCCAGAAGAGCACGAGCGTGAGGAAGGAGAGCAGAACGCTAGGCAGGATCAGTACGTACACGTAGAACGCCGTGCGGCGCTTGATGGTGAGGTTAAAGGTCAGATCCGGGTAGGGTTCGTCCCCACAGCACGGGTAGAAGCGCTCATGGAACTCGGCGGAAGTGTTGAGCACCTGCCACTCTGAGCTGTCCACGTACTCACGAGTGTCAAGGTCGACCTGTCTGTCGTAAAATGTCAGAGCCAGTTTGTTGCCGTCGTACGTCCAACTGCCGAATTTGTAGGTGCACGTCTGTTTGTCGAACGGGAAGTTGCGCATGTCGATCTGGCAGGCGCTTTTGTAGATGGCGGGTGGAATCCAGCGTACGGAACCGTTGTGGTAGACCGCCACCAGCTCCAGATGAGACTTATCCTGCTCGGCGGCACTGTGGATGGTAACGGGGAAGAGGCGGGAAAAAATATATGACGAGTTTTTTTTGCGAGCGAGTGTATGTTGTGTGAATAAAATGTTCATTTTCAATGGAAAGACAATGCAGATACATGCGTATAAGCTCCGGTAGTCCAGTGTATAACCATATTTGTGATTAGGAAACATTGTTTCAAGATTGTAATGCGTTCTCGTGTACAGCACGGTACGACCAGTTTGCGTATGACTAGAAGTGCTTTGCATATAACTAGATTCACTTCATATATATGTCTTACATATCACCATTAAGATTTGATCCCTTTGGTATGACTAATCGATTCTGTCCTCAGTATCGGTAAATAGTACGCCAACCTAATGATTTGTTCAAATAGCTGGCATGGAAGATATAGATGGGTCCATGTACATGCCGTTTAATCGTTTTTCGTTTTTAATATAATCATAAAAAAAAAGAAAAACACACCCCAAAAAGTTTTTTTTTAAATTTAATTAAATTAGTTTGGCGACACTGCATGGCAGTCAAATGTTTGCAAGCTGTATTGCCAACTGGGAAACTCGTACGCTCATCTGCACAACCAATGATGTATCCCTTCCTTTTATAAGCCATTACCACTCTCAGTAAGTACTATGGTGTAATAGACATGACAATGAGACATAATAATATTTATGATAAAGCTTGAATTGCTTCACACACGTTACTTACTTATTATAGAGAACGATATCAGGGGTCCAAACTGAGTTTGACGGAAGTCGGATGTCGGAGATGCCGCCAAAGTCATTCGGGTCCCACATCAAAATTTCGTCTGTCCATCGCTGTAAACCAACATAGATAAAGCCTCATCAGATAATAAAGTCAGCAGAATAAAGCAGCTGGATGCTGCAGTGAGTAATAGTTCTTTGATTTTCATGTTCAACTAGCGGATGTCCATCTGTCAAATACATAGGAAATATATTTTTAAATAATTTTATAGAATTTTATGTAATAATAATGGTGTAGGTCGCGTAGTGGTATCAATATCAGGTATCACCTGCTTATGCCAAAAAATATCATCACCGGTCTGTGTGACACCGTAGCGGCATCAATACAATATATCATCACCCGTCTGTGTGACACCGTAGCGGCATCAATACAATATATCTGCACCAGTCTGTGTGACATCGTAGCGGCATCAATACAATACATCATCACCAGTCTGTGTGACATCGTAGCGGCATCAATACAATACATCATCACCAGTCTGTGTGACATCGTAGCGGCATCAATACAATATATCATCACCAGTCTGTGTGACATCGTAGCGGCATCAATACAATATATCACCACCAGTCTGAGTGACATCGTAGCGGCATCAATACAATATATCATCACCAGTCTGTGTGACATCGTAGCGGCATCAATACAATATATCATCACCAGTCTGTGTGACATCGTAGCGGCATCAATACAATATATCATTACCAGTCTGTGTGACATCGTAGCGGCATCAATACAATATATCATTAGCAGTCTGTGTGACATCGTAGCGGCATCAATACAATATATCATTACCAGTCTGTGTGACATCGTAGCGGCATCAACACAATATATCATCACCAGTCTGTGTGACTATATCACCACCAGTCTGTGTGACATCGTAGCGGCATCAATACAATATATCATTAGCAGTCTGTGTGACATCGTAGCGGCATCAATACAATATATCATTACCAGTCTGTGTGACATCGTAGCGGCATCAACACAATATATCATCACCAGTCTGTGTGACATCGTAGCGGCATCAATACAATATATCATCACCAGTCTGTTTGACATCGTAGCGGCATCAATACAATATATCCCCCTCCAACATAACATTAGACAATGCCGCCCACCCATCTCATTTCAAATCGCTTTGTGTATCCGGTGTGTGGCTTTCTATCAGTCATCGTTAAAGCCACTTTTCTTTGTGGCATGCGCGGCATGGTTTATTAAATATGCATTTCTGCTAATTTAGTTGTTTCCGCTTTGCGTCCGGCGATAACTCTACTGGATATGACGGTTTGATGCCTGCACTGGGACCCATCCCACACGGGGCGACCGGTCCTTCATAGCACGCTGCTGGGGGGCACCGCTTAAGAATTGGCTTCCCGGTTCAGAATTACTATCTGGCGTTATTTCCTCCTATGATATGCATACCCCCCCCCCTCCTCCCCCGACAATGGACCAGGTCCCAGTGTAATGACCATGCGTGAGACAAGCGAGAATGAAGTGCCCTGTATTCAGGTCACTGCCATATAAGGAGCGAGGGAGTTGGAACGTTCGTATGGAGGGGGGGGGTGGGCGTATTGAGGGGCGAGGGTCAAGGGATATCATTTTTTAGTTTTTATTTTATTGTGTTCACGCATACTCGGTTGATGCATTAGGCAATTACCGGGTTGACGGGGCAGACAAAAGCCCGCACACAGGGTACTGTACTATGATGCAAACTGGTCGGCCTATCGTTGTCGAAGGTGGATGAGGCTACCATGGCGCCATCATGCGGCCACCGATGGTACTACACTCTCGGGTCAAATGGTGGCTCAGGTCAACGACCACCAGGGAGAAGGAGTGACACCAGTGACAAATGACGATGTGGAAATGTCCAGATTGACCGGATGGGGCCTGACCCTATCGGCTTTAACAATGTGCAGGTATTTGCGGGCTGGCCGGTTTGGTGATCAGTGCCACTGACATGAAGTAACGCCGTATAAATCTATGTGATGGACGCCGCAGTGCTACCCATGTTTTCCATTAAGTGATTTATCAATGGATGGTGTGTTCTCTTCTCTCCAACTCACATGGTGCAATTCTTTCATTTACTGGGGGTACCATTTAGGGTTGCTCATGCGCACAGTGCAGACTGTTGTATTTGTTACGCGTGGATTATTCCTTCACCAGATGGCGCCACTGCTCACATGGCTTCTACGGCATTCGGCACAGAAATGAAAATCCCGATCATCCTCCATTAATGCAGTCCATTAATGACTGATTAATGCCATGACCTCTTGCAATTCGTGACAAGAAGTAGCAGAGATAACGGCTCTCATAATGCTATAATGACTATTGCATGGGATTAATGATTATTATGATTATTATTATCACCATCATTATTACTGTATTATTATTACCTATGAATCAATATTATTAATCAATATCGCCATTATTAATAATAAATACACTAGTCCTAATATAATGGGATATAGTCCCATGTGAGTCACTTTCGGTTTTCGGAGATCCCCGAGGGACACTAGGACCATTCATTGCCCGCCAGAGGGCGACATTGCGCGGACGCCCTGGGCGTGCAGTTGCCATGACAGCGCGATATAGTTGGGGTTAACGGATAAATCAAACACGGGGCATGCTGCAGGGTCTGGTCCCGAGGCTGGCACTCCAAGGCCAGGACACCTGACCGATGGACGTTGATTCAACTTTAGAGCTGCACCAGGGGATGACGGGCAAAGGACAGGGTGGTCGGGGAGGGTGGGGAGGGGGAGAGAGTGGATGGGCTGTCGTACACTGGTGTTGGCTGTGGCGGCGGCGGGGGGGCAGGCGGCGGCGGCGCTGCGAACTACTACACATTGTGGTCGCAGGGGAGCGCTGAAATCTTCCCCGGAAGTGATGGTCACATGGGAGCAATCCTCGCTGGGTGGGGAGTGATCGTCCCCGTATTTACCTCCAGCCCTCAAGCCCCCCTCCCTCCCCCCCACCAGTGTCGCACACCAGGAGGCGTCGCTCAATACGCCACGCGTACCCGATAACCCTGCCTCTATTTACTCCCGTCTCCCGTCTACGCCATTCGCACCACCGCCTAATCCCCCCCCTCACCCGGCCCTATCCTCCCCGTACCACTCACGCAGCAATGGACGCCCTATCAGAACATCATGCCGACGAGCTGCCGACGATAAACGTAATAAACTGTGTTATTTTTAAACAGTTAAAACACCGTCACGATCTCGTCGAGATACCGGTGTTTGTTGCAGCGTTATATCCTTGCTATTTCCCTCCCTGGAAGCATTGGTTTGGTTTTACATGTATACATCTGCCAGCGCTCTCACCAATAAGGAAACTCGATCATTCATGACATCCTTTTATGTCCCGTTTTACCATTTACATTGCGAACAACAACGTTTAACCATTAACAGCAATGTGGCGCGAAACTCCTGTTTCTGATTGGCCAAAGAGATAACAAAGACGTTAACTGTGTAACCGAATCGGGGCCTCAGCCTTATAAGGGCTGAAGGAATTTAACGGCACAATTGAGCAATAAAAGAACGGTTTTTCCGTACGATCTCATATAACAAGATTGTCTCAGTCGGAATATCACCGTAAATCGTTCGACTTTATACCGACCGATAAGACCACGAGATGGTTGGCATAACATAAAGTACGATGCAAGCCGGTGTTGCGCTGTATAAGCTTGGAATTGTGGTTACTCAAGTCACCCTGCACTTTGTGGTTGGGTGAAGTTTGTCGGTGAAAGAGCGATTGCTTTTGCCTTCTTTCCTGGCTATAAAGTGCCAAACATTTCCTGATCAAAAAACCTCAACCGCACAAACAAATTAAAATGACACCCACCGCAACCGAATGTCTACGCAAGCGCACTGCATGATCATAATTTAAATGATGATTAAAATAGAAAAGATCATTTATTCGCCCGGAAAGCATTTTTCATAATTGTTATAATTAGAGACGCTCAACTAAGACGATTACTCGGAAGAAAAACACGACTCTACTGGCAGAGGAGTAATATAAAGGGCACGTGGTGAAGATATGTTACCCCTCTTTGAACAGGAGTAACATATCCTCCCGGATCGGCTGTCAACGCACCCTTTATCGCTAACAGTTTCAAGATTAACGCTACAGTGAATTAAATAACAGGAAAAGGCATTTTACACGGAAATGCAAATTTAAGAGTAACGTAACTGAATGGTAGAGAACATTGATTCATTGGAGGGTATGCTGAGATCAAACTACAGGATGCCATTCATTGCATGATGCCATGCACATGGGAACCCCAGTGAATCAATGAGAGTATCGGAATTTCCTCTTTGACCTTCGTGTCCGGACAAACCAAAGGCCGCCACACCGCCCGCAGAGACACAACCACGCGGCCGTTATCTGCAATGTCCCTCCTTTGTATTTAATCGATCTTATAATGGAGCGAGTTACGGGTTACCGAGCACCAGTCAAGGGTTAGTAAACCGAGGGCAATGGGTGTCTGTAGCAACGAGTGCACCAAGGGCGTGTTGTGCCCCATCCCCACCCTTACCCCCCCCCCGTCTCCTTAAATATTTGACCAACGTCTCTCCCACCACCCCACCCCTCACAAACGACACCACACTATCAGGATTTACCCAGGCAGTGTCCAAGCATAATATATGGGGAGGACTAGCTGTCCGTCCGTTTTAAGACTTTCAGAGAATGATTGATTGATAGATCAATGTTGATGGGCGTACCATGAATTCAAGGACTGGGGGTGAGATGGGAAAGAAGGGAAGGGGGGGGGGGTCGGAGGGGAGAGGTGAGAGGGGAGGGCGGAGCAGTACCTTAATTGATATAAAACCGGGGTTATACAAACCGAAAGGTTTTCTGTATTCCTATAACTATAGATCACCCTCCGGCATTGATTGAAGGATTCATAGGCAATACACAATACAATCTAGTACTTGATGTCTGTCATGTGCAATGTCTGACATTTTCAGGGCGAGGCTTTCTCTGCAGCTATAACGTAAGTCGTAAATGTCTGGACTGGGATGTCACAGACGAGTACCGTCGCAATATACACCGAGACCAGCGCAGCACTGCAATCGATCTTGTATTTGGACATCTCGCAACTGTTTAATAGAAATCCACAAAAAGTGAGACTACTTTTCGCATTCCATTAGGTACTAGGTTGGCCACGCTCCAGTGCCCCTGGTGTGTCTACTGTTGTGTCTCATACGGGCTGGCGTTCATAGATAAAACGCCTGCACGCCAGCGACGAGTTGGCCTGGATCAGGTCAGAGCGTTAAACATGCCACTACCCAAACTTTTTTCTGGACTAGCAGGACAAGGGTTCATTTGTTTCACCCACAGAGCGGTTACCATGGGGATGCCTTTTAGACTAAATGGATTACCTCGATTAGGAGGTCTGGACATAAAACACGCGCATCGCATTTAGTCAATGGCTCGGTGAGTTTGGGACTCGAGTTATCGGAGTATATTAGAAGCCATATTTTAGGCAGCCCAGCTACCATGTAAAAACCCACGAAATTGGTTGATATGGTGACTAAGGGTGAGTCAGACGTGAGCTACGCGGCAACAATGGTTTGTTCTTTCATGGAAGAAGGACTATTTAAAGTGTAATTGCAGTCATCGGCGCTGGCGGATAATATAAGTATCTGGGAACCTGGGAGGAGATGGGGGTGGAGTGCGATTGTCGCCGTATGAGTGCCACCTAGGCGGATCCATGTCTGAAGGGGACGCTGTAGGATCTGCCTCCACTTCCTGGATCCCCCTCTGCACTGGCACGTCATTTCCGGCCATGAGAAGCCCATCGACAGAAATCCTACGTTTCGCCTAACGATGAGGCAAAAACGTACGCGTTTGCACATCTGCGCTGTCTCCATGTTTGGGCTCATGAATAATATACTACACAGGCTGTATGCAAAAAGGATTACAAAATGTCGAACGTTCGCAAATATTTGAGGAAGAGCTAGTCTTGCGTGCAACTTTACTGCTTCCGGGACAATGTTTGTCCCACCTCCGCCAATGGCTTTGGCGGCTACACTACCTGGTGTGTAGTGGAAGGGGGGGGGGGGAGATGTTGAGAAGGTTGCCTTCCTGAATATTTATATATATGCCGTAAGAAGACGTTATACCGTGCATAGGATTCGCCGATCCGATCAATTATTAAGGGCTACAGGAGCGGCTTGAGAGTTAGAGACGAGTGTTGGCATCAAAGTCCCACATCGCCATTAATGTACGGGGGCCACAGTGGCCCCGGGCGGGTTGGAGGAGGGCAAAATACGTCAGGCGCATCGTCCGAGGGCCACAGCCAGACAGAGATGAGAAGACCGGAAGTCATAGGCTCTCGTGTCATTAAGCGCTTTCGCTGGGAACCAGTCTGCCTGTCCGGAACAGACCGCTGGTAACGTGTATCCTCCATTTTAGAAAGGGCCGGAATTCCGGCCTTTTTCCTTAGTCGCCAAATTTAAAAAACATAACTGATGTTCCCATACTGCACCTCATAAGTGTCTCTATATACCTTCACGAAACCTTGCATTGTACTTTATCTAAGGAAATATCTAATTACGACATATGCTGACTTATAAGACGGGGGTCTGACCTCAAAACTATGGAAAGCCAAAGTGGAATTTAATCGACTGATGAATGCAACTGATCGTGAGACCTTGCGGAGAGGAGACAGTATGAACATGATCAAGTTCGAGATTGCGGGTAGGTGTCAGACGCCTTACCACGTGTTTTAAATTATGAAAAAGAAAGAAACAGTTACATACGTTTGTACGTGCGTGCGCGTCCGTCTTTCCTCCTTTGCAATACTACATTTCAATAATGAACGTGCGTTTTAGATCTTTTCTAGCTGACCATTAAACACATGGAGTATTACCGAATTGTACCACAGGATGTCATGTCATTTTGTGGTAAAAGGATAAAATTTGGCTCACATGTTAGAAATTCATGTCTAATCGAATTTAGTTTAGTGTCGAGTCAGATTTAAATGGTGGACTATGTCACCAATTATAAGCGATATCTTGGACTGTTATCTTGATGTCTGTCCATAGGTTTTTGTGTAAGCAAAGGTAAAAAAAGTCCTCACTGGATATTCAAGAACAACGCATGAGCCATTTCCCTATATAAGGACCCTGCACCTCTTAGTTTTTAAGATATTGAGCATGTTTGCTGGCCCGTAAAACCTATGCATAAACATGTTCGATCGTCGATTTGCGAGATATTGAGCTTTTTTGGGTAGTTTTGCCCGTCCAAAGCCGGCAGGGGTAAAATCGACTTGACATTAGCTAAATTTAAATACAAGGATATTAAGGACAAGTGTGCTAACTTTCATGCTTTTACCACCAAATGCACAACTCGACATAATTTGTCGTTTAGCCGCTGAACTATCAGGGAATATAGGCAATGTTTCTGTTTCGTCAACACAATTATAACCAGTACGAGGACAACATCAGCTTCGTATAATATTTGCCAAAATATCGTCCTTCCGGGCAAACAAATTCAATGTCTCTCTATTCCTAATCTCTATGTTTCATATGCTATGTAAAATCCAAATTATTATCCAATTTACTTCACATTGTAATATGTTTTTAAATAATAGGTCATATGTCCAACTCATGTAAAGACGGGTACACAACAATTTTACGGTTAATTTCTTGAAGATATGAAAATTCATTTTGGCTGCATCTGCACGACATCTGGCGCTCGACCAATCACGGAGGCCTAAAAATTACTAGTTACCGGCCTAGTATGCTGCGAGCAGCTCTAGGCCGGTTCCCAGCCTATTAAGCGCTTTGCAGAAGAAAACACAAGGATACTTGGCGTTCTTCCAAGAGTGGGTAGATAGGGCCCCTGAGGGGGGGGGGGGGTAGCCATGTCGCGTGTCGATTTTAAGAAAAGGTCCATGTCGCGTGTCGATTTTAAGAAAAGGTCCATGTCGCGTGTCGATTTTAAGAAAAGTTCCATGTCGCGTGTCGCTAAGTCTTATGTCGCATGTCGATTCTAAGACAACCCCAGTGTCGCGTTGTCGATTTTAAAAATCGCCGTGTCGCCGTGTCGAAAAAGCCCCTCTGGGGCCCTGTAGATCGGTGGGGTGGGGTGGGGCGGGGTGGGACGGGGTGGATTAGGGCGTAGTGGTGAGGGGTGGAGCGGGTGTGTGTGTCGATGGACTCGGTGGTTATGTGGGTTTAGATCTGCTAGACGAACATACATGTCTACATTGTGTCCATGTCATGACCCCGACGGCTTTTTATGCCTACACATGTTTTATTTCTTTATGTCATGGAGCATATATTACATTACTTGGTACATTTCTGGTTTATCTTCAGTTCGTGCTATTGTTGTTCCCTAAAGTTCGTCTGGTAAATGACCCATACTTTTCAGACTCGCTAACCATGGCGAATTAACAATGAATAAGCATGCTTCATTGACAATTAGCAAGGCGAACACCACCTTGCTTAAACATCCAACACCGTCTACTTAAGCAAGCTAGCCTATATATCCGGAAGACCATGATTGAGGAGTCGCAGGATGACCTCTGGGTCCCAGAACGAATTGGGATCGTCACTCTCCCTGTGTTGTTGACCGCTGGGTCGCTTGGTGTTAATGGAAACTTGACGATCTAATCTGCTGTCAACCCCCCTTGGGATGGTCAGACCGAGAGGCCATTTCCCCCATCCCGAGCACACCCCTTCCCCCGTACGCGCCGCCCCACCCGCACAATAGATTCGATGTAGGGCCACCAAACAGATCACGTCACTTGAGGGAGGCACTGTGGACTGTGGGCAGTGGACAATGAAGGCACCACACTGGTATTCCCAAGTTGTGCTTAGAATAGTGTCACCTCGGACATCTAAATAAACCAAGGTCGTTAATTATAAATTAAATGTGTTCCGTTCTTTTTGGAATTAAAAAGTAAAGGTGCACTGGTGGGGAACGACCTGGTTCTGGGGGAGGGTGTGGGGTGGGGGGTGAGGGGCCGTACAATTGAGCGGCACGACCTACATTACAAAGCTGATAGATTGGGAGGGAGGGGGGTGATGTCGACCTTTAACTAAATGTCTAAAAGACCGTATTGTGCGGGGATAGGGTGTGTGTGTGTGTGTGGGGGGGGGGGGGGTGCTGTTAGATTATGAATGTAAGATCATTTTCCAACATATTGTTGTAGCCTATAGGCCTACTGTGAAAGCATTCAGTGCTAAACCGTGGTACACGAGTTGCAAAATGGGGAGGGCTCGTTTGACTCCGGGTTTGATTGTTATGTTTCTGCTTTGTACGTGAAGGACATTGACTTCGTAAAAGTTTGGTGATTGTGGAGACCTGTCTGCCACATGGTCCACTAGATGGCAGCACAATTCATCAGGTATCTACGTAAAAGCTCACTAGATGGCGGTACTATGCGCGTTCCCTAGGCGAATTAAAGGCAAACAGTGTCGCCATCTCGGGCCGTATCCATAAATCAAACCAGGCCCCACCAATAGACTTAGCGCTGAGAAAAATCTTGGCGTTAATCTTCCACTTAGCGCTAAATCTAGTGGCGTAGCCTAAGCGGCGATTATGAATACGGCCCCAGCACGTTAATCGAATTAACGACTTGTGTCGCCATCTGGTGAATGTTAGAGACAGGTCACTTACGTATCGTTTCCAGACGTTGGTCGAGAGAACCTGATTCGTCTCATCGAAATCCAAGATCTGGATCAGAGCCAGGCCGAACTCCACCAGGACAGTGCGCGAGCTATTCGTCAGGGGGCGTGCGACACGTCCGGCCTTACGGTATTTTCTCATCAAGTGATGAACGAGACGACTCTCCCCCGAGATCTCGAAGCCATCTACGTCATCGATGCTGAAATAGACCCAGATAGCAAAATATATACACTAGTAACAACATCGGCCATTCAGTGAATAATAATAACAAGTTTATTGCATTAAAGGCCTCAGGTCCATGGTTCAAAACATACATATAAACGCAATTGTTCTTCCTTGGCCCTGTATAAACCAGATTAAATTTAAATTGTTTCTCTTAATCTCCTTGCATAGAATATAAATTGACCCAGCCGATATATTGTATTTGGTCATTTCTCGACTTCGTTAGGGTTATGAAGTCTGAGATGCAATAATAGCTTCTGATCCAGGGTCAGTATTTCTTACGAATGTCGATATATAGATCACATACGCGCACAAAGGGAAATTCGTCTTTGACATGAAATATATCTCCAAGGCTACAATGTTGGCAGTATCTTTCGCCAACATCTAAATGTTTAGATGTTCAGTTTTTTGGTTTTCATATGTTAAATGGTAAAAAAATTCGGCCCTAAAAGCGGGGGGGGGGGCGGATCGGCCCGCCCCCCTGGAACCGCCCCTGACCTTCTACTAGAAGATGAGATGCACCTAATGAGATCTCTCTCAAGGCGCATGTATATCATGCACGCTCCAGTTCCCCGTTCCTGGTTTCCCGCGCAAACGGCGGTCGCAGACGACCATGCAGGAAATTACTTCCATGAAGAGATTTCCCTTCTTCCTTCTCCATCTATCTCCATGAAGAGTAACAGAGGCGTAACGGCTTTTTTTCGCTCTCTCTCCCGGCCCGTAAAGACCATGAATACCGCTTGCGCCAGTCACCTTGGCCATCTCTTTGTTGGGAGGCCGATTCAAAGCCCTTTACTGGCTGACAGGGGGGTCGTTTTTTTTAACGTCTTCTCGTTATATTGAGGGGAATCCGGCCTATTTGACTGCTCTGAAGAGGAGGCGAAATTTTTTGTCAATGTGCAGTCTGCGTCGCACCGGACCATTGCTCAGATAAAAGGAAGTAATTACGACAAATGAACGTCCCAGTGTCCGAACTATAAAGCGACATTAAACCAGTCCGGTACATCCGTTATCTGGAGTGAGGTAAAACGGTGCTTGAACGGGAACCAAGACTGGAATAGAAATAAAACTCTTCCAATGGAGTCGCGAGTACTTGTGCCAGATCACGATCAATTGCTTTGAGGTCTCAGTTACTCCGGCATGTGTTTGAGTGAACAGTTCCCAAAGGCCTATACAGTGTGTAATGCACTCATGCCCATTAAGCTGTGAATGGTTATTAGCTATGACTTGTCATTTGTACTATGGTGATCTAGTATTGGGACTGTGGTTACCCCAGCAAAGAGGCATTAGTACTGAGACAGAAATTACTCCCGAACCCTGATGAAAAAAATGCGTTTGCAGGTTAATTATTACCGTGCCAATAATCGAATTGCTATCAGTGGGATTTGAATCCCTGGCCTCCCTGTCAGACGAGATTTAAACTGGCTATGGAGCGCCGACTGCCCGATGTCAATGAATAAATCAATATCTTGGATGACGCTTTTGATGTAAAACAGAGGCTAACGAGTATTTAAGTTACCGTTTATTCATTTTTGATCTTAACAGTACGGGATAATGGCTTTGTTTCCTCATGGCTCTGCCATGCTATAGTTTCAGCTATGGGGTTATACTGCTAAAAAATTCCAATCTGTTTTATGACTGACTTGCCAATTTTTTTTATCAGATATCGGTGTGAGTTAGCGATATTTTATGGTTATAGGTGAAATTGCTTTTTTGGGGACCGGGCCAGTGTAAATGACCTGGACAGTAAATCCCCTCTGGCTTAGGAGATCAATCGTAAAGTCCTGAATCTTGTGGTGACGTCACAAGGCCAAACTGCTTGGAGTTTCAGGGTTAGTGGTGGTCGCTAATTTCAAGGGCAAGTGTGACAGGTTATCCTGTTCCAACCACCCCTCGCTTCCTCTCCCCCCGGCCTTCCCCTTCCCGCCCACCATGTCACCCCCTCCTCTCCCCCCTCCTCGTGTCCTCCGTGCGACCGTAGTCCCAGATCAGTTATCCAAGAGCCCCCACCTGGGGGGAAGGGGGTGGGGGGGGGGGAGGAGGGGCAGGCCTCTCGCTGGCCCTATGGCCTTCGCGCTGCTCGCGTGACCAATCGCTGAGTTACACGTTTCATTTGCGCCGCCTTTTCTTTTGCCGTCCGACAATATTTATCAAGGCTCTACCGGTGTCCACCGTCGCGCGCTAATACTCCCGTCCCACCCTGTCCCCATTAAACACTCCACCTCCCCTGATGGCGTTAACCCTCCGCCCCATCCCACACACATACACCAATCTTCACCCCCCTATCCCCCCTCCCCCTCCCCTTGCCCTTTCCGCCCTCGTCTGCCGTGAGTTGCAGCTGCCCAAGCGCCAAACGAGGCCTAACGGAAAAGGACGACGGGTTCGTCGGAAGGGAGGAGGACTGACAAAGGCGGCAAGTGGAGACGCCGAGGTCGTCAAGAATGTCTGGGCTTGAGACAGGCAGTCAGCCTATCTCCCCTCTCCCGATCCCAGTCTTAAGACAACCCCAAGAACAAGATGAAAAAACTAGCGCCGGGTTAACAAGATACACAAAACTACACACACACACACGTCGAGAAACGAAATTGAAATTGCATTCACACCTCACATACACACTCACACACACACACGCTCACAGCTAGGGGACAGACGAGGAAACTCCCCGACACAGTCAATGTGCCAATCATTTTCCAGTTCCCCATGGCGGCAGTCATCATGTACAAGCCGCCCCGCGAGGTAGTCATAGTTTCTTTGATACCATTGGGTTGGCCATCTCCCCAGCCGTCGAGAGAAATGCCGAAGGTTCTGCTGGACACAAGATTACTGTCGCCGTCCATTGAACCTTATGGGACATGGTGGACGGGGGGAGGGTGGAGGTGAAGTGTCGGCGGGGCGTGGGGGTGGAGAGGGGGCGGATCAGGGGAAGGGGGGGGGGGGCTGGTGGCTGAGGGTGGAACGAGGGCGCTGGGGGTGGGGTGGGTATGTGGGTGAGGGAGAGGACCCTGGAAATAGTTAACAATTACCGTCCGACTCGCCAACCACAGAAAGGCCATCAAAGCTCATGCCCCAGGCACCAAGGGGGCCCAAAAACCACGTGCTTGTTTCGATCTCAACACCCCCTCTCTCACCCCCTCTGGGATACCTGACTCTCCCACCCTACCCGTCTCCCCCACCCTACCACCCTACCCACCCCCAATCGCCCCTCTATCATATTCACCAGATCTGTGGACTGGCCACTGTGTTGGGATATCAAAGCAGCGTTAGGGTTCTCCAGCGACCAGGCGTCCAGCGCGGGAAGGACACCCAAAAGCATAATTGGATTGAAGTGTGTTAATTGTGATCAAAACTTCAAAAGCGCGGGGGAGGATTTAGAAGCGCCGGGGGCGCTTTCACAATTATTGCAGTGGCAACGTGGTCATGAAACCGCCAGAGACCAAGTGAGAAATATACACAGACACAATATCAATTCATCAATATATCTGGGTCACCCCGTTGCCTTGTGGGTAGCGCGTTCGGCTATAGTCCAGCAGGCCAGCTCAAGCGGCCAGTGCGTGATTCGAATCCCACCTGTGCAAAAGTTTGTGCATGATAAAGATGTAATGTCTTCCGCAAAGAGTAGGAGGTTACTCCCGGAGACATTGCTCCCCTCATCTCTGACCCTTTCCATCGTCATAGGCGGCGGAAGCCAGGGGATGAGGCATCCCTAACATTCCTATGGCTTTATTCTACATTTTGTATAGCATGTTATTACTTCTTCAGGGAAAGGAAGACTAGCAACAAAAATTTTGGGGGAGCACATATGCGCATAAATACATGTATTACCAATGTGACATGTGCGGTGCTATTTAAGAGAGTTGACTCCACGGCCCCTCCCCCAAAATACGATATGCCATACACAGGTTAAAACGTCCTACCATTACATCATACACAATATCTATCTAAATATATCTCCATGTATTTATCCCTATCTATCTATCTATTTAACAACGGTGCATATATTTATATATATAACTAAAGTTTATGTTTTTTATATTGTCATAGATGGACGGACGAAACTGGATGGAATATTCCATGATTCGCTGACATGACATAACATGCCAGCCCCCATCAGTTATCTCCGTCTGGCGCTGGCTGCTGGCGAACTTGGTCTGAAGTCGCTAGCGGCTACAGCCACAGTCGCACGTACTTTACGAGTGCCATAATGGCCGTCCCGACGCATTATGGCGACGTGTCCAGTTGTATTCATGGGTGGTCTGATGGCCTAATACGTCACAACCCAGCCGGTACATGCATATATCCGGCCGTGTGCCCCCGTCTATCATATACCCCGGCCCCTCCTTCCCACCATCCGCCCCCGTACCCTCTACAGTCATCACCACGTTCGACGTTCGCCACCGCTCCACCCCAGCAGTCGTCTTCAGCCATCCCCCCAGCCCACGCCCCGATCCCCCGCCCTATCCTCGGAGCAGAAACATACATGTTTTTCGATATGCCCATGTGACACTGAACATTTCTCTCGATCCTCAACGACAGAAAATGCTCCACATTTTCCTCGTATATTCCCGTGATTCACGTGCCCTGATATCTCATTCAGCTGAACCTTTCTCCTATAATATAAGCTAATATAATATAAGCATCTGCCAGTGTCGAATTTGGATGCCATTATTTCGTCAAAATACTTAAAAGGTCCTACTATTACATCATCCACATACGCACGGGGGGATAGGGTGGGGGGGGTGCACATAACCACGATGATGGTTCTTAGGGCATGTCTTGGGTGACAGTAATGTGGCATCACTGGAACGATGCCACTGCCTCCCTGAGCGTCAAACACTTCTATGGCCACCCCGATAACTCATTGGGTTAGAACGCTCGTATTGAGCGCTCTGGCCTGAGAGACTAACGGCACGTGGATCGATGGTTCGCGCCCCGCAGTGGTCATGTCTGTATGGTCGCAGAATAAATATACCTGTACATGTTCTCTTTCGCAACGAGTAGGGGTCACCCCGGGGACATGGCTCCGCTCTTTCCTTCCTTCTCCCATTGGCCAGAATTGGTTAAAGATTTCTGAATATACAACCAATCAAACACTTCTCCGTCACCTTCACCCCTATTCCATGTGATTGTCAAACGATTCTCCATAACCGTCATTCCCCAATCTATGTGAGTGCCAAACACTGCTCCATCACCGTTACTGCCCACTCTCTGTGTGAGTGTCAAACCCTTCTCCATCACCGTCACTGCCCACTGCCTATGTGAGTGTCAAACACTTCTCCAGCACCATTACTGCCCACTCTCTATGTGAGTATCAAACACTTCTCCGTCAGCGTCACTGCCCTCTCTCTATGTGAGTGTCAAACCCTTCTCCATCACCGTCAATCCCCACTCTATGTAAGTGCCAAACACTTTCCAATCAGCCTGTCGCTCACCATAATATACTATACGTGAGAGGCCAATGACCCACATTAGCTATTTAGTGGTCACTACCGCCATGATGCGGCGTGAACACCTAGCATATAAATCTTGCGAATTGGCCAACGAAGCCGTTCCAACCACGATGGGTGGAAAGTTCCGAGCACTTCCGAACGGTATCTACATTATGGCTGATGGCGTCAGTTATACGAAACCATTAGGTTAAATTGAAAAAAAACATGGCAGAAATAAAGTTAGTGCTCAATAAAAGCGAGGCTATTTCATCCAATTATGGTAAGGAGAATGCCCATGTAACAGTACATTCTTGAAAAAGAATGTACGAGGCGCAAGCCGAGTACATATCTTTTCAAGAATGAACTGTTACACGGGTATTCTGGTCGGTGAGCCTCACGTGGTCCATGAAGCGTGAATAAGAGTATTGTTAAACAGATTGTTAAACAGAAAAATGGTTTGGTCTCCTTGAGTCAATCGCAATATATCAGCTCGCTAAAGCAGTACATTCGTGAAAAATAATGTACAGTTTAGACAATATTATGACGTCATAGCAGTACTTTAATGTGAACTATTTCACAAAGGAACCTCCCGGTGCAAGGAAATAAATTATATGTAAAACAATTCGCAAACAGAATGACGAGCACGACCGAGGATAGACCGATCCATGCTGTCAATCATTCACTGACGTCACTGCTGCTTTTATCCAATCATGTGGTGAAAAGAGGTCTTCCACTCGCGTTATGTCGGACAAACAAGTCGGACAAACAAAGCAGCGTGTCACTTTCTTGGTCAGTTTCAGAGATGAGTTCTTCTCACTTGTATCTACCATCAGCTATAATCGTCAATTTCATACTTATGCGTAAGGAAAAAAGACTCAAGCGTGGGTTTCGGAACTTGTATCGGTCTATTGAGCACCAGGGCTATGAATTTAGAAGCGGACACCAGTCCACTCAGAATACAGGCTTGCCATGCCGCGACATTTAGACATTCGCATGGCACGAAACGTTCACCTTTATGAGGACACTATTCCCGTTTTACTGGCGCCCAAAACTGGGAACTAGTATATATAGTTTTCCCATTTTCAGTGTTGTCGGGCTTTCTAGTCTCCTGGGGGCCTAGCAGTCTACTGGGGTGTATTTACCAAGTCATTTGGGCCTCCCATTAAATGGCGAAGCTGGAATAATAATGTCACGCAACGAGCGGATGTGCGGTCTCTTGGAAGAGGTCACTGGTATCGCCGCCCGTGCCCCGTGCCACCATAACGACCCACCGGAAATGCTGGCTTTGTCGTCTTCGAAGTCTTTGCAGCCTTTTCGCCCATTAATATTTTAGTACCAGCCGCTCCCCAACGAAAGCTGGTTACGGTTGGGAGTGAGGGGTGCGAAGCGGGGGTGGGACGGGTGGGGGAGGGGGGGTTATTGGGGATCTGTGTTTATCCAAAGCCTGCCAGCGTTCCCTTTGATATGAATCAGCTCGGGTAAAATTAATATCTCGCAGGTCATCGTGGCAAGGTAACGATCACTCTGTCACCGAGTAATTGCTTCCTGGGCTGAGAGACTTGGAACCATTGAAGCTTCTCTAGCGATACGAGTTTGGATGGAGTTTTGGGCGGCATGGGGGCCATCTTGTTACATCTACTGATGGACTTCTAGAACCAGTGAAGCCATTCTAGCGATACGCGTATCACTGGGGTATTTGACAAAACCTGAACCATCTTGTTACATCTACTGATGGACTGCTGGAACCAGTGAAGCCTTTTTAGCGTTACACGTATCACTGATGTCAGTATAAAATATCTGGTGCCTTGTTGCATATTCGGATGAACTACTAAAGTCAATGAAGCTTCCCTGGCGATATGCGCATCACTGGTATCTGTACGGAATCTGTGACTCTTTATTACTTATTCTGATGGCCTTAAAACTGTTTACTTACATGCTCACGTACCATTAAAAGTTCAAACTAAATTAATATTAATAAATTAACATTAATTGTGCCGACATCTCGACAATGGGCTGCGCTGGCAAACTAAGTGGTCTGCGTAATAGCTGTTGGTGTGTTAAGTCGCTTTAACAGTCCGTCTTAGAAAACCCTACAATTTCTTCAACACCACAATGGAAACACATGGACTAAAGCCATCGCCCGTAAATATTGTTTGAAAAGACCACTCACGGGCAAAGACTTACTGACACAACTTGTCAAAGTGAGACATGCTAAGAACGAACAACTTTAAGTTGGCGTCATCCAATGAAATCCCGTGACGTAGTAAGTGCTTCCGATTTACGTCTGGTCGGTATAATTGAAAACAGGGTTCGCAAATGCAGTTCCGCGGCATCTCACAGCTGCGGCGAGAGAAAGGCCACATGTCCCAAGCGAAAGCGAGGGGAAAAGCGAGTGTGGCGTGCCACCATTCTGCGGCTTAGCGGGCTCTCGGCCTACTGGTCTATTGCTCTATTTTTGTTGTCGTCCCTTGAGTACGAGGATGGATCGATGTTTTCTCGGGGTTTATAGCT
Source organism: Arenicola marina (assembly GCA_964019135.1). Lineage (NCBI taxonomy): Eukaryota > Metazoa > Annelida > Polychaeta > Arenicolidae > Arenicola > Arenicola marina. The sequence goes on from OZ025255.1 coordinate 12,618,402, forward strand.
GTAAAGTAACCTCCAACCCTGACGCCAGCCACGACTGCATTTCCAGAAGGACATGATGTGTTATTATCACCAATCAAAATATCACGTGACGTCATCATTCCTGGAAACAGTGTCCTCTAGATTTATGTGGTGATATTTGTTTTTGTAAGCGTGATGAATATTGAGGGTTTTGGTTGGGTGAAGAGAATTGGACATATACTTTTATAGCTTTAGCATAACAAATGTTATATCACAAGAGGTGTTTGATGGGCCCTGCATTGTTGATGCACTTTGCTTTGAGTGCGACATGTGTTTTTCGTAGCACTGTTCGGAACATTTTGCCTGATGTTTCAACCGAAAGCAGGACAGAAAAATCAATCTCGCATGAGATGGCAATGTCATGTGCATTTGATCGCAAGCCTCAGTGACAACTTGACTGTTTGCTCTTGCAAAAAAGTAAGTGACTCGCTTAGACGTCAAAATCAAAGGAGTGAGAGATTACCTTCACGTTCTGATGTATTACTACACGCTGCGATTATAGCAATGTTCACAGATGGTAAACGGGTGCGGGGAGACTGGAGGCGGAGGCGGAGGAGGAGGCGGAGGGGGAGGCGGAGGCGGAGGCTGAGGCAGAAGCGGAGGCGGAGGCGGAGGAGGCGGAGGCGGCCGGGACATCTAGATTGTACTTATCGACTAAAATTCAAGTTGATCATTATTTAATCCATTCAGTGTTCCATTGCGATCGAATGAGATTTGCAATAAGTATTAATTCGATGGCGATGGGAGAGGCAACAATAAGGCACAGATACACGACATGATCAAAGAGCGGACATGTTCAGCAACATGTTCAGCAAGGCTTATACCAACTGTTTATCCAATCATCCTCCTGGCTGGGCCCACGCTGAAACATGTTTACCCAAGCAAGTAAAAATGTAGTTTTGTGAGATCAATGTGCAATTGGAAAACCCAATCTTGGAAAATTAATTTGCCAGAAAAAATATTTAGTTTTCATCTGGCTACGCCAATGCCAGTGAAAACATTGAAACAGTATCTGCAAAGACAGCATCGGCTGTTCGCACTGGGGTTGCGAACTAGTAACAACTAGACATCCGCCCCCCCCTCCCCCTACATGGTAACCTCTATATCCGTCCGCATCCCCCCAACTATGCCAATACCACCTTCACAAGGCATATGTAAATACATATGGAGAGGATTTAAATAATCGCATGCAAAATGATCCCCGATCCCCCTGGGGCGCCACAAGCTACCACACCTGCACCCATGAGGCACTGGTGCAGCAAGCAGAAATGGGTGCACAGGGTGAGATCCAGACCCTAATCACCCCGGGTAAAACTAAAACAGCCACCCGGCTCAGACCGTGAATGGTGGATTACACCACAGTCAGAGCCGTTATGCTCCCCCACCCCCTATACACCGGACATATCCACCGCGGGTCCACAAATGCCCACCCCCCAACCCTAGCCCCACCCTTATATCGCGAATTCGAAATCCTGGACCCTCCACTGCCATGGACACTCAATGTAATTACACAGGGCGGTCTCTGGCTATACGAGAATTTAACCATTGGGGGAATCCAGTTATTTGATTTCCACCGATGGAGCATAAAGCGAGATAACCTCCAGACTATGATTGGATTTACCAACCCTCCCGGTGGCTACTGATGGTGCCGTTTGTCTGACTAAAGCTAAAACATTGGCAGCGAACTGTACTTTGCACTTTGATTTCGGCGCTGGGAGATGCAGTCTGGCTGGTGCAGAGTCTAATAACATTTCGATATATTATTATGAATATTTGTATAATATATAAATAATATAATATATAGACGGGTTTTATGACATGGGAATGCGTCCACTCATTCGCTAATGAGGACTATCTGATGGAAAATGTCATCAATGTGACCTTGTCTAATGACTGAAATGTGAAATTTTGTATTTTGTAATCTGGCATAAATCGTGTCCAACGTGTTTTCTCAACCCGTCACCATGCGAATCACTGCGCCCCAAAGCATAAATTATGAATGATCCATTATCACCTGATTATCAATAAGATTGAGCTAAGTTCAGTGCATGGCTGTTGCAGTATATAGGGGACGTGCTGCTTGAGAATTGTACAGACATTTGTGTACCAAGCGTTGAAAATCAAATGTATGGTTAAAACTCCAAGGCAGTAAATACCAAGTAATACCCAGACAGTAAATTGAGATATAGCATTACCATGGACGAGAAATTAATTCAGTCTTCTAAGCGTAAAACCATACTGTAGTCATGCAATTGTTTCACTTGCAACTGCAATTCTAGCTTGATCGTGCGGCTTAGCCAACGGGTGAAGGGCAGTAACGCAAATATTTTCCATTTTCTAAGTATACCCCCATTTCACACAATGACCAAAACTTGACACCTACCACGAATATGTAATTTTGCTACACTTCAGCTCAATATTTAGTCATTATCAACAGTAATAGGTCCTTGGAAAGCTTAAATCTAGTGCAATACAGGAATGATATTCAAAAATGTAAAAAGTAGCCACAAAAAATATAACAGAATGGCAATAATAAAGTGCAATTGTGCAAAATCACGACAGTTTTTGCCAAAATTCGAAATCATCACCTTCACAAAGTTGGCTATAATTTCATCAAAAATAAAAATCTTGACACCAACCACTTCTAAAAACTTCTACAAATATCGTTCTTATAATAAAGATAAAGAAAGATATAGGTAGCCGAGCAAATTTCCCGAGTAACACGCCCTGAAGCTTGAAAATGTTATTTCACAAATATTTTTTGGCGCAGCTTATTTTACACCAATTATCAGTAATTTACGCCTTGTGTTCACATTTTAATAAATCTGGTTATATATAATGGTCTTCGATATAATTATGATCTGCACGAATGTTTTCTGAACTATTTACAAGTGTTCTCGGTGTCTTTTTCTTGAATTTTCCGAATTTATCACGAAGAGCCATTCTCGGGGAAATACCCTGTGAATAACGTCACGAATTGGGGATTCCCCTGTTAATGACGTAACGAGTTAGGGATTCCCCTTTCACTGACACCCGCCGATGTTTACCAAGGTCTTTTCTAAATCGCCGAAGATTATTATACGATGCTCTATTCATTTGACCTATGTCACCACTTCTTTTGCTGTGTTTTATTCGTGCTTTGTTTCATTAAAACTGCGTAAAATTTCAGTGCTACAGCCCGCCGATGTTTACCGAGGTCTGCTCAAAATCGCCGAGGCTTATTATGGGTAGCTTACCTTAATCATCCCGATATGTACATTCTTCATTCCTACGATATCGTACCGCCATTGTCGGTCGATAACACGACATCTTATCTTATCAAAACCCAGACCAGATATCGCCGAATGGGCGATGAGCCAAATTTTCTTTTTGGTGACTAATGCCGTGGAAACCAGATGGAAGATATGCAGACGGCATTGCGTCGAGTGCGAGATGGGTTTATCTCAGCACAAGTCTGAGCCTTTAGGCGAAGGCAGGATTTCGGAGATGCGTGCTGAGATAAACCCATCTCGCACGAAAAGCAATGCCATATGTATTTTCTCGCTCGAATAGAACTTCAAACGTCGCCATTAAGTCAACACGGAGATCTAACAATGACAATAATACTCACGACTGCACGTAAATATATGGTCAAAATCATAACAGTGGCGCTCAATAGCACCAGTAACGAGGTGTTGCGCGACGTGTTTTCCTGGAGATATGACGTCGTCAAAGTGATCACGCCTCTGCGGCGGAGGTGAGCCTTAACGAACATATTGTTTTATGCAAAATGGTATATATTTCTTAACATGAACCTTTTGTTTCGTAAATAGTAGCTATTATTTCTATGGTTGGAGTGCATATGATTCAGGTCTATAGCTATTAAGTTCGGTGGGTTTGTTGGAACTATTTATGTAAATATCAGTTACGCGCATTTACACCGCGGTGAGCACTGAGTGACAAGATCTGTAACGTGAATGGCGGCAGCAAACTAAAATGAATTTTACAAAGTTTCATCTTTTAAGCCGCCACACTGCACCACATGAACTAATTTATCAAACTGTAACATAATATGATAAAATGTCAATTGCTGACACGTATCCCGGGATGGGTTTTTCCCGGAACTGCATGGTGTCAACATTGGCCACTGAAAACAGAGTGCGAGAACAGTGGAGCCAGTCGGCGAAGGAATCAGTCAAAGAATGAAGAGAAGCCTGGCAACTGGCCTGGAGGTTCTCCCAGCCATACTGCTTCCTGGCAGGTAGGATGGTACCTATAGGCACACATAGTGGACTGAAAGGCTAGGCAAGTAGCATATTTCTCGGCATACAAATTTCCGGCATAATGCAAAACAAAAACGAACACCCCCCCCCCCCACCCAAACACAATCATACAGATCCGATGATGAAAATATTGAAACGTATTTATTTTGTGACAGACGAATATTAAATTTACCAATTTAAATGGTTCATGTGCTGTCCAACGCAAAGTATTGAACAACATACATGTTTACCAAATTAATCAGAAATGAAGCCTTCTGCAGATGTCTGTCGTATAATGAGTAAAACAGCCCTACAGCGAAACAAAAAATATAATAAGTAAAACAGCCCTACAGCGAAACATAAAATATAATGAGTAAAACAGCCCTACAGCGAAAAAAAAAATCGATTATTTCCGTGTGTACATTACGCAGCAGTGGGATGGCAAGTCCAGGGTTCCCGTTGTTATTTTTCCGTCCTGCGTGCGTCACGTTTAAAGGGATTTTTCTGTAAGGGGACAAACTCGTTCATAATGTAGATTAATGTCTGGACAACAAGTCTAACCGGACGTGGGAGGATTAACGGCATGGGACGGGGTCGGCGAGAGTCCGAGGAGGTTAGGCAGGGGTGAGTGGGAGATGGGTGGTGGTGGGGGGGGGGGGGGGTGATGAGGCAGGTTGATGGCGTGCTTTGAGAGGGGGCGTAATGGGTGAGAGAGGGGGCGATGGTTGAGGGAGGGGGCGATGGTTGAGGGAGGGGATGAGGTAGGGGGTGAGAAGTGAAAGAGGGGATGAGGGAGGGGTGAAGAGTGAGGGTAAGAGAAGGGGTAAGGGGGGGGGTGATAGAATGGGTGAGGGGGGAGGGTGAGGGGTGAGGGAAGGGGTAAGAGGGGGAAAGGGGATGAGGGAGGAAGGGGGGCAGAAGGGGTCAGTGAGGTGATGGAGGGGGTGAGGGGTATTGGAGGTGGTAAGCGGCGAGGGAGGGGGTAAGGGGTAAGGGCGGTGTTAAGGAGGGAGGTGAAACCCTGCCCTGATCGGCTCGGGTCGTCTCGGGTCGGCTCTGGTCGGTCCCGGTCGCGTCTGCGCGGACGGTAATTCCTCGATCCGCCGTGGCCTTAACAAATCTATTATGAAACCACGAGGGCGACGGCCACTTATGAGCTTAGGACTCAAATCCCCGGATGAACAATGTCCCGTGCATATTTCATGTGAAGCTCAAGATGAACCCACACCCACGACTCATCGTGAGTGATGGACGGTTTATGAGCGACAGTGTGTGAATGGGAGGCGAAGTTACTTGTAGCCATAGATGAGGCTCACCCATGTGTTAACCCGTTGATCGCCTGAGGCTGGGTATTTCCCGGAAACGCTTTACTATTCCTCTAGGAGGCTGAACGGCTTTGAAGTAATAAGGTAAAGCAGTGGAGGAGCGGCCCTGTCTCGTGAAAGGACCGGGTCATACGGCATGATCGTTGTTTACCGTTGCCGTAGTTTTTAGCTAAATATCTTAATCGGAATCATTATTATTTAGCGTAAAAACGATGAAATAATGTATATGGCTTTAGTATTTCCGGGTGGTTATAAAGAATTCACAACAAAATCAACACAAAAAATAGTACTGAATGGAATAACGTAAGTGAAAAAGAATGTTATGTTATGTCTATTATTAGTTGATTGCTTAACTTCACGTCACAGCGTGAAAAATTGCAGTCGAGGTAGACAAGAATCATGTCGCTGGGGTGAACCCCGTCCTCTCTTGAAAACCTAACAAAGAATGGAACCGTTACCAGTTACCAGTTAGGTAGCCATTAATGCAAGGTATGCATCGAAATCCTACCAGACAACAGTGTGACCCTAATCCACCTTTTCCCTGGTTGTGAAACGTTGTGGTCATTAGAATATGTGTCATGCTGAAATGAGGAATACATTGACATGTCAAGGTTATTAAGATGTATCGTGTACTAAAATTTCTAGCGTATTGACATTTCTAGTGTATTGCAATGTCTGATGTGTTGACATTTCTAGTGTATTGCAATGTCTAGTGTAATGTCATGTTTAGTGTATTGACATGTCTAGTGTATTGACATGTCTGGTGCATTGTCATGTCTAGTGTATTGACATATGTAGTGTATTGACATGTATTGCCATTGATAGTGTATTGACATTGATAGTGTATTGACATTGATAGCGTATTGACATTGATAGCGTATTGACATTGATAGTGTATTGACATTGATAGTGTATTGACATTGATAGTGTATAGACATTTATAAAGTATTGATATTTCTAGTGTATTGACATTTATACTGTATTGGCATCTTGACTAGAGTGTATTATCATGTCCTGGATTAACGTGTGTATTGTATTAGCATGTCCTGGATTAACGTGTGTATTGTATTAGCATGTCCTGTATTACCTTGTAGTGTATTATCATGTCCTGTATTACCATATAGTGTATTATCATGTCCTGTATTACCATGTAGTGTATTATCATGTCCTGTATTACCATGTAGTGTATTATCATGTCCTGTATTACCATGTAGTTTATTATCATGTCCTGTATTACCATGTAGTTTATTATCATGTCCTGTATTACCATGTAGTGTATTATCATGTCCTGTATTACCATGTAGTGTATTATCATGTCCTGTATTACCATGTAGTGTATTATCATGTCCTGTATTACCATGTAGTGTATTATCATGTCCTGTATTACCATGTAGTTTATTATCATGTCCTGTATTACCATGTAGTGTATTATCATGTCCTGTATTACCATGTAGTGTATTATCATGTCCTGTATTACCATGTAGTTTATTATCATGTCCTGTATTACCATGTAGTGTATTATCATGTCCTGTATTACCATGTAGTGTATTATCATGTCCTGTATTACCATGTGGTGTATTATCATGTCCTGTATTACCATGTAGTTTATTATCATGTCCTGTATTACCATGTAGTTTATTATCATGTCCTGTATTACCATGTAGTGTATTATCATGTCCTGTATTACCATGTAGTGTATTATCATGTCCTGTATTACCATGTAGTGTATTATCATGTCCTGTATTACCATGTAGTGTATTATCATGTCCTGTATTACCATGTAGTTTATTATCATGTCCTGTATTACCATGTAGTGTATTATCATGTCCTGTACTACCATGTAGTGTATTATCATGTCCTGTATTACCATGTAGTTTATTATCATGTCCTGTATTACCATGTAGTGTATTATCATGTCCTGTATTACCATGTAGTGTATTATCATGTCCTGTATTACCATGTAGTGTATTATCATGTCCTGTATTACCATGTAGTGTATTATCATGTCCTGTATTACCATGTAGTGTATTATCATGTCCTGTATTACCATGTAGTGTATTATCATGTCCTGTATTACCATGTAGTGTATTATCATGTCCTGTATTACCATGTAGTTTATTATCATGTCCTGTATTACCATGTAGTGTATTATCATGTCCTGTATTACCATGTAGTTTATTATCATGTCCTGTATTACTATGCAGTTTATTATCATATCCTGTATTACTATGTAGTTTATTATCATGTCCTGTATTACTATATAGTTTATTATCATGTCCTGTATTACTATGTAGTTTATTATCATTTCCTGTATTACCATGTAGTTTATTATCATGTCCTGTATTACTATGTAGTTTATTATCATGTCCTGTATTACCATGTAGTTTATTATCATGTCCTGTATTACTATATAGTTTATTATCATGTCCTGTATTACCATGTAGTTTATTATCATGTCCTGTATTACTATATAGTTTATTATCATGTCCTGTATTACCATGTAGTTTATTATCATGTCCTGTATTACCATGTAGTTTATGATCATGTCATGTATTACCATGTAGTTTATGATAATGTGCTGTATTACCATGTAGTTTATTATATTGACCTTATAACTATATCCTATATTAACGTGTAGTGCATTACCATGTACTATATTGACATATGCATTGCATTGACATATGTAGTGTATTGACATGAGGAGTGTATTGATTTGTAAAGCCCAGTGACATTATTATATTCAATTATCGCATCTTCTAACAGCAAGACACGACATGTACCCATGGGCAACCCATGTCTGTTGATATCACCGCAACCCAAGGCCTTTGCTAGGGCTTGTGTTCAATGAAGTCATCACGGGAACCAATATCTGCATGACAGGTCCACTTGAGCCTTATCATTTATTTGCATAATCATAGCTGTCCCATTGGCCCGTACTCCTTCCCCAGGCGATGCGGCTTGGCTGGGTTAATCTCGACCTGTAGCTCACCCTCAGCTTGTAAACATTTCAAGTCGGATGGAGCGGGTAGGTTTATGGCGCATCCCCGGACAAACGGCCTTGACCTTCGGAGGGATTACGGTCGCAACTCATCGCAACTACGACTGTGTAGCGGCCATAGCACCACGTGGCGTGGCGGGAGCTTGACAGGAGTGAGACATCACAACCCCAATCGTAAATTGGAAATGATATTACGGGGGCCAGTATGTATTAATCACGCAAATAACTTCCAGCCATGTGGCATGCGCACGAGCAAGCAAGCTTCGACGACCTCCGTCATAATTATGAGCGTATGGGATGGGATGTTAGAGAAATGTTTGGGTCCTGGTAGCTGCCAGAAATATCCTGATGGCGTTGTTTACGTTAGGCACAGCATACAGCAATGCAGTGTAGTATCCAGGTGTTTTTTTGTATTTTTTTTTGCGGGTGTGCAGTTAAGCGATAACTGAGCCTGAGCCTGGTGAAGCGCGTAGTATAAGCAATGTATACATTTTATAGATGCATATAATTAATTATAATGTTTTATACCAGATCTCTATTGGTACGGCGGTTTGGGCACTTGATCTACACCTAATGACTGTCAGTATTTCTTCTTGAGAACTATCCTTGTTGTGTCATCACTTTTATGATAATATTTAACATTTACTATAGCATAGAAAACCATATTTATATGACATTTATTTCTCTTTCTCGATTGCGTATCATTCGTTCTCAGTTCAGCCTTCTATTTGTTGCAACTGCCATATCGTTTATTCGTGTATCATAGTTATATGTATTTGTGATTTATATAAGAAATATATAATTCTGGAAATTTATGTATCACCACGTCTGTAAATTTACGCTTCAAGCGTTCAGGTTCCAGACGGACAGAATGATGCATAGGTTTCGATCTATCATTTCCTGAGTTGGGACTTTCTGGGCCGCGCCGGTACAAGCTGTGGGGTATGACAGCGGTGATGGATGTTATCAACAGAGATTAGGATAGTCCATTGAGACACTATATATATATATATATATAATGCCTTGGCTTGTTCCCCCTTTTCCAGGGTCTCTGACGTTGTCCTGGGCAAAAAAGGCCTCTCGTTCAACGATGGACTTAAACAAGAGGGGAAATTTTTTGATCTGACTATAAAGCCATGTTGACTGCAAAATAAAGCCTCTTGAGGCAGAGCATGGATGGTTGGGTTGGGCTTGGTTGGGTCAGGGCACCAATCGCCACAAATCCCTGAGTCAGAGTGGAGGCTTAAAAAGACATTGATAACTGACTGTAAGACAGCCCAGACGTGGGTCTATTTCACTGGGAGGGACGTACAGGAATAAAACTCCACCATGGTACCTGGGCTATGTGTGGCAGTGATGACAAACGTCAGCGGAAACTTTTCCCCTGTTGGCCATGATATACACTGGTTGCGGAATTTGATATATTCGATTATTCCAGGAGGACGGGACACTGCTGGAATTCGAGATGAAATAGCATATATATGGTTCAATGAATGCATACATCATACTGAAATATAATGCATAGGTTATGTCTTGTTATTAAATGATATCTTACCTTAGAGGATGGAATTATATATGATATAGCAAGAAAGTTTCAATTTCAGTAGGCCTTTCAAAGATTCAAATGTTATTCGTAAACGGTGGCAGGGGGCCTCGGGGCACACGTATATTTTATCACTACCATAAATGTGTCATCTACCACCGTCATACCGTTGGCTTCGGGGCGGATTGGTCCTCAGCTCTCTGAGCTCCCTCGGTCGTCCGTTTTGAGGTATTGAAGCAACTCTATGCCATGCTGCTAACTTGAATCCCCACATTTACCTCAAATACAAGGATACTCCGTAGTTCTGTTGGTAAGCAGGCTGCTCTGCAGATCAACATGTCATGGGTTCGAATCGAGGAAACTGCACAGCCGGGCCATTTCATTGCCTCGGGCGGTTTCTTTATTTAGCCTTCATGTCAAACAAGCGGCCCGAAACACCAATATTTTATTTTATTTCCAACTCCATGCTAAGTATCGTCCTATGGCATGACTCTTTACTTTAGAGGACAGTTGTGATCATCGACGCCTTAGGTAGTAGTGTAAGACCCGTTGGTTGTTTTAACAAAGCGTAGTGGGAACACCAGTTGACAACTTAAGTAATTTAAGCCGGTGATTGCAGAACATAATCCTACACAACAGAAGCGACAGAAGGGACCCCACGTTTCCACGTAATGAGCAGACGCCGCCGTTTTTAACGTGACCAGGGGCCCACATTCCACGAGGTGTGCTCTACTCATCGTTTATCACCCAGACACGAGGAAGATAAATCTCGTTGCTGCTCCAGAGTTTTTTTCCCATGCTGACAGCGATAATTGACGACCGACTCAAAGGCCAAGGCCATCGTTTGTCTATGGCCCGCATGTAGGACAGGGCGCCCCCCCCCCCTGGAGGCTTGTTGCGTCATTAGCAATATTGGGGGTAAGAGGGCTTGAGGGTAAGGGGGGATCGGGGTGGTGGGTGGTGAGAGCGCCCCTAACTCGATGTCACCCACCCAACACCTGTTGAGGTCTTCAATGCGGATTACACGCCGTCGTCCCCTAGCGGGAACAGCGAACATCATTGGGACATCAGCGCCCCCCGGTGAGCATTCCCAGCCGCCGTGAGATTGATAGCATCCACGGTCACACGTGCCTCGTTGTCTGGACGGAACGGTGATATGTTACTCTCTCTCTCTCCCTCTCTTCCATCTGCCCACCACCACCATCGCCCCACCCCTTCCCCCTAATCCACCATAATGCCTGGAACCACCAGGGAATGCCAGACGCCTGAAATTGCGCGGTTTCAACCCATTGGGTAAGGGATAAACGACTGTATGCATTGTCGCCCCGTATCCAATGACAGCTCCATTGTCAACATTTAGAGGCTTTGGCCCGCGACGAATAACCTGCGTCAACATTTGGTGGCGCCAGCTCAGCGGGAGTTGTGTGTTTGTCGGGGCCGGCAAGGAATTAGGCATCGAGCTTCCTTGCTGCTGGGCGCTTTGTCATTCTCTCCTTCAAGGCCGCTGGATTGTGGGACTCGGCGACGCATACACGACGATTGACGGGTTCATCAGGCAAAGGCACACACAATATTCATCATCAAGCCGATTGAAGTGCATCGGGGAGTTATATTTGCGGCGGCCATTGATTACGTATCACACTGCACGCGTCGGTAATTAGTGAGCCATTGCCTACGGCCAAGCACTACAACAGGGTATATATAATAGGTTCTGGCGATGTGCCAAGGGCAAAAGCAATTGACTGGGGAAGGCGGATAGTTTATTGCCCCGCAGCTCGTTATCGCAGGTCACGGTTTGGTCCCATCGCCATACCACGCACAGGGAACCGTGGTACCCGGACACCATGCAAACCATGTCCACAATGCTGTTAAACCCTGGTTACGGGACATGTAATCACCATCCCATGGTAATAGCATCCTCATCACACTCGAAGCGTCCTTGTTCCACGTTAATTCCACCTTCGTGTGACACGTGGCATTGTTCCCATACTGACGGAATACCCCACTGGTGCGTTGTGGTGTACGTAAAGTTGTACACAGCTATATCGCTGCTATTTACTTCACGCGCTTTCGTTGCTTTGGTTAATCTTCGTCTTCTCTCCCTCTTGCTTTATTTATTCATTATTCCAGTACAAATGACAGACATTGGTCAGAAACGACTGTTTAAATTGCACATTTAGCAGTATGTAATGAAAACGGAAGATTTAGGGGATGCCACAATTTAGGTCAATACGTAAATAGGCAGGCCACACTATTAATAACAAGTGGAGCCAGCTCAAGCGAAATACTTAAAGTGTTCGTGCCACGCCAACACAACTTTAGCTCATATTAATCTTCTGTGTGTCCGCGCTTATATTATCGAGCTGTAACGCCCCAAATAGTAGAACGGCATACTTTTTTCACTTGTTTTCGCACTTACCAATTTAACTTCTGCGAGCGTGGAAAGTGACGTCAAAGGGGAATCAAACGCATGTGCTTTGATATTGAGACTCAGATTCTGTCTGCTCATTGGCTTGAACTCAACGAAACGCACTCAACCATGAAAACAATACACGTCCTCGACCACAGATGTCTACGCATTGCATCAAAGCTCACCTGTCAATCTTATGACATCATTGGGGAATTTTCCAATAACGCTCAGATGCAATGCTCACAGAAATAAACCCGCCGGACTTCACTTTTGCTACTTTAATGGACCCGATTATAGTGATATCGTAGAATAAAAACTGTAAACTCCCATTAAAACAAATTGTTATTTGTTTATCTTCCCTAAACCAAGTTAACTCTAAGCAAGACAAAATCGCGGCACGAACACTTTAAAGCACACGCCGTGCGGTATAAATTGCGTAGAATTGCCACCAAAGGAACCGGAAAGATACTGGGCAGAAATAAATGGTATAATCTAAAGACAATGTAGTGACGCTTAGAGTGAATGATACACACCGAGAAGGGAGAAAAGACAAAAATGCACCTGCCAATAACAACGCTTAAAGACACCTGATCCTACCAAGCGAGATTGGGAATAGTAAAAGCACCAAGCCAACGGGAAGATTGAGAAGGAACCGAAATGGCGAATGAGAGGCTATAAACGCATAAATAGAAATGCTGAGCCCTCGATGCGGGCACACGGGCCAAACTGGACCAAGGAAAGTCCTGCTTTAAAGTGATGCAGATTATAGGATGCAATGATTGACTTGGCCAACGCAACGGTGTCAATGGGCTCAGTTAGGCGGACAGACGGGGTGACTGGTCTAACTCCTTGAATTGTCAGGCTGTTGATGGATCCGCCGAGGTTATAAACTGGATGTTGTCACCAACCGAGGGGCGACCTTGACCTATTGGCATCCTCAAATGAGAACGATTAATCGGGAAAATCTAGGGCACAGCAGCGGAACCGGAAGTAGTTTAAGCGTCCGGAAGATAGCGTCTGTCCACGGATGGCTGGCGCGGCACAGTGCCAGCGTCTCTATCGCGCTTACCCTAGCACCGCCTCGTTAGGATTGCGGGGAACTCTGCCCTCGTCAGTTGGGATATGATCGGAATGAGATTAATGATGATGACGGACCTTATATGGATGTATACCAACCCACAGAGCCACCAGCGCTCGGACGAATACGAAACTAAATGGGCAAGAGTTATACCCGTATTCTAGTCTCGTCTTCGTATTGGATTCCCGGCACGCCACTGGGAAGGGCAAGGTACTGTGGATGCAGCGATAGCCACGCGAGACTGTGGGTGTCCGTCCACCCCCCAAAGCACCCGGGTGGCTTCACGTGATTGGCAGGCATGGGCCTACAGGCTTAATGGAATCCAACCGTCCCCGGAGATGGAGACGGACAAAAACCTTTTGATGTTACACTGAATAAGGGGTGCCAGAGCTGTTATTATAGACGGCGCCCCGTGTCCCTATAACGAGTAAGACTGGTGTGGGGATGTGCTCTTAACTCACAGTGGTGATTTCGGTCGGGGAAAAACGCACGAACATGCGGTATGAAATCAAGGTTTTCGCCAACGGAGAAACACAATGACGGTATGTGGCCGTGCCAGCTTCACTTCTCGACACATTAGTTTCGGAGTCAAAGGGTCTGACTAGCGACAAGCGACGCTCTTAATGGACAAAACATTGAATACTCGGTATAATGAACACCAATCAACCACTCCGTGGCACAGTTAAACCATGCGGGAATTCCAAGCGGATCAGCTGTTTTTCTTTCCCCGTGATTTAAAGGGGCCTAACTTTAATGCATCTGTCTACGGATAATGCCTGTAATATAGCTATGCTTTCTATTTGATGAGTCGGATAACGCCGTTAACGGGGCTTACAGCTCCTACTGGTACATCGTGAATAAATAATAGTCTTTAAACAACATGAAATTGCATCTTATCTGGAAGCAATTGACAGCAATATTTATCTTGTGCAGTAACATTTTTATACATGAAATGGTGGGTAACCAGCAATGCATACATCTGGGTTTCAGTCTTACGGGATAAGCCGGGATAGCTTGGCATTTGGAAATGACCACGTGGCTGGTCTAGACCAATCGGTTTCTCCGAGACACCTAGATTCTACACAAAGTGATATTGGAATGTGATAAATTGGGTTTGCAGAAAGCGGTGTTGTAGCTCATAATCTAATTTAATGAAACGTCCAAACAAAATGTAATTGTTATCCATATGGAACATAATGTACGAGCGAAATTGTCATTCATGTCAAGGTTTTAAGATTAATAACACCTAACAGTTTTGTCTACCTTAGAATGTCTCATGTCCCGCGTAGCCGCCCACTTTGAAGAGGTAGAGGCTATTCCAACACGGCAAAGCATTTCAACGTTCGGTGAATGTGACCAAACGTCAAACCCGAGGTAGAACATTTTTCACGCTAACTTCAAACACCGGGGTAGTCGGTAGTCGGTGGGGGAACCATGATTTAAGATAAATGCGGTTATTCTCGAGCCAAATGCGAATAACCCGTTGTAACGTCGGTTGGTGACATATCATTTTTTTATTGCATGACGTACCGGAGGTAAAAGGAAATACAAACAAATCAATTACATGAAAAAGTCAGTGTTCATTTCTTTTCAGTTGGCTTTAATGAGAAAAATGACCAATCTTCACAATTTTTGCATTTCAATAGCATTACATAACTAAATCTTCCCTACTCTCTAAATACCAACGGTGACCTATGGATTTTTTTTCATAAATGCAATCTTAGGGGCCTATTCTGACACATTGTTGACTATGAAATCAGTGGTAGAAGTGAATAGCCGATTTTAACTTTAAGCATTGTTTGAAAAACGGAACGAGTAGACATATCCGCAATAACGTTCACGCTAATAGTTGGATCGTGGCAGTGGCTCTTTAAATAAGGCTAGGTTTTTGTTTTGGCGCAGGGTATATATCTGCCTCACAAGGAACTTTACCCGACTACCAAGCTGTGATATAGTGCATAGACACATCATCGCCACAGAAGGTAACCTCGTGGACCAGTTACACACGAAATCCATTACAGTAGCAGATAGCATGGGTCAGTGACACGTGAGCTATTCTGAACCAATAGAACCTCTTGAGCTGAATGACTGATCCATGTCTATTTTTCATTGCTTCTCCGGGCAAAACTGGTTAACAGTCGATGCCAAACCAATACATGATATGATTCCAAAAAGGCTCCTGTCCTGTCATCAGTTTCATCAATCGATATATCAAGCAACAAAACAAAGGTGCTCCTCTCACAGGCTTTGAAGGAAGCCACAAATCCATCGCGCGTGTCAACAAAAGCTTCTATTAACAGTTTGGGAAAGCGATCGGATGTGCAGACAGGTTTTTTCGAGGCAAGTCAGTCGATGTTTCATGCTAGTCCAGAGAAAAACAGGACAAGGAAGAATGTTCCGAAAATGTTTGTGGCCGTAATATATAATGGAACACAGGCAAAAAGCCCACCCGGTTATCTTTGGCTCCGCAATGTATTGATAGATAGTTGATGTTGCATACAGAACAACATATCGATCATTGTGTCATGTTTTGCAATATTAAAGTGGGTACATGTTCGTTGCACCTGTTTGGTGGCTTATTTGTTACATCAGTTGTCAACGCAAGGCATACGTTCAACGCAACTTTAAGCTACTCTAAGCTGCTGTGAGAAAGATGATAACTCCTTCAGGTGGAATAATATGAAGGTCCTTACTGCATACAGATTCTTGTAACGCTACAATTAACCAACATGAAAAAGAATGCGCTTTCAGACTGTTTCAGATAAAGGCGTGGAAAGGTATCGTTCGTTGGGCATTTCGTCATCAAATTGTGTGCATTAATAATTAGGTTTGATAAAATTCGGATAGATATCAGAATATTTAATTTCGTAAGAGGTTAACGATGAACCAGATGTACCAATGCGTCCAATTCTGTGTCCCGCGTTCCACTAAAGTAACCATTGAAAGAGAAAAATCTATAGGAGCAGCTTTAAGATATAAATATGGCACTATATAATTTTGAGAGACATTTGCGTGTATAATAAATCGATTCATTTATTCCAGAGAAAACCAGGACAGGGGATCATTAAACGCTGGATTAATGACGGTTGGTACTGACTGCGATCGATTCAGGAAGCTGAGATGAGACACTCGATTGGCACCACCACCCATATTAGGAATAATGAGAGTGAGGGTGTGAGTACAAATGAGAGAGAGAGAGACAGAGGGAGACAGAGAGAGAAAGAATGTGAGAGGGTTAGGGTGCGGGAGAGAAGCGCAAACCAAACGGTATAGAGAGGGAACGCTGTGACAGAAAGTGACAAGGGGGAAAGAAAGAGAGAAGGTCAGAAAGACAAAACTAGAAAGGGAAAGAAAAAAGGGATAGAGAGAGGGCGGCAGCGAGGCAAAGCGGCGGAGGGGGTATCCCAGTTGTACAGTTGGTTGGGCGGAATTAGAAGGGCAAAAAGACGAAAGAAAGAAGAGACAAAGAGACAGAGAAAAGAGAGCCAGAGCGAACGAGCGTTTGCCGCTAATTCGGGGTCAACAACAGTCGTTCGCCAATCATGTCGCGCACTGTTAGTCGCTAATATACCCCCAGGGTGTAATGGAGATCGCTACGAATATCCTCAGTGACAAATGTGTCCAATGACGCAAATTATTCATAATGCCGGCAGCTACACACAACACACGACATAACATAATATATATATATATATATATATATATATATATATATATATATATATATATATATGGATCCGTATAGTACATATATCCATCCCAGTATATAAATATTATATATACATGTATATAGGCAGGCACGATATGGTTTGAGTAAATTGGCGGTTGGATACTGTTTGTGTTTGTGCAGACGCGCCCCTCGTCGTGCGTCCGTGCTGTGGGAGGTTGCATTATGCAAATGATTCGACGCAGATGGAACATTAAACGCGAACATTTTCACCAACGACTTCTTACCCTTTCCTCGTACTCACACTCGCCCCATATCTCCAACCCCAACGGAGTCGTAACCCCTCCAAGGCCTTACTCCCGCATACATACGACTTTATATATATATATACATGTACTCACAGATAGGAAATATTTCCGTAGGCGTATCCTTCGCCGGTATCCACCAGCACGGGGCCAGTGTACTCATGAGGCCTAACCTTGCGGACGGCGACCACGCGGTCCTCCGAGATCAGCAACAGAAAGTGCATGAGCCACAGCCACAGACTCTGAGTGGTTACCTCCATGGCGGGCGGTCCTAGTCCTAGAGAGAGACACTCGGAAAGTCAAGTCACGTGTGTGTCAGGTCAAAAAAAGGCAGCCCGTCCCTCTGTTCCGCTGGAAGTGGCGTCGGAGTGGCGTGAAGGCTTCATTGAGTTCTTCGTTAGACGTCGGGAGGGTGTGCGGCTCAAGCAGCACCACCGTTTGCTACCACTGTTACGCCCGTACCATCACCACCGCATGGTCCCGTCTCACCCCCTGCAGGTAGCCACGGCGTGACATCGCAATGGGTCGCGTGGGTGGCAGGCCAACTGGTTGTCGGACATCAAGATGCGGCGCCAGGCAATGCTGTCCCAGAAGGGGCGTCAAATCTATGAAGGAGGGAATGGGAGGGGTGGTCGGGTTGGGGACTGGTGGGGTCGGGCCCTATCGTCGGAAGGAGGGAGAAAGTGGGGGAAGGGGGGGGGGGCAGCGTATTATACGGTTTTATTATCCTTTCGCGTGAATATGTCTAATGCAGAGGTCCTTGAACGATCGGTTCATCCAATGTAGCATGCCACTGGAACGCTTTAGGGGCAGTATGTATGGTTCCCGCGATCAAAGGCACCGCTTGTAATGGTTGTCCCAGGCAGAGTGTACCTTCACAGGCACTGTCGATATACGTGTTGAATCATGTACATACATAAATAAATCAGTATGAAATAACGCAAACTTAATTTTGTTTACAGCCAATGATCTTTCTGTGTCAGCCCCATTTTTATTCATTGACACAACAGCAAAATGATTCCAAGCGCAATATAATAACTATACACATGAGAAATAACTCTTCTTATCCTTTAAATAGCGAGCGCTGTTGTCCACTTGTGCAGCCCGAGATGGATGGCCATTGACGTACTGACTGCAACTCTAATTGTTACAGGACGCTAACATGTGGGTAGATGGCACGAGGTGTCTGGCCTGTCGACAGTACACGGAGTAAACCACCAGCTGCGTCCATCCAGCTGAAGTGTCAGGCGACACCGCCATTACGCCACATACCGCGCCACCACCGGAAGTAGCGGCCAGGGTGTGGTTGCGGTGTTCCCGCGCAAACCGCTGAAAGTCGTCTGCGGCTCGCTGGTGACTCGTGCCTGGCGCGCCTGGTGCCCCTGCTGCCTACCGACGGACGTGTCTCTTCTTAGCCGAAACGCCATTGGTTCCTGGCCTATCTATGCACTTCGCCTCCCCCCACCCCCCAACCCCCTACCCAGCACCCCCAGCGCTCGCTCACACGCTGACCCGTTCTGTACCAGCGACCGCCTCTGCCATGGGGCTGCAGCAAAAACCGCATGGGCTCAACTGTAATTACTCCATATGAGTCGCACGCCTATACTAACAATAGATGTATATACACATCAATTTAGATATCGGCTGAGGTAACGGTGATATACCCAAACGTTTAACTTACCTGATATTATATGGCTTTGCTAGTTATAACTGCATACCTCTATATGTCGCACTGTCGAACTGCCGCAACATGGTTATTGCGATGCTCGTATGTTAAGGTATGTTAATACCAACGCCCACACATACATCAGAGTGCAATGATAATTAACCCCTGCTGCGTTTTGCCGGATGAAAATCGGGAAAGCGATAAATCAATGCTTGCGGCCCTATAGCGACATAGCAACATATACTAATTAACTTAATAATTAATTCATATTGCACCAATGGAAGATAATCGATTGCAAACAAGAAATTATGTTATTATCCTTTATTATCCCATCCAATATGCATGCATATATTGGCCCTTGAAGTCAACGTAGGATTTATTAACTGCGAGGAGATTGCAGTCTGGTTACCCAGGGCGATGATGACGTAATAACGACCATGTGGGCTACAACACCGCACCTCCTCACCTTCAGCTGCCCTCGTCGGTGTCGGCATCGACATCAACGCCCCACCCCCCTCTCCCCCCGACCCCGACCCCGGCCCCCCAGCCCACCCGCGCCGCTTCACAGGGTAATTAGAAGCACATTACGTCAGGCTTGTAGGGTTGTTGACACTGGTTTATGACTCTTACCCCCGGGTCGAACTAGAACCCCCCACCCCCCGCTCCTCCCCCCTAACGCAAGGCATCTCACCCCATCCTCCATTAGGATTGCGTGGTGCGCATGGTGAGACACCGATGGTGTATACAGGGCCTGATCACGGCACAATGTGAGGTGTCAGGCCCTCCCTGTTCGGAACACGTCATCGTATTGGACATACCTACCCGTATTTTGACTTAATTGTATTTCGCAACACGCGAGGCTGTCTAGCACGAAGTGATGACGCCAGACTGTAACTACAGCAAGCTCGAGAGAAAGCCAACACTAAAGCATGGCTCTGGGCTTTTAGCTGATCTTATCCTGTAGGGCACCGTAATCACCAATGCTTGTTGTTATTGGTTCCATGCTTCATCATGAGGAAGGGATCTGCAATCACTTTCTGTTCTATTAAAGCACTATACTTACATGCGCCATCTTAGATTTTTTGACGTTCTAGAATCAAGACTAAAAGTATCTCTAAATTATGATGCATATATGTTTTATATCTCTGACATTCTGTAAAACAACAATTTCAGCATAAAACTGCGCTGTTTATTTATATCGCGCACGGACGTAATAGCGAGCCGCGGTCGACATCACACACAAAGTACCGAGCAGCGAACAAGCGCAAAGATATAAAGCCTGCCACCAACTTCTGCTGAACATATATATCGGTTAATGCAGATTTTTCCGTGCACATTTTTCAGGTTTTTGCGGTTATGTTATATCTATATCTGGCCCGCTACAAAATCCGCCACTTTCGGGTTATTGATTGGTGTACTTTGGTCTGCATCCATCGACTTATTTCCGATGCCAGCGGTCGTAGCTCTAACACAGGCTTAAATCTGATACCGGAAGTGACCCCGGTGAACCGGGACGTTGCGCTAATGGTCTTTTTCAGAGCAACTTCCTCTGCAGGGAAGGAAGGACGCGGAGCGGGTGGGGGGTTGGGGGAGGGGGGCGCCTACTACAGCCATGCCTGGGTCCTCCGCCCCCCCCGTTCTGGTTGGCTGGTACTTCATCACTACCAATTACAGGGTTGCGCTGGTGATTTGTCTGGTAGGACACCTTGGGGGAAAGATGCTTATGACAATACCCCAATCGAAATTGTGGCGATAACGTTGGGTGGACAAGCAGCTACCACGGTGAAAAACTAACATGAGTTCTGCATGCCGACGCCCGATGGGACCACTTTATCATGATTCAAGTGAAAGGTAAAATTTTCGCTTGATATAGTGCAAAAATGTACTACTATGCAAAACATTTCCATTGAATATAAAGTACATCGTATTAATTACGTTCAGCGATTCGTGAATTGACGTGTTTTACCTTTGAGCTGCTTTGGCGATGCATCCCACCATAAAATGCAGGGCAGTGAATTATATGTAAAGCAATATTTGTGACCCAAGTAAAGAGAGGGCGGGGTAGGGTGTGGAAAGGATAATTTGATGAGTTAGTCGATCACCCGTAGAATTACTGAGAATGACACTGAACTGAGAATGTCGGTTTCCATTTATGCTGTTAGTCAATATTTTTATGTACATGTTCAACCCATAACTGCACTCTTTAGTGTATTGTCCCTCTTTCTTTGTGGGATTAAATATTACATATCTATTCGGTTTCGACAACGGGTCTCATCGAGTTTGTGGCCATGAATTGTTGATCAGCATATGACACCAAATGCAAAAGCCCGCATACCCAATGAGCTGCGTAGTGTAGCAGAATGAGAGTATCGCCAACGCAATGCACTTTAGGTGAGTTCCATCAATTTCCATGACATTGTAGTCCAAACGGCGGCCACCCCAACTATCTCATCCCCACCCAACGTCTCCATCCTGCCTGGATCGTACGACATCACCAATCTTGTACCCACTCCCTCCCTCACACGCACACATCTAACCTGCATACTCCCGTCCCCGCCGTCTCCTGTCCCCACCCTCCCATCCCCGCCCTCCCCCCCCCCTCCCCGCCCACACTATCTTCCCCGCCGTCTCCCCTCCCCACCGTCCCATCCCTTCTCTCCGCCGTCCCCGCCTTGTCCTGTTCCCACATTCTCCAGTCCCCACTGCCCCCACCTTCCCCATCCCTTGCCCATCCCCTTTCCTGCCCACTTACCTGTCCCGGGATACAGATGACCCAGGCAACCAGCCAATCCCGTCACCCGCTGATTGCATACGTGGCAGCAAACCGGCGCCGGTGGATAAATATTTCAGGATGCCTCAAAGGCCCTTGTTACAAGAGGTGTCCGGGTTGTATGTGAGAGCGCACATCATCCTGCCACTCCCTCCTCTCCCCTAACTCTCACCCAACCCCCTCCCAAACCTCGCCTAAACCTCTCCCAACCCCCACTTAACACTGACCAACCCCCACCCAACCCCCACCGAGCTCCCACTCAAACCTCTCCCCCCATCCCTCCCTCAAACCCTCACCTAACCCCCATCCAAATCCCACCCAACCCTCATCCAAACCTCACCCAACCCCAATTCAAACCCCACCCAACCCTCATCCAGCCCCGACGCAAGCCCCACCCAACCCTAACCCAACCCCCACCCAAGCCTCATCCAACCCTCACCAAACCCTCACCCAACCCTCACCCAACCCCCACAGAGCCCTCACCAACCCCCAACCAATCCCAATACAACCCACAACACAACCCTCACCAAATCCTCACCCAACCCACACGTAACTCTCACCCAACTTTCATCCAACCCCCACCCAACCTTCACCCAACCCCAACGCACACCTCATCCAACCCTCACCCAACCTTCACCTATCCCCCACTCAACCCCAATCCGCTCCTCAAACACACAATGGCTTTCATAATAGAAGCCGGGGGTGAAGGTTTCGTCATAAAACGGTGGCGTATCCAGGCATCATGAAACGGCAGTAGTCTCCCTAAAGCGGGCTAATGGCGCTCAATGGCACTTCCTCAGATATTGTGGTGTGACAGACCTGATTTGCGAGGCAAGGAGAAAACTATTGCTGGCACGGAGAAAACTATTGGACTGAGGGTTGGCGTGTTTACATCATCGACCTCTACTTTTATGATGCTTTCACCAGTTTCCAGCCTATAGAAGTGGAATAAAACAGCGTAACTGTGCGAACGGCTCATTCCGGCGGCTTCACATTGTAACCATGTTGTTCATCGTGACCATCATAGGTGTCTGGTTCTTCTGGGTACTCTGATCAATATGACATGCGAAACAGGTAAAAACAGGCCAATTATATTGAAATATATAACTCGACTAGAACATTAGGATATTGTTTTATCACAGCCATGGGTCTATATATATATTCGTTTTTATAGTATGAATAACATGGCGTCTCTAAAACGTGCAGCAGATTGTCGTGTGAATGCCTATGCTTGCCTGGCTAAAGGCACCATGTATTTCTTCAAAAATATTATGGATTTAGCATGGGGATGTGGCTAAAGCTCACAGTGAATGTACCCTGGACCATTCACTTCTGTTCTATTAAAGCAATATACTTACATGCGCCATCTTAGATTTTTTGACGTTCTAGAATCAAGACTAAAAGTATTTCTAAATGATGATGCATATATGTTTTATATCTCTGACATTCTGTTAAACAACAGTTTCAGCAAAAATCTGCATTAACCGATATATATGTTCAGCAGAAGTTGGTGGCAGGCTTTATATCCTTGCGCTTGTTCGCTGCTCGGTACTTTGTGTGTGATGTCGACCGCGGCGCGCTATTACGTCCGCGCGCGATATAAATAAACAGCGCAGTTTTATGCTGAAATTGTTGTATCAAAGATTACCTGCACACACCAACCAAGATATGTGACGTAGATTATTAATAAGAACCTATCACCAAATGTATATTGACCTATATACAATTATTGTAATATATCTAGTGTCTATATCTGTCGGATATTTGACCTGTATTGTGTGATTGTCTTTGTCCAGTGACCGCCATTGTCTAGCTGATGCCCTTGCCCTCGATTTCGTACAGTCAGAAAGCTTCCCACATTGCCCTCTCTCCTCCGAGGCGTAAAGACAAAAGGCTTTTGCTATTAATGGATTGGAAAATAGCGGGCGCAAGGAGGCGTGTCAGAGGAATCCAGCGGCCTCCTTCCCCCCGACCGGCCTCCTGAAGGAGTCATTTATTCACAGCCGTCCCTGCGTATTCCTATCCTTGTGTCCCACTCCCTCCTCTCATTCGCATCACCCCCCTCCAGCTCGCCCTCACCCCTCTCCATCTCTTGCCCCTCCTCCTCCGCCTCCTTCTCCCCCTCCCCTTCCCCTCCCCCTCCCCCTCCTCCTATCCTTTGCCCTCTTCCTCTACCCACATCATCATCCTTCGCCTCCGTTAAATTATCATCTTCTTCCTCCGCCTCCTCCTCATCCCCCCCTACGTCTCCTTTTCTTGCGCCGCATGCTATCCTTTATTATTCTCCACCTCCCTCCTCATACCGCCTCGTCTTTCTCAACCTCCCCCTTCATTTCTATATGTTGTATCATCTTCTCCTTCCTACTCTTCCATTTTCACCTGCTCAGCCCCCCCACCCGCCTGTCCCTCATCGTCTCACTTATACTTCCACCCTTCTGTTCCTGCTGGCAGTGATGGCCAAGGTGGTAGTTTGGGGATGCAATCTCTGATGAGTCCAATACATGGCAGAACAGACGACAAGTTATATTTTTCTCGAAGTGACACCATAGCTTGAAATCATAAAGTGAAGACACCACACATGGTGACACAGAAACCTCCTATATTCCATCCCTATAGTCAGTCTAACCCCGCCGTGGAGTACACCATTTGTTTGGCACGTATATCATCTTCCATATTAGGAATGAAAATTATAGTAGAAAATGCTAACCAAATGGAGTCCCGCGTGAGCTCTACTGAAAAACTAGTGCGTCCTAACATGGTAGAACGACCCAGATTCTGCTGATGGTCCATCCAATTCTCCTGCAACTGACTGATCATGCTATGGGGGGAACTTAGGAATCTCTCCACTAGACCCGCGGCCGAAAACTAACGACACCGGGCGTCACTGGAGCATTCAGCAGAAGACAGAGGCCCCCATTAGCGACAGCGCAGACAATTAAAGACCGGAATTACAACCGGGCACACCAAAAAATCCGGCTAGGCCGCCCTTTGGCACCGTACGCATTCGGGCATTGATATAGATGCAAACTACGGCGTTTTTGCCAATTAGGACATTGATAGCTGGCAATCGTGATTGCCTAATGAGCCCTTAATTTATTTGATTTTTGCTAATTGATTGCCTGATGGCAGTTGCTTTGGATCGAGTTTTTGGTATTTGTCTCCAGGCGATGTGACAATGAAAGATCGTTTAGATTTCCAGTGCTTTGATCCGGCACAGAGTTAGACACGACGCTCCGAGATGCAGCTATCGGCCATGGCCAACAAAATACTCCACTGCGACCACATGGACATTACTCCCCTTCGCGTTGAACAGCGAAAATACCGGGACACATCGGTAACTTTTAAGCCATTTCTTATCCATTGATATCCTAGATTATGAAACTTGCGTTGATTTGCCAAAAACCATTTCGGCATTTTTATTTCTAATAAGTGCCACATAGATTTCAAATTTATTTAGCCAATTGCTTGGCTTGGCAATATTATTTTCTGTTGGGAAATTACAAATGAAACGTTCGAGCGATAAAACGAATTTGACCAAGCCATATCTCGCCAGCCAATTTCGCGAGATATTAACCAGCTCCCGCTGGTCTAGTGTGTTTATCACATGCGGTGAACACTTTGTCTCCTTGCGATGTCGTGTGGCGTCTTTGCATCATTTATCACGAGTTTTTGTGTGCATCACACCGTCGGGAGCGCCATTCTCACTCCCCCCCCCCTCCTACCCACCCACCCAACCCTTGCACCCATCCTCTGTGACCCAATTATCCCCTCCCCACCCCAATCCACCCATCCCCAGCTTTGGATCAAGCGCCGGTCTGACGGCTGCCCGTCTCCATGACAAGCCCCTTTGCCTAGCCACACCGGCAGAAGCTTTCCCCGGAACCATCTGATATCTTCCTGCTGTTCCCGGAGGCCCACGTGGCTGAATACCTTTATACAGATGGCGTGTAATTGCGTTTAACGCTCTCGACGACGAAATTAAAGCAACGGTCCATTCGCAGCCCTCGCGATGAAAGGCGTGAAGATTAAATACCCATATGTGGTGTCCCGTTGAACTCACCAAGATTGAATACCCGCATGCGTTTTCCTATAGAATCCGTGAAGATTGAATAGCCGTATGTGGCGCCCACGGCAACGTGTGAGGGTTGCTAACCCTTATGTGGCGTCCGGGAGAAACAGTGAAAATTGAATACCCGTATATTGCGTCCTGGAAAATCCGTGAAGATTGAATACCCGCATGTGGCGTCCTGGAGAACCCGTGAACAATTATGAGATCCATTAAATTTTCCTCCGATTGAATTAGTCAAAAGCCCCGTCTTTGATTATTGTTTTCTCCGATACATACAACATGAAATAACTGAATTAATCAAGCTTCAAAGATTATCATGAGAGTCCACCCTGGGGCGGTGCCCTGATAAAAACGGAACAAATTTGGTCAACTTCCTTTTCGAAAATGCGGAAAAGTGACAGGTACGCCTACCACTATCCAGTGCTCGCCCCCCACCCCCCATCGCTTCCCAACACACACACCTACTTTATTCCCGATGGGGCCGCCGCGGTCAACGGGTGGCGTTCTCGACTCCAGCCCAATCAGTTGGTCTGAAGCCCTTTCATTCGTTCATATTATGGAATCAGATTGCCATTGGTTCAGCACCGGTTTAGCCTTATTATGCACATCCAAAGATGGCCTGCGGATCCAGGGGGGACGGGGGTCCAGGGGGCGAGTCCAGGGGTCCGGACCCCACCCCCCCTTTTTTCTGTGCAAAATTTAGGCCATCTGAGGCGTGGACCCCCCCCCCCTTTTTTGAGGAAGAAGGCCATCTGAGGCGGCATGGACCCCCCCGATCACAATTTTTCAGTGGCACTCCGCCGGTCGTCAAAAAAACGTTTTCAAATTTCTGGATCCGCCCCTGGTAGCGAGGTTCATTCGAGACTCCTGACGAACTCGGTGCATTTGAGGCAAAGGATCCACAGAACAAACAATAGAGTGACGTCATATAACATCATATTAATACTGTGGCTTAATAGGCCGCATTTTAGGATGTATTTGGTGCCCATCATCTGGCCTTCGTTGTTAATATAGCAAAAAACAACAGACATGTTGAGATTTAGGCTATTGAATAAAACCGAATGAGCCTCATGTTAACCACAATACGTGCCATTTGGGACATAAATGTGGAATCTTTGTCTTTCGCACCTTAACCAGGTCATTGTTATATAATGTCCTACTGTGTTGTCGTGAAAAAGAGGCAGATTAGTCGGTCCAATATCAAATAGGTTTTGTTTTATAAGACATAGCAGTGAGCCAAGTAAACGACCGCCTAACGTTATTTGCTCTGTACGTTCAATATTTCCACGTGGTGTATGTGGGCGATAAATGGGGGCAATCCATTAATCCTTCAAGGCGCGGCGAGTAGGATATTTGCGCCCCTTACAAAAAAATAAAGACTTCTGAATGGCGGGTTATAGATCGTCCGACTGTGTTTATACACTACATACAGTTCGACGTTGTGATGTTTCTACGATCTTTAATTATAAACGAATAATCTTTACATGGATTCCGAGGAACAAACGCGATGACGTCAGATCCCGTCGAGGTACCCGTATGTGGTGTCTTCGCGAATGTAAACATAGCGAGAGACCCGTATCGAGCAGATATATCCCGTGTTGCCCAGTGTCTTGACCCGTACCCTACATTGGGCTCCGCGTTATTCCTTACATTCCTTAAAAAGCAAGGCGTAATATGTGAAGGATACTGAAACAATAGTTAGCGTTGGGTGTAGGAACCGCCCGGCAGATCTCTTTAGTGATCTGCTGGGACGCACTATGAACTCGTAGGCTACATGTATTAACATTTTTGGTGTCGTGCCTTTCAAGGAAACGAGAGCAAAAGTAACTCATACCAAGATGAAGTAAACATAACGTGACATATTTCCACTGAATGAAAGCAAAATGTGGCACCGTTAAAGGTTCCTGAAACAGTTCATGGTATATTTAGCTGTCCGCGTACATTGCAAATTATCCATCAGGAAAGCTGATTGTAGCAGCGAATCATTAAATCAATCATTAAGTAATAAATACATGTAGTACGGGGTAAATCTGACAAAAAATTAATACCGGGATAATAGACACGTTTATTTATGAAACCCTGATATGAAAAATTATGAATTATAATATCTGCTAAAAACATGGTACCTCACAGAAACGCCAAGTATTAAACCTCTGCATACATTAATTATCTGGGAAATTATAGTCTTGCAACTATTAGAACACCGACGCAATTATGCACATCAGCATAACCAGGGGGAGGTAGTGGCGTGACGTCACCAGGCTTCCTCCGGTGATATCAGGTCCAGGTTTACCTGCTACTGCCACCTGGCGACTGGCGCGTGCGCAATCGGCAGATCTAAACAGAGGAAGAAACATTGATGTTAGAAATGTGAAGTTACTCTCAATGCCACGTAAATTGTACAGAAATATAGCGACTAACATATCAGCATCTCTATGGACGCATGTCATCTCACTGATGTTTTAATTGTTTGCTCCCAAAACTTTTATTTTCATGCTTTAAGACTGGGAAGCCCCAGAATATTTTGGGTTTTATTTTATATAAAGCGGAGATATTACATTAAATGATATGACATTGAAATGGAATATGACGTAGAACGCCACAATTCGAGCCCCATTAGCTATAATTGGACTTTGATTGGCAATACAATGCGCACATCGGGAATGAATTATGAACACGGTGCCTGGTGTTTAGCTTATACCAGGTGGATTACATGCGCATCTGGGTAAAACACTAATCCATCATCCCATCCATCCATCAAACCGGTGAAACGCGCTCTGGCATAATCGCTATGTCTATACACGTTGTCATTGGAACTTGGACGGCAAGCTGGCACCTCGTCTGAAGAATGACGTCAGTAACAGCGGGAACAATCTCGCCCTCGGTGTAGTCCCTCCAGGTGGCGCCATCATCCACCGAGTATTGAATGAGCGACCCTGGGTATTCAGTCTTCGCCGTCAAATGGAGGTCATCAGACAAACTGAAATATATATGACAGGGGGAGTGTTGGTGTGGTGTGCCGGTCACTCAGTTTCGCTCATGTCATGGCTTTTGCATTCACATGAATTACAAAACGGATGCTTGAATAAATTGGTGGGTGTATTGAAATGCTTGACCTAGACGAGGATTTCGCCCTTGACCATGGTGGTAACTCTAGACGGTAGTTATCTCAAATAGACTCCAAGTAGGTTACGCTTAGGCGGTTGTGTCTTTCATTCATCAGCCCTTCTCTCCTCCTCTGGGAGAGACAGCCTGAAGGCCACACCCAGACCGTCCAGTCATCCAGCCGCCATCTTGCCCCCGGAAGTGACACCCTGTAGGCCACACCAAGACAGTCCAGTCTCCCAGCCGCTACCTTGCTCCCGGGAGAGACACCCTGTAGACCACACCCAGACAGTTTAATCCCCCAGCCGTTACCTTGCCCCCGGGAAAGACACCTTGCAGGCGACACCCAGACAGTCCAGTGTCCCAGCCGTTACCAGGCCCCCAGGAGAGACACCCTGTAGGCCACACCCAGACAGTCCAGTCTCCCAGCCGTTACCTTGCCCCCGGGAAAGACACCTTGCAGGCGACACCCAGACAGTCCAGTGTCCCAGCCGTTACCTTGCCCCCGGGAGAGACACCCTGTAGGCCACACCCAGACAGTCCAGTCTCCCAGCCGTTACCTTGCCCCCGGGAGAGAAACCTTGTAGGTCACACCCAGACAGTCCAGTCTCCTAGCCGTTACCTTGCCCCTGGGAGAGACACCCTGTAGGCCACACCCAGACAGTCCAGTCTCCCAGCCGTTACCTTGCCCCCGGGAGTGACACCCTGTAAGCCACACCCAGACGATCTAATCTTCTCAGCTCCTTGTGCCCCAAAGCGTTAGCAAACCGCTCCCAATCCGTATTTTTCTCAATTTCGCGGTCGGCCTCGTTCTTGATGTCTTCCCATAAAGCCTTGTGCCAGGCGCGTTCAGCCAGCGCCAGCAAGCGGGGAAATATCATGGAATGCAGTTGGTCTTCATTGCGAACGCGCTCCGACCACAGATGGCCTTGGATGCCTGCATGTATAAAGTGGTTCACTTTGTTAAAATAATAATACTTATTACATATTAATATATTTTATTCCAATATTGGTTGATATCGCCACCATTAGTAGCAAATAGCTGAGCTATTCTCTACATTTTACAGCTCGCTATTTGTCACAAACGATCAATTGCATTTTTCAGCAAAAGTTTGCCACAGAAGGCCCAGATTGATCAAATAATTTAAAAGAAACAACTGCGTCCGGTATTACGCTAATATTTCTTGTAGTTCCGACTGCTTTGTGGCTTCATAAGTCTTAGCACACACCTTTATGCTATAACATGTCTTTACAATTCACGAACGCGTTAACTGGATTTATGGTATGACATTCCAATGACGTAGAACCATTATTAATAGCTCTTATTGTTATCCCTTTATTAATGTGATCCCTTTTACCAATAATGTTGTCCTGTTTATCCGGCTCGAGTGGTGGACAGCCGTACAGACTGCAGAGCTCGTCAACGTCGATCGGGTCGCCATTGCTGGCAAGGACAAACCATAACTTCGGTTGGTCCCATAGAAAACTGTTCGAGCGATCGATATATCGTGTACGATATATATATATATATGATCAGTTGTAATGCCACATATTAATTTTGTTGAAAAACCTTAATTGCAAACTCAAAGACAAAACGAAGGTGATAGCGACCGCATTAATAAAATTATATCTTTTTACCTTTAGCAATATCAACGAGATCGTATTCTATAATCCCACAGGCTAATCGCTGGACGCTGATCCGTTGATAATCGAATGGCTTAAGACAACATTGTTAGATATATTATGTCGGGAGGATTTTCGTTCTAGCTAGGTCACAACGCAGGCGCGATGCAACTGTCTCACCCCGTGACATCGATGTTCTGGTAAATGTCTCCTGGCATGTAGCCAAACGTCTTGCGGGTGGCCGCCACCCTCGTGGCCCAGTAGGCCCCCCTCTCCTCGGGGTCCGGCTCGTGGGGGTGGTCGAAATACAGGTGGGTGGCGTGGGCCAGGATGGCCTGAGTGAAAACAAATTGGATGTCATTTGGCTTAGTACATTTCCCATTTTACCATGTTAAAGCAATAAATGGCATGAGTACTATGTGAGCTATGCTAAAACAATGGTTCGCCTTAACATGGAAGATATACCTAATTAGGATCTAATGGCAATTTCAGACTGGTTGCTTCATTGACCTAATAGTCTATACCTAGAGTGTTATAGTTTATGAGAACATTAATAGTTCATCTAATTGTAATACTTTTGAATTATATGACGAGTGATTTAAAGGAGTAACGGAGGACTGGTCACGATGTAGCGGTGCATGTTCTACAGAATCCCAAATGTCATAATGCGGCCATGAACGGTGCACGGCGACACTATGACATTGAAACGTGCGTAGAACATGTGTCAGAGAGACGTTACTAACGGTTTGAACGGTGCCAAATTCAGAATCAGAGCGATTTGATTTGATTTGATTTGGTTTTAACGGCACTTTCAGCCTGTATGGCTATATCATGCCATGCTGGTTAAGTTCGCAGTATCAGAGCGAAGACATGCTTAAAACTGTCATACTTTCACACCTGCGGTCTCGGATAATATGTAGAACAGATTGGCCCGACCGTCCGTTATTATGTCACATCGACCATACCTTGAATACACCTTCACTACCCCTAATACATTTTAAACCGCGAGGCCTAGGCTGCTATATTGAATAGTTATCTGGTGTGCACCGGGTGGCCGAACCGCTGTTGATGGTTCATGCGTGTACATGTGTAGAACCCCGAATGCCGCCGTTTAGCTATTCAGCTTTTATTCAGTTATTTAGCACGCACTGACGGTTCTGGGGCACCCAGACGGCCGGCTTCCCGGGGCCTATACATCGCTACACATTACAGCGTAACGGCGGTTTAAACAATATGAATCTATGTAAGTTTTGCTGACCTTGAATCCCTGATTGGCGAGGATATACACCCGGTTTCCCCTGCCTTGCTCCCAGACGTTGTTCCAGAAGTACCCGTAGACGTTATCATTGCCGAAAAGCGTTCTGTTGATGGGTTGGGCCCCCTCCATCAGTCCGTCCTCCCAGCCGGCCAGGTCCAGGCCCCACCCCAGGGCCAGGTCGGCCACCCTCAGGACGAAGCCCGCCATCAGTGTCTCTTGTTCCACCTCATCAGGATCCATCAGTGCCTGGCAGGCCGGGGAGTCCAGCCACGCCCCCACGGCCACCTCGTCCCCGCCGAAGTGAAACGCCCGCAACGGCTGCACGTCCTCGTGCATGGCCTTGACCTCGCCGATGACCTTGTCGATGAAGGCATAGGTGGACTCCAGGCAGGGGTTGACGGCGTTGTCCCGGAAGTACTGCGCCGATACGTACTCCGATGTGTCGTTGAAGTCACTCAGCAGGTACTGCGTTGCCATGGCGATGTCGTCGTCTGCGTAAGTCTCGTAGCGGGCCAACATGGCGTTGATGGCCGCGTGACAGTGCCCTGTAGCGAGACATAGGCTGGGATATGAGATAGAGATCATCTCCATTATCGGTGGTCACATACACACAATGCAGACGATTCTTCACGATGGTGAAGTTTTACAAATGCACACGTATCTAATGATAAAGGTAATCACAAAGCGCCTAAATCGCCCATGCGATGCGAAGAAAGGTGAAACACACCACCTGAGCCCATTAGTAACTCGTGCCGCTTGCAGAATGGGATGCTCATATATAATGATAATAAATTTTATTTCTACCGCGGCTCATCAAATACATTACCAC
This sequence comes from Arenicola marina, assembly GCA_964019135.1. Lineage (NCBI taxonomy): Eukaryota > Metazoa > Annelida > Polychaeta > Arenicolidae > Arenicola > Arenicola marina. The sequence continues at coordinate 12,651,307 of OZ025255.1, forward strand.
TGTTGCAATTGCGGTCACTAATATTCCCATCGCTAAACGTTACCACCGATATCCATATTATTGGTAGAGCTATCCCTCATTCCTGTCATCATAAGTATCATGCCCACCTGCTTCTACCATTACTATTGTTACTACTACTTTTTCTACTGCTACTGCTACTACTTGTTCTACTGCTACTGCTACTACCATTACTAACTTAAATAATATTGCAACTACTACTATTACTACCGCTACTGCAACTGCTGCATCTACTACTAATATTACTACTAACTGATATATATCACCGTAACTACCACCGCATATCATTGGAACCACTGCAAATACAGTATTTAAGTAGAGAAAGAACACTTAAACCTGCAATAAAGAATGAGGGGTCTTACCTGGCATGTCGAATTCGGGAATGATTTCAATATGGCGAAGATGTGCAAATTCCAGAATGTCTTTATACTCCTGGACAGAATAGAATCCAGACCCGACATTGGTTGGTCCGGGGTTGGATCCGAGCTGTGGCATGATGCATTGGCGACCGCTGGGATCGTAGCACCGATGAGCACCAACCTGTGAATGCATATATAAATAATAACTAAATTATCAATATAAATAACGACTCGATGCTATAACGGAACCAATTGAGGTCGTCATATTGAAAAACAATAGTATTGTGTTATTTGCATGATAAATATGAGGTGCCGATTCTACTTTTTCTCTGTATATGTCACTGTGTATATTTCATTGTGTATTATGCTTAGTTAGTTATAGTTTGTAGAAAAGAGTTATACAACCTAGCAACATTTATTGACATAGCACTAAGACGTTATGACGGCTAATTGTTGGTTATCCATTCAGTACATTATACATGTGCCATAAAAACTGACTCACACATGTAATTGAAATTCCTGTATTTACCAAACGGCCTATCAGTATTATTTAAAAGATTAATTTTTAAATTTAAATTATAATAATTGTCGTTGGCATAGTTTAAAAAAAATCGAATCAAATAAGACTTCGTGATTAAATCAGCGAAACAGAAAAATCTAATCACCGCATATAGTTTAATTAACACGTCGGGTGTTGGATTTGCTCACCCCGGTCAGTTCGGGAAGGCCCGGTATCTCCAGCCTCCAGCCCTCGTCATCCGTCAGGTGGAAGTGGAACTTGTTCAGCTTGTACATGGACATCGACTCTAGCAGCTTGAACACCTCCAGCTTGCCGTGGAAGTTACGCGAGACATCCAGGTGCATTCCCCGATAGTGAAAGCGAGGGTAATCTATGACGTCACCGGTTGGGATTTCCTCGCTTGTGTCATACAAGGAAAGCAGCGATTGGATGCCGTAGAAGACGCCAGCTGCGTCATTTCCGGTTATGACGACAATTTCGTCACTCTGGATGTGGATGTGGTAAGCCTCGCTCTCAGTGACGATAGTCTCGCCTTCCATGATGTCACCGAGACTTAACGTGACGTAGCGACTGGTCGGCATTTTGTCATCCGGGTCTTCAACAACGGTATCCAGACGCACTAAAAGACAAAATTGCCACACACGGCATTTGCATTAATATTACAATCACTGCTGTAATATTCTGACATGCTTTTCGCGACACAGTAAAGTTAAATAGGGTATCAACACTTTTCTACTGCAAATTCTATCGTTTTGAGTTTGATTTTATTGCCTAATTACGTAAACAACACCATATGAATAAAAAAAATTAAACACGCGTAATCCTGCAACCTAATCCAAAACATATGTTTCGGCAGTGATCTAACTTTTCCATCCAGGATAACATTTTATACCAATTCAGTAAAAACGATACTATGAGCTATAGAAACAAACTAGAAGTAAAGACACCCTTATGGGAGGTAGCCATTGACATTCTTTGACTCTCGAAGCACCCCCACCCTTTTTACTAATTACTAAATCGCATTGTATCTTATATCTCACCCCGCTCCCAAGCTATACAAGAAGTTAAAGCGAGCTACTTAGACAAACTAGGCAACCAAACCAAACCTTTACTTACTGGCGAGGTACTCTGCTTCCCACAGGAGGAAGGTATCATTAAGGAAGACCACCCAGTCTCCGGAAGCCAAATTGATCCTGACGCTCGCATCCAGGTCTTGATGTATCGGAGTGGGCATGATCCAGGAAGGATCAACCACCAGGCTATCATAGTCTATCATATCCAGACGTTGTCCCGGAGTGTACGGATCGTAAGTATCCTCAAGACTTCTCTTCCATTGATCCGGTGTGGTGAAATCCACCACGAAATCCAGATCTTCCGCTGACGTGCTGAGAACAGTTCTGGGCTCTGATTCTGGATCAACGAAGAACCAGTTGGGCATGACGTCACTTCTTGTCACGGATGCTCCAGATGCAACGAAAGGTACCTGAATTCGCACTCCGGAGGGGAAGCCATTAAACTCAACCGTGGGCTCAATTTTATACAAGCATCCATTGATCCGGACGGCCTTGAGACCGCTATCGCCGAGGTCAATCCCATCTGGGTCGTCTGGACTGAGAGGCGCGACGTGGCAGAAAAACAACGACCAGTTGCTAGGATTCAGATCGACACAGCCGTCGTTGGTGAAAAAGATGTTGCCATTTAAGGAACCCACGGTCTCTAGATTACTCAGCACTTCATACTCAACCCGGAGACATTTCGATAAGGAATCGATATTCGCTTGCGACGCCCATGTAGCAACTGAAGATGAAATTGAAAATGCAATCATACGTTTGTTTCATTTGCAAAAAATATGCATGCTTTTATTCTGTAGTTCTTGGATCCACTCATGTGTCACGGAAATAATGTTACCAACGATAATGATACCTAGGATACGGATAGGTGTACCCCGTTTTAGCCGTTTTCGATCTATATATGCTCAAGTTACTTACCTATAACATGGGCAAGACATATCAGGAAAATCACCGGTCGTGACATACTGTTTCCGCCACGAGATGTGATCGAGGGTTTTCGGTGTTTAGCCAATCTTTAACCAGGCGTAGTCTGCTTGCATTGTAACTATTGGGTTACGAGCAGGCCGCATATCATGCAACATTGGGCCCAACGCACCCGAGGAGTCCTTGACTTGATGGGCAGCAAGGTTTGGAGTGGCGCGCTATGGAGGAGGTCGGAGGACGGGCGGGGGGGGGGGGCGCACTTTATACGAGAGCATGATAACTTATTGCCCGCGGTACACATTGGCTTCTGGTATGATTGATGAAGTGAAGGAATACACACACGATTATTCGTAAACATTATGTAACGAGGGTTAATCGAAAAAGATAAATCACTATGTATATCGAAAACAACAAGTCGAATATATCGATACAATTATCTCTATCAGTTAAAGGATACGATCTTTCCTCATCCGGATATTCAATGTCTCTTCCAAATTCGTCATGCAGCGCTCGAGCAACTGACACATTGGTGATATAGAAATAACTGTTCTTGAACCCGTGAACTTATAAGTAGAAGATAAAAGGCAATCCACTCACTGTCAAGCCTAGCGTTTCAATTGAAGTGGGATCTTATCTGTGACGGATAATATCAAAGCATATCATCTGATATAAGTGTCTTCAAGACATACTTGTAGATATAGGCCTACAATTGTGTATTACCCTTCTTGACTTATCACGTATGCCGGTAACGTAGTTCAGGTGCAGACTTTGTAAACAAGTTCACATTAGATAACCGTGGCCTAGCATGCGTCCCAGGGGCTCCTGCCAATCCCATATATTTCTGTACGTGACGATTTTCGCTTACAGGCCAAATGAGTGATAATGTATGACATTATCGGTATCTAAATGTGCAAAAAGAGCAACAATGCCCTCGTGTATGACTGATTGTGTGCGATGATAGTTTTGCTGTCCCTATGTTATAATATTCACGCTAATTGGAAAGAGAAAAACGACCACCTCCCCCCGTTTTCAAAGCTGACTTTGGGGCAAATTTTCCTGATAAACCACGTTATTTTGATAATTGGTAATACTCTCCCCGAAATCTAAAAGGCGCGACCTATAATATGAGATATAATTACCATATAGAGACTATGGTCAAGCAGAGGCAAGCAAAGCCCATCAGAGAGATGGAAAACCTCAATAGAAAGTAGCAAGTTATTGGTATGATTTACGTCTAATATGAAGTAAAAGTGGGGCAACTTGGGCATCCAGCTGCCGAGAATGTACGTCAAGGTGAAGCGCATACACGCCCAGAATTGAAAATAATTCACCACATCTCAATAATGACAATAATGACGGATATGACGCATATAACGTGGTAGTTACCAAAATACGATCACTTTTTGATCACGAAAAGACAAGTTTCTTCCTTCTTTGTAAGTTTCCAATTGAAGCGTTGCGCCAACGTGGTCACAGGGGAGAATCCGTGTGACGTTATAATGCCTCGTTTTCGTAGGAAATGAAAAAACCCTGTTAGTTTCTCAGCCGTGTTGTCTCGTCGTAACAAATTGTGATGGCGCAAAAGAATGAACAAAATGTCGTTTTGTGCAGCTATATTTCTTATTATAAATGGTCTTAATCACATAGCTAGGCCTTCCGCAATGAACCCACCCCTCGGCGCCTGGCTCTTGCGCAGGTAGTCTGGTTCCCTGGTTCTTTCTTTGCGTAACATATACGTCACGCCTACGTCACCGATAGTCAGGATACCCGTGTGCGCAGTGATTCTAAACGTGCTTCGTTTGTTTGTCCCCAACATAAGTAAACCAGACGTCTCGACGAACGACATTTTATAGCCCTATAGAGCACCATAGACATAAATGATTCGTTTATGTTTATCATTAAACCCATGACGTTCCGCTCGTGCTTCCGCAAAACCTCTGCCTACGTATCCAGAAAACTGCCTACACCGTGCATCAAAGGCACTTAAATTAGAAGACTGCGGACATTAATACTAAGGGAAAGAAAGGACGAGGCGAGGGGGTAGGCTCGACGAGCAAGGGACGCTGATTAGGGCGGGGCGAGGGGGGAAGGCATGAAGGGCCAGGGTGACCAGGGTACAAAGGGGACGCTGATTAGGGCGGGGTGAGGGGGGGGGGAAGGCATGAAGGGCCAGGGTGACCAGGGTACAAAGGGGGCGCTGTTTAGGGCGGGACGAAGGGGGGAGGCATGAAGGGCCAGGGTAACCAGGGTACAAAGGGGGCGCTGTTTAGGGCGGGACGAAGGGGGGAGGCATGAAGGGCCAGGGTGACCAGGGTACAAAGGGGACGCTGATTAGGGCAGGGACGAGGGGGGAGGCATGAAGGGCCAGGGTGACCAGGGCACAAAGGGGACGCTGATTAGGGCTGGGCGAGGGGGGAAGGCATGAAGGGCCAGGGACAACCAGGGTACAAAGGGGACGCTGATTAGGGCGGGCGAGGGGAGAAGCGTGAAGGGCCAGGGTGACCAGGGTACAAAGGGGACGCTGATTAGGGCGGTTCGAGGGGGAAGGCATGAAGGGCCAGGCTGACCAGGGTACAAAGGGGTTGCTGATTAGAGCGGGTCGAGGGGGAAGGCATGAAGGGCCAGGGTGATCAGGGTACAAAGGGGACGCTGATTAGGGTGGGACGAAGGGGAAGGCGGGACGAGCCAGGGTGACCACGGTACAAAGGGGACGCTGATTAGGGCAGGGACGAGGGTGGAGGCATGAAGGGCCAGGGTGACCAGGGCACAAAGGGGACGCTGATTAGGGCTGGGCGAGGGGGGAAGGCATGAAGGGCCAGGGACAACCAGGGTACAAAGGGGACGCTGATTAGGGCGGTTCGAGGGGGAAGGCATGAAGGGCCAGGCTGACCAGGGTACAAAGGGGTTGCTGATTAGAGCGGGTCGAGGGGGAAGGCATGAAGGGCCAGGGTGATCAGGGTACAAAGGGGACGCTGATTAGGGTGGGACGAAGGGGAAGGCGGGACGAGCCAGGGTGACCACGGTACAAAGGGGACGCGTATTAGGGCGGAATGAAGGGAGAAGCGTGAAGGGTTCGAGTCATCAGGAGGCTAAGGGGGGCGTTGATTAGTTTCATGGTGTGGAAGACCCTGTCACGGTAATATTGAAGCCTACGTTAGCACCGAATGCTTATCTATTGACAGACAACATATGGATCGGCATTATACAATTTAGTGCAGACATATACAATCGTTAGATGTTGCAGGTTTGTGAACAGACTTCATTACATGCGTCAAAGTCATGTTGGTAGTGGTATGCAGCAATGTGAAGTAGAAAGAAAACACATTTTTAACGACCGAACAAAGCGAATGTGAAGTGTGTTTTTGCTCACTTAATGGTCCGCGGACAAGCCAGTGAGTATGTGACGCATTATTAGTATCATCATATGGGGCACATATAAATATCAGACACTGTGTACAGTGGAACAAATGATAAATATATCGAAAGCAAAACATCCTTCATGTATCTAATGGTTGAGAGCAGTACATATATTTATCTGGGGCAACTTCGCAACGCGGAGATAAAGGTGTATCTCAGCGAGAAGGGGGCATTGCGTGCTCCTATACGTTCACACTCTCTGCCTTCGACTCACTCCGCTAGGGCTCCATTATATCTCTGTTGTCGCCTACGTCCTGAATGCATTTTTACACTCGCTCGCCAGGGCGGCGCTGCGCAGATTGATAGGAAAAATGCCTCGCGCATTGCTACAAATTAGTGCTGAGACCCAGCCTAAGCCTAATAACGCATGAAATCAGGTGATGAAAAGAAAGAGTTCTGTCAGAATTATAACTTTTTCGAAAGGGTACAAGATGTGTTTTGCTGTATTGAATACGCAAAGCTCGTTATTGTTATGTTTGATTGTTGAAAACTACAATGTTGCAGAAAATTACAGCTGATTTGACCGTTTTTCAAGAATCTTGAAATTTGCCCCCGGCCGACAGCAGCGGTAAAAGCGGAGCTTGCGTAGCGCCACCGTGCGGGGAGCTTGATACGTTCATTTAAACGTCCGTAACATCGTCACCACACACAAGGATGTAAACCATTTTACCACTTGGGACAACACTACCCTTCACGCGCGGCTCGTAGCTGACATATCGTGGTGAACTTTGACCTCGGCCCAGCGTGATCGCTCAGCCGTGGCCGATGCTGGTTCGTTGCCAGCTCACTCAGGCGGGGTAGGCTGCGGTGTGCGGCCCACTTTGATTCAGGAAGTGAATCCAGCGTTGGCGAAACTACACCATAGTCAACATAGAGTTAGTATTGTACATGCATACTGTAGTGTAGACACGATAAAGTGGGCTTCAGAAGATTCTGTACCACAGTGCCAATTATTTATCCACATGTCGTCGACTTCACTTGTGTTAAGCACTACGACTTGTCAATGACGCGCATTATCAGACAGTGAAGGAATACGTAACACTCTCCCGGACGGTCTTCAGCAGAACCTCAGGCACTCCGATGCCTTCATTATTAAGGGTGCCAGTCACTGTGGTTACCAGCCGGTTGGACTGATCAGCAGCCTGTACGCTTGGTCTGGTGACCCCCCGGTGACGTCATGTCGGTGGCTGGGCATCAGGTATTTCCCGTCCTTGTACTGTGGCTCCTGGTACAGCTGACACACAATGGATCGGATGCGATGGGTAAGTTTTGCGGCTTTCACTCGAGCCATGGGAGGGTGAAGACGACTATTGGGCGGAGTCGAAGGCTAAGGTTGTAATGTGGAGGGCTGGCTTCTGAGGAGAGGTCGGGGCGAAAGCTAAGGTTCGAAAGGGCCAGGGTGACAAGGGTACATGGGAGAGACGCAGGTTAGGGCGGGGTGAGGAGGAAGGCTTGAAGGGCCATGGTGACCAGGGTACAAAGGGGACGCTGATTAGAGCGGGCGAGGGGGAAGGTTTGAAGGGCCAGGGTGAAAAGGGTACATGGGAGAGATCCTGATTAGGGCAGAGCGAAGTGGAAGGCTCAACCGGTCAGGGTGATCCGGAGGGCAAGGCCGACGTTGGTTCTGTACCCATGTACGCTATAGATATATGCTTAACCCACCATTCCGAAAAGAGCGCTTCCCTCTTGAAACAACACCATTTATGGCAAGCCACCACCCCTTTATCATTTCATACCGCGCCATCGTTTCGCTTCTGGGTGAAAAAACTCCCATGTGTTAAACCCTACAATCATGTAAGCTGAGTGTTAATGGTGATGCTTGCCCACAGGATACAGTTCGTTCCGGTGCAGCAGATACGTGCTGCAACTGCCTTATAAAGTGGCGGAACAGGACTCTGTCACCGTCCCGTGGTGTCTCGACTTCTGTGCCAGAAACAACCCGCCTTACGTCTACGGCGCACTCAGGGTCAGTCTACCGTGATCACTAGTCATTATAGTTCAGTGAGAGAATTCTTAAACACTGAGGACGTGTGTCGCAATTCTTGTCGGTGAGATCGGGTATAACGCGTTACTGAGGAAATTTCGCATTAGATGTTGTCGGGCACAACAGGTTTGTATCATATGCACTGATATGTGCGGCCAGTTTCACTCTGTGCCACATCCATTTAGGCAGTGTGTCTGAAGCTCCAGTCAAATGAATGCGCTATGGCATGTGGGCCATTTTTATAATAATAATAATAATCAGTTTATTGCCAAAAGAACACACAAATTACATTCATTTAGTACATCTTTACAATACAATACAATACAATACATATGCCAGCGAACACTAGGAAGAGGATATATCGCTACATTACATGTATAACGTGAAAGGTTTTTTAGCGCGGAACCTCCCCGCCCACAGCAATGGAGCCCCCTCCCCCGGGGTTATGACAAAGACCACCATGTGACCTCACATCGGGCGGCATAAACACTGACGCGGTGCCCAGCACAGCAACTTTGATCTGTCACGTGCGCCCATGGATATACAGTCAGAACCCGTTAATCCGACACATTCCGTTACACCCGAACTTGTGTCGGATAACGAATATGTCGGATTAACGAATTTGGAAATCCTAGGTGCTAAAAAAATGCATCTAAAATGGACACTGACATTCATGACAAAGTGTCTCTAGGTTAGTTATTTGAACACTCGATATCAACTGGGCTATATAGTCATTTTAAAAAAAAGTCCGTCTGAGATGGGCACATCAAGAGAAATTGTAGATTTCTGCTTTGGGGATTGAGAGAAAGAAGGCGAAAAAGGGGTCATTTGGGCGGCACTAGTTTGCACTACACTCGACAAACTCTAACTCAGTACCGACTACCACGCGTGCTTCTTTATAAGGTTTGACATGAGCTGGTGACTCGCCGTCGTCATCGCTCTCAGCGGGGTCACTGTACTGTTGGCGGGGAGGCGCGTGCCAGAATGTCGGAGTCTGTCAAACCATCACATGTTTCAATGGCGACATACGCCGGGGCTGACATGACATTGTCAACAAGACATATTGAGGGGTCGATGCTTCAAAGCGATAACCGTCAGTGTTAATCCTGTGTGTGCGAACAGTCCGTAGGCTGCTTATAACAAGAAAAGAATGGGGCGAAAGCAATCAACTCGGCGCAGCTCCACGGCCAATTGGTCGGATAAACGAGAGAAAAGGGCACTCTGGTTGCAGAAAAGTTGTGTCGGTGTCGGAAAGCGAATGTCGGATTAAAGAGGGCAATTAGCATTGTGGAAATCCGTTACAGGTCAAACTGTGTCGGATAGCGGGGTTTCCGGATCAACGCGTGTCGGATAAACCGGGTCTAACTGTACTTCGTTTCTGTCGCCAGGTCATTTGCAATTCACTACCAAATGGGGTCATATGTCACGAATACTATAAATGACAGCGTCACCGACCGAATGACGAAATCGCTGACCATCGTCATCTAGAACAATGTTAAAATACCCCCTGCCCCCTTCAGGCACCGCCACACTACATCCACTGACACATTGCACGTCATGTAATGCAGTGCTAGCGATTGTTTAGGGTGTCTAATTCATTAATGTTTCGATAAATTACACAACGTTACGTGTCAATCCTGTATTGATGTTTTATTTTGTCACAGCGCTTCGGGAACAATCACGGAAGTGCCGCGTGTTACTGTGTGACTGCTGCTGTCCCGAGCTGGAACAGTGGCCACTGCAGCAGACGCTGTGGCCCTGGAGGTAGTCTGCAGTGTGGGGGGCAGAGCGGTAGCTACGCTTACATCAGCGTGTATCAAGGTAGGTCCCAACCACCATTATACAGCTGGATCAATAGTCTTTAAACCTACCGAAAGCTACTCAAACCTAACGTTAAGTAGAAACTGGGAAAACAAGTTTCCGGTGAAAAAAGAAAGAAAACAATTTCTCGTTAATGCATGTTTTAAACTAGGTATTGGTAGGATTTTCTTTTCTTTTAGTTTAATCTGTGCATTTACAAGTATTGGAAGATTAGTCCATGCGGCCTCAGCAGTTAGCATGTTTTATGCTAACATGTTGTAATAGACTCTTTAAGTAAAGAACACTTTTCAGAGAAAAGATCCCCTGATCTTTTTCTTTTTTGAAATATGATGACAGGCTGATAATCTGGTAAGTCACAAGTGGTATCAATAAAAATAGACGTCAAATTGTACTACTGCGAATTCTTAGCTGCATATAATAAAAGCCTACATTGCGAATAATGAGGGGGGGGGGGACTGTCTTGGCGTTGATGTTCTGACTGAATGTCACCAAAGATAACATCCCTTATCCGGTACCACCAACGTGGAGGAATATGGCGGTCTCGTGGACCGTACAAATACTCAAAAAGACGACACGGGCCGCATGGCAGGTTGCAATTTGTGTCACTTTCAATATCATATGCAATATCTGTCAATGTATAAGCAGGGGATGATTATATTGGGCATCGGGTGCATCAGATGGTGACATATGTAGGTCAAACGTCAAAGTCGTAATTAAAATTAAAACAATTAAAATTAAAACATATATCGGTCTAGAAAGCTGCAAATATTTGCACAATTTTTAAGGCTAGACTACTCGACTCCTTTATAATTGATGTAACAAAATGGGTAAACCCAGAGTACCAACTTTAGCATGCTGAATCGTACTATCCGTTCAGCCTTGGTAGAGTATGGTAAACACTGCACAAAGCTTTTACATTCTTTCATAATGTGGTTTATGTCATATTCTGTTGCGAAATTTGCGTCGCAAAGGGCGCATGTCGGGTTCATCTGACATATTTCCTAATTATCGCTTAAAATTGGTTCCTTGTAACTCTCCAGGAGCGCACGTAGTTTGTTTGCACATCGCCTTTGACCGAAAGCTCGAACAATTAACGCTCATTTCAGATGTAAACGAATGCCTTGCTAACAATGGTGGCTGCAACCAGACGTGTGTCAACTCTCCGGGCAGCTTCTCATGTCAGTGTCGAGATGGCTATCATTTTGACAAGATTGGTACTTTTTGCACAGGTGGGTAAGAAACTTCACTGTCTTCGCATTACTATTAGATATCCATTGTGCCATAAATGTGGCCATGTAGCTGAGTCAGTGTTGTTTATAACTGAAATCACAAAACAGCCGCATCAATACGAATGGTGATCATGTTGTTGCATAGATAAGCTAGTATACATTGTGGCTGCCGTGTATTGACCCGATGAATGATCATCCGTTGTGACTGACCTTATTGTAGAGATGACTTCTCACCCTGTGCCACTGGAATTGCAAAATGTTCTGTTAATTATAAGTTGTACTGTTATATCACTTACCACATATGCCGACTAGATTTACACTAACAGTAACTGTGCGTATATCCCATGCAATTACCGATGTAATTGTGACCAGGGGTATATTGAGCGAGTCACATGTCACCATCAACATGTTTGCATCCCATACGTGTGTCTCGATGTACAATAATATTTGATCAGACATGTATCTAATTTAATTAATATAATTACTGCATACATAGTCACTGTACACTATTTCATAATTGTCACTATTTGACTAATTCCCTTGTGTACAACTATTCCCATCCGTTGTGACATTATCAATCACAATGCATCATGCCTGACACTATGGTATAGGTAAACATCTAATGTGACGGCCATGGTGGCATCGATCTATGTCACAGTATGCATTGCCAGAAATGCTATCTTATGCGGATACCTAATATGCCTAATATGCATAAAAAGTACAATTACAGCCCCGGTGAGTTGAAGAAATTTAACTATCAATATGTTGTTATTAAGTATAATGCTGCATGTTTCAGATATCAATGAATGCACCACCGAAAACGGCGGGTGTGACCACACTTGTACCAACACCCCGGGTGGCTACAGCTGTTCATGCCGGGAGGGATATCTCTCAGACAACACCACGTGTACAGGTACGTAACATCTGGGACCCATACCTAACATCTGCTCTAGACTAGATATGTCATTTTCCTTTTACGAGCATGGATAATTACTTTTCAAATAGATAAAGAATATTATGTTATTATTATATTAAAGAACGATATTTTCAGGAACAGGAGACCTGTGTGCTCAATGACATTCCGGTAACATATACTGTTCGAAGCGTTATCACTAAACTTGGCGCGATCGTGCACTCAATATGATCTACGTCAAACCGTTACAGATATAGACGAGTGCGCAGACCCAACACTCCAAAATTGCCCTCCCACTGACATATGTCGGAACACGAACGGGAGTTTTGAGTGCATCCATCAAGCGGCGACTACCACTACGACACTATCAAGCATCGTTACGGGTGAGACTTGTTCTTTCAGGTGTATTCAATCAATAAATAATGGTGGACCTTCCGTTTTCTGTGGAAAAGATGTATCGCGGAAGCCGACAGGAAATCTGATCTTGCCATATGCTGACATATTCTCTTCTGCGTCCGGAAATTGTCAGCACAAATATTGTGGTGGTAGTTAATTTTATTGTAATATGGGGGGGCTGAAGCAGACAGGGGAACAAGACTTGTAGTGTCTTGTGTTATATCTTGTTCACGAGATCAGCTGTAAAGCTACCTGCTACAGTGGTCTTTTCGATGTTACAGACGAAACCTAACAATATCTAATACTGCACCCTTCTGTCCTACTCTTTAATGCGCCAGATGAGACTACTGGGATGGCTCCTGGGGCCAATGCTGGTGGTGGAGGCGGCCTCAGTGCCGGGCTGATCGCCGGAGTGTGTGTCGGTGCCGTGGCCGCCATTACAGTGTTTGTCGTAGTCGTCATTGTCCTCCGCAGACGCAGGTTTGTCAATCTGTCCGCCACTGTATATTCTGATCAAGAGCGTACCCAGATGTGGTACGCGTGGTACGCGCGGTAGATCAATCATGGAATGACGCACTGTTAAAATCGAGATATTTTAGGCAGATACACTCCAAAAGTCGAAAGAAAAAGTATGCGGAAAGTATAAGAAATACAAATTTCATCCTGAATAATTGACATTTTCTGTGGTAATATGGAATACGTATGGGCGGATCAACTTATGTTACCATATATCTATATTCTTATTTTGGGACGTGATCAACTGTAAAATATACATCATCTTCCTGTGGTGTGTCATTTTTATGTGTCTTTTCAGGCGGGCCAAGCCAGAAGGGTGTACCACAGACATGAATATGACAGGTGTTGTCACGGAAGACACCATTCTGAGTAAGCAAGACTTCAATGGTACGTAAACATATAGCCGACATGGCCGAAATAAATATAATCTATACGTCCCGATTACTATACTGCATTAGTAAAGTGAAAAAAACCCGCTAATATATTACCTTTTTTGATACAGCGGACGCCTCTGATCCCGACAAACGCGAAGTTGTATATCAAAACTATGACCCCCAGGTAAAGGTCAACATGTTTGTGGACCACGTAAACCACTTGAAGCAAGACAAGAACTTCGAAGACGAATTCAATGTAAGTAATGTATGTAAGCAATAATGCCAAAACACAGCGACGATATTTATATAAGGCATATACATATTTGTGTGGATTGACATCATACATATACCAGTGTATTATTTACAAATAAAACTTTAAATTTACATTCGCCGCGAGATATTCGACTCGACGATTCAGTGATACATGAGAAGCATTTCGTTTTGCAGAGACTCGTCGATACAAGTGTTCACAGCGACACGGCCGCCAACCGCAGCGGAATTGCTGCCAAAAACAAGTATAAAAACATGCTACCATGTAAGTGCTAAACAAAAACTTGTACTGCACAAAATCACTGAAGCTGTGAAATGAGTATGTGTCCTTCGTGTGTTTTCTTTTGTTCCTAGATGTGACTGCATCTCGTTTCAGATGATGAGACCAGAGTGAAGCTGAAGACACTTAATGACGACCCCCTGACCGACTACATCAACGCCTCACTCATCAAGGTCGGTGATAATGGTTGTATAGGTTACACTGTGTAACGTCTATAAAGAGAGGTACGGTCAATTAAAGTGGAAGCTTGCTCAGAAATGTAAGGTAAGATAATAATAGTAATAATCAGGTAATACCGGACATGGCGTGTACTGATGCAGGATGTACCCAATATCAACAAGCTATTTACGCTAAACATGATTTTTATATATTTAATATACACGTACGCATACGATGTATGGTATTTCTACAAGATATTGCGCATTTTAAAAAAAGTGTCTATCAAGAATGTATAGACAGGATATGATGCACAATAATAAGGAATTCAAAATGGGTTTTCTAAACATTTACCTTCGATCTTCAGGGGTATGTGGACGAGGATGAATTCATCGCGTGCATGGGTAAGCAATTCATTCAATGATGGCATGAGTGCAAAAGCTCAAAGCGGTCACAAGCAAATGGTACCACGTGACATTTCTTTTCTTTGACACTCGGCGATCGCTGGCCATAACTATAAACCTGGTTTCAAGCAAGGAATATTATAAGGACATTACATCAAATACCCTCGCTTAAGCAATCGCATCCGAATAGTGCAAACTGTCCCCCTATGTATTGAATTTAGTGTCGTAATTTGACAGGGCCCATCAACACAACGGTGGGCGACTTCTGGAGAATGATCTGGGAACGTGATGTGTCATTGATTGTCATGGTAACCAATGTCAAAGAAGGGGGCAAGGTAGGTGCAACATGTCCATCCATTACAAGGGCCGATTTACAAAAGGATGACTTTTATGGGGCAGGTTGAAGGACGGTCTTGTTTTGTTAACCCATATTTTGGACTAAGAATCCGAACGTTGAGCCAACAAATCTTGATAGACTTGAAACAATAACTGGCTTTGGATCAATTATTTTGCATAAAATATTAATATTTGCATTTGAATCTATAAAGGAGTTCAACATCACCAACTTAGATAATACATTTTGACGCCTCTTGTGTCCAGGACAAGTGCGCCCTCTACTGGCCCGTGGACGATGAGATTGACCACGGAAACATCAAAGTGAGGCCGATGAAAGAAGACAAGTGGCAGGATATCGTCAGGAGGCAGTTTACCCTCACACAGGTTATACGGCCATTATTATGAGTTGACAGTCGTGTTAACTAGTGCCAAAGCATTCAATCTGAAGGCCGCTAAAATCCTGTAATTTGAAGAAAGTTGGTTATTCCGTTGGTGAGTAAAATTGGCTCATAATTTGGCGATGTTCGCATGGCCATTAGTGACACCCTGGCGATCAATTTAACATGACGCCATAGCTTTCAATTCAGGCACATAAGGTGGTCACAATGACAGACGTGCACGCTTTAACCACTGTGACCTTTGACCTCCCACAGGGCAGCGAGCGACGCTCCGTCCTTCACCTTCAGTATACGGCATGGCCAGACAAAGAAGTTCCGTCCAACGCCACCTCCATGGTTAATTTTGTCAGACAGGTCGGCAAGCACATGAAACCCAGCAAACCCACGGCCGTTCATTGTAGGTAAGAAAGACACTAAATGCGCAATCTATGTGCCACAATTGAGTGTGTAGGTAAAATGTCTTGAGATAGAAACTTACCTTGAATCTAATATCATATGACATTAACTGTATTTGGTGCAATAGCCAAGGTTAATTGTTATTGACATGGTACGTCACGGGACTGAATGGCACTGCAAAATTATTGATATGGTTGTTATTCGCAGCGCCGGGGTGGGCAGAACTGGGACGCTGATAGCCCTTTACCAATTACTACACCAAGCCAACCGCAAAGGTGTCATAGACGTGTTTAACTGCATCAAGAAATTAAGAGAGCAGAGGACAACTATGGTGCAAACATTGGTAAGTTTATGTAATATTGTTCTATAATATCCACTAAAGAGCGTGACTTTTTTTGCTCATTATAAGGACCTCGCAAGGTTTGTCTTTTTGACCCCTTAAATGCCAAAAACAAAAAGGCTCAATCCTCGACTTTGAGGAGAACCAAAAGATACTCATCTGTAAACTTCTCCAGTAACAATATGGTTTCAACAGTGAGCTTAGCTAAGAACAGTATAACCCACAGCTAGTGAAATGTGGCTGCATGTAGTCAGCGCCGACCTCTGGCATAATTTATGTCTTAAAGACTTCTTGTGCAGATATTGTTTCTTCATCAAAGAACAATATTTTTCTGTATCCACGATCTTTTCCAGAAACAATATGTCTTCATCCACGACGCGCTAGCCGAGTACATCACAACCGGAAGTACCTTGATATCCGTCGATGTATTCAGCCAGACCTACGGGGACATTGTGAAGCCTGGAGCAGATGGAACCAGCGCACTCGATAGACAGTTTAAGGTAAGGACAGCAATATACCGATCCACACTCCGACACTAAGCCCCGCCCACGTTTGAGTCCTTTTTCCATAATCGTGACTATGAAATTGACAACCATAGCTGATGGTAGTTACAAGTGAGAAGTGCTCACCTCTGAAACTGACAACAAAGTGACATGCTGCTTTGTTTGTCTGACTTGTTTGTCCGACATAACGCACGTGGAATATCTTTTTTTACCGCATGATGGGATAAAAGCACCAGCGAGATCAGTGAATGATTGATAGGCGGGATCGATCTCCTGGAACGTCGACAAGTGCAATAAACTGATCAATCTATGTGTAAGAACGTTATAAGCGCGCAACGGAAAACTAATATAGATGTCGTTATTAGATGATAATTTGGAACCGTGATGATATGCGAACAGCATTTTTTGCCCTTCTGCAGATCATACAAGACACACGAACAGAGCTATCCAAGTATGACAGAAACGGTGCACTTAACAAAGAGAACGCAACCAAAAACAGCGATAAGACGATCCTACCAAGTAAGCCATGCCAATATATCATACAATTCCACCAATATTCTATTGTTGCTGAGCACGCACTCAAGGAAATTATACTTTTGCCCCACAATTAACGTTTCTAATAATTCCCAAAAAGAGTGCGACCATTGTTGATTCTATCTCATTCTATATTGCCCCATGTAAATTCGTAATATTCTGACGGTAGGAACGACGCATCGGGTGCATCTGGAACGCTACGCCGGACGGAACGACTACATCAACGCAGTGGCGGTCACGGTGAGTTACTTACGTGGTGGCGGTTCCATCGATGATGCACCACACTTGGCCAAGAATGCCAGAGGAACCAGAAAGACCAGAACATGTTGTAGCTTTGTTGTAAGATTGAATGTCTGTTTCAGGGATACAGAAAGCACGATTCCTTCTACGTGACCCAGATTCCTCTGGAGACGACTGTCATCGACTTCTGGCGAATGGTGTCTGAAAAGGACTGCCGCTCCATAGTCATCCTGCTGCACGACGGGGATGAAGAGGTTTCAGGGTTTTTCTTGAAAATAATTCATGATGAATTTCACAAATTTTAATTCGTAATTAGTGTACGTTAGAGCACCAGGTGATTTAATTGAATGCAGTAAGTGAAGTATGATGACTTTGTATATACCAAATAGGAGATGTCCCGGATGCTACCCGACAAATCCACGCCGCTCCTTGTAGCGGGCCGTCATGTGGCTCAAACCGGAAGTACCACAGGCGGAAGTCATCAAATCGTGGATCTGGTGATGACAGAAACTGAAGACGAGAAGCAAGGGGAAGCGACCTACGTGAATGTCAGTGACATGGCTGTTCCAGCAACGGTGCGCTTCAAATGTCAAGCAAGTTAATTTATTCTAGTGGACATAATAATGAGTTGAACAATTTCCGATTTGCTATAACAATTTAGTTGCGTCAAATCGGCCATTCCGATCAAATGGTCAAAGTGCTTACTGGTGAAAGATATATAACATATGTTTGTAGAAACCAGGCAGCGCAGGCATCAAACTCAAGGTGTTTAATCTGTGCACCAAACAAGGGGACGAACTGGTCATCGATGACGTCATCTCACTGCAATCGGATGTTGAAACTTGGCAACGCAGCAGCGGCGACCGACCAGTTGTGGTGTCATGTCTGTAAGTGTCATCCCTGTTGCCCTATTTGCCAAGCGCAGTGGCCTCCATAACATTGTATCATCCGCGGGGAATTTGTTTTGCGATGACATATGTGGTTTCAAAAGGCGTTTTGTTTTGCCAAGCCCTAACCCCTGTAATCACTCCATCTCGTTGCAGCAATGGCGCCGGCCTGAGCGGCCTTTTTGTCGTTAGCTGCAACATATTTGAGATGGCCAACACAGAGGGCGAAGTGGACATCTTCCAGCTGGTCAGACAGGCCAAAGAAAGCAGACCCGAGTTCATCAACTCCAAGGTAATGGCGTTTGTTAAAGCCTCAAAATTTCTTTTGGGACAACGCTACGTTTCTTTGTGTCGACGCTATAAACGGCCGTTAGCGATTTATTACTTTAATCCAAGTGAGGTTTGAGGCACGTCAAATACGTTTAACTGCATATTAACAATGCGATCCTCATTGTTAGAATATATTGTGTACGTGAACAGATAATTCGCCAAATGTACATGGGACTGTGAAATAGCATATGACTATCAATTAGGCAGGAATTTCATGGTCGGTAACCCCCATCACAAGCGGCCTGTATTTACCGTGTAGTATTTAGCATGGATGTGTTCATTAGGGGTGATATAATGCCGTATTAACATCCACTTTGGTGTATTTAAGTCAATATATGCATCGGAAATACTGAACATGTATTGTACCATATTCCTAATATTGCGGTCATGGTACTACATTGGTGTAACAAAGGGTTGTATCTTGGTTTAAAGGTTATTTATTTTGTTGACTACTTGCAGGAGCAGTACAAAATGCTGTATGCTACACTGGAGAAATACCTGGAGAAATACGGCAACTATTCAAACTTCAATTAGAGTGATGTACCACGATGGCATGCCTACAGGCCTAGCAGCGGAATGGCGTGAAGCTCGTTTATATATACATTTGTTAAAGCATAGCAAAAACAAATAGTAATATGTTTGTTTTAACCGTGAATCTTCCCCATTCCATGTGAATAACTTGCATTTATTCAGTTCATTCCTGTACTCCTGTATCGCACACCATATTATCTGGTTCTAACACGACATAGACGCAAATTCATTCGCTCGAGCGTTTTGTCTTTCCTAATAACCTACAATATGGCAGTTGTGGGTGTGTGTGTGTGTGTGTGTGGGGGGGGGGGGGGGGTTGCACATACCAATAAGAGATGTAGTAGGCCTGCACGGAGCTTCTAACGTTTAACGATGTCAATTGTGCTTGCCGATATTTATTGCTACATTTTATACGTATATTAAGGTTCTTGCATAATACATTTATTGTACACTATATATTTGCATTTATACATTTGAAGCAAAGTACACTCGACTATGAAACTTATCTTGAAAATGCTGGAAATTTTGCCTGATCTTGATTATTCTCGTTATTAACCATTGACGTATGCGAGTAACCAACATGTTCGCAGCCGTATCCTACATCCCTTTTAAAAACATTTGTGGGCTTGTTAAGCTGTAATGATGTACTGTTAGTGCCACCAAGCCACATGGGTCGTTGGTGAGGGATGCCTGCCAAAGCTTGCCGGCAGGAATGACTTCCTCTATATATTAAATTGATCTTTCATTTTAAATAGCGGATAATATGAATTGATATAAGCAACTCGAAATCTACTTGATGAAAGTGACATACTGATATATTATATGCAGATAACGTTCCCGTTTAGTCTCATCCAGTTATGGGATACTCGGAAAGATTGTGTCCGGCATATGTATCTATATGTGTTGTCCATATAACGTGATGTACGATCTGTTTGATGTTGAAAGTCGTCCACATGATGACGACACACGTACACAATCATGTCAGTCAGCCCTGAAGCACGGTTTGGTGTCTAAATTCGTCCGCCACACAAATATTAGTATGTAATACTAAGCCATGCCACACGACGTTTTATTTGTATTGTTCGTCATCTAGATGCTACGGCCACACAAATAAATTGTATAATAGTAACATATATGGTTTTGCATATGTTCACATCAAGTATTTTCGGGACAAACACCCAATTATTTGAAACCGGAATAATGAAATCTCCTGAATCACGCGTTTACGCCAATAATGTAAATGGCTTGCCAAAACGGGAAACCAGGTTGGATCGGCTGGGCTCTGAGTTTGACTCTGATGTAGGGTGTCGTGGGCTCTAAGTTTGACTGTAAGGTAGGGTAGGCTGGGATCTAAGTTTGACTCTGAGGTAGGGTGTCGTGGGCTCTAAGTTTGACTGTAAGGTAGGGTAGGCTGGGATCTAAGTTTGACTCTGAGGTAGGGTGGTGTGGGATCTAAGTTTGACTCTAAGGTAGGGTGGGCTGGGATCTAAGTTTGACTCTGAGTTATGGTGGGCTTGGCTCCAAGGTTGACTCTGAAGTAAGGTGGGCGGTGCTCTAAGTTTGACTCTGAGGTATTGTGGGCTGAGATCTACGTTTGACTCGGAGGCAGGGTGGGCTGGGACCTAAGTTTGACTCTGAGGTAGGGTGGGCTTGGCTCTGAGGTTCACTCTGAAGTAAGGTAGGCTGGGCTTTAAGTGTGCTCTGAGGTAGGGTAGGCTGGGCTCCAAGGTTGACTCTGAGGTAGGGTGGGTTGGGCTCTGAGGTTGACTGAGGTAGCGCGGGCTGGGCTCTGAGGTTGATTTTGAGGTAGAATGGGCGGGGCTCTGAGGTTGACTATTATCTAGCTTGGGTTTGAAGGGCCCGAATGAACAGGTTGCAAAGGAGACGCTGATCATAGCGGGGCGTGGGGGAAGGCTCGACGAGCCATGGTGACCCGGAGGGCAATGGGGATATGGTTTAAGCCCGGTGTGTGATGGTCTCGATCGTTCACTCACTATGATAACTAAGCCAACGTAAGCGCTGAATGCGAGTTGTATTGACAGACAAACGAGATTGTCAAGCATAGCTTGAGAAAGACGAAAATCGATGCCAATGATATGGGTACATATTCCACCACATATGAGTCATCTACAATTTTTACAAGTTTAATGACACCAACATTTCAGTACGCGGAAACATCTGAGCCAATACGCCATTTTTGGCTCTCTCTGAAGAATACTTTCAACAAACCGCGGATCTCTAGACCCAATATTAACGGTTACACGGGAAAACTCGTGAGTTTGACCTTACTGTAACCTTGAATGTGTGACCTTGATCAATATGGTCATCCGATCCCAAATACTAATGTCATGTCTTGCGCAAGGCGTCGGTTGTCTGACTTGTCCCCTTCATGGAGAAATTGAGTCGTTTTCCAGCCAAAATGCAGAAAATTAATTCGGTCGAGGGCAGGATTCCGAATGAAAAATGACTGATGGAGCGGGTTTTGTAACTTCTGAAACAGTAGCCTTTACATGCGACGCGCCACTTTGGCGTAGTGGATAAGGCTTTGATTATGAAGGTTGGGTGTTCAAACCAAGTGAGTGCCTAATTTTATTTTTTTCGTTTTTATGCTGGAAACACAGTTCGGTTGATATAAAAGAAGGGCGTCACGTTTTGAATATAGAATTGCAAAGGGCTGGTGACAACAGTGGAGTATAGGCCGAAACGTCATCTCGATCCGTCTTTAAGTAGCTGCATTGAGTCTTTATAATGGGATTGACCATGTTCATGTTTGATTATTTCTTTGCGTCCAAATTACTGGTTCGATTTCGATGGCATTTAGCACACATGATGCCAGTAATATTGGTACATATTCCACCACATATAGGTAATCTACCTGTATGCATGTAGTCACCGCATTTTTTAACAATTTGTATTAGGTTACAACTTGATCATCCAATGACTCAAAAACTATAAATGTGAGAACAAATCTGAAGCCACATTACTTTTGCGCCTACTCTGAAAGAAACCGCGGATCTCTAGCCCCATTATTAACGGAGTTACGTGGGAAAACATGTTTTGTAACCTTGACCTTGCTGTGAACTTGACCTTGGATGCGTGACCTAGACCGATGTAGCACTTCGCGCCCAAATAATAATGTCATGTTGCACGCAAGGTGTTGTTTTTCTGACTTGTCCCCTTTATGGAGAAATTGAGGCGACCATCTTCCCGCCAAAATGCTCCCGTAGGGTCCCATGTTAAACTTTTGCAGAAAAAACTATTCAGGCGATTTGCAAAATATTAAGACGATATATAAGTGATCTATAGAGCCAATACGAGAAATAATTTTGAGCGTCATTAAATGACAACTGGGACAGTAGTAGTGATTTTTCCGATTGTTGGTCCTATCTTTCAATGCTTAAGCGAATTTTGAAAAATTCCTGTGACCTTGACCTTGGACCTATATTGCATATCTACGAACGTATCCTGACGATTGCCATTCTGCATCTTTTTTGGTAATTTTAAAGCCGATATCTTTAGGCATTCGACAGATAATGTGCGACAAGACAAACAGACTCACAGACAGACAGACAGACAGACAGACGAGAGCGTCACCCACAGGGTGAAGGCTGATGACGGAAATGAAACATTCCCGCACACCGCACCCCCACCCCTCGCCGCCAATACACACGACCAAACACACGGACAGATGAAAAGTAAATCCAGATTTGGCCCTTCAGATCCAGATTTGACCTCTCAGATCCGGATTGACCACTTAGATACAGATTTGACCCCTCAGATCCATATTTGACTTCTCAGATCCAGATTAACCCCTTCGATCCAGATTTGACTTCCCATATCCAGATGTGAACCCTTAGATTTGACCTATCATATCCAGGTTGACCATTAAGATCCAGATTTGACCATTCAGATCCACATTTGACCTCTCATATCCAGATTGACCATTCAGATCCACATTTGACCATTCAGATCCAGATTTGACCATTCAGATCCAGATTTGACCTCTCAGAGGCAGATCGATCCCTTAGATCCAGATTTGACCACTCAGATCCAGATTTGACCTCTCATATCCAGATTGACCCATCAGATCCAGATTGACCCAGCAGATCCAGATTTAACCCCTTAGATTCAGATTGTACCTCCCTGATCCAGATGTGACCCGGTAGATCCAGATTGCATCTCTCATATCCAGATTGACCTGTCAGATCCGGATTTGACCTATCAGATCCAGATTGACCCCTCAGATCCAGATTTGACCCCTCAGATCCAGATTTCGGCCCCTTCGATCCAGATTTGACCCCTCAGATCCAGATTTGACCTCTCAGATCCAGATTGACCCTCAGATCCAGATTTGACCTCTCAGATCCAGATTGATCCCTGAGATCCAGATTGACCCCTAAGATCCCGGAGACACCCATAGATGGACAGAACCCAACGCCACACCGCTCTCTTCCCTGTCCGTCAATACACATACAGATTTGAGCAGTATTCCACCCTGAAAGGCGGCCCGGCTTATTGCTCACGCGATGAACAGAGGTTTTTGCTTAAATATGTAGCCTCATAGAGTCCCATGTTAAACGTTTTTTTAAAGTTAAAATATTCGATCAAACTTCTTAATTGATTTCGATGCAAATTGGCACAGGGTGAGAAAAGCCAAAGGACCATATGTGTATTTTTTTCCAAAACGCTAGCTCCAAAACTGTCTGTACAGTGGCCTGTATTTCAATTATTGGCCCTATCTCCCAATGGTTAAGGATCAAACGAAAAATTCCTGTGACCTTGACATTTGACCTACACACCCCGCTAACAAACTTGACCGAGCCATGTCGGATACCTATCGGTGGGTAAAGTTACAGAACGATCTGTTGCGATTTGCGACCTACAGAGTGCGAACAGACAGACAAACAGACACACGGACAAACGGACAAACTGATAGATTCCTCCAATCAAAGATTTCCGTCATAACGAGAGCGTCACCCACAGGGTGAAGGCTGATGACGGAAATGCAGCATTCCCGCACACCACGCCTACCCGCTCCTGGAATTCCGCATAAATATTTGGCCCCTTCGATCCAGATTGGACCTTCCAGATACAGATTTGAACCCACAGATCCAAAATTGACCTCTCAGATCCAGATTGACCCCTCAGATCCAGATTTACCCCTAAGATCCCGGAGACACCCATAGATGGAAACAACCGCATGCCCCACCCCTGCGTTCCTTCCCCGTAAATACACACACACATATTTGAGCTGTACTCCACCCTGAGAGGCGGCACGGTATATTGCTCACGATGAGTAGAGCTTACTGCTCAAATATGTAGCCTCATAGAGCCCCATGTTAAAGTTTCCTTTTCAAGTTAAACTATTTTTTAGCGACCAAACTTCCAAATCGATTTCGATGCAAATGCAAAACTGTCTCTGTAGTAAGCATTTTGTCGATTATTGGCCCTATCTTCCAATGGTTAAGGAAAAAGGAAAAAAATCCTGTGACCTTGACCTCTGACCTTCATATCCCGGTAACGAACTTGACCGAGCCATGTCGGATACCTAGCGATGGGTAAAGTTACAGAACGATCTGTTGCGATTTGCGACCTACAGAGTGCGAACAGACAAACAAACAGACACACACACGGACAAACGGACAAACTGATAGATTCCTCCAATCAAAGATTTCCGTCATAACAAACCAAACACACCGACATAAGACGAAAACCGTAGATCCTCGTCTTAACAAGGTATGAATTTGTATTA
The DNA here is from genome assembly GCA_964019135.1 of Arenicola marina. Lineage (NCBI taxonomy): Eukaryota > Metazoa > Annelida > Polychaeta > Arenicolidae > Arenicola > Arenicola marina. The sequence goes on from OZ025255.1 coordinate 12,676,205, forward strand.
AGCAAGTTAGTGTAGAATGTCATTAGATGCTATATGTTGAAGGTTTGTTTACATATTTCATTAAATGGATCAAAGTCAAGTTTAAGCAGTGTGCATTCATGGGCGTATGAAATGGAAAGGAACGTCTTAACGACCAGACCAGAGCAGACGAACCGAACGTGCCTTGTGTTCTGCTTACTTCCTTGTCTAGACAAACCCACGAGTATTTGCTGCAATATTCGTATCATGTTACGAGCTATATAGAAATATCAGTCCTTCGGGAACTCTTGATATTCATTCTTGCGTAGTTGTCTATGGTAAGACAAATGATATATGTGTATAGCGATATGAGATCTAAGGGCTGAGAGCAGTCAATATTTCTCTATTGAGGAGCTTCCCCATATCAGCGAGAAATATTGTTAGGTTAAATGCATCCAAACCTTAATATTACCACCACTTCATCTTTTGAGATACAACTACCCTTTACGCATGACTCGCATAGGACATCTCGTGGTGACCTTTGACCACCAAGCGGCGTGATCTCTCAGGCGTGGCCATTGGTGGCTCCTTGCCGCCTCAACCTAGAGAAGTAGGCAAAATGGTTGTGCGGCTCACCCAGATCCAGGAAGTAAAGGCAGTGCTGGGGAAACTACAGTAGAATCAACAGACGGCTAGCGTAACGTATACATACTGTAGTTAAGAGACGACGGAGTAACGAAATCAGCAGGGCCCCTCAGGAGATTCGGCAGTACACTAACAGTTATCTTTTCACATTTCGTGGATGTGATTTGTGTGCAAGACGACGAGATTATAACTAGCGTCGATCTCAGACCATTACGGAATACGTTACATCCTCCCACACGGCCTTCAGCAGAAACCCAGGCGTTCCGGTGCCGTCAGTGTCAAGGGTGCCAGTCACTGTTGTTACCAACATATGACCGGTGGGAGGAGGACTGATCAGCAGCCAACGTGCACAGTGTGGTGATCCCGGTGACGTCATGGCGGTGGCTGGGCACCGGGTCTTCCCCGTCCTGGTAGTGTGGCTCCTGATTCAGCTGACATACAGTGGAACGGATGCGATGGGTAAGTTTTGCGGCTCTCATTTGAGCCATGGGAGAGTGGTAACGCCTATTAGGCAGGGTCAGACGCGGACTAGGAGGGGTGACTTCTGTGGAGGGGTCGGGGGCGAAAGGGAGGGTTAGACTGGCCAGGGTGACAACAATAAATGGGACAGACGCTGATTAGGGCGGGACAAGGAGGAAGGCATGAAGGGCCAGGGTGACCAGGCTACAAAGGGGACGCTGATTAGGGTGAGGCGAGGAGATGGCATGAAGGGCCAAGGTGACCATTTTATAAAGGAGACGCTGATTAGGGCGGGTCGAAGGGGGGAGGCATGAAGGGCCAGGGTAACCAGGGTACAAAGGGGACGCTGATTAGGGTGAGGCGAGGGGGGAGGCATGAAGGGCCAAGGTGACCAGGGCACAAAGGGGACGCTGATTAGGGTGAGGCGATGGGGAAGGCATGAAGGGCTAGGGTGACCAGGGTACAAAGGGGACGCTGATTAGGGCGGGGTGAGGGGGGGGGGGAGGCATGAAGGGCCAGGGTGACCACGGTACAAAGAGGACGCTGATCAGGGCGGGGCGAAGGGGGAGGGCAGGAAGGGTCAGGGTGACCAGGGTACAAAGGGGACGCTGACTGGGGCGGGACAAAGGGGGAAGGCAACAAGGGTCAGGGTAACCAAGGTACAAAGCGAACGCTGATTGGGGTGGGAGGACGGAGAAAGCATGAAGCGCCAGGGTGACCAGGTACAAAGGGAACGCTGATTAGGGCGCGGCGATGGGGAAGGCATGAAGGGCCAGGGTGACCAGGGTACAAAGGGGACGCTGATTATTGCGGGGCCAAGGGGAAGACAGGAAGGTTCAGGGTGACCCAGGTACAAAGCGATCGCTGATTAGGGTGGGAGGAAGTGGAAGGCATGAAGGGCCAGGATGACCAGGGTACAAAGGGGACGCTGATTGGGGCGGGACGAGGGGGAAGGCATGAAGGGCCAGGGTGACCAGGGTACAAAGGGGACGCTGACTGGGGCGGGACAAAGGGGGAAGGCATGAAGGGTCAGGGTGACCAAGATACAAAGCGAACGCTGATTGGGGTGGGAGGAAGGAGAAAGCATGAAGCGCCAGGGTGACCAGGTACAAAGGGGACGCTGATTAGGGCCGGGCGAGGGGGAAAGCATGAAGGGCCAGAGTGACCAGGGTACAAATGGGACGCTGATTTGGGCGGGGCGAGGGGGAAGGCATGAAGGGCCAGGGTGACCAGGGCACAAAAGGGACGCTGATTAGGGCGGGACGAAGGGGGAAGGCATGAAGGGCCAGGGTGGCCATAGTACGAAGGAGACGCTGATTAGACCTGACTTGGGGTTTGGGGCGGAGCGAGGGGTCAGGGTGACCAGCAGGGCAAGGACGACGTTGTCTGATGTACCCATATACGCTCTAAATATATACTTAACCCACCATTCTGAAAAGAGAGCTTTTCTTTTGAAACAGCAGCATTTATGGCAAGCTACCACCCCTTTGTTATTTCATACCGCCCCGTCGTTTCTTTTCTGGGTGAAAAAACTCCTATGTTTTAAGCCCTACAGGCATGTAAGCTGAATGTTAACGATATTGCTTGCCCACAGGATACAGTTTGTTACGGTGTGCCAGATACACGCTGCAACTGCCTTATAAAGTGGTGCCACAGGACTCTGTCACCGTCCCATGGTGTCTCGACTTCTGTGCCAGAAACGACCCGCCTTACGAGTACGGCGCACTGAGGGTCAGTCTATCACGATCAATAGTCATTATAGTTCAATGATATTGTGGAACGAAGGAACCTATAATATTTTTTCAAAAAAAACACACACAACCTTTCAAAAATTCACCCAATGCTTTCCTGCATTAAACGCTAAATTAGTTTTAGAGTCTTAGACATTGAAGACGTATGTCGCAGTTGTTGGCCGTGAGATCGCTTGCAACGTGTCACTGAGGAGATATCGCATTATATGTCTTATATGGCAGAGCATCATATAAACTGCGACTGCCATTCAGGCAGTCTGTCTGATTGATTGGTTAATTGGTTGGCTATTCAGGACGCTTTAACCACTTTTGGTCATATCGCGTCAATGGAAGGGACAGTGGAGCCATGTTTCCCGGGGTAACACCCTACTCTTTAAGAAGAACGATATGAGATCTTCATCCTTACGACCGCAGAGACATGGCCACAGCGGGGCTCGAACCACCGACCCACGTGCCGTTAGGCTCTCAGGTGGCCAGAGCACTCAATGCGAGCGCTCTAGCCCACTGAGCTATCGCGCTGACCCGGCAGTCTGTCTGAAGCTCCAGTCAAATTAATGAGCCATGGAAGTGACGCTATCTTTATGCCATTGAATACTAGGAAGAGGATATATCGCTACATCATATGGTGGAAATGATGGTTGGAGTAAGACCAACACATGACCTCACATCCGGCGGCAAACCACCGACGCGATGCCCAGCCCAGCAACTTTGACACGTGCACCCATGGATATGCTCCGTCTCTGGGGTCAGGTCATTAAAATTCACTACCGACTGGGGTCATATGTCATGAATACTAGAAATGGCGGCATCAACGACCAAATGATGAAACCGCGGATCGACGTCATTTATAACAATGTTAAAATACCCCCTCCCCTCCCCCTGCACACGCCGCCACCGTACATCCACAAACACACGTCATGCAGTGCAGCGTCCACGACTATTCTTTTAGGTCTCTAAATGTTTCAACAGATTACACAACGTTACGTGTCGATCCTGTATTGATGTTTTATTTTGTCACAGCGCTTGGGGAACAATCACGGAAATGCCGCGTGTTTCTGTGTGACTGCTGCTGTCCCGAGCTGGAACAGTCGCTACTGCAACAGACGCTGTGGCCCTGGAGGTACTCTGCAGTGTGGGGGGTACAGCCATGGCAACAGTTACATCAGTGTGTATCAAGGTAGGCCAAAACCACCATTATACAGATAGATCAATATTATTTTTTTCCGGCGAAAAGTCAAAGAAAATATTTCGTTAATGCATGTTTCAAACTAGGAATTGGAAGAAGTTTTTTATCCTTCAGTTTAATGTGTGCCTTTACGAGTAATCGGAAGATTAGTCCAGGCGGCACCAGTGGTTAGCATGTTTTTGTGCTTAAATGTTGTAATAGACTCTTTAATCCGCACGGCACGTTGCAATATCTGTCAACGTATAAGCAGGTAATGATTATATTCGGCATCTGATGCATCAGATGGCGACATATGTAGGTCAAACATCAAAATCGTATGTGATTAAAGCATATTTCGGTCTTAACATTCGTTAACGCACTTATTAAGGCTTGATTACTTACTCCTTTATAACTGATGTGATGAAATGGGAAAAAAACAGCACGACCAACTTCAGTATGCTGAATCTTAATCAGTACCGCCGTTTTGGTAAATTATGGTAAATAATATTACTTTTAAGTTATGAGTTAAACGCGTTGAAACGGCTAATTATCATAACCAATGTAAAAGGTGTCGGGCCCGACAAATAAACACATATTCAAACATATGGCCTCTAGGGATGTGACGTCAATGTCATTTATCGTAAGCCGGCAAAGTGACCCGAACGACTGTAATGTTAACCGGGTGCTGGGTGATTTAGCTATCTGTTTCATGTACGCCCAGGTCTGTAAGTTTCGTCACAGGCAGATTGTTCAACTGGAATAAAGTTTGGTCTCCTTATGTCAATCTCAATCGCTAAACAATACATTCTCAAAAATTCAGGCAAGATGGTTGTAGATTATATATTCAGGACGCTTTAACCAATTCTGGTCATTTGGCGTCAATGGGAGAAGGAAGGGAATAGCGGAGTTAAGTCTGCGCGGTAACCCCTACTTTTTGCGAAGAAAGACATGGTACCGGACATGACCATAGCGGGGTTCGAACCACCGATTAATTTGTCATGAGGCTCAATGCGAGAGCTGAACTATCGGGCGGCCCTTTAGAGGCAAGAAATTAGGTGGGTTGCTAGAGGCTACAAAGGCGATGTTTGCCAAATATCAGAATGTCATATGTACTCGATATGTTTGGCCCTTGTGTAGTCTCGTTTTGGTTTCGTTACGGTAGTCTCATGGTGGTATCTGCTGCACGGAGTTAGACGTAATGATTCATGTCAAAGAATGAAATCGTTAGAGCTATGATTGTGTCAGCGACTGCATGTTTCCAAACAAGACGCTCACCACCTACTAACAATTTTACCTAATGAAAAACGGAAACATGCTTCAGGCGATTTGAAGCAAAATTGTGGTTTCTTGGGGACCTGTAACAAGAACGTATTTCGGCGAGGGGAAGAGGTCGTCTATAATGTGCTTCTAATTTATATAATTATTTCACTGCACAAAGCTACAATTTCTTTCATCATGTGGTTTATATCATAATCTGTTGCGAAATCGGCGTCGCAAAGGGCGCACTTAGGGTGCATCTCACATGTTTCCTGATTATCGTTCAAAATTTGTTCTGTGTAACTCTCCAGGCGCACGTAGTTTGCAAGACACTTTGCCTCCTGCCTAAAGCTCGGATAATGAACGCTCATTTCAGATGTAAATGAATGCGCGGATGATAATGGTGGCTGTAACCAGACGTGTGGCAATTCCGCCGGCAGCTTCTCATGTCAATGTCGAGATGGCTACAACAAGATGGGCACTTCATGCACAGGTTGGCCAGGAAACATTACTGCCGTTGGATTAAAGTTGGGTTATAAACTAGGCCATCAATGTGACCTTGCAGGTTTGCTCAGTGGATCTCGTGAAACGATTCATGTTGATGTCCAGGTAATTTGGTGATAATGTAGTGTGGCTCTCTACGCTGCGTATACAATTACTGTACCCTCTTTCTGACATTGTGAAAATGTGTCAATATCAATTGCGGCTGAAACGGCTTGCATAAACTTGTCACCGAACATGGCGATTGACATTGTGGAGAAACTGCATGATCATGTGCAGTGACTAATTCTTAATGATAGTTGTATCATGCTGCCTTGTGACTAACATTATTATTCACAATGCATTGTAGTTAGCACTATGGTATATGTAATCCTATGTATAGTAACTAAAACACTTGCTTATATACGATATTATTGCATACAGATATCTTTATTGATGACTGGCTAACATGTATGAAAGGCAAAATTATAAAGTTACATTGTTGTTATACTGACTATGTTGTATGTTTCAGATATTGACGAATGCACCACAGACAACGGCGGGTGTGACCACACTTGTACCAACACTCCTGGTGGCTACAGCTGTTCATGCCGGGAGGGATACCTCTCAGATAACATAACGTGTACAGGTATGTAGCTTCTGGGACCCATGCCCGACAGAGATCTTTGTAGATCGCAGACATTTTCTCGCATTTCAAATAATGAAGAAACATTCAGAAAGATAATACAAGAACTCAGTGAGACACTGATGATGACGAAAATCGACTTTGGGTCAAAGGGCGTGTCTTTTGCAACCAGTCCCGACTCCCTAGCGTCGCTATTAAGCGAATGGCGGCCATCGCAACCCGAAGGAGTGCCGGTCGATATCGCCGTTGACTCATAATGGGAGCCTCAGCAAAGGGGGTGCACCTTTTGCGAGCGCTCTAGCGGCCAAACTACGCGTCCTAGGGCAATTTTATTGCGATTTATTCAGTCAACCTTACGTTTTTGTCTCGATTCATGCCAAATCTGGATTCTTTAGCTCAAATATTAACCGAGTTATGACCATAATCTGTATACTCTATGACGGGCTGGTGATTTTGAATCTTTGATATGCAATGGTGCATATGGCTCTCTATGGTGCCTATTTACCGCGTAGTAATGCTATAAACCAGCCAATAGTTCCGTTTTTATTGTCTAATTACCTATTGACGGGTTCGTTTATAGCGGGGTTTGAAGCATTAAAACTTGCAATCACACTTTGAAGTATCGTCGTGAACATGTTTCGTTGGGGTTTGAGTCGATATCAAGAGTGAGGCGGAAGCGTGGAGTGCTGCGGTAGACCCTATGGAAGGCCGATATCAGGGTATTATGTGGAAAACTACATGTTGAAAGCTATACTTTTACGAATATTGTCATTTTTGACGCATTTTTGAAGCATATTTAATCCCTTTGCCAAGAATGTCTGACACGGCACAAGCTGAAGGCGACGTGTAACGTCAAATAAACCGGATCTTGCCACCAAGTATAATAGCTGAGTAATAGCCTCCGTAAGATGTAAACGTCATGACGTCATAGTCGCGTCATGGCGTGACGCACGACAACGTCCAAGTAGAAAAGCGCCAACACCTACAGCGTCAACGCAGTAAAGTAAAGAACTATGTGGTAGAGAGAATAGTTTTTCGGCAATGGCATGGCTAATTGACACAAAATTGCATTAGTTCATCATTACGGAGACACGAAGACCGATGAGTAGAACAAGGAACACTGCAGGCCAAGTGATATAGGATTTTACTTTACTTAGTTTTTTTTACTTATTCTCTGCAGATGAATGTTTCCTACCACTTGGCATAAATATCACAGCTCTGGCATGTTTTGTTGATTGTTGACGATTTTTTTAAGATGGAGTAAATCTCCATTGATTCATCATTGGCGGCCTCGCCGAGGAGTCGCCCCATTTGAAGCGCTCTAGCGCCCAAACTGGCATCATTTTCTGCTTATTGACAATTTTTTCCAAAATGACCACACTCCGTATGTTTATAATGGGCCCAAATGTTCCGTTGCCATGGAAACAGAACTGAGAGGTTTGATCGCCATTTTGACTTTTTGGTATTCATGAGAAAGTTCAATTAGGAGAATCGTGGCGATTTGGATGCCAATTGGCCTGGTTGTTTGTGCATGATGAGGCTATATAAAAGGCTATATTTTCCCTATAGTAAAGATAGGGACTTTTAACATGGAAATCCCCATAGCAAACTGTTTCGCCCTCTAGCGGGAAAAGCAAAATAGAAATTATCTTCTTTTAACTAAGAAACAACTAGGGAGTAAAATTAGACGTCCTATCACGCAAATCCGATCTCTTTATTTTCAATATTAATTGAAATGTGAATTTATTTCGTCTTTAAATATTTTATTTTGTTGACGTCACGTGACGTCTTTGACGGTAAACTTTTTTTCTTTTAATTGGGTCACATCAACTCTTTTAACAAAGTTCTGGAGGTTGACGACGATTGAAAAAGCGAAAGTGGGAAATAAATGTACATCTAGTTTTAACATAGGGACACGGTGAACTATGACGTCATTTTGCGCGAAAACGAGTACCACGCATCTCAAAATCTCTCACCGTAATCTGTCGATCATCGCTCTAGCCATTAAGACGCCAGGACAGTTACAGTTTTCGGAAAAGTGCTGATTGAAACAGACCTACATAGAAACAAGAGATATTCGACCATAGGTCGAGGACGAAAATACATAAGTACATTTGGAAGCTGTATTAATGGCGACGTTACGAGTCGTCAAGGCCAATTTTGGCTAAAGGGCCTTATAGGGGCAATTTGGGCTAAATGCTGCCTTCGACAGGCAGTGTGGCACTGTAGGCGGAGCTTAATTGGACATCCAGTTTGAAGCCAAGAGCGCTTCTCTTGAAGCAATGTTAACGGTACTGTCGTACCTTTTATTTATTACGTCTTCGTGACTTCACGAACTTCATTTGACGATCACGACAATATTCGCGATGGCTTCTATTTTGTTAAGTATACCTACTTACGAAATCATGGGTGAACTCATGAACTTGTGGGTGATGATAGCTATTGCCAAATTAGCTGAACATCAAGCAGGCCCAAACTTTCGTAGGAGCTCGTAAGCTATGACGTTGACGCACACTTAGCCCCCTCGCCATAGGTGTCTCTGAAGACGACGTGTTTATGTGAACATGAAATTTTGTTCTCAAGAGCGATTGCTTGACTCATTATGGATGGCGCTACGAATTTTACTTTTTATCTAATAATACGTCATCGTGACGTGACATGACGTCATTTGACGTTCGCGCAAATGCTCAAGATGGCTTCTATTTCTTTAATATGTCTACTTATCAACTCGGGTTATGACAGCTATTGCCAAAGTGGCTAAAAGTAAAGCAAACCCAACATTTCGTAGGGGCACGTTAGCTATGACGTCATTTTTGACGCATACTTATCCCTTACGCCAAAACAGTTACACACGGCACAAACTGTCCCTGAACACGACCTGCAACGTAAAGCGACCCGAAAGTCGCCATATCTTATAATAGCTGAGTAATAGCTTACGTATGATGTGTGACGTCATGACGTCATAGTAACGTTATGACGTGACGCACGACAACGTCCGAGTGCCAATGCGCCAAGGTTTACTGCCACAACTTATTCGATTGAAGAGCTAGGCGATAGAAAGAATAGTCCTTCAGCTATGGCTTGACGAAATTGCCAAAAGTTGCATTAGTTCATCATTGCGGAGACACGGAGACCTAGGACAAGAACAAAGAACACTGCATGCGAAGTGATATAGCAACGCATTTGTTTCTTTTACTAGTTCTTTGCCGATCAATGGTCCCTACCATTTGGCGTAAAGATCACAGCTCTGGCATGTGTTTCTTAATTTTGACGTTGTTTTAAAGATGGACACAATCTCCATTCACTCATCATTGGTGGCCCCGCAAAGGTGTCGTCCCACTTTGAAGCGCCCTAGAACCATAACTGAGCAACATCCGCCTGATTGAAGCATTAAGTGATCTGTAAATGCTTATTGGCAACTAGTTGGCGAACAGAATGCAATTTTAGCATTTTTATCGGATTTTTGACGATTTTTCTTTCAATGGCAAGAATCTGTATGTTTATCATTAGGCCAGTGGCTTGGTTGCCATGGAAACAAAAAGTAATACAGATATCCCCGTGTTTTTCTTATAACTTGCTTTGAGGTGATATTACTTCACTGTGTGGCGAAGGAGACTGAAATAGCTTGAGCGGAAGTAGGTCATATTCGATCAAGTTTATTTTTCCCCATAGGATCTCATGTTAAACGATTTCGACTATATACCGAAAAGTAATGTGGCTATGGAACCATGTTGACAGATTATGACTCAGCTTAGTATTATCCATCCACAGGTGCAAGCATTGAGTGATGGCTTGAATAGGACACCCGTGGGAGCCTCTGCTAACACCAAAAAGCCGTATCTTTCACCATTGGCCAAATTTCAAAAAAATCCTGTGACGTCACTATTTGCTCCAATCGCATACGATAAGCACTGAAGCTACTATGTATCATGTTTACCTAAGAAAAAAATGCCGGTGTTGCTTGATGGAGGCACTTGTGAAATACACGACAAAACATAGTCCCATAGAGAATTGCCGTCGGCCCTGAAACCGGAAGTAAGATAGGAATATATTGTTTTTAGTTTGCAGCTATACGAAGAACTACGTTTCCTACAATATGATGCTACTCACTTAGTTTTGGGATTTTTTCCTGATTTTTGACGATTTTTTTTAAGTACCAAAAGTGACGTCATTGTGACGTCACGTGACGCATCAAAGAACTCTAACATTCAACACAACTCATCTCAATTCATATTTCTATTGCATATTAGAACATCATAGCGATAGCTTGATGGCAAATGTGCCCAAAAGCGAGAAAACTGACAGAGGTCATTTAGTGCGTTTTCCTCAAAACGTACGACCTCATTTTACTCGAAATGAGTATTACGCATCAAAAAGTGAACCATACCCGAAAACTGCGCCTTAAAGTGTAGCACATTTTGCAACTCACCCGGGATCTCTAGCTTTAGCATTAACGGAGATATATGCATTCTTAGTTTTTTCAAAAAAAAACTTTTGACCTTTTGACCTGGGTGACGAGTATGTTCTAGCCCTACTGCGTGGCTATAAGGTACTGAAGACTGCAAACCGATGCATGCAGTTGTTAGGCCAAAAGAAGACTTCCCGTTTTTGCGTGAAACAGACATCCATATATATATAGAAACAGACAAGAACTCAGTGGGACACTGATGATGACGAAAATCGACTTTGGGTCGTAGAGCGTGTCTTTTGAAATATACTGAACCAAACCGCGACGTTATACGATGATTATTAATTCACTTATTAATAACTAAAACTATTTGTTTATTCCAGTAGCTTAACAATGTCTCTTTCTGTCTTATTATAACTACGTATGGAGTCATAGTGATGTTAGCCGTCGCCTATGTAGGTGGACAGATTGGAACAATTACGGCCTTCAGCGGCCAATTTGGGCTGAAATGGCCTTCAATAGCTAATTTGGGCTCAATAACGCATTCAACGGGCTACGTACGCACTTTAGACGTTATGAAGGGCAAATTGGGCGCTGCGGGCTCTACTTTGAACCATGTGCGCACTGTATTAATCGATATCGCCCAATAGTGCGACGACTAAGGGTTCTAGAACCGATTAGATGGCACCTAGACCCATGTGTTTTCGACCATTGCGCGTCTGTTGGTGCCTTTTAGGACTATCTATATCTCTTATTAAAGGAGCTGCGGCGCGTACGCACTGCCTAGAACTTGACGTCACGATGACGTCACATGACGCATCTTTCGCCCGCCGATTCAATGCTACATTAGAAGTTAAATTAACATGCATTTTGAGGTCAAGAGTGATTGAGTTGACTCAATATTAACAGCACTATAAATTTTACCTTTATTTAAGATGACGTCATCGTGACGTCACATGACGTCACTGACGGTCACGGAAATGCTCAAGACGGCTTCTACTTTATATAGTATACCTACCTATGAAGTCGGGAGATGGTAACTATTGGCAAAACTCCTAGAAATGAAACAAGCGCAACATTTCCTAGGAGCACGTTAGCTATGACGTCATTTTTGACGCACACTTATTCCCTGCGACAAAGAAGTTAGGCACGACGTAAGTTGTCCCTGAAAACTACCTGTAACGACAAATAGACCGGAAGTCGCCACCACATATAATAGCTGAGTAATAGCCTTCGTAAGATGTGGACGTCATGACGTCATAGTCACGTCATGCCGTGTCGCACGACAACGTCCAAGTAGAAAAACGCAAACGTTTACAGCGTCAACTACTTACCACAAAGATCACAGCTCTGACATGTTTTACTGATTTTTGACGAATTTTTGAAGATTTTGTTAAAATCACCATTGGCTCAGCATTGGGGCCTCGCCGAGGAGTCATCACACCTTGAAGCGTTCCAGCGCCCAAACAAAGCAAAATTTGTCCAATCGGAGCATAGAGTAATCTGTACATGCATCCTATTAACCAATTGGCACAAAAATTGCAGCTCTAGCATATTTTTCTGATTTTTGACAATTTTTGTACCAAATGACCACACGCCGTATGTTTACAATGGGTCCAAATGTTCCGTTGCCATGAAAACAACACTGGGAGATCTAAATGCCATTTTGCTTTTCAGAATGCATGACACATCCAATTGGAAGAATCGTGGCGATTTGGATGCCAATCGACTCAGCCGTTTGTGCGCTATGAGGTTATATATAATAGGCTCAATATTCCCCATAGTAAAGATACGAACTTTTAACATGGGAATCCCCATAGGAAAATGTTTCGCCCTCTAGCTGGAAAAGTAGAATAGAAATTATTTTTTTTTAACTAAGAAACAAATAGGCGGTAAAATTAGAAGTCCAATGACCCAATTCTGATCCCTTTATTTTCAATATTAATTGAACAGTGAATTTATTTCGTCTTTAAATGTTTTATTTTTTTGACGTCACGTGACGTCATTGATGGTAAACTTTTTTCTTTTAATTGGGTCACATCGACTCTTTTAACAAACGGCGATTGAAAAAGCGAAAGGGGAAAAACAATGTACATTTAGTTTTAACACGAGTTTTAAAACGAGTGTGACGCATCTCAAAATGATACATTATCAATTTATGTCCCCTAATACGAGGAACATTTTGATGCCAGTCTCATCTCTCTAAACTCACTATTAAGCAAACTACAGCGTGTTTAAGTTTTTTTCATGATCGAGTGACCTTGACCTTTGACCTTTTCACCTGCAAGAGGAGTATATTATAGCCCTTCTGTGTAGCAATGCGCTACCATAATCTGTCGATAATTGCTTTAGCCATTAGGACGCCAGGACAATTATAATTTTCGGAAATTTGAAACAGACATACATAGAAGCGCACAAACATACAAACACGACCGACCGACATATGACGAAAATTGAAAATTTTCGTCATAACAAACAAACACGACCGACCGACATATGACGAAAATTGAAAATTTTCGCCATAACAAGCGCACAAACATACAAACACGACCGACCGACATATTACGAAAATTTTCAATTTTCGTCATAACAACGCAAAGTCCCCGAACAGATCTTTCTTACTTGTGCGCTTGATGACCGTCCGCTAAAATCTACTGCTCGAAACGTCATCACTAAATCTACCTCGCTTGAATATGATCTACGTCTTCAAGTATGGTTATGAAGTCATCCTATTCTCTAAACTGTACATTATTATTATTTTTCAAGAATGTACTGTTTTGGTGAGCTGATATTGACATCGACTCAACGAAACTAAACTTAGTTCCAACTGAACAATCTACAGATATAGACGAGTGCGCAGACCCAACACTCCACAATTGCGCTCCCACTGACAGATGTCGTAACACGAATGGAAGTTTTGAGTGCATCCATCAAGTGGCGACCACGACTTTAGCCAGCGTCGTCACGGGTGAGACATGTTGTGACATCATTGTACACAAACAAGATACACTGACTCCTGGCTAGAAGCATTAACTTAGTGGGCAATGCTATCTGTGTTGCGTCGCAAACGCTTGCACCGACAACTCCTGTTGTGTGAACAGATAATTGCAGATGGTAACCGCTTTATCCGTCGTTCTGCCGTTTGTCCATTTTACTCTTTACATGTGAACTATATTATTGACATCCCCCATCATCTAATATGACTAACTCTTCGACTGTAGAATAGTGATAACTCAGACGTTAAACTGTGATTCAATGTGAATGTGTATCTTCCGCAGATGTTGACAAGTGCGCTGACTCTCCTTGTAATCAATTCTGTTATAACATCAATGGCGGCTTCAGATGTCATTGTGGACCAGGCTGGGCGATGATAGATGACAACGTGACATGCGCAGGTTAGCTTTATCACGGAAACGCATTAATGCAATCAAGGAATGGTATTGTGTAATACTGTTCACCAAATCTATACCATGGGACGATTTAAGGCTAAACATGCCGTTAAACCCCCAGCAAGTCGTCAAATCGGGGAAATTCACTCAGTTCGTACCGTGGCACTTCAAGTCCATGCTGATCTGGCATTACCATATAAAACTACTGATATTATTCTAAAGCTTTCTTTGGCGGCCAGTGATCGATATGAGGATGCTAGTATTTGTCGGTGGTAGTACAAAATATCATTTCAGAAATCGAGAGCCTCATTAACCGATCGTCAACCAAGCCGCCCGTCTGGATGTACGCCGTACTCGGCTTTCTCGTGGCTGTTGTCATGGCAATGACAATCGTCATCGTCATGCAGTGGCGCCGCCTGACGAAGAGAAACAACATGGCTAACCGCACAACTGCGTCCCTACCTGTCGATCCTCATCCTGGTTATGAGGGACCCGCCTCTGCCAGTCCGGCTGCCGTCTCCCGGGAAGACAGACCCACAGACCCCGAGGTGTCTGCCGCACCGGCCGACTCACAATACGAACAGATCAAGATCTACACCAACTCGGAGGCTGGACAGGGAGTCTACGAGAAGGTGCAATAGTTAAAGCATTCTTAGCGAAACTGTTCATATGCTTGAGGGGTTTATATATAAAATATATTAACAATCAATTCCTGGTCAATATACTGGGGTATGATTGGCATCTATTCTACAGCAACACTCCTCATAGGTCTGCGCTGGGGAATCCCAACTCGTACACAAACTACTGCTTGATGTCGAAAACGTATCATTTGGTAGCCGAGTAGAAGACATCGTGTATACATTCGTACATTGCGTTGGTAATGGCGCTGGTTTGTCCTGTTAACTATTAAGACCAAGGATGCATAGGATGATCCAGATATCTCCTGATATATATAATATCCGAGTAAACAACATATTTTTTTTTTATTTTTTTTTTGTTTTTTTTTATTTAACCCAATGAAACATTACAATGGTGTATACGGCATACATAATAGTGACAAAAGCACGTTAAGCAAGTTTACACATCCATTTCATCATTTAAGTAGCATTTTTCTTAAGTTGCCCCATTTGCTCATATATTGATCACTCGTCGGCTCTAATTTTCTCTTTTCTATCTCGTTTTCTATCACATATACTGCTTTTAACCTGTTCATAAACATTTCAACTGACGGTAGGCTGCTTTTACATTTAGAGATAAAAATACAATGTTTGGCGATAAGGTAGATATGATTTATAAGCCCATTGTGCTCTTCGTAACTTCCTAGGAGAACATTTATCTTATTTAAAAACGGACTCATGTCGATGTATAAACTTAAGCGATTTTGTAGACTTTGCCAAAACGCTTGTACCATATGGCAGTCCCAAAACAAATGTTCGACAGTCTCTATTTGTTCTTTACAGAAGGTGCAAAGGTCACATGGCACAATGTTACATAACTTTAAGAATTTATTTGTAGGTAGTACACGCTGCAGTAGTTTATATTGAAAGCTTCTAATGCGACTGTCAAGAGTAGTTCGAAAGGCTATTTGATATATATTTTTCCATTCCAACTTATCCAAACTTTTGGCTAGTGATTCCTCCCATTTGCGTTGTCTTTGTTGAACCGACTTTGCAACGCTTATGAGTTTCCAGTAGACAAAATTGCAACAATGTGAGGTCTCGAGAATTTCTACAAGAAGTTCGTCCGTTTTGCGGGAAGGTATTTGCAGTATACCAAGCCCGACCTCGCGCCATCGTTCACACACTTGATATCTAAGTGAGAGGAAATCGAGCACATTCATAGATACATTATACTTTGATACAAATGCCTCAAACGTTAACGGAGCCCCATTTTCACCCAGTAGATCCATTACCAAAACGCAATCTTTTCTAACCAGTGGCTTTTTATAAGTAAGTACATTCTTATTTGTAACATAACTTGAATTCCAGAAAGTATATTTGAACCACATATCCGTGGGGTCTACGGCGGTTCGGTATTTTTGCCACACTAACAACACGTTTCTCCAAAATACATTATTTATACCTCTAGCCAGTGTGGTCACTGACTTTGGATCTAAACTCCATAGCAGAATATCATTCTCCATACCCAACAGATACTTGGCTAAACGCTGCCAATTTCCTTCAGAGGATTCAAGTCTTTTAATCCATGTCACCTGTAGCGCTTCGCTCAGTGTCTTGACGTCTGTAAGTTGTATACCCCCATTTTCATATCTTTGCACCAGTTGTGAGTGGGATACCTTAGCTCTTTTTCAATCCCAAATGAAATCGTTTATTGACTTTTGAATCTTGTCAAGAAAGGTAGTCAAGGCCGGAATCACTGACAGTACATGAATTAATTTTGGCACAACCAGGCTTTTAACCACTGCAGCTTTTCCCATGATAGAAAGTTTCTTTGATTTATAGAATGTTAGTATTCTGGTTATAGCGTGAAGTTTTTCGTCGATGTTATTTTCCAGCAGGTTTGTCGTTTCCGCCCCGAATTGAATTCCCAATAGTTTAAATTCCTTACAACAACATATGGTTGTTCTGTTAAATATTAACACATAGGATGCTTGTTTTTATCTAGTGATATATATGATATCCGTGTAACTGTATGTGTACATATTTGTAATTTTCCTTGGTAATTATGCTGGTTTGTTCTGGTAAATATTAACACCTAGGATGCCTGGGATGATCCCGAGATCTCCTGCGATATATAATATCCGAGTAAAAACACACGTGGTTTCCATTTGTAAATGGCGTTGGTTTGACTGTTACACATTAACACCAAGGATGTCTGGGTTGGTCCAGATATCTTCTGAGGCCATATCCGAGTAACAGACATATCAGGCATCAATCTGTAAATGTGTTTGGTATTCAATTATCTCATGGAATAGCGTTAAGTTGTGTCGATATTGTGTTATTAAGGGATACATTAATGTAAATTCCATGAATAAATAATTGTTTGAATGTCAATTATTATTATTATTATTGAAAATGTTAATCATGCCGAAATTATGTATGGGTAAGTGGAATCCAACGGATCAAATAAAGCTTTTAGCAGCGTTTGTGCTACCACGGATACTTTAAGACAAAATTATTTCCTTTGTCTAAGTTAACATAAAATCACTTGCGAACCATCAAGTTCATTTAACCGGTCGCGGTCGACGTCGCAGAGAGAATAGGCCTCAATTCTTTACTCATTGATATCTTACGCCTCTCAGATGATTTGGTTGTGGTTGTGCGATGTAGCATAACTAAACCTCACAAATTCCATTACAAACATGAAAAGGCGCCATCAATGTTCTTCATATAAACACCGCGGTAAAGGTTCTTACTAGTGGTCGCAGAGGTGTTTCGGGGTTTTATATGGTGATCAGGTACAAAGGGGACGCTGGTTAGGGCGGGGCGAGGGAGGGGGGAAGCGCAAAGGCCAGGGTTACCAGGGTACAAAGGGGACGCTGATTAGGGTGGGGCGAGGGGAGAAGCGTGAAGGGCCAGGGTTACCAGGGTACAAAGGGGACGCTGATTAGGGCGGGGCGAGGGGAGAAGCGTGAAGAGCCAGGACCAGGGTACAAAGGGGACGCTGGTTAGGGCGGGGCGAGGGGAGCAGCGTGAAGGGCCAGGGTGACCAGGGTGCACATGGGACGCTGATTAGGGCGGGGCGAGGGGGGGAGGCATGAAGGGAAAGGGGACCAGGGGACAAATGGGACTCTGATTGGGGCGGGACGAGGGGGAAGGCATGAAGGGAAAGGGGACCAGGGGACAAAAGGGACTCTGATTGGGGCGGGACGAGGGGGAAGGCATGAAGGGAAAGGGGACCAGGGGACAAAAGGGACTCTGATTGGGGCGGGACGAGGGGGGAAACATGAAGGGTAAGGGGACCAGGGGACAAAAGGGACTCTGATTGGGGCGAGACGAGGGGGAAGGCATGAAGGGTCATGGTAGCCAGGGTACAAAGGGAATGCTGATTAGGGCGGGGCGAGGGGGGAGGTATGAAGGGCCAGGGTGACCAGGGTACAGAGGGAACGCTGATCGTGGCGGGGCGAGGGGACAAGCGTGAAGAGCCAGGGTGACCAGGGTACAAAGGGGACGCTGATTGGAGCGGGGCGAGGAGGGAGGCACGAAGGGCCAGGGTGACCAGGGTACAAAGGAGACGCTGATTGGGGCGGGGCGAGGGGGAAGGTATGAAGGGCCAAGGTGACCAGGGTACAAAGGGGGCCTTGATTAGGGCTGGGCGAGGGGGGAGGCATGAAGGGTCAGGGGACCAGGGGACAAAAGGGACTCTGATTGGGGCGGGGCGAAGGGGGAAGGCATGAAGGGCCAGGGTGACCAGGGTAAAAAGGGACGCTGATTAAGGCGGGGCGAGGGGGAAGGCATGACGGGCCAGGGTGACCAGGGTGCAAAGAGGACGCTGATTGGGGTGGGACGAAGGTTGAAGGCATGAAGGGCCAGGGTGACCAGGGTACAAAGGGGACGCTAATTAGGGCGGGGCGAGGGGAGAAGCCTGAAGGGCCATGGTGACCAGGGTACAAAGGGGACGCTGATTGGGGCGGGACGAGGGGAGAAGCGTGAAGGGCCAGGGTGACCAGGGTACAAAGGGGACGCTGATTAGGGCGGGGCGAGGGGAGAAGCGTGAAGGGCCAGCGTTGCCAGGTACAAAGGGGACGCTGATTAGGGCGCGGCGAGGGGAGAAGCGTGAAGGGCCAGGATGACCAGGGTACAAAGGGGACGCTGATTGGGGCGGGACGAGGGGAGAAGCGTGAAGGGCCAGGGTGACCAGGGTACACAGGGGACGCTGATAAGGGCGGGGCGAGGGGGAAGACATGAATGGCCAGGTTGACCAGGCTACAAAGTTGACGTTGATTAGGGCGGGGCAACGGGAAAGGCATGAAGGGCCAGGGGGCCAGGGGGCCAGGGTGCACCGGGAATGCTGATCAGGGCGGGCGAGGAGAGAAGCGTGAAGAGCCAGGGTGACCAGGGTACAAAGTGACGCTGATTAGGGCGGGGCGAAGGGGGAAGACATGAAGGGCCAGGGTGACCATGGTATCAAGGTAAAGCTGATAAGGGCGGAGCGAGAAGAAAGGCAAGAATGACCAGGGTGACCTGGGTACAAAGGGGACGCTGATTAGGGCGAGACGAAGAGGGGCGACAGGAAGGGCCAGGGTGACAAGAGTAAATGAGAGAGACGCTGATTAGAGCCGGGCGAGGGGGAAGGCATAAAGGGTCAGGTTGACCAGGGTACAAAGGGGACGTTGATTAGGGCGGGGCAACGGGAAAGGCATGAAAGGCCAGGGGGCCAGGGTACATAGGAAACGCTGATTAGGGCGGGGCGAGGAGGAAGGCATGAAGGGCCATGGTAACCACGGTACAAAGAGGACACTGATTAGGGCGGGACGAAGGGGGAAGGCATGAAGGGTCAGGTTGACCAGGGTTCAGAGGGACGCTGATTAGTGCGGGATGAAGGAGAAAGGCATGAAGGGTCAGGTTGACCAGGGTATAAAGGGGACGCTGATAAGAGCGGGGCGAGCAGGAAGGCACGAATGGCCATGGTAACCATTGTACCAAGGGGACGCTGATTAGGGCGGGGCGAAGGGGGGAGGCATGAATGGCCAGGGTGACCAGGGTACAAAGCGGACACTGATTAGGGCGGGACGAAGGGGGGAGGCATGAAGGGCCAAGGTGACCAGGGTACCAAGGGGACGTTGATTAGGGCGGGGCGAGGGGAAAGGCACGAAGGGCCAGGGGTCCAGGTTACACAGGGGACACTGATTAGGGCGGTGCGAAGAGGGGAGGCATGAATGGCCAGGGTGACCAGGGTACAAAGCGGACACTGATTAGGGCGGGACGAAGGGGGGAGGCATGAAGGGCCAAGGTGACCAGGGTACAAAGGGGATGCTGGTTAGGGCGGGGCGATGGGAAAGGCATGAAGGGCCAGGGTGACCAGGGCACACAGGGGACGCTGATTAGGGCGGGGTGAATGGTGAGGCATGAAGGGCCAGGGTGACCAGGGTACAAAGGGGACGCTGAGTAGGGCGGGGCGAGGGGGAAGGCATGAAGGGCCAAGGTGACCAGTTTACAAAGGGGACGCTGATTAGGGCGGGGCGAGGGGGGAGGCATGAAGGGCCAGGGTGACCAGGGTACACAGGAGACGCTGATTAGGGCAGGGTGAATGGTGAGGCATGAAGGGCCAGGGTGACCAGGGTACAAAGGGGACGCTGATTAGGGTGGGGCGAGGGGGAAAGCATGAAGGGCCAAGGTGACCAGGGTACAAAGGGGACGCTGATTAGGGCGGGGCGAGGTGGAAGGCAAGAATGGCCAGGGTGACCAGGGTACAAACGGGAACACTGATTAGGGCGGGACGAAGAGGGGCAATAAGAAGGGCCATGGTGACCAGGGTATAAAGGTGACGCTGATTAGGGCGGGGCGATGGGGAAGGCTTGAAGGGCCAGGGTGACCAGGGTAAAAAGCGAACGCTGATTGGGGCGGGAGGAAGGGGGAAAGCATGAAGGGTCAGTGTGACCAGGGTACAAAGCGGACACTGATTAGGGCGGGACGAGGGGGAAGGCATGAAGAGCCATGGTAACCAGGGTGCAAAGGAGACGTTGATTAAGGCGGGGCGAAGTGAAACGCACGAAGGGCCAGGGGGCCAGGGTACACAGGGAACGCTGATTAGGGCGGGGCGACGAGGAAGGTATGAAGGGCCATGGTAACCAGGATACAAAGGGGACGCTGATTAGGGCGGGACGAAGGGGGGAGGCATGAAGGGCCAAGGTGACCAGGGTACAAAGGGGACGCTGATTAGGGCGGGGCGAGGGGGAAGGCATGAAGGGCCAGGGTGACCAGGGCACACAGGGGACGCTGATTAGGGCGGGGTGAATGGTGAGGCATGAAGGGCCAGGGTGACCAGGGTACAAAGGGGACGCTGAGTAGGGCGGGGCGAGGGGGAAGGCATGAAGGGCCAAGGTGACCAGGGTACAAAGGGGACGCTGATTAGGGCGGGGCGAGGGGGGAGGCATGAAGGGCCAGGGTGACCAGGGTACACAGGAGACGCTGATTAGGGCAGGGTGAATGGTGAGGCATGAAGGGCCAGGGTGACCAGGGTACAAAGGGGACGCTGATTAGGGTGGGGCGAGGGGGAAAGCATGAAGGGCCAAGGTGACCAGGGTACAAAGGGGACGCTGATTAGGGCGGGGCGAGGTGGAAGGCAAGAATGGCCAGGGTGACCAGGGTACAAACGGGAACACTGATTAGGGCGGGACGAAGAGGGGCAATAAGAAGGGCCATGGTGACCAGGGTATAAAGGTGACGCTGATTAGGGCGGGGCGATGGGGAAGGCTTGAAGGGCCAGGGTGACCAGGGTAAAAAGCGAACGCTGATTGGGGCGGGAGGAAGGGGGAAAGCATGAAGGGTCAGTGTGACCAGGGTACAAAGCGGACACTGATTAGGGCGGGACGAGGGGGAAGGCATGAAGGGCCATGGTAACCAGGGTGTAAAGGAGACGTTGATTAGGGCGGGGCGAAGGGAAAGGCACGAAGGGCCAGGGGGGCAGGGTACACAGGGAACGCTGATTAGGGCGGGGCGACGAGGAAGGCATGAAGGGCCATGGTAACCAGGATACAAAGGGGACGCTGATTAGGGCGGGACGAAGGGGGGAGGCATGAAGGGCCAAGGTGACCAGGGTACAAAGGGGACGCTGATTAGGGCGGGGCGAGGGGGAAGGCATGAAGGGTCAGGGTGACCAGGGCACACAGGGGACGCTGATTAGGGCGGGGTGAATGGTGAGGCATGAAGGGCCAGGGTGACCAGGGTACAAAGGGGACGCTGAGTAGGGCGGGGCGAGGGGGAAGGCATGAAGGGCCAAGGTGACCAGGTTACAAAGGGGACGCTGATTAGGGCGGGGCGACGAGGAAAGCATAAAGGGCCAGGATGACCAGGGTACAAAGGGGACGCTGATTAGGGCGGGGCGAGGGGGGAAGGCATAAAGGGCCAGGGTGACCAGGGTTCAAGGGGGACGCTGATTAGGGCGGGGCGAGGGGGGAAGGCGTGAAGGGCCAGGGTGACCAGGATACAAAGGGGACGCTGATCAGGGCGAGACGAAGAGGGGCGACAGGAAGGGCCAGGGTGACATGAGTAAATGAGAGAGACGCTGATTAGAGCCGGGCGAGGGGGAAGGCATAAAGGGTCAGGTTGACCAGGGTACAAAGGGGACGTTGATTAGGGCGGGGCAACGGAAAAGGCATGAAAGGCCAGGGGGCCAGGGTACACAGGGAACGCTGATTAGGGCGGGGCGAGGAGGAAGGCATGAAGGGCCATGGTAACCACGGTACAAAGAGGGCACTGATTAGGGCGGAACGAAGGGGGAAGGCATGAAGGGCCAAGGTGACCAGGGTACAAAGGGGACGCTGATTAGGGCGGGGCGAGGGGGGAGGCATGAAGGGCCAGGGTGACCAAGGTACACAGGAGACGCTGATTAGGGCAGGGTGAATGGTGAGGCATGAAGGGCCAGGGTGACCAGGGTACAAAGGGGACGCTGATTAGGGCGGGGCGAGAGGGAAAGCATGAAGGGCCAAGGTGACCAGGGTACAAAGGGGACGCTGATTAGAGCGGGCGACGAGGAAAGCATGAAGGGCCAGGGTGACCAGGGTACAAAGGGGACGCTGATTAGGGCGGGGCGAGGGGGAAGCCGTGAAGGGCCAGGGTGATCAGGGTGCGCAGGGACGCTGATTAGGGCGGGACGAGGGGGGAGGCATGAAGGGCCAGGGTGATCAGGGTACAGAGAGGACACTGATTAGGGCGGGCCGGGGATGGGGGGGGGAGGCTCGCATGACCAGGGCGACTAGGGTACAAAGGGGACGCCGAGCGTTGGGGGGGGTGGGGGGGGGGGGTGGGATCGACGGGCCAGGGGGACTAGGGTACCAGGGGAAAACTAATTAGGGCCGGGCGAGGGGGAAAATTCGACGAGCCAGGGTGACCCGGAGGGGCATTGCGTAAGTCTGGTGTCTGATGGTCTCAACCAATCAGTCGCTATGATATCTAAGCCAACATTAGCACTGAATGCCAGTGGTATTAACAAACAAACAATGTATGAATTTGTCTTAAGCAAGTTAGTGTAGAATGTCACTAGATGCTATATGTTGAAGGTTTGCCTACATATTTCATTAAATGGATCAGTCAAGTTTATGCAGTGTGCGTTGCATACTTCCTTGTCTGGACCCGCCAACGAATATTTGCCCCAATATTCATATCATCTTTTGAGCCGTATACAAATATCAATCCTTCGGGACCTCCAGAAATTCATTCTTGGGTAGTTGTCTATGGTAAAAGAAATGATATATATATATAGCGATATAACATAATATCTAATGGCTGAGAGCAGTCAGTATTTCTCTCTTGAGGAACTTGCCCATATCAGTGAGACATATTGTTAGTTTAAATGCATCCAAAACTTAATCTGGCAAACCTTCACATTGCTGTGAACCACTTCATCACCTGAGATAACACTACCTTTTCGCGTGACTAGTATCTGACATATCGTGGTAACCTTTCACCTCCAGACGACGGGATCTCTCAGGCATAGCCCTTGGTGGCTCCTTGCCACCTCAACCTAGCGTGGTAGACCAAATGGATGGGCGGCCACAGACGGCTAGCGTAAGGTATATATATTGTAGTTTGAAGACGACGGAGTAACGAATTCAGCAGGCCCCTCAGGAGACGTGGTAGAACAGCAACAGTTGATGTAATTTGTGGGCAGGACGACTTGGTTATGACTAGCGTCGATCTCAGACCGTTTAGGAATACGTAACACTCTCCCAGACCAACTTCAGCTGAGCCCCAGGCGCTCCGATGCCGTAATTGTTAAGGGTGCGAGTCACTGTTGTTACCAACATATGACCGGTTGGGGGAGGACTGATCAGCAACCTCTGCGCTCGGTGTGTTGATTTTCGGTGACGTCATGGCGGTGGCTGGGCATCCGGTCTCCGTACTTGTACTGTGGCTCCTGGTACAGCTGACACACAGTGGAGCGGATGCGATGGGTGAGTTTTGCGGCTCTCACTCGAGCCATGGGAGGGTGGATACGACTAATGGTAGGGGTCGGACGCTAAGGTCGTAATGTGGAGGGCTGGCTTCTGAGGAGGGGTCGAGGCGAAAGGGAAGGTTCGAAGGGCCAGGGTGACAAGGGTTCATGGGAGAAATGATGATTATTGCAAAGCGATGGGGAAGACTTGAAGGACCAGAGTGGCCAAGGTACATTGGGGACCCTGATTGGGGCGGTGCTAGGAAAGAGGCTGAACGGGTCAATTTGACCCAGAGGGCAAGGACGACGTTGTCTTATGTACCCATGGACGCCATAGATATATGCTTAACCCACCATTTGGAAAAGAGCGCTCCCCTTTTGAAACAACAGCATTCGACGCAGGCCACCACCCCTTTCTCATATAATATCGCTCCAGTGTCTCTTTTCTGGGTGAAAGGAGTCCCATGTTTTAAACCTACAATCGTGTAAGCTGAATGTTAACGATAATGCTTGTCCACAGGGTACAGTTTGTCACGGTGTAGCAGATACACGCTGCAACAGCCTTATAAAGTGGCGACACAGGACTCTGTCACCGTCCCGTGGTGTCTCGACTTCTGTGCCAGAAACAACCCGTCTTACCCCTACGGGCGCACTCGGGGTCAGTCTACCGTGATCAATATTCAATATAGTAATTAGTGCATTTTAAGTAATATCTGATATTGTTAAATTAAGGAACCGACAAGAAAGCCAAATAATCCCCAAATCCACTCATGGTCTTGCTCTAAGGCAAGATTCGTAGACAATGACGACGTATGTCGCAATTCTTGTCGGTGAGATCAGGTACAACGTGTAACTGCATAAGGAGATTTTGCATGAGATGTCTTGTCGGGCAGAACAGGTTTTTATCATATGCACAGATACGTGCGGCCAGTTTCACTCCATGCGACATCCATTCAGCCTGTGGGCTGTCTGAAGCTCCAGTCGAATGAATGCGCTATGGCAAGTGACGTTATTTCTATGCCAGCGGATACTAGGAAGAGAATATATCGTCACATGCACCCATGGATATACTTCGTTTTTTTGGGGTCAGATCATTTGAAATAAACTACCGAATGGGGTCAAATGTCACGAATACAAGGAATGGCGACGTCGCTGACCGAATGACAAAATCGCGGATCAACGTCATCTGGAACAATGTTGAAATCCCCCGCCCTTTACACAACGCCACCCTACAGCCTTCTACACACGTCATGCCATGCCGTGTCAACGATAATTTCTTTAGGGAATCTAAATGTTTCGACAGATTACACAACGTTACGTGTCAATCCTGTATTGATGTTATATTTCGTCATAGCCCTTTGGGAACACAGACACACGGGCCGCGTGTTTCTGTGTGACTGCTTCTGTCGGGAGCTGGAGCAATTCCTACTGCACCAGACGCTGTGGCCCTGGAGGTAGTCTGCAGTGTGGGGGGAGGAGAAAAGGATACGATTACATCAGTGTGTATCAAGGTAGGTCCCAACCACCATTATACAGCTGGATCAATAGGATTTAAACCTACCGAACGCTACTCAAATCGAACGTTAAGTAGAAACTGGGAAAATTGTTCCGGCGAAAAGTGAAACAACAACCTCTCGTTAAAGACCTTAGAAATTGGTAGGAATTGTTTGTTCTTTCAGTTTAAGCTATGACTATACGAGTAACGGAAGATTAGTCCATGGGGAAGATTAGTCCATGGGAAAGATTAGTCCATGGGGCCCCACCGGTTAGCCTGTTTTTATGGTTACATCTATACATGTTGTAATAACATATTTAAGTAAAGCACACTTGTTTGGGAGTTCCTAACTCTTAGAAAAACGATTCCCTAGTCTTTATCTTTCTTGCTATATGGTGACAGGCTAATAATTTGGTAGGTCGCAAATGATAACCATCAAATAGACGTAAAATTGCACTATTCCGTCTTTTTAGCTGTATAGTAGCCTATAGTGCGACTTATGATGTAATTCTACCAACATTTTGGGGAATTGTCTTAATTGATGAGCGGCCAATACTTTTGACTGAAGGCCGCCCAAGATAACATCCCTGACAGAATGTCATATGTGCTCGATATGTTTGGCCCTTATGTAGCCTAGTTTGGTTTCGTTACGGTAGTAGTACCTGGAGCCACGGAGTTAAAAATGATACAGAAAACATGGAAACATGCTTCAGGCGATGTGAAGCAAAGTTGTGGTTTCTTGTGGACCTGTAGCAAGAGTGTGTATCGGCGCGGGGAAGAGGTCGTCAAAAATGTGCTTCTAATCTATATAATTATTTCACTTCACAAAGCTACAAGGGCGTATTTCGGGTTCATCTGACATGTTTCCTGATTATCCCTCAACATTAGTTCCGTGTAACTCCCCAGGCGCGCACGTAGTTTGGAAGACACTTTGCCGTCGGCCTTAAGCTCGGAAAATGGACGCTCATTTCAGATGTAAACGAATGCCTTGCTGCCAATGGTGGCTGTAACCAGACGTGTGTCAACTCCCCGGGCAGCTTCTTATGGCAGTGTCGAGAGGGTTACGACAAGTTTGGTATTTTATGCACAGGTGGGTAAAAAACTTTGCTGTCTTTGCATTCCTATTGGATATACATGGTGCCATATATGTGGCCATGTAGCTGGATCAGTGTAGTTTATAACTGAAATCACAAACCAGTTACCACCAGATTGGCACTTTATGCATAGGTGGGTCAGAAACGGTGCTCTCTTTGGATTAAAGTTGGGTTATAAATCAGGCCATCAATGTAACCTTGCAGTTTTGCTCAGTGGATCTCGTACAACGATTCATGTTGATGTCCAGGTATTGTGGTATCAATGTATTGTGGCTGTATACACATGTACTGTAGATTATAACGTTGCTGACCTGACGATTGAAATTGTGGAGAAACTACGTGGCCATGTACAGTGTTATTTGTGGTATGTAGACCATGCTGCCTTGAGACTGCCATTATTATTCACAACGCATTGTAGTCAGCACTAGGGTATACGTAATCCTACGTATAGTAACTGAGACACTTTATTGTATATGATCTTTATTCATGACTGGCTAACATGTATCAACGGGAAAGTTATAAAGTTACATTGCTGTTATACTGACTATGTTGTATGTTTCAGATATTCAGGTTGCTTTCGAGAGCGAGAGATGCAATGTACATTTTAAAAGGACTACTGTTCATGCCACGGGAACAGGTTAGGCTTACAATACTTTAAGTCAGAGAATACCCTTGTAAACATATGTTTTTTTTCAAGAATATTACCGTTACATGGTCATTCTCCTTAACCAAACCGTTAAAGATATAGACGAGTGCGCAGACCCAACACTCCACAGTTGCCCTCCCACTGACATATGTCGGAACACGAATGGAAGTTTTGAGTGCATCCATCCAGCGGCGACCACGACTTTAGCCAGCGTCGTCACGGGTGAGACATGTTGTGACATCATCGCACACAAACAAGATACACTGACTCCTGGCTAGCAGCCTTAACCTATTGGGCAATACTATTGGTGTTGTGTAACAAACGCTTGCATCCACAACCTTGGTTGCGTGAACAGAGAATTGTAGATGGTAACCGCTATTTCCGTCGTCCTGCCGTTTGACCTTATCACTCTTTGCATGTCAACTGTATCATTGACATCCCCCCATCAGCTAATATTATCCTTCGACGGTAAAATAACTCAGAAGTTAAGCTGTGACGTACTTAAATGTTAATGTGTATCTTCCGCAGATATCGACGAGTGCCATGATTCTCCTTGTGATCAATTCTGTCATTACGTCAATGGCGGCTTCAGGTGTTATTGTGAACCAGGCTGGGCGATAATGGAGGACAACGTGACCTGTACAGGTTAGTTTCACAATGGGCATTATTGAGGCATTAATGTAATTAGTAGAAGTATATTGGTTAATACCGTGCACCAAATCTGTACCGTGAAACGATTGAGGGCTAAACATGTCGTTAAACCCCAGGCAAGTCGTCATATCAGGGATATTCACCCAGTCCATCCCGTGGCACATCCAGTCCATGCTGATCTGGCATTACCATATTAAACAACCAATGTCGTTCTAAAGCTTTCCTGGACGTCCAGTGATCAAAATGAGAATGCCCTCCTTATAAATTATACAATTTCTAATGACTTTGTAGTATTTACCAACGGTAATACCAAATACCATTTCAGAAATCGAGGGTTTCAATAGCCGATCGTCTACCACGCCGCCTGTCTGGATGTACGCCGCACTCGGCTTTCTCGTGGCTATTGTCATGGCAATGACCGTCGTCATCGTCTTGGGCTGGCGATGTCTGGTGAACAGAAACAACATGGCTAACCGCCCTACTGCGTCCCTCCCTGTCGATCCTCATCCGGGTTATGAGGGACCCGCCTCCACCAGTCCGGCTGCCGTCTCCCGAGAAGAGAGACCCACAGACCCCGAGGCGTCTGCCGCACCGGCCGACTCACAATACGAACATATCAAGATCTACACCAACTCGGAGGCTGGACAGGGTGTCTACGAGAAGGTGCAATAGTTAAAGCATTCTTAGCGAAACCGTTCACAACAATCAATTCCTGGTCAATATACTGGGGTATACTTGCCATATATTCTACAGCAACACTCCTCGTAGGTCTGCGCTGGGGAATCCCAACTGGTACACAAACTACTGCTTGATGTCGAAAAAGTATCATTTGGTAGCCGAGTAAAAGACATCGTGTGTACATTCGTACATTGCATTGGTAATGGCGCTGGTTTGTCCTGTTAACTATTAAGACCAAGGATGCATGGGTTGATCCAGATATCTCCTGATATATAGAATATCCGAGTAAAAGAAATATCCTGCGTATATTTGTAAATTGGGCTGGTAATTGCGTTGGTTTGTCTCGTTAATTATTGACATCAAGGATGCCTGGGTTGATACAAATATCTTCTGAAAATTATAATATCCGAGTAAACAACATATGGAGGGTATATGTGTAAGTTGCGTTGGTGTTTCTGTTAAATATTAACACATAGGATGCTTGTTTTGATCCAAATATCTCCCGATATAGATGATATCCGTGTAACAAAGATATGGGTATATAACCTTGCAGTTTTGCTCAGTGGATCTCGTACAACGATTCATGTTGATGTCCAGGTATTGTGGTATCAATGTATTGTGGCTGTATACACATGTACTGTAGATTATAACGTTGCTGACCTGACGATTGAAATTGTGGAGAAACTACGTGGCCATGTACAGTGTTATTTGTGGTATGTAGACCATGCTGCCTTGAGACTGCCATTATTATTCACAACGCATTGTAGTCAGCACTAGGGTATACGTAATCCTACGTATAGTAACTGAGACACTTTATTGTATATGATCTTTATTCATGACTGGCTAACATGTATCAACGGGAAAGTTATAAAGTTACATTGCTGTTATACTGACTATGTTGTATGTTTCAGATATTCAGGTTGCTTTCGAGAGCGAGAGATGCAATGTACATTTTAAAAGGACTACTGTTCATGCAACGGGAACAGGTTAGGCTTACAATACTTTAAGTCAGAGAATACCCTTGTAAACATATGTTTTTTTTCAAGAATATTACCGTTACATGGTCATTCTCCTTAACCAAACCGTTAAAGATATAGACGAGTGCGCAGACCCAACACTCCACAGTTGCCCTCCCACTGACATATGTCGGAACACGAATGGAAGTTTTGAGTGCATCCATCCAGCGGCGACCACGACTTTAGCCAGCGTCGTCACGGGTGAGACATGTTGTGACATCATCGCACACAAACAAGATACACTGACTCCTGGCTAGCAGCCTTAACCTATTGGGCAATACTATTGGTGTTGTGTAACAAACGCTTGCATCCACAACCTTGGTTGCGTGAACAGAGAATTGTAGATGGTAACCGCTATTTCCGTCGTCCTGCCGTTTGACCTTATCACTCTTTGCATGTCAACTGTATCATTGACATCCCCCCATCAGCTAATATTATCCTTCGACGGTAAAATAACTCAGAAGTTAAGCTGTGACGTACTTAAATGTTAATGTGTATCTTCCGCAGATATCGACGAGTGCCATGATTCTCCTTGTGATCAATTCTGCCATTACGTCAATGGCGGCTTCAGGTGTTATTGTGAACCAGGCTGGGCGATAATGGAGGACAACGTGACCTGTACAGGTTAGTTTCACAATGGGCATTATTGAGGCATTAATGTAATTAGTAGAATTATATTGGTTAATACCGTGCACCAAATCTGTACCGTGAAACGATTGAGGGCTAAACATGTCGTTAAACCCCAGGCAAGTCGTCATATCAGGGATATTCACTCAGTCCATCCCGTGGCACATCCAGTCCATGCTGATCTGGCATTACCATATTAAACAACCAATGTCGTTCTAAGGCTTTCCTGGACGTCCAGTGATCAAAATGAGAATGCCCTCCTTATAAATTATACAATTTCTAATGACTTTGTAGTATTTACCAACGGTAATACCAAATACCATTTCAGAAATCGAGGGTTTCAATAGCCGATCGTCTACCACGCCGCCTGTCTGGATGTACGCCGCACTCGGCTTTCTCGTGGCTATTGTCATGGCAATGACCGTCGTCATCGTCTTGGGCTGGCGATGTCTGGTGAACAGAAACAACATGGCTAACCGCCCTACTGCGTCCCTCCCTGTCGATCCTCATCCGGGTTATGAGGGACCCGCCTCCACCAGTCCGGCTGCCGTCTCCCGAGAAGAGAGACCCACAGACCCCGAGGCGTCTGCCGCACCGGCCGACTCACAATACGAACATATCAAGATCTACACCAACTCGGAGGCTGGACAGGATGTCTACGAGAAGGTGCAATAGTTAAAGCATTCTTAGCGAAACCGTTCACAACAATCAATTCCTGGTCAATATACTGGGGTATACTTGCCATATATTCTACAGCAACACTCCTCGTAGGTCTGCGCTGGGGAATCCCAACTGGTACACAAACTACTGCTTGATGTCGAAAAAGTATCATTTGGTAGCCGAGTAAAAGACATCGTGTGTACATTCGTACATTGCATTGGTAATGGCGCTGGTTTGTCCTGTTAACTATTAAGACCAAGGATGCATGGGTTGATCCAGATATCTCCTGATATATAGAATATCCGAGTAAAAGAAATATCCTGCGTATATTTGTAAATTGGGCTGGTAATTGCGTTGGTTTGTCTCGTTAATTATTGACATCAAGGATGCCTGGGTTGATACAAATATCTTCTGAAAATTATAATATCCGAGTAAACAACATATGGAGGGTATATGTGTAAGTTGCGTTGGTGTTTCTGTTAAATATTAACACATAGGATGCTTGTTTTGATCCAAATATCACCCGATATAGATGATATCCGTGTAACAAAGATATGGGTATATAACCTTGCAGTTTTGCTCAGTGGATCTCGTACAACGATTCATGTTGATGTCCAGGTATTGTGGTATCAATGTATTGTGGCTGTATACACATGTACTGTAGATTATAACGTTGCTGACCTGACGATTGAAATTGTGGAGAAACTACGTGGCCATGTACAGTGTTATTTGTGGTATGTAGACCATGCTGCCTTGAGACTGCCATTATTATTCACAACGCATTGTAGTCAGCACTAGGGTATACGTAATCCTACGTATAGTAACTGAGACACTTTATTGTATATGATCTTTATTCATGACTGGCTAACATGTATCAACGGGAAAGTTATAAAGTTACATTGCTGTTATACTGACTATGTTGTATGTTTCAGATATTCAGGTTGCTTTCGAGAGCGAGAGATGCAATGTACATTTTAAAAGGACTACTGTTCATGCCACGGGAACAGGTTAGGCTTACAATACTTTAAGTCAGAGAATACCCTTGTAAACATATGTTTTTTTTCAAGAATATTACCGTTACATGGTCATTCTCCTTAACCAAACCGTTAAAGATATAGACGAGTGCGCAGACCCAAAACTCCACAGTTGCCCTCCCACTGACATATGTCGGAACACGAATGGAAGTTTTGAGTGCATCCATCCAGCGGCGACCACGACTTTAGCCAGCGTCGTCACGGGTGAGACATGTTGTGACATCATCGCACACAAACAAGATACACTGACTCCTGGCTAGCAGCCTTAACCTATTGGGCAATACTATTGGTGTTGTGTAACAAACGCTTGCATCCACAACCTTGGTTGCGTGAACAGAGAATTGTAGATGGTAACCGCTATTTCCGTCGTCCTGCCGTTTGACCTTATCACTCTTTGTATGTCAACTGTATCATTGACATCCCCCCATCAGCTAATATTATCCTTCGACGGTAAAATAACTCAGAAGTTAAGCTGTGACGTACTTAAATGTTAATGTGTATCTTCCGCAGATATCGACGAGTGCCATGATTCTCCTTGTGATCAATTCTGTCATTACGTCAATGGCGGCTTCAGGTGTTATTGTGAACCAGGCTGGGCGATAATGGAGGACAACGTGACCTGTACAGGTTAGTTTCACAATGGGCATTATTGAGGCATTAATGTAATTAGTAGAAGTATATTGGTTAATACCGTGCACCAAATCTGTACCGTGAAACGATTGAGGGCTAAACATGTCGTTAAACCCCAGGCAAGTCGTCATATCAGGGATATTCACCCAGTCCATCCCGTGGCACATCCAGTCCATGCTGATCTGGCATTACCATATTAAACAACCAATGTCGTTCTAAAGCTTTCCTGGACGTCCAGTGATCAAAATGAGAATGCCCTCCTTATAAATTATACAATTTCTAATGACTTTGTAGTATTTACCAACGGTAATACCAAATACCATTTCAGAAATCGAGGGTTTCAATAGCCGATCGTCTACCACGCCGCCTGTCTGGATGTACGCCGCACTCGGCTTTCTCGTGGCTATTGTCATGGCAATGACCGTCGTCATCGTCTTGGGCTGGCGATGTCTGGTGAACAGAAACAACATGGCTAACCGCCCTACTGCGTCCCTCCCTGTCGATCCTCATCCGGGTTATGAGGGACCCGCCTCCACCAGTCCGGCTGCCGTCTCCCGAGAAGAGAGACCCACAGACCCCGAGGCGTCTGCCGCACCGGCCGACTCACAATACGAACATATCAAGATCTACACCAACTCGGAGGCTGGACAGGGTGTCTACGAGAAGGTGCAATAGTTAAAGCATTCTTAGCGAAACCGTTCACAACAATCAATTCCTGGTCAATATACTGGGGTATACTTGCCATATATTCTACAGCAACACTCC
Source organism: Arenicola marina (assembly GCA_964019135.1). Classification (NCBI taxonomy): domain Eukaryota; kingdom Metazoa; phylum Annelida; class Polychaeta; family Arenicolidae; genus Arenicola; species Arenicola marina. The sequence continues at coordinate 12,709,715 of OZ025255.1, forward strand.
TCGTAGGTCTGCGCTGGGGAATCCCAACTGGTACACAAACTACTGCTTGATGTCGAAAAAGTATCATTTGGTAGCCGAGTAAAAGACATCGTGTGTACATTCGTACATTGCATTGGTAATGGCGCTGGTTTGTCCTGTTAACTATTAAGACCAAGGATGCATGGGTTGATCCAGATATCTCCTGATATATAGAATATCCGAGTAAAAGAAATATCCTGCGTATATTTGTAAATTGGGCTGGTAATTGCGTTGGTTTGTCTCGTTAATTATTGACATCAAGGATGCCTGGGTTGATACAAATATCTTCTGAAAATTATAATATCCGAGTAAACAACATATGGAGGGTATATGTGTAAGTTGCGTTGGTGTTTCTGTTAAATATTAACACATAGGATGCTTGTTTTGATCCAAATATCTCCCGATATAGATGATATCCGTGTAACAAAGATATGGGTATATATTTGTAAATTTCGTTGGTAATTGTGCTCGTTTGTTCTGTTAAATATTAACACCTAGGATGCCTGGGATGATCCAGATATCTCCTGAGATACATAATATCCGAGTAAAAACACATCGGGTATACATTTGTAAATGGCTTCGGTAATTGCGTTGGTTTGACTGTTACACATTAACACCAAGGATGTCTGGGTTGGTCCAGATATCTTCTGAGGTCATATCCGAGTAACGGACATATCGGCAACATCATCTATCTTTAAATTTCTTTGGTATTCACATATGTCATGGAATACCGTTAACTGGTCTCGATTTTGTGTCATTATGTTTGAATGTCAATTATTATTATTATTGAAAATGTTAATTATGCTGATCGAAAATTAGTTATGGGTACGATGAAACCCAACGGATCAAATAAAGCCTTCAGAAGCGTTTTGTATACACTTTTGAAATCACGTTTTACCCTCCGGAGCGATAATGGCGACTGGGGCTCTGGCCCCGATCCAGCGGGGATGCATAATTAGCCTGCGCGCGCTGCGGGACACACTCGTCCCTGACCTGCGGTTGGGTTGCAGGGATCCCGCGTTAACTGACTCTGCTGGGATCCTGCCTTATATGACAAGCCTACTGAGCCACCGAGACTTAGCCTGGTGTCACGGGGTTTTACCACGTAAAGGGGGGTGTTGCACTCGCCCTCCACAAATGCAATTATGAAACATAATTGCGGTTATCATTTTTGAACCATCAAGTTCATTTAACTTGTCGCGTTCGAGGTCGCAGAGAGAATAGGCCTCAATTCTTTACCCATTTATATCTTATGCCTCTCGAATTATTTGCAGAATAGCTAAACCTGCCAAATTCCATCACAAACATGAAAAGGCGCCATCAATGTTCTTCAGGTAAACACCGCCATAGAGGCTCTTGCTATTGGTTGAAGAGGGGTTTCCGGGCATTATAGGGTGATCACGTCCAAACGGAGACGCTGATTATGGCGGGGCGAGGGGAGAAGCGTGAAGGGCTAGGGTGACCAGGATACAAAGAGGACGTTGATCAGGGCGGGACGAGAGGAGAAGCGTGAAGGGCCAGAGTTACCAGGGTACAAAGGGGACGCTGATTAGGGCGGGGCGAGGGGAGAAGCGTGAAGGGCCAGGGTGACCAGGGTACAAAGGGGACGCTGATTAGGGCGGGGCGAGGGGAGAAGCGTGTAGGGCCATGGTGACCGGGGTACAAAGGGGACGCTGATTAGGGTGGGACTCGGTGGGGGGGGGGGGGGCATGAAGGGCCAGCGTTACCAGGGTACAAAGGGGACGCTGATTAGGGTAGGACGAGTGGGGGGGGGGGGGGGCGTGAAGGTCCAAGGAGACCAGGGTACAAAGGGGACGCTGATTAGGGTGGGACGAGGTGGGGGGGGCGGGGGGGGGGCGGCTGAAGGGCCAGGGTGACCAGGGGACAACGGGGACGCTGATTAGGACGGGGCGAGGGGAGAAGCGTGAAGGGCCAGGGTGACCAGGGTACAAAGGGGACGCTGATTAAGGTGGGACGAGGGGGGCATCTTGAAGGGCCAGGGTAATCAGGGTACAGAGGGGACGCTGATTAGGCTGGGACGAGGGGGGCATCTTGAAGGGCCAGGGTAATCAGGGTACAAAGGGGACGCTGATTAAGGTGAGGCGAAGGGGAAGGCATGAAGGGCCAGGGTGACCAGGGTACAAAGGGGACGCTGATTAGGGCGGCATGAAGGCGGAAGGCATGAAGGGTCAGGGTGACCAGGAGGCTAAGGAGGGCGTTTGATGGTGTGGAAGACCCGGTCACGGTAATATCAGATTCAGATTCAGACAACCACAACAACCACAACAACCACGTCCATGCCACTCAATAATACGTTTGCAACGTTATTAAAACTAGCGATATACAATCAATACTAATTCAATACATTGTCAGATACATTTTTACAAAAATAGAATACGTATCGAGATAAAGCAAAGAAAAACAACACTGCATTTATGGTAAAAATATCTACGCCAACCGATTACAAATATAGCAGTTACGCAAGTTACAATAATCTGGTAGTTTTCTATAGCCTTATGTTTCACATACTTTACAAAACTGTCTAGACTGTGGGTATATATTTTGTTTTGGATAATTGGTGGTTCGACATTGAGTGTTGATATGACGCTGATATATCGAAGCCAACGTTAGCACCGAATGCTTATCTATTGACAAACAACATATGGATCGGCATTATACAATTTGGTGCAGACATATACAAGCGGTTAAATGTTGCAGGTTTGTCAAAAGACTTCATTAAATGCGTCAAAGTCATGTTGGTAGTGGTATGCAGCGATGTGAAATAGTAAGAAAACACTTTTAACGACAAAGCGAATGTGAAGTGTGTTTTTGCTCACTTAATGGTCCGGACAAGCCAGTGAGTATGTGACACATTATCAGTATCATCATAGGAGGCAGATATAAATATCAGACACTGTGGAACAAATGAAAAATATATCGAAAGTAATACATCCACCATGTATCTAATGGTTGAGAGCAGTACATATATTTATCTGCTGCAACTTCGCAACGCGGAGATAAAGGTGTATCTCAGCGAGAAGGGGGCATTAGGCGCTCCTATACGTTCCTTTAAACGTCCGTAACATCGTCACCACACACACGGATGTGAACCACTTTAAGACAAAACTACCCATCACGCGCTGCTCGTAGCTGACATATCGTGAGGACCTTTGACCTCGGCCCAGCGTGATCGCTCAGCCGTGGCCGATGCTGGTTGGTTGCCAGCTCACCCTGGCGGGGTAGGCTGAGGTGAGCGGCCCACTTTGATTTAGGAAGTGATGGCGAAACTACACCATAGTCAACATAGGGTTAGTATTGTACATGCATACTGTAGTGTAGACACGATAAAGTGACAGCTTCAGAAGATTCTGTACCACAGTGCCAATTATTTATCCACATGTCGTCGACTTCACTTGTGTTGAGCAGTACGACTTGTCAATGACGCGCATTATCAGACAGTGAAGGAATACGTAACACTCTCCCGGACGGCCTTCAGCAGAACCTCAGGCACTCCGATGCCGTCATTATTCAGGGTGCCAGTCACTGTGGTTACCAGCCGGTTGGACTAGGACTGATCAGCAGCCTGTACGCTTGGTGTGGTGACCCCCGGTGACGTCATGGCGGTGGCTGGGCATCAGGTATTCCCCGTCCTTGTACTCTGGCTCCTGGTACAGCTGACACACAGTGGAACGGATGCGATGGGTAAGTTTTGAGGCTCTTCCTCGAGCCATGGGAGGGTGGAGACGACTATTGGGCGGGCTCGGAGGCTAAGGTCGTAATGTGGAGGGCTGGCTTCTGAGGAGGGGTCGGGGCGAAAGGGAAGGTTCGAAAGGGCCAGGGTGACAAGGGTACATGGGAGAGACGCAGGTTAGGGCGGGGTGAGGAGGAAGGCTTGAAGGGCCATGGTGACCAGGGTACAAAGGGGACGCTGATTAGGGCGGGCGAGGGGGAAGGTTTGAAGGGCCATGGTGACCAGGGTACATGGGAGAGACGCAGGTTAGGGCGGGGTGAGGAGGAAGGCTTGAAGGGCCATGGTGACCAGGGTAAAAAGGGGACCCTGATTAGGGCGGGCGAGGGGGAAGGTTTGAAGGGCCAGGGTGAAAAGGGTACATGGGAGAGATCCTGATTAGGGCAAAGCGAGATGGAAGGCTCAACCAGTCAGGGTGATCCGGAGGGCAAGCCCGACGTTGGCTTCTGTACCCATGTACGCTATAGATATATGCTTAACCCACCATTCCGAAAAGAGCGCTTCCCTCTTGAAACAGCACCATTGATGGCAAGCCACCACCCCTTTATCATTTCAAACCGCGCCATCGTTTCGCTTCTGGGTGAAAAAACTCCCATGTGTTAAGCCCTACAATCATGTAAGCTGAGTGTTAATGATGATGCTTGTCCACAGGATACGGTTTGCTACGGTGTGGCAGATACACGCTGCAACAGCCTTATACAGTGGTGGCACAGGGCAATGTCACCGTCCCGTGGTGTCTCGACCTCTGTGCCAGAAACAACCCGCCTTACCCCTACGGCGCACTCAGGGTCAGTCTACCATGATCACTAGTCATAATAGTGCAGTGAAGTTTAAGTAATATCTGATATCGTTAAATTTTAGAATTTCTTTCACAAAAAATTAATAATCGCAAAAATCGGTACACTAATTTCCTGCATTAAACGCTAAAGGCGAGGTTCTTAAACATTGAGGACGTGTGTCGCAATTCTTGTCGGTGAGATCGGGTATAACGTGTTACTGAGGAGATTTCGCATTAGATGTTGTCGGGCACAACAGGTTTGTATCATATGCACTGATATGCGCGGCCAGTTTCACTCCATGCCACATCCATTTAGGCAGGTTGTCTGAAGCTCCAGTCAAACGAATGCGCTATGGCATGTGCGCCATTTTTATGCCAGCGAACACTAGGAAGAGGATATATCGCTACATTACATGTATAACGTGAAAATGGAGATATCAGCCCCGGGGGGGAGGGGGGGGGGGGCGACTGTTATACGAATCTGGCAGCGGGGTTCCGCGTTTGCCCCTAGATGCCTGAGGGAGTGGACATTTTTGATGAAAAAGATACCCCTATAGAGGGTTATATGAAGATGATAACGCCCGGGGGGACGGGGGGGGGGGGCTAAAAATGTGCGTTTATAGACTCGGTTGTCGCGAAAAAATACCCCTTCCGAGAAGATTTTGGCCGTAAAACGCCCCGAGCGAGCGGATTTTTTTAGCGCGGAACCTCCCCGCCCACAGCTATGGTACCCCTCCCACGGGGATATGACAAAGACCACCACGTGACCTCACATCGGGCGGCATAAACACTGACGCGGTGCCCAGCACAGCAACTTTGACCTGTCACGTGCGCCCATGGATATACAATCAGAACCCGTTAATCCGACACATTTCGTTACACCCGAACTTGTGTCGGATAACGAATATGTCGGATTAACGAATTTGGAAATCCTAGGTGCTGATGTGACTTCCAATGGGGGGGGGGGGGAGGAGGGTGACACTACATTACTACAATGGCGGAGGTGTGCCGCTCATGCCATAGAGAGCATTTAGAGAGCGAGAGAAAAGTGCGGGATCTTGTGGTCATTTAGAGAGAATTTTGTGGTTAAAAAATGCATCTAAAATGGACACTAACAGAATTGTTTTATTAAAAAGGCATCTAAAATAGACACTGACAGAAATTTATGGTTAAAAAAGGCATCTAAAAGAGACACTGACACCATTTATGGTTAAAAAATGCCATTACTACAATGGCGGAGGTGTGCCGCTCATGAGGGACGGACAAAACCCCCGGCGGACATAACGCCCGGTCGCGAAAACCCCGTAGGACAAAAGCCCCGGCGGACATAACCCCCGGTGCCGATATTTAGCAGTGCTTCTGCAACTCATGGAGACTGAATCAAAACATGTTTGTGTTGTATATGATTAGTATGTAACTTTTGCCATAGTTTACCATAGTTTGGGAAGACATTTGTGGCATTATCAGCCATTAGACACCTGTTACGCTGCCCGCCGTATTGGCAATCTAGTTTGACGTATTATGTATTGGGGCCATCATCAACAAAACTGACACTTCCTTGTCGCTGACACTGCATTTGCCACTGTTTCCATTTGATCCGTACATCAGAGAAACAAACAAGAGATATGCGACCATAGGTCGAGGACGAAAATCCATAAGTACTTTTGGAAGCTGTAATAATGGTGACGTGACCAGTCGTCAGGGCCAATTTCGGCTGAAGGGCCTTTTAAGCGCAATTTGGGCTAAATACTGCCTTCAACAGGCAGTGTGGGCACTGTAGGCGGAGCTTAAATGAACATCCAGTTTGAAGCCAAGAGCGCTTCTCTTGAAGCATTATTAACGGTACTTTCGTATCTTTTATTTATTATGTCTTCGTGACGTCATTTGACGGTCACGACAATATTCGCGATGGCTTCTATTTTGCTAAATATACCTACTTATGAAGTCATGGGTGAACTCATGAACTTTTGGGTTGATGTTAGCTATTGCCAAATTAGCTGAACATCAAGCTGGCCTAATCTTTTGTAGGAGAATGTTACCTGTGACGTTGACGCACACTTATCACCCTCGCCATAAGGTGTCTCTGAAGACGACGTGTAACGTAAAATACACCGGAAGCCACCCTACCGTATAATAGATGATAGTCCCGCGCATATGCGAAACAATCGTGCATGTTGTGGCAAAAGCATCAATTTGGCACACATGTTCGAAATTCCACCATGGCTAATCAAATTGAGCTATAGTGTCAAATCAGATTTGACACCTGACGTCTATGGCGGCAATTTCCATAGTATCTTGCAAACTGACAAGGACAAGGATAAAACAGTTATTCTGATGTCTATCCATAGCTTTGCAGGTTCGAAGTATGCCACATGAACCATTATGGATGACTTCTGTCTCTGTAGCCTAAACCCTGTATCTACAGCCTAAACATCCTCACTCAGAAGGTTCTGACTTGTCACCAGAGAGTTTCTCCAATTGGCTGGGATGGCGTTCTACTTTACCCCATAACATTTACTCGTAGTGATGGCGGGCGCGGATGATTCTCAATGAGAGGGTAAGTCTTTCAGGTTTCCGTTGCGAACTTGACACGCATTTTTGCGAGCAAAGCTACGAGATACGAGCGAAATAAACCTAGATCTCGAAATCTGTAACCTATTGTTTGTAGATCTGTGACCACGGTACATATGGTTATCTTCACAATGACGCCCCTGCACCTTTTAGATTTCCAGATATTGTGTTTTATTGTTGAAATAGCCGTCATTATGGCAAACTAAAGACGCCTTGCTCTTGAAGACAAGTTGTTGAATTCTTTGACCACGAAAACCAATACATAGAGTTACATAGAGTGATCCCACTTCGTTTTGGAGATGTTATGTACTGTTACAGACCGTATCCGCCATCTTGGAAAAATTGCAGATGCGTTGCCCCAATTAAGACAATAGCACTTCTTTATTCCCCAAAAAGTATACATAAACATAAAAATCATCAGTGTTAATTTTCAAAGTATTGAGTATTTTCGTGGTCTTGTCCGCCATTTTGAAGAAAAAAACACGTTGCAATAGGATATTCAATAATTATTTTCTTTCGAATTCAGTGACTCCGAAAAAATATGTACAGGTATCAAAATAATAGTTCTATACCTGTTGTTTTCAAGATATTCAGTATTTTGCTGGCCTGGTTCGTCATATTGGAAAATAGCGGTGGCATTGCTCCTAGATCCACGAGAAATTTGTTAATTTTTTTCGTTCAGGGGCCTGAGCTAGCTCAGGAGGCTAGCTCAGGCCCAGGCTACTAGCCCATGCCGCTGGCCCAGGGCACCAGCCGAGGCCCCTAAACCAGGCCTAGCACTGGCCGCTAGTCCAGGCTGCTGGCTCTGGGCGTTACCCCCGTAAGCTACCCTAGGTTGCTAGCCTAGTCCGCTAGCGCAGGTTTACCCCAGTAAGCTAACCCAGGTTTAGCTCAGTCTGCTAACCCAGGCCGCTAGCCAGGGCGCCAACCCAGGCGGCTAGCCAGGGCATCAATCTAGGCCTTGCCAAGGCCACTACCTCAGGCCGCTAGCCCAGGCCCCTGGCCCAGGCAGCTTTGCCCAGGCTGCTAAGCCAGGCCGCTAGCTTAAACCGTTAGCCCAAGCTTCTAGCCCAGGTTGACCAAGGGAGTATTGTCTTGGGGGGCAGGGGGCATGGGGCTGACCGAGGGAGTATTGTCATGGGGGAAGGGGGCATTGGCCTGACCGAGGGAGTATTGTCATGGGGGAAGGGGGCATTGGGCTGACCGAGGGAGTATTGTCTCGGGGAAAAGGGGGCATGGGGCTGATCGAGGGAGTATTGTCATGGGGGGCAGGGGACATAGGGCTAACCGAGGAAGTATTTTGATGTGGAGGGAGGGGGCATGGGGCTGACCGAGGGAATATTGTCATGTGGAGGGTGGGGGCATGGGGTTGATCGAGGGAGTATTGCCATGATTGAGGAAGGGGAATGGGCTGACCAAGGGAGTATTGTCTCGAGGGGGGGGGGGGGGCTGCCCGAGGGTGTATTGTCGTGGGGATGGGGCTGACCGAGGGAGTATGGTCATGGGGGGAGGGGGCATGGGGCTGATCGAGGGAGTATTGCCATGATTGAGGAGGGGGAATGGGCTGACCGAGGGAGGATTGTCTCGAGGGGGGGGGGGGTGGGGGGGGGGCTGCCCGAGGGTGTATTGTCTTGGGGATGGGGCAGACCGAGGGAGTATTGTCATGGGGGGAGGGGGCATATGGGGCTGACCGAGGAAGTATTTTCATGTGGAGGGAGGTGGCATGGGGCTGACCGAGGAAGTATTGTCATGTGGAGGGAGGGGGAATGGGGCTGATCGAGGAAGTATTGCCATGATTGAGGAGGAGGAATGGGCTGACCAAGGGAGTTGTCTCGGGGGGCGGGGGGGGAGGGGGAATGGGGCTGACCGAAGGAGTATTGTCTCGAGGGGAGAGGGGGGGGGGGGGCTGCCCGAGGGTGTATTGTCTTGGGGATGGAGCAGACCGAGGGAGTATTGTCATGGGGGGAGAGGGCATGAGGCTGACCGAGGAAGTATTGTCATGAGGAGGGTGTATTGTCTTGGGGATGGGGCAGACCGAGGGAGTATGGTCATGGGAGAGGGGGGCATGGGGCTGACCGAGGAAGTATTGTCATGAGAAGGGAGGAGGCGTCGGGCTGACCGAGGGAGTATTGTCATGGAGAAAGAGGGCATGGGCTGACCCAGGGAGTATATTCTTGGGGGGTGGGGCGGGATGAAGCATGAGGCTGATCGAGGGAGTATTGTCATGTGGGGAGGGGGCATGGGGCTGACCGAGGAAGTATTGTCATGTGGAGGGAGGGGGCATGGGGCTGACCGAGGAAGTATTGTCATGTGGAGGGAGGGGGCATGGGGCTGTCCGAGGAAGTATTGTCATGTGGAGGGAGGGGGCATGGGGCTGACCGAGGGCGTATAGCCGTGGAGGGTGGGGCGGGATGAAGCATGGGGCTGATCGAGGGATTATTGTCTTGGAGGGCGGGGCCATGGGGCTGCCCGAGGGTTTATTGTCGTGGAGATGGGGGGCATAAGGCAGACCGAGGGAGTATTGTCATGGGGGCGGGGGTCATGGGGCTGACCGAGGGAGTATTGTCATGGAGAAAGAATGCATGGGGCTGACCCAGGGAGTATAGCCTTAGGGTGTGTGGGGATGAAGCATGGGGCTGATTGTCAGGAGTATTGTCATGGGGGAAGGGGGCATACGGCTGACTGAGGGAGTATTGTCATGAGGGAGGAGGGGTGTGGGGCTGATTAAGGGAGCATAGCTTTGGGGGGCGGGGGGGGGGGGGTATGAGGCATGGGGCTGATCGAGGGAGTATTGTCATGAAGGGGACAGGGTGATTGTCAAAGGGGGAGGGGAGTGGCGGTAGAAAGCATTGTGTGTGAGGTGGGTGGTGGGGGGGGGGCACGGTCTGTGAGGGAATTGTGGGGATTTGCCCGGGGTGGGGTGGGGGGCGCAGTTGTCCGGGGATGTGTGGGTGGAGGCGGGAGCAAAGTTAAAGTGCGAAAACAAGGTACATCGTGCTGGAACATAAGGACAAGGTGACTACCTCAGCTTGAACCCACCCGCCCCATACACACACACCGCGAGCCCTGTCAACGCTGGTGACCTTCCACCGCCTCGCCGTTATGTTGTTGTTTCCCTTATTTTTAGCTTCCGTTGTTTCCCATTAGCAGATAAGACAGCAGAGCGTGTTTATGCCGTGTTGATAAGCCACGCTGTCGTGTGGGGCCGTAACCACGCGATAAATCGACCAGCTGTTTCGAGACGCATTGTCTCATAATCTCAATACATTAGTATGTGCGCATGGGCGTCTTTAAAATACAGATCGGCAGATTGCAGATCATTGCAAATCGGCAGATTGCAGATCGGCAGATCGCAGTTTCACGCAATTATTCGTTATCAATGGAATACCATGACATCCATATGTAACATACCAGATACCATGGGGCTGAACGAGGGAGTATTGGCATGAGGGGGGAGGGGGCGTGGGGTGTGGCATAACCACACAACAATATGTCTTTTGGGAAAACCCAAACAATACTCCCTCGGTCAGCTCCACGCCCCTCCCCCCTCTTGTCTATGTGGCAAAACCACACAACAATATGTCTTTTGGGAAACCCAAACAATACTCCCTCGGTCAGCTCCACGCCCCTCCCCCCTCTTGTCTATGGGCCACAGTATATAGGCGACCGCGGTGCGTGCGTGCTCCCTGGACACGCCCATGCACGGCGGGTGCGAGTGGACGAGGTGGAGTGGGGTGGGGGGGGGGGGCAGGAGTGAATGATTCTTTCTGACGAGTGAGGGTGAAGGCTGTGGAAGGGATCAGTGCATGAGCCTGGTGGAAGGGAGTGGGGCGGACGGTCTATTAAGAGGTGTTCAACCTGCTGCCTTCCCATGACTGAGGCCGACGGCTCTCCCAATATATCACATCACAATACGTAAACAATACGGTGGCAAAACAATGTCCATCTAGTTTGGACATGAGGACACGGAGAACTATGACGTCATTCCTACGCGTAAAAATGATCCATATTAACGTTGTGTCCCTGATCAGTGGAACATTTTAATGCTAGTCGTATCTCTTTAGAACAAATATTAAGCAAGCCTTAGTACTTTTACGTTTTTCCTTTAATCGGTTGGCCTTGACCGTTGACCTTTGACATTGGGAAGACCGTAACTTGAACATCGTAGAGGCTGGCACATGCTACATTTCCATAAAAGTTTGTGAACGATAGATGTTGTCGTTAGGTCAGTAGAAGATACGAACAAAAACAGGAGTGCATAAAGCTTAAGTCTAGTGGATGCCGGTGGGCGGGGGGCGTGCCAGTAATGCCGGAGTTTGATGAGTGTCGACGGGCTGGGGGGCTGCAGTTGTGTTGGGTGGATGGGTGCGGGGAATGAGCAGAGAAGAGTGCTGTAACACTGGTTGGTGTGGGTGGGAGAGAGGGGGGGGGGGGGGGGCGGAGGGGCAGGAGTCCGTGAGGGTGGTGGGCGGCTGCGGGGCGATTCGTTCGGAACTCTTTGTACGCAATATCAATGCGCTGTACTTGTGTGCTACCTGGTCCACTCACTCCCTCCCCACGACTGTGCCTGGTCGCCTCTCCCGATAAATCACATCACAATATATAAACAACACGGTGCTTTATCGCGAACCGCTCACTCACTCCAATCGCTCACTGTCCGCTCGGACTTTAACATGGGAATCCCCATAAGGAATGTTTGGCCCTCTAGCGGGAAAAGTAAAATAGAAAGTATCTTTTTTTAACTAAGAAACAACTAGGCGGTAAAATTAGACGTTCTGTGACCCGAATCCGATCTCTCTATTCCCAATATTAATTATACAGTGAATTTAATGCGTATTTAAATATTTCTTTTTTTGCCGCCATGTGACGTCATTGACGGCGAAGTTTTCTTCGGGAAATGGGTCATAGCGACTTTCTGAATACATCATTGGAGGTTGGCGACAATTGAGAAAGTTAAAGTGGAAAAACAACGTGCATCTAGTTTGAACATATAGACAAGGTAAACTATGACGTCATTTTGCGCGAAACTTCTTCCTACGCGCAAAAAAATGATCTATATTAAAGTTGTTTCCCCTAATCAGTGGAACATTTTGACATCTCTTTAGGACAAATATTAAGAAAGCCTTAGCACTTTTACGTTTTTCCTTTAACCGGACGGCCTTGACATTTGACCTTTGACATTGGAAAGTCTATGACATGACAATTGTAGAGATTCGGACACGCCACATTTCCATAAATATTGGTGAACGATAGCTGTTGTCGTTAGGGCAGTAGAGGGTAGGAAAAAATGCAAACAAGCAAACATCGTTGTTCAAAAAAATCGTCCTTCCGACATAAGACGACATATCTACGATATTTCGTCTTAATAAAGTGCACTGGGAAAAGGAAATGTTTGTATGTAAGTTATGCACATATAACGGAATACTATCCAGAAATTGGGGAATATAAAAACAGGCAATGTTGAAGTATTGAAATATTGAAGATTCACCTTGTCGAACACTGACACTAAAGTTCGAGTCGGTGGTCGGTGTCATAGACTGCCTGTGTAATGTAATGTATTTACGTCATTCAGTATAACCATGTTTTTCGATCTTTGTTTCCGTCAGTAGCCCTCAGTAGCAGTAGGTCATGCGCGACTGTATTTTCACACCTTTATCGGATTAAGACGTTTAACGACGCTTTGATGTATCGCGCTAACACACAATTGATGAACAAACCGATAGTCAAAAGAATCACTTAACACCACCAACAACACTTGCCTGGTTGATGCTAACAAACGGCGTCGGAGGTCGAATTAGATTATGGAGGGCAGCGTAACTGGTGACTAATGGCTTATAATGCCACAGATTTTATTCCAAACCATGGTAAACTATGGCAAAAGTGACCTACTAATCATATACATCAAAGACATATTTTGATTCAGTCTCCATGAGTTGCAGAAGCACGGTTAAATATCGGCACCAGGGGTTATGTCCGCCGGGGCTTTTGTCCTACGGGGTTTTCGCGACCGGGGGTTATGTCCGCCGGGGGTTTTGTCCGACATTCGCCGCTCATGCCATAGAGAGCATTTAGAGAACGAGAGAAAAGTGCGGGATCTTGTGGTCATTTAGAGAGAATATGGTGGTTAAAAAATGCATCTAAAATGGACACTAGCAGAATTTTTTAATAAAAAGGCATATAAAATAGACACTGACAAAAATTTATGGTTACAAATGGCATCTGAATAAGACACTGACAGACATTTATGGTTAAAAAAATACATCTAAAAGAGACACTGACAGACATTTATGGTTGAAAAATGCATCTAAAATAGACACTGACATTCATGACAAAGTGTCTCGAGGTTAGTTATTTGAACACTCGATATCAACTGGGCTATATAGCCATTTTCAAAAAAAAGTCCGTCTGAGATGGGCACATCAAGAGATGTCTGCTTTGGGGATTGAGAGAAAGAAGGCAAAAAAGGGGTCATTTGGGCGGCACTAGTTTGCACCACACTCGACAAACTCTAACTCAGTACCGACTACCACGCGTGCTTCTTTATAAGGTTTGACATGAGCTGGTGACTCGTCGTCGTCATCGCTCTCAGCGGGGTCACTGTACTGTTGGCGGGGAGGCGTGTGCGAGAATGTCGGAGTCTGTCAAACCATCACATGTTTCAATGGCGACATACGCCGGGGCTGACATGACATTGTCAACAAGACATATTGAGGGGTCGATGCTTCAAAGCGATAACCGTCAGTGTTAATCCTGTGTGTGCGAACAGTCCGCAGGCTGCTTATACCAACAAAAGAATGGGGCGAAAGCAATCAACTCGGCGCGGCTTCACGGCCAATTGGTCGGATAAACGAGAGAAAAGGGCACTCTGGTTGCAGAAAAGTTGTGTCGGTGTCGGAAAGCGAATGTCGGATTAAAGAGAGCAATTAGCATTGTGGAAATCCGTTACAGGTCAAACTGTGTCGGATAGCGGGGTTTCCGGATCAACGCGTGTCGGAAAACCGGGTCTGACTGTACTTCGTTTCTTGCGCCAGGTCATTTGCAATTCACTACCAAATGGGGTCATATGTCACGAATACTATAAATGGCAGCGTCACCGACCGAATGACGAAATCGCTGACCATCGTCATCTAGAACAATGTTAAAATAACCCCTGCCCCCTTCACGCACCGCCACACTACATCCACTGACACATTGCACGTCATGTAATGCAGTGCTAGCGATTGTTTAGGGTGCCGCCGACCTGACGACCCTCAAAGCCAGCATGCGCAGGCGCCGACGGCACGCCTTCCGCCCCGGCACAACACACAACCACCCCAGCCAGTTCCGCCGGTACCTCTCCTTCTGCCTTACATACGGGTTACAAGACATCCCTACCTCCAAACAGACCATATGTCTCTACGCCGAGCACCTGGCCCAAACCCTACAATCCCCGAAGTCAGTCCACAACTATATCAGCGCTGTTAGACTTTTCCATAAACTGCTTGGAGTGGAGGCCCCAAGCCCTGACAGCTTCGACCTCCAGTTAATGCTCCGAGCCGTAGACCTCACCATGGATCACACCCCAGAACAAAAGCTCCCAATAACTAAGCCCATGCTGCTCGACATTACCCGTCGGGGTGATACGCTCGGAGATATCGGTGTACTCCCGAAGGCCGCTTTTCTCTTAGCCTTCTACGTCTTCCTGCGCCAGAGCAACCTCGCGCCCCGTGCTGCCCAGGGATTCAACCCACGAGAGCACACCTGCTCCTTATCAATGTTTCGATAAATTACACAACGTTACGTGTCAATCCTGTATTGATGTTTTATTTTGTCACAGCGCTTCGGGAAAAATCACAGAAATGCCGCGTGTTACTGTGTGACTGCTGCTGTCCCGAGCTGGGGCAATAGCTTCTGCACCAGACGCTGTGGCTCTGGAGGTACTCTGCAGTGTGGGGGGCAGAGCGGTTTCTACGATTACATCAGTGTGTATAAAGGTAGGTCCCAACCACCATTATACAGCTGGATCAATATGCTTTAAACCCACCGAATGCTACTCAAACCTAACGTTAAGTAGAAACTGGGAAAACAAGTTTCCGGTGAAAAATAAAATAAAACTATTTCTCGTTAATGCATGTTTTAAACTAGGTATTGTTAGGAATTTTTATTTCTTTTAGCTTAATCTGTGCATTTACAAGTAATTGGAATATTAGTCCATGCGGTTAGCATGTTTTATCCTAACATGTTGTAATAGACTCTTTAAGTAAAGAAAACTTCTCAGAGTAAAGATCCCCTGAACTTTTTCTTTTTTGAAATATGATGACAGGCTGATAAGCTGGTAAGTCACAAGTGGTAACCATCAAATAGACGTCAAATTTTACTACTGCGAATTCTTAGCTGCATATAATAAAAGCCTACATTGCGAATAATGAGGGTGGGGGGGGGGACTGTCTTGGCGTTGATGTTCTGACTGAATGTCACCAAAGATAACATCCCTTATCCGGTACCACCAACGTGGAGGAATATGGCGGTCTCGTGGGCCGTACAAATACTCAAAAAGACGACACGGGCCGCATGGCACGTTGCAATTTGTGTCACTTTCAATATCATATGCAATATCTGTCAATGTATAAGCAGGGGATGATTATATTGGGCATCGGGTGCATCAGATGGTGACATATGTAGGTCAAACGTCAAAGTCGTAGGTGATTAAAACATATATCGGCATAGAAAGCTGCAAATATTTGCACAATTTTTAAGGCTAGACTACTCGACTCCTTTATAATTGATGTAAAAAAATGGGTAAACCCAGAGTACCAACTTTAGCATGCTGAATCGTACTATCCGTTCAGCCTTGGTAGAGTATGGTAAACAGTGCACAAAGCTATAATTTCTTTCATAATGTGGTTTATGTCATATTCTGTTGCGAAATGTGCGTCGCAAAGGGCGCATGTCGGGTTCATCTGACATATTTCCTAATTATCGCTTAAAATTGGTTCCTTGTAACTCTCCAGGAGCGCACGTAGTTTGTTTGCACATCGCCTTTGACCGAAAGCTCGAACAATTAACACTCATTTCAGATGTAAACGAATGCCTTACTAACAATGGTGGCTGCAACCAAACGTGTGTCAACTCCCCGGGCAGCTTCTCATGTCAGTGTCGAGATGGCTACGACAAGATTGGTACTTTTTGCACAGGTGGGTAAGAAACTTCGCTGTCTTCGCATTACTATTAGATATCCATTGTGCCATAAATGTGGCCATGTAACTGAGTCAGTGTTGTTTATAACTGAAATCACAAAACAGCTACATCACTACGAATGGCGATCATGTTGTTGCATAGATAAGCTAGTATACATTGTGGCTGCCGTGTATTGACCCGATGAATGATCATCCGTTGTGACTGACCTTATTGTAGAGATGACTTCTCACCCTGTGCCACTGGAATTGCAAAATGTTCTGTTAATTATAAGTTGTACTGTTATATCACTTACCACATATGCCGACTAGATTTACACTAACAGTAACTGTGCGTATATCCCATGCAATTACCGATGTAGTTATGACCAGGGGTATATTGAGCGAGTCACATGTCACCGTGAATTTAATTATATCAACATGTTTGCATCCCATACGTGTGTCTCGATGTACAATAATATTTGATCAGACATGTATCTAATTTAATTAATATAATTACTGCATACATAGTCACTGTGCACTATTTCATAATTGTCACTATTTGACTAATTCCCTTGTGTACAACTGTTCCCATCCGTTGTGACATTATCAATCACAATGCATCATGCCTGACACTATGGTATAGGTAAACATCTAATGTGACGGCCATGGTGGCATCGATCTATGTCACAGTATTCATTGCCAGATATGCTATCTTATGCGGATACCTAATATGTCTAATATGCATAAAAAGTACAATTACAGCCTCGGTGAGTTGAAGAAATTTAACTATCAATATGTTATTATTAAGTATAATGCTGCATGTTTCAGATATTGACGAATGCGCCACAGACAACGGCGGGTGTGACCACACTTGTACCAACACTCCGGGTGGCTACAGCTGTTCATGCCGGGAGGGATATATCTCAGACAACACCACGTGTACAGGTAGGTAACATCTGGGACCCTTACCTAACATCTGCTCTAGACTAGATATGTCATTTTCCTTTTACGAGCATGGATAATTACTTTTCAAATAGATAAAGAATATTATACGATTATTATATTAAAGAACGATATTTTCAGGAACAGGAGATCCTGACCTGTGTGCTCAATGACATTCCGGTAACATATACTGTTCGAAGCGTTATCACTAAACTTGGCGCGATCGTGCACTCAATATGATCTACGTCAAACCGTTACAGATATAGACGAGTGCGCAGACCCAACACTCCAAAATTGCCCTCCCACTGACATATGTCGGAACACGAACGGGAGTTTTGAGTGCATCCATCAAGCGGCGACTACCACTACGACACTATCAAGCATCGTTACGGGTGAGACTTGTTCTTTCAGGTGTATTCAATCAATAAATAATGGTGGACCTTCCGTTTTCTGTGGAAAAGATGTATCGCGGAAGCCGACAGGAAATCTGGTCTTGCAGTATGCTGACATATTCTCTTCTGCGTCCGGAAATTGTCAGCACAAATATTGTGGTGGTAGTTAATTTTATTGTAATATGGGGGGGCTGAAGCAGACAGGGGAACAAGACTTGTAGTGTCTTGTGTTATATCTTGTTCACGAGATCAGCTGTAAAGCTACCTGCTACAGTGGTCTTTTCGATGTTACAGACGAAACCTAACAATATCTAATACTGCACCCTTCTGTCCTACTCTTTAATGCGCCAGATGAGACTACTGGGATGGCTGCTGGGGCCAATGCTGGTGGTGGAGGCGGCCTCAGTGCCGGGCTGATCGCCGGAGTGTGTGTCGGTGCCGTGGCCGCCATTACAGTGTTTGTCGTAGTCTTCATTGTCCTCCGCAGACGCAGGTTTGTCAATCTGTCCGCCACTGTATATTCTGATCAAGAGCGTACCCAGATGTGGTACGCGTGGTACGCGTGGTACGCGCGGTAGATCAATCATGGAATGACGCACTGTTAAAATCGAGATATTTTAGGCAGATACACTCCAAAAGTCGAAAGAAAAAGTATGCGGAAAGTATAAGAAATCCAAATTTCATCCTGAATAATTGACATTTTCTGTGGTAATATGGAATACGTATGGGCGGATCAACTTATGTTACCATATATCTATATTCTTATTTTGGGACGTGATCAACTGTAAAATATACATCATCTTCCTGTGGTGTGTCATTTTTATGTGTCTTTTCAGGCGGGCCAAGCCAGAAGGGTGTACCACAGACATGAATATGACAGGTGTTGTCACGGAAGACACCATTCTGAGTAAGCAAGACTTCAATGGTACGTAAACATATAGCCGACATGGCCGAAATAAATATAATCTATACGTCCCGATTACTATACTGCATTAGTAAAGTGAAAAAAACCCGCTAATATATTACCTTTTTTGATACAGCGGACGCCTCTGATCCCGACAAACGCGAAGTTGTATATCAAAACTATGACCCCCAAGTAAAGGTCAACATGTTTGTGGACCACGTAAACCACTTGAAGCAAGACAAGAACTTCGAAGACGAACTCAATGTAAGTAATGTATGTAAGCAATAATGCCAAAACACAGCGACGATATTTATATAATGCATATACATATTTGTGTGGATTGACATCATACATATACCAGTGTATTATTTACAAATAAAACTTTAAATTTACATTCGCCGCGAGATATTCGACTCGACGATTCAGTGATACATGAGAAGCATTTCGTTTTGCAGAGACTCGTCGATACAAGTGTTCACAGCGACACGGCCGCCAACCGCAGCGGAATTGCTGCCAAAAACAAGTATAAAAACATGCTACCATGTAAGTGCTAAACAAAAACTTGTACTGCACAAAATCAGTGAAGCTGTGAAATGAGTATGTGTCCTTCGTGTGGTTTCTTTTGTTCCTAGATGTGACTGCATCTCGTTTCAGATGATGAGACCAGAGTGAAGCTGAAGACACTTGATGACGACCCGCTGACCGACTACATCAACGCCTCACTCATCAAGGTCGGTGATAATGGTTGTATAGGTTACACTGTGTAACGTCTATAAAGAGAGGTACGGTCAATTAAAGTGGAAGCTTGCTCAGAAATGTAAGGTAAGATAATAATAGTAATAATCAGGTAATACCGGACATGGCGTCTACTGATGCAGGATGTACCCAATATCAACAAGCTATTTACGCTAAACATGATTTTTATATATTTAATATACACGTACGCATACGATGTATGGTATTTCTACAAGATATTGCGCATTTTAAAAAAAGTGTCTATCAAGAATGTATAGACAGGATATGATGCACAATAATAAGGAATTCAAAATGGGTTTTCTAAACATTTACCTTCGATCTTCAGGGGTATGTGGACGAGGATGAATTCATCGCGTGCATGGGTAAGCAACTCATTCAATGATGGCATGAGTGCAAAAGCTCAAAGCGGTCACAAGCAAATGGTACCACGTGACATTTCTTTTCTTTGACACTCGGCGATCGTTGGCCATAACTATAAACCTGGTTTCAAGCAAGGAATATTATAAGGACATTACATCAAATACCCTCGCTTAAGCAATCGCATCCAAATAGTGCAAACTGTCCCCCTATGTATTGAATTTAGTGTCGTAATTTGACAGGGCCCATCAACACAACGGTGGGCGACTTCTGGAGAATGATCTGGGAACGTGATGTGTCATTGATTGTCATGGTAACCAATGTCAAAGAAGGGGGCAAGGTAGGTGCAACATGTCCATCCATTACAAGGGCCGATTTACAAAAGGATGACTTTTATGGGGCAGGTTGAAGGACGGTCTTGTTTTGTTAACCCATATTTTGGACTAAGAATCCGAACGTTGAGCCAACAAATCTTGATAGACTTGAAACAATAACTGGCTTTGGATCAATTATTTTGCATAAAATATTAATATTTGCATTTGAATCTATAAAGGAGTTCAACATCACCAACTTAGATAATACATTTTGACGCCTCTTGTGTCCAGGACAAGTGCGCCCTCTACTGGCCCGTGGACGATGAGATTGACCACGGAAACATCAAAGTGAGGCCGATGAAAGAAGACAAGTGGCAGGATATCGTCAGGAGGCAGTTTACCCTCACACAGGTTATACGGCCATTATTATAAGTTGACAGTCGTGTTAACTAGTGCCAAAGCATTCAATCTGAAGGCCGCTAAAATCCTGTAATTTGAAGAAAGTTGGTTATTCCATTATTGAGTAAAATTGGCTCATAATTTGGCGATGTTCACATGGCCATTAGTGACACCCTGGCGATCAATTTAACATGACGCCATAGCTTTCAATTCAGGCACATAAGGTGGTCACAATGACAGACGTGCACGCTTTAACCACTGTGACCTTTGACCTCCCACAGGGCAGCGAGCGACGCTTCGTCCTTCACCTTCAGTATACGGCATGGCCAGACAAAGAAGTTCCGTCCAACGCCACCTCCATGGTTAATTTTGTCAGACAGGTCGGCAAGCACATGAAACCCAGCAAACCCACGGCCGTTCATTGTAGGTAAGAAAGACACTAAATGCGCAATCTATGTGCCACAATTGAGTGTGTAGGTAAAATGTCTTGAGATAGAAACTTACCTTGAATCTAATATCATATGACATTAACTGTTTATAATTATCTGTCCATAATTAGGCCACAATACAAAATGAAGACATTAGAGTAATCCTCCTATATTTGGTGCAATAGCCAAGGTTAATTGTTATTGACATGGTACGTCACGGGACTGAATGGCACTGCAAAATTATTGATATGGTTGTTATTCGCAGCGCCGGGGTGGGCAGAACTGGGACGCTGATAGCCCTTTACCAATTACTACACCAAGCCAAACGCAAAGGTGTCATAGACGTGTTTAACTGCATCAAGAAATTAAGAGAGCAGAGGACAACTATGGTGCAAACATTGGTAAGTTTATGTAATATTGTTCTATAATATCCACTAAAGAGCGTGACTTTTTTTGCTCATTATAAGGACCTCGCAAGGTTTGTCTTTTTGACCCCTTAAATGCCAAAAACAAAAAGGCTCAATCCTCGACTTTGAGGAGAACCAAAAGATACTCATCTGTAAACTTCTCCAGTAACAATATGGTTTCAACAGTGAGCTTAGCTAAGAACAGTAGAACCCACAGCTAGTGAAATGTGGCTGCATGTAGTCAGCGCCGACCTCTGGCATAATTTATGTCTTAAAGACTTCTTGTGCAGATATTGTTTCTTCATCAAAGAACAATATTTTTCTGTATCCACGATCTTTTCCAGAAACAATATGTCTTCATCCACGACGCGCTAGCCGAGTACATCACAACCGGAAGTACCTTGATATCCGTCGATGTATTCAGCCAGACCTACGGGGACATTGTGAAGCCTGGAGCAGATGGAACCAGCGCACTCGATAGACAGTTTAAGGTAAGGACAGCAATATACCGATCCACACTCCGACACTAAGCCCCGCCCACGTTTGAGTCCTTTTTCCATAATCGTGACTATGAAATTGACAACCATAGCTGATGGTAGTTACAAGTGAGAAGTGCTCACCTCTGAAACTGACAACAAAGTGACATGCTGCTTTGTTTGTCTGACTTGTTTGTCCGACATAACGCACGTGGAAGATCTTTTTTTACCGCATGATGGGATAAAAGCACCAGCGAGATCAGTAAATGATTGATAGCCGGGATCGATCTCCTGGAACGTCGACAAGTGCAATAAACTGATCAATCTATGTGTAAGAACGTTATAAGCGCGCAACGGAAAACTAATATAGATGTCGTTATTAGATGATAATTTGGAACCGTGATGATATGCGAACAGCATTTTTTGCCCTTCTGCAGATCGTACAAGACACACGAACAGAGCTATCCAAGTATGACAGAAACGGTGCACTTAACAAAGAGAACGCAACCAAAAACAGAGACAAGACGATCCTACCAAGTAAGCCATGCCAATATATCATACAATTCCACCAATATTCTATTGTTGCTGAGCACGCACTCAAGGAAATTATACTTTTGCCCCACAATTAACGTTTCTAATGATTCAAAAAAAGAGTGCGACCATCTTTGATTCCATGTCGTTCTATATTGCCCCATGTAAATTCGTATTATTCTGACGATAGGAACGACGCGTCGGGTGCATCTGGAACGCTACGCCGGACGGAACGACTACATCAACGCAGTGGCGGTCACGGTGAGTTACTTACGTGGTGGCGGTTCCATCGATGATACACCACACTTGGCCAAGAATGCCAGAGGAACCAGAAAGAGCAGAACATGTTGTAGCTTTGTTGTAAGATCGAATGTCTGTTTCAGGGATACAGAAAACACGATTCCTTCTACGTGACCCAGATTCCTCTGGAGACGACTGTCATGGACTTCTGGCGAATGGTGTCTGAGAACGACTGCCGCTCCATAGTCATCCTGCTGCACGACGGGGATGAAGAGGTTTCAGGATTTTTTCTTGAAAATAATTCATGATGAATTTCACAAATTTTAATTCGTAATTAGTGTACGTTAGAGCACCAGGTGATTTAATTGAATGCGGTATATGCGGTGTGATTAGTTTGCATATCCCAAATAGGTGATGTCCCGGATGTTACCCGACACATCCACGCCGCTCCTTGTTGCGGGCCGTCATGTGGCTCGAACCAGAATTACCACAGGCGGAAGTCACCAAATCGTGGATCTGGTGATGACCGAAACTGAAGACGAGAAGCAAGGGGAAGCGACCTACGCGAATGTCAGCGACGTGGCTGTTCCAGCACCGGTGAGCTTCAAATGTCAAGCAATTTAATTTATTCTAGTGAACATAATAATGAAATGAAAAAGTTCTGATTTTATATAGCAATTTAGTTGCATCAAATCGCCAGGGCATACCGATCAAATGGTCAAAGTGCTTACTGGTGAAAGATATATAACATATGTTTGTAGAAACCCGTTAGCGACGGCATCGAACTCAAGGTGTTTAAGCTGTGCACCAAACAACGAGACGAACTGGCCATCGATGACGTCATCTCACTACAATCGGATGTTGAAACTTGGCAACGCAGCAGCGGCGACCGACCAGTTGTGGTGTCATGTCTGTAAGTATCATCTATGTTGCTGACTTGGCAAGCGCAGTGGCCTTCGTAATATTGTATCATCCGCGGGGGATTTTCTTTGCGATGACACATTCGCTTCTAAAAGGCCTTTTGTTTGACCAAGCCCTAACCCCTGTAATCACTCCATCTCGTTGCAGCAATGGTGCCAGCCTGAGCGGCCTTTTTGTCGTTAGCTGTAACATATTTGAGATGGCCAACACAGAGGGCGAAGTGGACATCTTCCAGCTGGTCAGACAGGCCAAAGAAAGCAGACCCGAGTTCATCAACTCCAAGGTAATGTATTGGGTTAAAGTCTCTCGGCCTGTTATGGGACTAAGTTACAAATGGAGACCATTCAATCGAACTTGTCCACGAGGGAAATTGTTCTTTAAAATTATTTAGGAGGGTCTCGACGGAACAAACGGTGGCGGGCGTGAGGGATTTATTACTTTACAGTCAATGAAGGTTGACACACCTCAAGTCAGTTTAACCGCTTATTAACGATGCGATCCTCATTGTTAGAATATATTGTGTACGTCAACAGAGAATTCGCTAAGTGTACGTGGGACTGTGAAATCCTATGTAACTATCACTTAGGCAGGAATGTCATGGTCGGCAACCCCCATCCAAAGCGGCCTGTAATGACCGTGTAGTATTTATCATGGATGTGTTCATTAAGGGCGGTATAATGCCGTATTAACATCCACTTTGGTGTATTTAAGTCAATATATGCATCGGAGATACTGAACATGTATTGTACCATATTCCTAATATTGCGGTCATGGTACTACATTGGCGTAACAAAGGGTTGTATTTTGGTTTAAAGGTTATTTATTTTGTTGGCTACTTGCAGAAAGAGTACAAAATGCTGTATGCTACACTCGAGAAATACCTGGAGAAATACGGCAACTATTCAAACTTCAATTAGAGTGATGTACCACGATCGCACGCCTACAGGCCTAGCAGCGGAATGGCGTGAAGCACGTTTATATATGCATTTGTTAAAACATAACAGATACAGATAGTAATATGTTTGTTATAACCGTGAAACTTCCCATTTAATATGAATAACTTGCATTTATTCAGTTCATTTCTGTACTCAAGATATCGCACAGCATATTAACTGGTTCTAACACGACATAGACGCAAATGCATTCGTTCGAGCGTTTTCTCTTTCCTAATAACCTACAATATGGCAGTTGTGGGTGTGTGTGTGTGTGGGGGGGGGGGGGGGGCACATACCAATACGTGATGTAGTAAGCCTGCACGGGGCTTCTAACATTTAACGATGTGAATTGTGTTTGCCGATATTTATTGTACTTTTGATACATATATTAAGGTTCTTGCATGCTGCATTTATTGTACACTATATATTTGCATTCATACATTTGATGCAAAGTACACCCGGCTATGATGACTTGTAAACTTATCTTGAAAATGCTGGACATTTTGCCTGATCTTGATTATTCTCGTTATTAACCATTGACGTATGCGAGTAACCAACATGTTCGCAGCCGTATCCTACATCCCTTTTAAAAACATTTGTGGGCTTGTTAAGCTGTAATGATGTACTGTTAGTGCCACCAAGCCACATGGGTCGTTTGTGAGGGATGCCTTCCAAAGATTGCCCGGCGGAATTACTTTCATTTTAAATAGCGGATAATATGAATTGATATAAGTAACTCGAAATCTAATTGAGGAAAGTGACATACTGATATATTATGTGAAGATAACGTTCCCGTTTAGTCTCATTCCGTTATGGGATACTCGAAAAGATTGTGTCCGGCATATGTATCTATATGTGTTGTCTATATAATGTGATGTACGATCTGTTTGATGTTGAAAGTCGTCCACATGATGGCGACACACGTAAACATTCATGTCAGTAAGCCACGAAGCACGGTTTGGTGTCTAAATTCGTCCGCCACACAAATATTAGTATGTAATACTAAGTCATACCACACGACGTTTTATTTGTATTGTTCGTCATCTAGATGCTACGGCCACACAAATAAATTGTATAATAGTAACAAATATGGTTTGGCATATGTTCACATAAAATATTTTCGGGACAAACTATTATTTGAAACCAGAATAATGAAATCTCCGGAATCACGAGTTTACGCCCATAATGTAAATGGCTTGCCAGAACGGGCAACCAGGTAGGGTGGGCTGGGCTCTGAGTTTGACTCTGAGGTAGGGTGGCGTGGGCTCTAAGTTTGACTGTAAAGTAGGGTAGGCTGGGATCTAAGTTTGACTCTAAGGTAGGGTGGGCTGGGATCTAAGTTTGACTCTGAGGTAGGGTGGCGTGGGCTATATTTTTGACTGTAAGGTAGGGTAGGCTGGGATTTAAGTTTGACTCTAAGGTCGTGTGAGATGGGATCTTATTTTGACTTTAAGGTAGGGTGAGCTGGGATCTAAGTTTGACTCCGAGTTATGGTGGGCTTGGCTTCGAGGTTGACTCTGAAGTAAGATGGGCGGTGCTCTAAGTTTGACTCTGAGGTAGGGTAGACTGGGCTCTAAGTTTGACTCTGAGGTAGGGTGGGTGGGCTCTGAGGTTGATTTTGAGGTAGGATGGGCGGGGCTTTGAGGTTGATTATGATCTAGCTTGGATTTGAAAGGCCAGAGTGAACAGGTTGCAAAAGGGGACGCTGATCAGAGCGGGGCGTGGGCGAAGGGCTAGTGACAACAGTGGGGTATAGGCTGAAACGTCATCTCGATCCATCTTTAAGTAGCCGCATCGAGTCTTTATAATGGGATTGGCCATGTTAATATTTGATTATTTCTTTGTGTCCAAACTACTGGTTCGATTTCGATGGCATTTGGCACACATGATGCCAGTAATATTGGTACATATTCCACCACATATAGGTAATCTACCTGCATGCATGTAGTCACCGCATTTTTTAATAATTCGTATTAGGTTACAATTTGACCATCCAATTACTCAAAAAGTATAAATGTGAGGTAAAATCTGAAGCCACATTACCTTTGCGCCTACTCTGAAACAAACAGCGGATCTCTAGACCCAATATTAACGGAGAAACATGTTTTGTAACCTTGACCTTGACCTTGCTGTGACCTTGACCTCGGATGCGTGACCTAGACCGATGTAGCACTTCGCGCACAAATAATAATGTCATGTTGCACGCAAGGTTTTGTTTGTCTGACTTGTCCCCTTTATGGAGCAATTGAGGAGACCATCTTCCCGCCAAAATGCTCCCGTAGGGACACATGTTAAACTTTAGGAATTTTTTGCAGAAACAATTATTCAGGTGATTTGCAAAATCGTAGATTCTCGTCTTAACAATGAATTTGTATTAAGCAAGTTAGTGTCTAATGTCATTAGATGCTGTATGTTGAAGGTTTGTTTACATATTTCATTAAATGGATCAAAGTCAAGTTTAAGCAGTGTGAATTGATGTGCGTATGAAGTGGAAAGGAACGTCTTTAACGACCAGACCAGACCAGACGAACCGAACGTGCCTTGTGTTCTGCTTATTTCCTTGTCTAGACAAGCCCACTAGTATTTGCCGCAATATTCGTATCATGTTACGAGCCATATAGAAATATCAGTCCTTCTGGAACTCCTGATATTAATTATTGCGTAATTGTCTATGGTAAAACAAATGATATATGTGTATAGCGATATGAGATAATATCTAATGACTGAGAGCAGTCCATATTTCTCTCTTGAGGAGCGTCCCCATATCAGCGAGAAATGTTGTTAGGTTAAATGCATCCAAACCTTCATGTTACCACTTCATCTTTTGAGATAAAACTACCCTTTACGCATGGCTCGTGGTGACCCTTGACCTACAGTAGATTCAACAGACGGTTAGCGTAACGTATACATACTGTAGTTAAGAGACGACTGGGTAACGAATTCCGCAGGGTCCCTCGGGAGATCTCTTCAAGTTTCGTTGATTTGATGTGTGTGCAGGACGACGTAATTATAACGAGCGTCGATCTCAGACCGTCACGGAATACGCAACACTCTCCCATGCCACTTACAGACGAACCCCGGGCGTCCCGATGCCGTCAATATTAAGGGCGCCGTTCACTGTGGTTACCAACATTTGACCGGTGGGTGGAGGACAGATCAGCAGCACGGTGTGGTGACCCCAGGTGACGTCATGGCGGTGGCTTGTCATCAGGTCTTCCCCATCCTTGTAGTGTGGCTCCTGGTACAGCTGACATACAATGGATCGGATGCGATGGGTAAGCTTGGCGGCTCTCACTCGAGCCATGGGAGGGTGGAGATGACTAATGGGCGGGGTCGGAGGCTAAGGTCGTAATGTGGAGGGCTGGCTTCTGAGGAGGGGTCGGGTATGACAGCACATCAGGCTCACCTTTAATTATTTAAGCGGTACCCCTTAATTATTTAAGCCATACCCCTTAAATATTAATTGTACCCAATCACAGAACGCGTTTCATTCAATGCTGTCTGTTAATTGAAACACCGGAAATTTCGGCTCAGTGGGTTTTGAAAGAGCAAGCGGGGAGCGAAGCAGTGCATGGCCGCTTCACTGCTTCAGATTTTTGAACAGCTCACACATATATCATCAAATATCAGTCGTGTCTTCTTTTATGTATAGATATTTGATTTTTATTTTTTATATAAAAAATTGCCCCTGAAAAAAGGGGATATACTGTATATTCTGCTTCAATAGTAGCTATGCCATTGTGCTTATCCATATAGAATTATATATATCAAAAATATAATATACATGGAATATATAGATCTATAGACTAATCATGTCTTGTATATCTCTACAGTTATCACGTTATAATAATAAACTTCTTTATTACATGCTTCAGTTGACTGGGCCATAGTATGTATTGATTAAGGTATTTTATTGATAAAACCTCTCCGGAAATCATATTGCACCTCTAATAATTTATTTCCAAGTATATTTCTTCAGTATGTAGATATGCAAATTGCAAATGTTGTAATATGACGATTAATAATTCAAGCATTGTGGAAATAAACATTTTACCAGGTTTTATATTTCTGGATTACATGACATAAACTATAATGTATGAAATTATTTGCACTTGCATTTTTAACCACTTTATTCCTTGATTGTTCGACTTCCAGCAAAGTAACCATATATTTTCCAACTGGCAGTCTTGCATCTGAGCTATTACATGTTGCCAAACCTAGTTTATTATAAGAACATTCTTTACCAAGTTACTATCATTTATTGAATATCTAATGGTGGGTAATCAGACCAGTGTCCCAAATGTAACAAAGTGTTCAATTTCTTCACAAATTCTTTTTTTGGGTGAAAATGTGCTCACAAAGTATGATCAGTTGTTGTGAGTCACTGGAAGTATGATCAATAAAAAGTAATTATTAGCATAACAGATTCATTAGAAAAGTTATTAATATGTTAATATTAAGTATGCCCATTGCTACATTCATTAAGGTATGCAATATAGAAGTTCAAGAATGTACCGCTAATCTTTTTTTTAGCATGACTTATCTATGTGTGTTCTCTGTCTCATTTCAATATTATTTCTATGTATGTGCTTAATTGTCCATGGCAAATATTAGCAACAACAACAAAAATTATAACATTCAGTTGTTGTATTCCTTCATATTAAAATTTTCAAGAAAGTATCTTTTTTATGCATAACTTACTAATCTGTTGATGGCAATGTTACTTTTTATAATCATTTGCATTATTACGCTTTGACTAGAGGCAGTTTACTTGGAATATATATTATAAATATTATTTGATGTTATTTAGCAAATGGAGTGAAAGAAATAACAGTATTTGAGTTCAGATGGTTGAACTCAGCACATGCCAAACTTTCTGAAGATCTGTATTTCAGTCATAGATGCATCTTTGTCTATTTTATCTCAAACAAAGCAACAAAGTTATGTGTCTGTCTATTTGATTAATATTGAAAAAATATCTATCATTTTTATGAGTTAACTTTGTGTATATTGTACAATGGGCCTAAGGCCATATGTATCAATAAAGTATCTTGTTCATTGTTGTACCTCCTTTGTTATTTTCTGATTTCACGTATACCTACTGGTAGTACATTTAGCTTGATAACCTAATCAGGATGTTTGAATTTAATGTTAAATTTTATATATACCGAAGAATGTTAAATCTACATTTCTTTTGTAAATAATATACATCTGATAGATGTATATACATATTTATTGATAGATACAATTTAGGATTAATGCACTCACAGTTTACTGAACTTTATCAGTTCATGTTCAAGAATACTCAATTTACGGTTAGAAATATTCTTGCTAAAAATACTTCCAAGTGTATAAGTTAATAGCCGTGCTGGTTCTGAGCCACCACTGAAGATTCCATATTTAGACTAATTATCTTGGTAATTTTCTGACATTTAGGGGTCAAAAATCTGTGTCTGTCACTTTTTTAAATCTTCAGTGTCAAATTTGGGGGTCCATGTCCAATGCCGATTTTTCAAATATACCTGTGTCGCATGTTGCCATTTATCCCTTCCTGACCCCTACAATATTTGTACCTGCATGCACCGTGGTCGGAAATATTTTCAGTTGAAAAAGACGACTGTTTACTTTTTCGCAGTATTTTTTTGGGGCGAGTTTGACAGGGAATTACTTTTCACAATGGGTCAATCAGATGCATCTGAACCAACTCTATCCCCCCCACGACTTTAGCCCAATTGCACTTGATCTGTTGCCAGTGTGATACAGATATGTCCGCAGCTTGGTTTCCCCCCGTATCGGGAACGCTAACGGTTCTTGAACGCAGACGACCCTAGCGCACTCTAGCGTTGGTTCATGACAGCACATTGGTCAGAATTAAGAGGTCGGTTAAGGGGTATCCCTTAAATAATTAAAGCGGTACGCTCAATTATTTAAGCGATACCCCTTAAATATTCAAGCGATACCCGTTAAATAATTAAGCGGTACCCCTTAAATAATTAAGGGATACCCCTTAAATAATTAAGGGATACCCCTTAACATTCAGGGATACCCCTCTACTTTAAGCGATACCCCTAAATATTTAAGGGGTATGGCTTAGATAATTAAGGGGTACCCCTTAAATAATTAAAGGTGAGCCTGATGTGCTGTCATAGTCGGGGCGAAAGGTAAGGTTCGAAGGGCCAAGGCGACAAGGGTATATGGGGGAGACGCAGGTTAGGGCGGGGCGAGGAGGAAGGCTCAAAAGACCAGGGACATCCAAGGTACATGGAGGACGGGTCGAGGAGGTACAAAGGGGACGCTGATTGGGGAGGGGCGAGGGGATGGCTTAGCGGGCCAGAGTGACCAGCTTACACAGGGGGCGCTGATTAGGGCGGGATGAAGGCGGAAGGCATGAAGGGCCAGGGTGACCAGGTTACAAAGAAGACACTGATTAGGGCGGGGCGAGGGGGAGGCTTGAAGGACCAGGGTGACCAGGGTACAAAGCGAACGCTGATTAGGCTGGGGAGAAGAGGAAAGCATGAAGGGCCAGGGTGACCAGGGTACAAAAGGGACGCTGATTAGGGCGGGGCGAGGGGGGAAGGCATAAAGGGCCAGGGTGACCAGGGTACAAAGGGGAAGCTGATGAGGGTGGGATGAAGGGGAAGGCGTGAATGGTCAGGGTGACCAGGGTACAAAGGGGACGCTGATGAGGGCGTGGGGAGGTGGAAGGCATGAAGGGCCAGGGTGACCTGGGTACAAAGTGGACGCTGATTATGGCGGGGGGAGGGGGAAGGCATGAAGGGTCAGGGTGACCAGGGTACAAAGTGGACGCTGATTAAGGCGGGGGGAGGGGGAAGGCATGAAGGGTCAGGGTGACCAGGGTACAAAGGGGACGCTGATTAGAGCGGGGGGAGATGGAAGGCATGAAGGGCCAGGGTGACCAGGGTACAAAGGGGACGCTGATTAGGGCGGGGGGAGGGGGAAGGCATGAAAGGTCAGGGTGACCAGGGTCCAAAGGGGACGCTGATGAGGGCCGGGCGAGGGGGGAAGGCATAAAGGGCCAGGGTGACCAGGGTACAAAAGGGACGCTGATTAGGGCGGGGGGAGGGAGAAGGCATGAAGGGTCAGGGTGACCAGGGTACAAAGTGGACGCTGATTAGGGCGGGATGAGGGGGAAGGCATGAAGGGCCAGGGTGACCTGGGTACAAAGAGGACGCTGATTAGTGTGGGGCGAAGGGGAAGGCATGAATGGCCAAGATGACCAGGCTACAAAGCGGACGCTGATTATGGTGGGTCGAAGGAGAAGACTTGTAGGGCCAGGGTGACAGGAATGTATGGGAGAGATGCTGATTAGGGCACAGCGATGGGGAAGGCTCAGCAGACCAGGGACAACCAGGGTGCATGGAGGACGTGGATTAGGGCGGAGCGAGGGGTGAGGCTCAACGGGTCAGAGTGACCCGGATGGCAAGGACGACGTTGGCTTATGTACCCATGTGCTTATAACACACGCTTCGGAAAAGAGCGCTGCCCTTTGAAAACAACACCTTTCATGGCAGGCCACCACCCCTTTTTCATTTAATATCGCCCCATCGTCTCTTTCGTGGGTGAAAAAACTGCCATGTGTTAAACCCTATAATCATGTAAGCTGGGTGTTGATGATGATGCTTGCCCACAGGATACAGTTTGTCGCGGTGCAGCAGATACACGCTGCAACTGCCTTATACAGTGGCGGCACAGGGCTCTGTCACCGTCCAGTGGTGTCTCGACCTCTGGGCCAAAAACAACCCGCCTTACCCCTACGGCGCACTCAGGGTCAGTCTACCATGATAAGTATTCATTATAGTAATCAGTGTATTTTAAGTAATATCTGATATTGTTAAAGCCAAGGAAGCGTATAAAGGTTTCAACAATAAACCACATAATCCCCAAAATTCGCCCACTCATATTCTTGCTCTAAGGCAAAGTTCGTAGACACTGACGATGTATGTCCCAATTCTTGTCGGTGAGATCAGGTACAACGTGTAACTGAGGAGATTTCGCATGTGTTGTCGGGCAGAACAGGGTTGCATCATATGCACTGATATGTGCGGCCAGTTTTATATGAAATTGCGGATCAACATCATTTAGAACCATGTTAAAATACCCCCCGTCCACCCTTTACGCGCCGCCACACTACATCCACCTACACACACGTCATGTAATGCAGTGCTAGGGATTGTTTGTTTAAGGTATCTAATTCATTAATGTTTTAACAGATTACATAACGTTACTTTTCAATCCTGTATTGATGTTTTATTTTGTCACAGCGCTTCGGGAACAATCACGGAAATTCCGCGTGTTACTGTGTGGGTCTCATCCCGAGCTATAGCGTTGCCTACTGCAGCAGACGCTGTGGCCCTGGAGGTAGTCTGCAGTGTGGGGGGCAGAGCGGTGGCCACAGTTACATCAGTGTGTATCAAGGTAGGCCATAACCACCATTACACAGCTGGATCAATAGGCTTTAAACTAACCGAACACTACTCAAACCTAAAGTTAAGTAGAAACTGGACAATTATTTGTTTCCGGCAAAAAATAAAATAAAATCTGTCGTTAATGCATGTTTAAAACTAGGAATTGGTAGGATGTCTGTTATCCTTCAGTTTAATGTGTGCCTTTACGAGTAATCGGAAGATTACTCCATGTGGCCCCACGGGCTAGCATGTTTTTATGCTTACATGTTGTAATAGACTCTTTAAGTAAATTTTTTAGAGCAAAGATTCCTTGATCTTTGCTTTAATTATGATGACAGGCTGATAATCTGGTAAGTCACAAATCGTAACCATCAAATAAACGTCAAATTGCACTACTGCGAATTTTTAGCTGTATATGGTAATAGCCTAAATTGCGAATAATTATGTAATTCCTACCAAAATATGGGTACACATTTTGGGAATTGTCTTAATTGATGTGCGGCCAATACGTTTGACTGAATACCGCCAAAGATAACACCCCTTGTCCGGTGCCTCCAATGTGGAGGTGTATGGCGGTCTTGCGGGCCGTACAAATATTCCAAAATAACGACACGATCCGCACGGCACCTTGCAATATTTGTCAACGCAGCCTATAAGCAGGCAATGCTTATATTGGGCATCTCATGCATCAGATGGTGACATATGTAGGTCAAACATCAAAGTCGTAGGTGATTAAAACATATTTCGGTCTTTAACTTCGTTAACGCAATTGCTGAGGCTTGGTTATTTGACTCCTTTATAACTGATGTGACGAAATGGGAAAATCCAGCACCCCGAACTTCAGTATGCTAAGGAAAACTACAGGCCAGTAAGTGTTCTCCCCTGTATCTCCAAGATATATGAACAAATATTGTGTGACCAGCTTATGTCCTTTATGGAACCCAGGTTATCACCCAGACTATCCGGGTTTAGAAAGGGACACAGCTGTCAAAGCCTACTGATACGCTTAGTTGAAGACTCCAAAAATGCATTAGATAATAATCAAGTTATGGGAGCTATACTAATGGATCTCTCAAAAGCATTCGATTTTCTTCCACACAGATTATTGATTACCAAGATGAACGCTTATGGCATAAGTAAACAATCATGTACGCTAGTTGCAAGCTATCTCACGAACCGCAAACAGAGGGTAAAACTAGGACATAATCGGAGCGAGTGGCTTATCCTCAAGAAAGGAGCACCACAGGGATCTGTTTTGGGTCCACATCTGTATAATGTATTTACGAATGACCTGCTTGTATCCACCGCACGGGAAACCGATAAGTATAATTATGCTGATGATAATACTGTGGCGGCTTAAGGTAAGGAGTTTAACAAGGTTAAAGTAACTCTAGAGAAGGCGTTATCGGAGATAACAACGTGGTTCGCCGACAATTACATGAAAGCGAACCCAAGTAAGTACCAGGCAATCGTGTTTGAAAAGAGAAACGAATTAAGTCAGCACAGATCGTTTTCGATTTCTGGAACAGAACTGGCAGCACAACAGGAAGTAACATTACTAGGTATTCAACTGGACGCTAGGTTAACTTTCGGCAACCATATATCAAGTTTATGCAAGAAGGCTGGAAAAAGTCTCAATGTTTTAGCTAGAGTTTCTAAATCAATGGATGTTGATAGCAAACTTACGTTATTTCATTCTTTTATTCTTTCCCATTTTAATTATTGTCCCGTTGAATGGCATTTTTGTGATATGAACAATATGCGTAAGATTGAAAAGATACAGGGGCGGGCATTGAGGTATGTGTTTAATGACTTTAGATCAGAATACGCAGAGTTGAGGAAGAGAGCGGGTAGACCGTTGCTATATGTTGAACGATTGCGCTGCATATCATTAGAAGTTTACAAGAGTATCAACAAGATTAGGCCTAGTTATCTTCATGACATGTATAACGTGAAGGAAAACAATTACATTTTAAAAAAATGGGCCAAATATAGGTATGCCACGCGTTAAGACAACAGCTTATGACCATAATTCATTGAAGTATCAAGGTAGCAAGCTATGGAACATGCTCAACAAGGAAACGAAGTTAGCCAACTCTGCCAAGGAATTTAAAACAACGCTGTCGTCTTCGGATGTGTTCTTGTGTCACTGTAATTCGTGCACATAATGTAACATAACTAATGGGTAAGGTTTTATGAGATGCAAAGGTTGTTATATTTTCATTGTCATATGTACATATATCTCATCCGCTCATGTCATTTTATCATTGTCGGTCAATAGCACGTGTGCTAATGTTCATTGTTGACTTTTACATACCGACGTTAAATAAAACTTTATCTTATCTTATCTTATCTTATGCTGAATCTGAATCAGTACCGCCTTTTTGGTAAATTATGGTAAATAATATAACTTTTTTGTTATGAGTTATATGTATATATAGACGCGTTGAAACGGGTAATTATCATAACCACTGTAAAAGGTGTTGGGCACGACCAACAAACACATTTTCAAACATATGGCGTCCAGGGATGTGACGTCAAAGTCATTTGTCGTAGGCCGGCAAAGTACCCCTGACGAGTCTTGTTATAGTGATAACCGGGTGCTGTGTGATTTAGCCGTCTGTTCCTGTCCGCCTTGGTTTCAGAGCCAAGATGGTTGTAGGTTCTATATACAAGACGCTTTAACCAATTCTGGTCATTTGGCGTCAATGTGAGGAGAAAGGGAATAGCGGAGCCATGTCCCCGGGGTAACCCCCTCCTTTTTGGGAACAAAGACATGGGATCGGACATGACCATAACGGGGTTCGAACCACCGATTAATTTGTCATGAGGCTCAATGCGAGCGCTCTAACCCACTGAGCTATCGGGGGGCCCTTCAGAGCTAAGCATGTGGGTGGGTTGCCAGAGGCTACAAAGGCGATGTTTGCCAAACATCAGAATGTCATATGTACTCGATATGTTATAGTTTGGTTTCGTTACGGTAGTCTCACGGTTGTGTCTGCCGCCACGGAGTTAGACGTCATGATTCATGTTTAGGAATGAAATCGTTAGAGCTATGATTATGTCAGCTACTGCAAGTTTCCAAACAAAACACTCACCACTTATTAAAAATGATACAGGAAACATGGAAACATGCTTCAGGCGATGTGAAGCAAAGTTGTGGTTTCTTGTGGACCTGTAGCAAGAGTGTGTTTCAGCGCGGGGAAGAGGTCGTCAAAAATGTTCTTCTAATCTATATAATTATTTTACTTCACAAAGCTACAAGGGCGTCTTTCATGGTTCATCTCACATGTTTCCTGATTATCCCTCAAAATTAGTTCCGTTTATCTCCCCAGGCGCGCACGTAGTTTGCAAGATACTTTGCCTTCGGCCTTAAGCTCGGACAGTGGACGCTCATTTCAGATATAAACGAATGCGATGATAATAATGGTGGCTGTATCCAGATGTGTGTCAACTCCCCGGGCAGCTTCACCTGTCAGTGTCGGGAGGGTTACACCAAGATTGGTACTTTATGCACAGGTGGGTAAGAAACTTTGCTGTCTTTGCATTACTATTTGATACCATTGTGCCATAAATGCGGCCATGTAGCTGGGTCAGGGTAGTTTATAACTGAAATCACAAATTTAAACAGCTATAACAAGATTGGTACTTTATGCATGGGTGGGTCAGAAACGTTGCTGTCTTTGAATTAAAGTTGGGTTATAAATCAGGCCATCAATGCGACCTTTCAGTTTGCTCAGTGAATCTCGTGCGACGATTCATGTTGATGTCCAGGTAGTGTGGTGTCAATGTTTTGTGGCTGTATACACATGTACTGTAGATTGTAACGTTGCCGACCTGGCGATTGAAATTGTGGAGAAAATACGTGGCCATGTACAGTGACTATTTATGGTATGTAGACCATGCTGCCTTGAGACTGCCATTATTATTCACAACGCACTGTAGTCAGCACTATGGTATACATAATCCTACGTATAGTAACTGAGGCACTTTATTATATATGATCTTTATTCATGGCTGGCTAACATGTATCGACGGGGAAGATTTAAAGTTACATTGCTGTTATACTGACTATGTTGTTTGTTTCAGATATTGATGAATGCACCACCGACAATGGCGGGTGTGACCACACTTGTACCAACACTCCTGGTGGCTACAGCTGTTCATGCCGGGAGGGATATCTCTCAGACAACACCACGTGTACAGGTATGTAGCTTCTGGGATCCATGCCCGACATATATCTTCATGGTAGATAGCAGATGTTTTCTCGCATTTTAAATAATGAAGAAGCATTCAGGAAGATAATACAACGAAAATGAATAATACAACGACTGAATATGATCTACATTTTAAAGTATTGTTTTGAAGTCATCCTGTTGTCTAAACTGTACATTAATTTTCAAGAATGTACTGTTTTAGCGAAATGATAACATTGAGATTGACTCAACGAGACCAAACTTTATTCCAGTTGAACAATGTTACGAAACCTACACTCGCAGTCCATGCCAATCAATCTATAAGTGAGCTTCTGTAAGTCGAGTAGATAACGAAATCCAATTTCAGAAACTGAAATTGAGATCATATATACATGATACATGACATATTTCCTTATATCCTTCAGTAATCACCCTAGAACTCATATTTCTTCTTGTGAACCCCACAACATTTATTTGGCAAAGCGTATACTATCCATCAACAAGCCTACCATTTGTTACAATTATGCATTTCGTGGGTTCTAAGATGGAAGATGGACCGGCCTTTTGTCAGCTATTTTATTGCTTTCGGGAGCGAGAGATGCAATGTACATTTTAAAAGGACTATTGTTTATGCCACGGGAACAGGTTAGGCTTACAATACTTTAAGTCAGAGAAT
Source organism: Arenicola marina (assembly GCA_964019135.1). NCBI lineage: Eukaryota > Metazoa > Annelida > Polychaeta > Arenicolidae > Arenicola > Arenicola marina. The sequence continues at coordinate 12,747,285 of OZ025255.1, forward strand.
ACCCTTGTAAACATGTTTTTTTTCAAGAATACTACTGTTACATGGTCATTCACCTTAACCAAACCGTTACAAATATAGACGAGTGCGCAGACCCAAGACTCCACAGTTGCCCTCCCACTGACAGATGTCGGAACACGAATGGAAGTTTTGAGTGTCTCCATCCAGCGGCGACCACGACTTTAGCCAGCGTCGTCACGGGTGAGACATGTTGTGACATCATTGTACACAAACAAGATACACTGACTCCTGGCTAGCATCCTTAACCTATTGGGCAATACTATTGGTGTTGTGTAACAAACGCTTGCATCCACAACCTTGGTTGCGTGAACAGAGAATTGTAGAGGGTAACCGCTATTTCCGTCGTTCTGCCGTTTGTCCTTTTCACTCTTTGCATGTCAACTGTATCATTGACATCCCCCCATCAGCTAATATTACCCTTCGACGGTAAAATAACCCAGAAGTTAAGCTGTGACGTACTTAAATGTTAATGTGTATCTTCCGCAGATATCGACGAGTGCCATGACTCTCCTTGTGATCAATTCTGTCATTACGTCAATGGCGGCTTCAGGTGTTATTGTGAACCAGGCTGGGCGATAATGGAGGGCAACGTGACCTGTACAGGTTAGTTTCACAATGGGCATTATTGAGGCATTAATGCAATTAGTAGAAGTATATTGGTTAAAACCGTGCACCAAATCTGTACCGTGCAACGATTTAAGGCCAAACATGTCGTTAAACCCCAGGCAAGTCGTCAAATCAGGGATATTCACTCAGTCCATACCGTGGCACATCCAGTCCATGCTGATCTTGCATTACCATATTAAACAACCAATGTCGTTCTAAAGCTTTCCTTGACGTCCAGTGATCAAAATGAGAATGCCCTCCTAATTTCTAATGACTTTGTAGTATTTATCAGCGGTAATACCAAATACCATTTCAGAAATCGAGGGCTTCAATAGCCGATCGTCTACCACGCCGCCTGTCTGGATGTACGCCGTGCTCGGCTTTCTCGTGGCTGTTGTCATGGCAATGACCGTCGTCATCGTCTTGGGGTGGCGATGTCTGGTGAACAGAAACAACATGGCTAACCGCCCTACTTCGTCCCTCCCTGTCGATCCTCATCCGGGTTATGAGGGACCCGCCTCCACCAGTCCGGCTGCCGTCTCCCGAGAGGAGAGACCCACAGACCCCGAGGCGTCTGCCGCACCGACCGACTCACAATACGAACATATCAAGATTTATACCAACTCGGATGCTGGACAGGGTGTCTACGAGAAGGTGCAATAGTTAAAGCATTCTTAGCGAAACCGTTCACAGATTTGAGGGGTTTATATATAAAATACATTAACAATCAATTCCTGGTCAATATACTGGGGTATACTTGCCATATATTCTACAGCAACACTCCTCGTAGGTCTGCGCTGGGGTAACCCAACTGGTACACAAACTACTGCTTGATGTCGAAAAAGTATCATTTGGTAGCCGAGTAAAAGACATCGTGTGTACATTCGTACATTGCATTGGTAATGGCGCTGGTTTGTCCTGTTAACTATTAATTCCAAGGATGCATGGGTTGATCCAGATATCTCCTGATATATAGAATATCCGAGTAAAAGAAATATCCTGCGTATATTTGTAAATTGGGCTGGTAATTGCGTTGGTTTGTCTCGTTAATTATTGACATCAAGGATGCCTGGGTTGATACAAATATCTTCTGAAAATTATAATATCCGAGTAAACAACATATGGAGGGTATATGTGTAAGTTGCGTTGGTGTTTCTGTTAAATATTAACACATAGGATGCTTGTTTTGATCCAAATATCTCCCGATATAGATGATATCCGTGTAACAAAGATATGGGTATATATTTGTAAATTTCGTTGGTAATTGTGCTGGTTTGTTCTGTTAAATATTAACACATAGGATGCCTGGGATGATCCAGATATCTCCTGAGATACATAATATCCGAGTAAAAACACATCGGGTATACATTTGTAAATGGCTTCGGTAATTGCGTTGGTTTGACTGTTACACATTAACACCAAGGATGTCTGGGTTGGTCCAGATATCTTCTGAGGTCATGTCCGAGTAACGGACATATCGGCAACATCATCTATCTTTAAATTTCTTTGGTATTCACATATGTCATGGAACACCGTTAACTGGTCTCGATTTTGTGTCATTATGTTTGAATGTCAATTATTATTATTATTGAAAATGTTAATTATGCTGAAAATTAGTTATGGGTACGATGAACCCCAACGGATCAAATAAAGCCTTCAGAAGCGTTTTGTATACACTTTTGAAATCACGTTTTACCCTCCGGAGCGATAATGGCGACTGGGGCTCTGGCCCAGATCCAGCGGGGATGCATAATTAGCCTGCGCGCGCTGCGGGACACACTCGTCCCTGACCTGCGGTTGGGTTGCAGGGATCCCGCGTTAACTGACTCTGCTGGGATCCTGCCTTATATGACAAGCCTACTGAGCCACCGAGACTTAGCCTGGTGTCACGGGGTTTTACCACGTAAAGGGGGGTGCTGCACTCGCCCTCCACAAATGCAATTATGAAACATAATTGCGGTTATCATTTTTGAACCATCAAGTTCATTTAACTTGTCGCGTTCGAGGTCGCAGAGAGAATAGGCCTCAATTCTTTACCCATTTATATCTTATGCCTCTCGAATTATTTGCAGAATAGCTAAACCTGCCAAATTCCATCACAAACATGAAAAGGCGCCATCAATGTTCTTCAGGTAAACACCGCGATAGAGGCTCTTACTATTGGTTGAAGAGGTGTTTCCGGGCATTATAGGGTGATCACATCTAAACGGAGACGCTGATTATGGCGGGGCGAGAGGAGAAGCGTGAAGGGCCGGGGTTACCAGGGTACAAAGAGGACGTTGATCAGGGCGGGACGAGAGGAGAAGCGTGAAGGGCCGGGGTTACCAGGGTACAAAGAGGACGTTGATCAGGGCGGGACGAGAGGAGAAGCGTGAAGGGCCGGGGTTACCAGGGTACAAAGGGGACGTTGATCAGGGCGGGACGAGAGGAGAAGCGTGAAGGGCCGGGGTTAACAGGGTACAAAGGGGACGCTGGTTAGGGCGGGGCGAGAGGAGAAGCGTGAAGGGCCGGGGTTACCAGGGTACAAAGGGGACGTTGATCAGGGCGGGACGAGAGGAGAAGCGTGAAGGGCTAGGGTTACCAGGGTACAAAGAGGACGTTGATCAGGGCGGGACGAGAGGAGAAGCGTGAAGGGCCGGGGTTACCAGGGTACAAAGGGGACGTTGATCAGGGCAGGACGAGAGGAGAAGCGTGAAGGGCCGGGGTGACCAGGGTACAAAGAGGACGTTGATCAGGGCGGGACGAGAGGAGAAGCGTGAAGGGCCGGGGTTACCAGGGTACAAAGGGGACGCTGGTTAGGGCGGGGCGAGAGGAGAAGCCTGAAGGGCCGGGATTACCAGGGTACAAAGGGGACGCTGGTTAGGGCGGGGCGAGGGGAGAAGCGTGAAGGGCCGGGGTGACCAGGGTACAAAGAGGACGTTGATCAGGGCGGGGCGAGGGGAGAAGCGTGAAGGGCCGGGGTTACCAGGGTACAAAGGGGACGCTGGTTAGGGCGGGGCGAGAGGAGAAGCCTGAAGGGCCGGGATTACCAGGGTACAAAGGGGACGCTGATTAGGGCGGGGCGAGGGGAGAAGCGTGAAGGGCCAGGGTGACCAGGGTACAAAGGGGACGCTGATTAGGGCGGGGCGAGGGGAGAAGCGTGAAGGGCCGGGGTTACCAGGGTACAAAGGGGACGCTGGTTAGGGCGGGGCGAGAGGAGAAGCGTGAAGGGCCGGGGTTACCAGGGTACAAAGGGGACGCTGATTAGGGCGGGGCGAGGGGAGAAGCGTGAAGGGCCAGGGTGACCAGGGTACAAAGGGGACGCTGATTAGGGTGGGGCGAGGTGGGGGGGGGGGGCGTGAAGGGCCAGAGTTACCAGGGTACAAAGGGGACGCTGATTAGGGCGGGGCGAGGGGAGAAGCGTGAAGGGCCAGGGTGACCAGGGTACAAAGGGGACGCTGATTAGGGCGGGGCGAGGGGAGAAGCGTGTAGGACCATGGTGACCGGGGTACAAAGGGGACGCTGATTAGGGTGCCACTCGGTGGGGGGGGGGCATGAAGGGCCAGCGTTACCAGGGTACAAAGGGGACGCTGATTAGGGTAGGACGAGGTGGGGGGGGGGCGTGAAGGTCCAAGGAGACCAGGGTACAAAGGGGACGCTGATTAGGGTGGGACGAGGTGGGGGGGCGGGGGGGGGCGGCTGAAGGGCCAGGGTGACCAGGGGACAAAGGGGACGCTGATTAGGGCGGGGCGATGGGAGAAGCGTGAAGGGCAAGGGTGACCAGGGGACAAAGGGGACGCTGATTAGGGCGGGGCGAGGGGAGAAGCGTGTAGGGCCATGGTGACCGGGGTACAAAGGGGACGCTGGTTATGGCGGGGCGAGGGCAGAAGCGTGAAGGGCCAGGGTGACCAGGGTACAAAGGGGACTCTGATTAGGGCGGGGCGAGGGGGGAAGGCATGAAGGGCAATGGTGACCAGGGTACAAAGAGGACGCTGATTAGGGTGGGACGAAGGGGGAAGCCATGAAAGGCCAGGGTGACCAGGGTACAAAGGGGACGCTGATTAGGGCGCGGCGAGGGGGGAGGCATGAAGGGCCAGGGTGACCAGGGTACAAAGGGGACGCTGATTAGGGTGGGACGAGGAGGGGGGGGGGCGGGGGGGGGCTGAAGGGCCAGGGTGACCAGGGGACAAAGGGGACGCTGATTAGGGCGGGCGAGGGGGGAGGCATGAAGGGCCAGGGTGACCAGGTTACAAAGGCGACGCTGATTAGGCTGGGACGAGGGGGGCATCTTGAAGGGCCAGGGTAACCAGGGTACAAAGGGGACGCTGATTAGGGTGAGGCGAGGGGGAAGGCATGAAGGGCCAGGGTGACCAGGGTACAAAGGGCACGCTGATTAGGGTGGGACGAGGTGGGGGGGCGGGGGGGGGGGGGGCTGAAGGGCCAGGGTGACCAGGGGACAAAGGGGACGCTGATTAGGGCGGGGCGAGGGGGGAGGCATGAAGGGCCAGGGTGACCAGGTTACAAAGGCGACGCTGATTAGGCTGGGACGAGGGGGGCATCTTGAAGGGCCAGGGTAACCAGGGTACAAAGGGGACGCTGATTAAGGTGAGGCGAGGGGGAAGGCATGAAGGGCCAGGGTGACCAGGGTACAAAGGGGACGCTGATTAGGGCGGCATGAAGGCGGAAGGCATGAAGGGTCAGGGTGACCAGGAGGCTAAGGAGGGCGTTTGATGATGTGGAAGACCCGGTCACGGTAATATCAGATTCAGATTCAGACAACCACAACAACCACAACAACCACGTCCATGCCACTCAATAATACGTTTGCAACGTTATTAAAAGTAGCGATATACAATCAATACTAATTCAATACATTGTCAGATACATTTTTACAAAAATAGAATACGTATCGAGATAAAGCAAAGAAAAACAACACTGCATTTATGGTAAAAATATCTACGCCAACCGATTACAAATATAGCAGTTACGCAAGTTACAATAAATCTGGTAGTTTTCTATAGCCTTATGTTTCACATACTTTACAAAACTGTCTAGACTGTGGGTATATATTTTGTTTGGGATAATTGGTGGTTCGACATTGAGTGTTGATATGACGCTGATATATCGAAGCCAACCTTAGCACCGAATGCTTATCTATTGACAAATAACATATGGATCGGCATTATACAATTTGGTGCAGACATATACAAGCAGTTAAATGTTGCAGGTTTGTCAAAAGACTTCATTAAATGCGTCAAAGTCATGTTGGTAGTGGTATGCAGCGATGTGAAATAGTAAGAAAACACTTTTAACGACAAAGCGAATGTGAAGTGTGTTTTTGCTCACTTAATGGTCCGGACAAGCCAGTGAGTATGTGACACATTATTAGTATCATCATAGGAGGCAGATATAAATATCAGACACTGTGGAACAAATGAAAAATATATCGAAAGTAATACATCCACCATGTATCTAATGGTTGAGAGCAGTACATATATTTATCTGCTGCAACTTCGCAACGCGGAGATAAAGGTGTATCGCAGCGAGAAGGGGGCATTAGGCGCTCCTATACGTTCCTTTAAACGTCCGTAACATCGTCACCACACACACGGATGTGAATCACTTTAAGACAATACTACCCATCACGCGCTGCTCGTAGCTGACATATCGTGAGGACCTTTGACCTCGGCCCCGCGTGATCGCTCAGGCGTGGCCGATGCTGGTTGGTTGCCAGCTCACCCTGGCGGGGTAGGCTGAGGTGAGTGGCCCACTTTTATTTAGGAAGTGATGGCGAAACTACACCATAGTCAACATAGGGTTAGTATTGTACATGCATACTGTAGTGTAGACACGATAAAGTGACAGCTTCAGAAGATTCTGTACCACAGTGCCAATTATTTATCCACATGTCGTCGACTTCACTTGTGTTAAGCAGTACGACTTGTCAGTGACGAGCATTATTAGACAGTCTAGGAAGGCGTGATACTCTCCCGGACGGCCTTCAGCAGAACCTCAGGCACTCCGATGCCGTCATTATTCAGGGTGCCAGTCACTGTGGTTACCAGCCGGTTGGACTAGGACTGATCAGCAGCCTGTACGCTTGGTCTGGTGACCCCCGGTGACGTCATGGCGGTGGCTGGGCATCAGGTCTTCCCCGTCCTTGTACTGTGGCTCCTGGTACAGCTGACACACAGTAGAACGGATGCGATGGGTAAGTTTTGCGGCTTTCACTCGAGCCATGGGAGGGTGGAGACGACTAATGGGCGGGGTCGGACGCTAAGGTCGTAATGTGGAGGGGTCGGGGCAAAAGGTAAGGTTCGAAGGGCCAGGGTGACAAGGGTACATGGGAGAGAAACCGGTTAGGGCGGGATGAGGAGGTAGGCTTAAAGGGTCATGGTAACCAAGGTACAAAGGGGACGCTGATTAGGGCGGGGCGAGGGGGAGGCATGAAGGGCCAAGGTGATCAGGGTACAAAGGGCACGCTGATTAGGGTGGGACGAGGGGGGAAGGCATGAAGGGCCAGGGTGACCAGGGTACAAAGGGGACGCTGATTAGGGCGGGACGAGGGGGGAAGGCATGAAGGGCCAGGGTGACCAGGGTACAAAGGAAACGCTGATTAGGGCGGGGCGAGGGAGAAGGCATGAAGGGCCAGAGTGACCAGGGTACAAAGGGACGCTGATTAGGGCGGGGCGAGGGGGGAAGGCATGAAGGGCCAGGGTGACCAGGGTACAAAGGGAACGCTGATTAGGGCGGGGCGAGGGGGGAAGGCATGAAGGGCCAGGGTGACAAGGGTACATGGGAGAGAAACCGGTTAGGGCGGGATGAGGAGGTAGGCTTGAAGGGTCATGGTAACCAAGGTACAAAGGGGACGCTGATTAGGGCGGGGCGAGGGGGAGGCATGAAGGGCCAAGGTGATCAGGGTACAAAGGGCACGCTGATTAGGGTGGGACGAGGGGGGAAGGCATGAAGGGCCAGGGTGACCAGGGTACAAAGGGGACGCTGATTAGGGCGGGACGAGGGGGGAAGGCATGAAGGGCCAGGGTGACCAGGGTACAAAGGAAACGCTGATTATGGCGGGGCGAGGGGGGAAGGCATGAAGGGCCAGGGTGACCAGGGTACAAAGGAAACGCTGATTAGGCCGGGGCGAGGGAGAAGGCATGAAGGGCCAGAGTGACCAGGGTACAAAGGGACGCTGATTAGGGCGGGGCGAGGGGGGAAGGCATGAAGGGCCAGGGTGACCAGGGTACAAAGGGAACGCTGATTAGGGCGGGGCGAGGGGGAAGGCATGAAGGGCCAGGGTGACCAGGGTACAAAGGGGACGCTGATTAGGGCGGGGCGAGGGGGAAAGTCATGAAGGGCCAGGGTGACCAGGGTACAAAGGGGACGCTGATTAGGGCGGGACGAGGGGGAAGGCATGAAGGGCCAGGGTGACCAGGGTACAAAGGGGACGCTGATTAGGGCGGGGCGAGGGGGGAAGGCATGTAGAGCCAGGGTGACCAGGGTACAAAGGGGACGCTGATTAGGGCGGGCGAGGGGGAAGGTTTGAAGGGCCAGGGTGACCAGGGTACAAAGGGGACGCTGATTAGGGCGGGGCGAGGGGGAAGGCTTAAAGGGACAGGATGACAAGGGTGAATAGGAGATACGCTGATTAGGGCACAGCGAGGGGGAAGCTTCATTAGACCAGGGACAATCAGGGTGCATGGAGGACGTGGATTAGGGCGGAGCGAGAGGTAAGGCTCAAAGGGTCAGGGTGACCCAGAGGGCAAGAACAACGTTGGCTTCTGTACCCATGTACGCTGTAAATATATGTTTAACCCACCCTTCGGAAAAGAGCGCTCTCCTTTTGAAACAACCCGCTTTATGGCAAACTACCATTCCTTTCTCATTTCATACCGCTCCATCGTCTCTTTTCGGGGTGAAAAGAACTCCCACGTTTTAAATCCTACAATGATGAATGTTAATGGTACTGCTTGCCCACAGGATACAGTTTGCTACGGTGTGGCTTATACGTGCTGCGAAAGCCTTATACAGTGGCGGCACAGGACTATGTCACCGTCCCGTGGTGTCTCGACCTCTGTGCCAGAAACAACCCGCCTTACCCCTACGGCGCACTCAGGGTCAGTCTACTATGACCAATATTCATTATAGTTCAGTGAATTTTAAGTCATATATGATATTGTGGAACGAAGGAACCGTATAATATCTTTTCAAAAAAACAAACACACAACCCAATCCCAAAAATCCGCCCACTAATTTCCTGCATTAAACGCTAAATTAAGGCAAGGGTCTTAGACATTGAAGACATTGTGTGTCGCAGTTGTCGGTGAGATCGCTTACAACGTTTAACTGAGGAAATATCGCGTTATATGTATATGTCTTATATGGCAGAGCATTATATGCACTGGGACTTCCATTCAGGCAGTCTGTCTGATTGGTTGGTTGGTTGGTTATTCAGGACGCTTTAACCACTTTTGGTCACATCGCGTCAATGGGAGAAGGAAGGGAGAGTGGAGCCATGTCCCCGGGGGTAACAGCCTACTCTTTACGAAGAACGACATGGGATCTACATCCTGTGACCACACAGACATGGCCTCAGCAGGGCTCGAACCCCCGATTCACTTGCCGTTAGGCTCTCAGGTGGCCAGAGCATTCAATGCGAGCGCGCTAGCCCACTGAGCTGTCGCGCTGATCCCGGCAGTCTGTCTGAAGTGAAAATACCCCCCCTCCCCCTTCACACACCGCCACCGTACATCCACAAACACACGTCATGTAGTGCAGTGTCAGCGATTATTTGTTTAGGTTTCTAAATGTTTCAACAGATTACACAACGTTATTTGCCAATCCTGTATTGATGTTTTATTTTGTCACAGCGCTTCGGGAACAATGACGGAAGTGCCGCGTGTTACTGTGTGACTGCTGCTGTCCCGAGCTGGGGCAATAGCTTCTGCACCAGACACTGTGGCTCTGGAGGTACTCTGCAGTGTGGGGGGCGGCGCAATGGCTACGATTACGTCAGTGTGTATCGAGGTAGGTCCCAACCACCATTATACAGATGAATCAATATAACTTATATCTACAGAACGCTACTCAAACCGAAGCTCAAGTAGAAACTTGCATTTTTTTCCAGCGAAAAGCTTCTTTTAGTTTAATCTGTGCCTTAATCGGAAGATTAGTGCATGCGGCCCCAATGGTTAGCATGTTTTTTTATGCTTACAGGTCTACATGTTGTAATAGACTCTTTAAGTAAGCACATTTTCTTAGAGAAAAGTTTTTTTCTGTTTTGAAATATGGTGAAAGGCTAATAATAAAACTTAAAGTCACAAATGGTAACCATCAAATAGACGTCAAATTATACTACTGCGCATTTTTCCTAAATTGTCTAAATTGCGAATAATGATGTAATTGCTACCAAAATAGTATGTATAGTATAGCATAGTATGTCTTTGGGGGAATGGTTTTCGTTGATGTTTTGACTGAAGGTCACCAAAGATAACATCGCTTGTCCGGTACCACCAATGTGGAGGAATATGGCCGTCTCAAAAAGACGACCCGGGCCTCACGGCACGGTGCAAGATTTGTCACTGTTAATGTTATATGCAATATTCGTCAATATATAAGCGGGGAATGCTTATGCTGGGGATCGAATACATCAGATGGTAACATATTTAGGCCAAAACGTCAAATTGTAAGAGATTAAAACATATTTCGGTCTTTAACTTCGTCAATATTTGATCTAGAAAGCTGCAAATTTGCTAAGCAAAATGTTTAAGGCTTGACAGTTTTAGACTCCTTTATAATTGATGCAACAAAATGGGTAAAGCCAGCACTACTAGCTTTAGCATGCTTACTATAAGTACCGCCGTTTTGGTAAAGTATGGTAAATTCCGTTCCTTTTACCGTTATTAGTTATGTTATGTAGACGCGGTGAAACGGATAACTATCATAATAATCCACGTACTAGATGGTCTCGGACCCGACCAACAAACACATTTTCAAACATGTGGCCTCAAAGGATGTGACGGGCATTGCACCCCTGATGAGCCTTTCCTAGTGTTACCCGGGGTGATTTAGGCCGTCTGTTCCTGTCCGCCAATGTCTCAGAGTCAAGATGGTTGTAGGTTGTATATACAGGATGCTTTACCAAATTCTGGTCACATGGCGTCAATGGTAGGATGAAGGGAAAAGCGGAGCCATGTCCCCGGGGTAACCCCCTACTTTTTGTGAAGAAAGACATGGGATCGGACAGGACCATAGCGGGGCTCGAACCACCGATCCACGTGTCATGAGGCTCAATGCGAGCGTTCTAACCCAATGAGCTATCGGGCGGCCCTTCAGAACCAAGAATGTAGGTGGCCAAATATCAGAATGTCATCTGTGCTCGATCTGTTTGGCCCTTGTGTAGCCTGGTTTGGTTTCGTTACGGTAGTCTCATAGTAGTATCTGCCGCCACGGAGTTAGACGTCATGATGCATGTCAAGAAATAAAATCGATAGAGCCATGATTTTGTCAGCGACTACAAGTTTCCTAACAAAACACTCACCACTTATTAAAAATTATAAGTAATGGAAAACGGGAACATAGTTTATTCGATGTGACGCAAAGTTGTGGTTTCTTGTGCAGCTGTAACAAGAATGTATTTCGGAGAAGGGGTGGTCTATAATCTGCTTCTAATTTGTATAGTAATTTCACTGCACAAAGCTGCAATTTCCTTCCTCATGTGGTTTATATCATATTCTGTAGCGAAATCTGCGTCGCGAAGGGCATATTTCGGGTTCATCTCACATGTTTCCTGATTATCGCATTACGTTAGTTCCGTGTAACTACCCAGGCGCGCACGTAGTTTGCAAGACACTTTGCCTTCGGCTTTAAGCTCGGACAATGGACGCTCATTTCAGATGTAAACGAGTGTGCGGATCACAATGGTGGCTGTAACCAGACGTGTGTCAACTCCGCAGGTAGCTTCTCATGTCAATGTCGAGATGGCTACGACAAGCTGGGTAATTTATGCATAGGTGAGTCAGAAACTTTGGTGTCTTTGCATTACCCGTGGATATCCATTGCGTCATTAATGTGATCATGCAGCTCGGTCATTGTATTTTGTAACTGAAATCACAAAACAGCTAAATCAATACGAATGGTGATTGTGTTGTTGCACAGATAAGATAAGATAACTATACATTGTGACTGCATTGCATTGGCTCGATGAATCGTTATACATTGTGACTGACCTTGTTGTGGAGATGGCTTCGCACCTTGTGCCAAAGGAATTGCAAAATGTTCTGTTAATTAACAATTTTACTGTTATATCGCCCATGCGATATATCGAATAGTTTTACAATAACAGAGGGGGATGCGCTCAGCACTGTGTGTATGTCCCATGCAATTACCGATGTAATTGTGAGCAGGGGTATATTGTGCGAGGCATGTCGCCATGAATTTAATTATCTCCACATGTTTTCATCATCCTATACGTGTGGGTCGATATATATTAAATATTTCACGAAACATGTATCTAATTTAATTAATTTAATTACTGATTACATAGTCACTGTACACTATTTCATAATTTTCACTAAGTTATACGGCATAAATACGTAAAGTGACTAATTCACTATTGTGCAACTATTCTCATCCGGTGTGACATTATCAACCACAATGCATCATACATAAAACTATGGTATAGGTGAGCTTGTCTAATGTGACTGCCATGATGGCCTCGATAAATGTCATAGTATGCATTGCCAGAGATGCTAGCCTATGCGGATACCTAATATGCCTAATGTGCGCAACAAGTACGATCACAGCCACGGTGAGTTGAAGAAATTTAACTATCAATATGTTATTATTGAGTATAATGCTGCATTTTTCAGATACTGACGAATGCACCACAGACAACGGCGGGTGTGACCACACTTGTACCAACACCCAGGGTGGCTACAGCTGTTCATGTTCGGAGGGATATCTCTCAGACAACAGCACGTGTACAGGTATGTAGCATCTGGGACCCATGCCCGACATATATCTTCATGGTAGATAGCAGACATTTTCTCGCATTTTAAATAATGAATAAGCATTCAGGAAGATAATACAACGAAAATGAATAATACAACGACTGAATATGATCTACATTTTAAAGTATTGTTTTGAAGTCATCCTGTTGTCTAAACTGTACATTAATTTTCAAGAATGTACTGTTTTAGCGAAATGATAACATTGAGACTGACTCAACGAGACCAAACTTTATTCCAGTTGAACAATGTTACGAAACCTACACTCGCAGTCCATGCCAATCAATCTATTAGTGAGCTTCTGTAAGTCGAGTAGATAACGAAATCCAATTTCAGAAACTGAAATTGAGATCATATATACATGATACATGACATATTTCCTTATATCCTTCAGTAATCACCCTAGAACTCATATTTCTTCTTGTGAACCCCACAACATTTATTTGGCAAAGCGTATACTATCCATCAACAAGCATACCATTTGTTACAATTATGCATTTCGTGGGTTCTAAGATGGAAGATGGACCGGCTTCAGTCAGCTATTTTATTGCTTTCGGGAGCGAGAGATGCAATGTACATTTTAAAAGGACTATATTGTTCATGCCACGGGAACCGGTTAGGCTTACAATACTTTAAGTCAGAGAATACCCTTGTAAACATGTTTTTTTTCAAGCATACTACTGTTACATGGTCAATCACCTTAACTAAACCGTTACAGATATAGACGAGTGCGCAGACCCAAGACTCCACAGTTGCCCTCCCACTGACAAATGTCGGAACACGAATGGAAGTTTTGAGTGTCTCCATCCAGCGGCGACCACGACTTTAGCCAGCGTCGTCATGGGTGAGACATGTTGTGACATCATTGTACACAAACAAGATACACTGACTCCTGGCTAGCATCCTTAACCTATTGGGCAATACTATTGGTGTTGTGTAACAAACGCTTGCATCCACAACCTTGGTTGCGTGAACAGAGAATTGTAGAGGGTAACCGCTATTTCCGTCGTCCTGCCGTTTGTCCTTTTCACTCTTTGCATGTCAACTGTATCATTGACATCCCCCCATCAGCTAATATTACCCTTCGACGGTAAAATAACCCAGAAGTTAAGCTGTGACGTACTTAAATGTTAATGTGTATCTTCCGCAGATATCGACGAGTGCCATGACTCTCCTTGTGATCAATTCTGTCATTACGTCAATGGCGGCTTCAGGTGTTATTGTAAACCAGGCTGGGCGATAATGGAGGGCAACGTGACCTGTACAGGTTAGTTTCACAATGGGCATTATTGAGGCATTAATGCAATTAGTAGAAGTATATTGGTTAAAAGCGTGCACCAAATCTGTACCGTGCAACGATTTAAGGCCAAACATGTCGTTAAACCCCAGGCAAGTCGTCAAATCAGGGATATTCACTCAGTCCATACCGTGGCACATCCAGTCCATGCTGATCTTGCATTACCATATTAAACAACCAATGTCGTTCTAAAGCTTTCCTTGACGTCCAGTGATCAAAATGAGAATGCCCTCCTAATTTCTAATGACTTTGTAGTATTTATCAGCGGTAATACCAAATACCATTTCAGAAATCGAGGGCTTCAATAGCCGATCGTCTACCACGCCGCCTGTCTGGATGTACGCCGTGCTCGGCTTTCTCGTGGTTGTTGTCATGGCAATGATCGTCGTCATGGTCTTGGGGTGGCGATGTCTGGTGAACAGAAACAACATGGCTAACCGCCCTACTTCGTCCCTCCCTGTCGATCCTCATCCGGGTTATGAGGGACCCGCCTCTGCCAGTCCGGCTGCCGTCTCCCGAGAAGAGAGACCCACAGACCCCGAGGCGTCTGCCGCACCGACCGACTCACAATACGAACATATCAAGATCTACACCAACTGGGAGGGTGGACAGGGTGTCTACGAGAAGGTGCAATAGTTAAAGCATTCTTAGCGAAACCGTTCACAGATTTGAGAGGTTTATATATAAAATACATTAACAATCAATTCCTGGTCAATATACTGGGGTATACTTGCCATATATTCTACAGCAACACTCCTCGTAGGTCTGCGCTGGGGTAACCCAACTGGTACACAAACTACTGCTTGATGTCGAAAAAGTATCATTTGGTAGCCGAGTAAAAGACATCGTGTGTACATTCGTACATTGCATTGGTAATGGGGCTGGTTTGTCCTGTTAACTATTAAGACCAAGGATGCATGGGTCGATCCAGATATCTCCTGATATATAGAATATCCGAGTAAAAGAAATATCCTGCGTATATTTGTAAATTGGGCTGGTAATTGCGTTGGTTTGTCTCGTTAATTATTGACATCAAGGATGCCTGGGTTGATACAAATATCTTCTGAAAATTATAATATCCGAGTAAACAACATATGGAGGGTATATGTGTAAGTTGCGTTGGTGTTTCTGTTAAATATTAACACATAGGATGCTTGTTTTGATCCAAATATCTCCCGATATAGATGATATCCGTGTAACAAAGATATGGGTATATATTTGTAAATTTCGTTGGTAATTGTGCTGGTTTGTTCTGTTAAATATTAACACATAGGATGCCTGGGATGATCCAGATATCTCCTGAGATACATAATATCCGAGTAAAAACACATCGGGTATACATTTGTAAATGGCTTCGGTAATTGCGTTGGTTTGACTGTTACACATTAACACCAAGGATGTCTGGGTTGGTCCAGATATCTTCTGAGGTCATATCCGAGTAACGGACATATCTGCAACATCATCTATCTTTAAATTTCTTTGGTATTCACATATGTCATGGAATACCGTTAACTGGTCTCGATTTTGTGTCATTATGTTTGAATGTCAATTATTATTATTATTGAAAATGTTAATTATGCTGATCGAAAATTAGTTATGGGTACGATGAAACCCAACGGATCAAATAAAGCCTTCAGAAGCGTTTTGTATACACTTTTGAAATCACGTTTTACCCTCCGGAGCGATAATGGCGACTGGGGCTCTGGCCCCGATCCAGCGGGGATGCATAATTAGCCTGCGCGCGGTGCGGGAAACACTCGTCCCTGACCTGCGGTTGGGTTGCAGGGATCCCGCGTTAACTGACTCTGCTGGGATCCTGCCTTATATGACAAGCCTACTGAGCCACCGAGACTTAGCCTGGTGTCACGGGGTTTTACCACGTAAAGGGGGGTGCTGCACTCGCCCTCCACAAATGCAATTATGAAACATAATTGCGGTTATCATTTTTGAACCATCAAGTTCATTTAACTTGTCGCGTTCGAGGTCGCAGAGAGAATAGGCCTCAATTCTTTACCCATTTATATCTTATGCCTCTCGAATTATTTGCAGAATAGCTAAACCTGCCAAATTCCATCACAAACATGAAAAGGCGCCATCAGTGTTCTTCAGGTAAACACCGCGATAGAGGCTCTTACTATTGGTTGAAGAGGTGTTTCCGGGCATTATAGGGTGATCACATCTAAACGGAGACGCTGATTATGGCGGGGCGAGGGGAGAAGCGTGAAGGGCTAGTGTGACCAGGGTACAAAGAGGACGTTGATCAGGGCGGGACGAGAGGAGAAGCGTGAAGGGCCGGGGTTACCAGGGTACAAAGGGGACGCTGATTAGGGCGGGGCGAGGGGAGAAGCGTGAAGGGCCGGGGTTACCAGGGTACAAAGGGGACGCTGGTTAGGGCGGGGCGAGGGGAGAAGCGTGAAGGGCCAGGGTGACCAGGGTACAAAGGGGACGCTGATTAGGGTGGGGCGAGGTGGGGGGGGGCGTGAAGGGCCAGAGTTACCAGGGTACAAAGGGGACGCTGATTAGGGCGGGGCGAGGGGAGAAGCGTGAAGGGCCAGGGTGACCAGGGTACAAAGAGGACGCTGATTAGGGCGGGGCGAGGAGAGAAGCGTGTAGGGCAATGGTGACCGGGGTACCAAGGGGACGCTGATTAGGGTGGGACTCGGTGGGGGGGGGGGGCATGAAGGGCCAGCGTTACCAGGGTACAAAGGGGACGCTGATTAGGGTAGGACGAGGTGGGGGGGGGCGTGAAGGTCCAAGGAGACCAGGGTACAAAGAAGACGCTGATTAGGGTGGGACGAGGTGGTGGGGGGGGGGGCGTGTGGGGGGGGGGGCGGCTGAAGGGCCAGGGTGACCAGGGGACAAAGAGGACGCTGATTAGGGCGGGGCGAGGGGAGAAGCGTGAAGGGCCAGGGTGACCAGGGTACAAAGGGCACGCTGATCAGGTTGGGACTAGGTGGGGGGGGGCATGAAGGGCCAGCGGTACCAGGGTACAAAGGGGACGCTGATTAAGGTGGGACGAGGTGGGGGGGGGGGGGCGTGAAGGGCCAGCGTTACCAGGGTACAAAGGGGATGCTGATTAAGGCGGGGCGAGGGGAGAAGCGTGAAGGGCAAGGGTGACCAGGGGACAAAGGGGACGCTGATTAGGTTGGGACTAGGTGGGGGGGGGGGGGCATGAAGGGCCAGCGGTACCAGGGTACAAAGGGGACGCTGATTAAGGTGGGACGAGGTGGGGGGGGGCGTGAAGGGCCAGCGTTACCAGGGTACAAAGGGGATGCTGATTAAGGCGGGGCGAGGGGAGAAGCGTGAAGGGCAAGGGTGACCAGGGGACAAAGGGGACGCTGATTAGGGCGGGGCGAGGGGAGAAGCGTGTAGGGCCATGGTGACCGTTGTACAAAGGGGACGCTGGTTATGGCGGGGCGAGGGCAGAAGCGTGAAGGGCCAGGGTGACCAGGGTACAAAGGGCACGCTGATCAGGTTGGGACTAGGTGGGGGGGGGGGGGGCATGAAGGGCCAGCGGTACCAGGGTACAAAGGGGACGCTGATTAAGGTGGGACGAGGTGGGGGGGGGGGCGTGAAGGGCCAGCGTTACCAGGGTACAAAGGGGATGCTGATTAAGGCGGGGCGAGGGGAGAAGCGTGAAGGGCCAGGGTGACCAGGGTACAAAGGGGACGCTGATTAGGTTGGGACTAGGTGGGGGGGGGGGGGGCATGAAGGGCCAGCGGTACCAGGGTACAAAGGGGACGCTGATTAAGGTGGGACGAGGTGGGGGGGGGGGCGTGAAGGGCCAGCGTTACCAGGGTACAAAGGGGATGCTGATTAAGGCGGGGCGAGGGGAGAAGCGTGAAGGGCAAGGGTGACCAGGGGACAAAGGGGACGCTGATTAGGGCGGGGCGAGGGGAGAAGCGTGTAGGGCCATGGTGACCGTTGTACAAAGGGGACGCTGGTTATGGCGGGGCGAGGGCAGAAGCGTGAAGGGCCAGGGTGACCAGGGTACAAAGGGGACTCTGATTAGGGCGGGGCGAGGGGGGAAGGCATGAAGGGCAATGGTGACCAGGGTACAAAGAGGAAGCTGATTAGGGTGGGACGAAGGGGGAAGCCATGACAGGCCAGGGTGACCAGGGTACAAAGGGGACGCTGATTAGGGCGGGGCGAGGGGGGAGGCATGAAGGGCCAGGGTGACCAGGGTACAAAGGGGACGCTGATTAGGGTGGGACGAAGTGGGGGGGCGGGGGGGGGCTGAAGGGCCAGGGTGACCAGGGGACAAAGGGGACGCTGATTAGGGCGGGGCGAGGGGGGAGGCATGAAGGGCCAGGGTGACCAGGTTACAAAGGCGACGCTGATTAGGCTGGGACGAGGGGGGCATCTTGAAGGGCCAGGGTAACCAGGGTACAAAGGGGACGCTGATTAGGGTGAGGCGAGGGGGAAGGCATGAAGGGCCAGGGTGACCAGGGTACAAAGGGCACGCTGATTAGGCTGGGACGAGGGGGGCATCTTGAAGGGCCAGGGTGACCAGGGTACAAAGGGCACGCTGATTATGGTGGGACGAGGTGGGGGGGGGGCTGAAGGGCCAGGGTGACCAGGGGACAAAGGGGACGCTGATTAGGGCGGGGCGAGGGGGGAGGCATGAAGGGCCAGGGTGACCAGGTTACAAAGGCGACGCTGATTAGGCTGGGACGAGGGGGGCATCTTGAAGGGCCAGGGTAACCAGGGTACAAAGGGGACGCTGATTAAGGTGAGGCGAGGGGGAAGGCATGAAGGGCCAGGGTGACCAGAGTACAAAGGGGACGCTGATTAGGGCGGCATGAAGGCGGAAGGCATGAAGGGTCAGGGTGACCAGGAGGCTAAGGAGGGCGTTTGATGGTGTGGAAGACCCGGTCACGGTAATATCAGATTCAGATTCAGACAACCACAACAACCACAACAACCACAACAACCACGTCCATGCCACTCAATAATACGTTTGCAACGTTATTAAAACTAGCGATATACAATCAATACTAATTCAATACATTGTCAGATACATTTTTACAAAAATAGAATACGTATCGAGATAAAGCAACGAAAAACAACACTGCATTTATGGTAAAAATATCTACGCCAACCGATTACAAATATAGCAGTTACGCAAGTTACAATAAATCTGGTAGTTTTCTATAGCCTTATGTTTCACATACTTTACAAAACTGTCTAGACTGTGGGTATATATTTTGTTTAGGATAATTGGTGGTTCGACATTGAGTGTTGATATGACGCTGATATATCGAAGCCAACGTTAGCACCGAATGCTTATCTATTGACAAACAACATATGGATCGGCATTATACAATTTGGTGCAGACATATACAAGCGGTTAAATGTTGCAGGTTTGTCAAAAGACTTCATTAAATGCGTCAAAGTCATGTTGGTAGTGGTATGCAGCGATGTGAAATAGTAAATAAACACTTTTAACGACAAAGCGAACGTGAAGTGTGTTTTTGCTCACTTAATGGTCCGGACAAGCCAGTGAGTATGTGACACATTATTAGTATCATCATAGGAGGCAGATATAAATATCAGACACTGTGGAACAAATGAAAAATATATCGAAAGTAATACATCCACCATGTATCTAATGGTTGAGAGCAGTACATATATTTATCTGCTGCAACTTCGCAACTCGGAGATAAAGGTGTATCTCAGCGAGAAGGGGGCATTAGGCGCTCCTATACGTTCCTTTAAACGTCCGTAACATCGTCACCACACACACGGATGTGAACCACTTTAAGACAAAACTACCCATCACACGCTGCTCGTAGCTGACATATCGTGAGGACCTTTGACCTCGGCCCAGCGTGATCGCGCAGGCGTGGCCGATGCTGGTTGGTTGCCAGCTCACCCTGGCGGGGTAGGCTGAGGTGAGTGGCCCACTTTTATTTAGGAAGTGATGGCGAAACTACACCATATTCAACATAGGGTTAGTATTGTACATGCATACTGTAGTGTAGACACGATAAAGTGACAGCTTCAGAAGATTCTGTACCACAGTGCCAATTATTTATCCACATGTCGTCGACTTCACTTGTGTTAAGCGCTACGACTTATCAATGACGCGCATTATCAGACAGTGAAGGAATACGTAACACTCTCCCGGACGGCCTTCAGCAGAACCTCAGGCACTCCGATGCCGTCATTATTCACGGTGCCAGTCACTGTGGTTACCAACATATGACCGGTGAGAGGAGGACAGATCAGCAACCAACGTGCACGGTGTGGTGATCTCCGGTGACGTCATGTCGGTGGCCGAGCATCAGGTCTTCCCCGTCCTTGTACTGTGGCTCCTGGTACAGCTGACACACAGTGGAACGGATGCGATGGGTAAGTTTTGAGGCTCTCCCTCGAGCCATGGGAGGGTGGAGACGACTAATGGGCGGGCTCAGAGGCTAAGGTCGTAATGTGGAGGGCTGGCTTCTGAGGAGGGGTCGGGGCGAAAGGGAAGGTTCGAAAGGGCCAGGGTGACAAGGGTAAATGGGAGAGACGCAGGTTAGGGCGGGATGAGGAGGAAGGCTTGAAGGGCCATGGTGACAATGGTACAAAGGGGACGCTGATTAGGGCGGGCGAGGGGGAAGGTTTGAAGGGCCATGGTGACCAGGGTACAAAGGGGACGCTGATTAGGGCGGGCGAGGGGGAAGGTTTGAAGAGCCAGGGTGAAAAGGGTACATGGGAGAGATCCTGATTAGGGCAAAGCGAAGTGGAAGGCTCAACCAGTCAGGGTGATCCGGAGGGCAAGGCCGACGTTGGCTTCTGTACCCATGTACGCTATAGATATATGCTTAACCCACCATTCCGAAAAGAGCGCTTCCCTCTTGAAACAGCACCATTTATGGCAAGCCACCACCCCTTTATCATTTCAGACCGCGCCATCGTTTCGCTTCTGGGTGAAAAAACTCCCATGTGTTAAACCCTAGAATCATGTAAGCTGAATGTTAATGATGATGCTTGTCCACAGGATACGGTTTGCTACGGTGTGGCAGATACACGCTGCAACTGCCTTATAAAGTGGCGGAACAGGACTCTGTCACCGTCCCGTGGTGTCTCGACTTCTGTGCCAGAAACAACCCGCCTTACGTCTACGGCGCACTCAGGGTCAGTCTACCGTGATCACTAGTCATTATAGTTCAGTGAGAGAATTCTTAAACACTGAGGACGTGTGTCGCAATTCTTGTCGGTGAGATCGGGTATAACGTGTTACTGAGGAGATTTCGCATTAGATGTTGTCGGGCACAACAGGTTTGTATCATATGCACTGATATGCGCGGCCAGTTTCACTCCATGCCACATCCATTTAGGCAGGTTGTCTGAAGCTCCAGTCAAACGAATGCGCTATGGCATGTGTGCCATTTTTATGCCAGCGAACACTAGGAAGAGGATATATCGCTACATTACATGTATAACGTGAAAGGTTTTTTAGCGCGGACCGTCCCCGCCCACAGCAATGGAGCCCCCTCCCCCGGGGTTATGACAAAGACCACCACGTGACCTCACATCGGGCGGCATAAACACTGACGCGGTGCCCAGCACAGCAACTTTGACCTGTCACGTGCGCCCATGGATATACAGTCAGAACTCGTTAATCCGACACATTCCGTTACACCCGAACTTGTGTCGGATAACGAATATGTCGGATTAACGAATTTGGAAATCCTAGGTGCTGATGTGCCTTCGAGGGGGGGGGGGACACTACATTACTACAATGGCGGAGGTGTGCCGCTCATGCCATAGAGAGCATTTAGAGAGCGAGAGAAAAATGCAGGATCTTGTGGTCATTTAGAGAGAATTTTGTGGTTAAAAAATGCATCTAAAATGAACACTAACAGAATTGTTTTATTAAAAAGGCATCTAAAATAGACACTGGCAGATTTAATGGCTAAAAAAGTCATCTAAAAGAGACACTGATAGACATTTATGGTTGAAAAATGCATCTGAAATAGACACTGACATTCATGACAAAGTGTCTCTAGGTTAGTTATTTGAACACTCGATATCAACTGGGCTATATAGTCATTTAAAAAAAAAGTCCGTCTGAGATGGGCACATCAAGAGAAATTGTATATTTCTGCTTTGGGGATTGAGAGAAAGAAGGCGAAAAAAGGGGTCATTTTGGCGGCACTAGTTTGCACTACACTCGACAAACTCTAACTCAGTACCGACTACAACGCGTGCTTCTTATAAGGTTTGACATGAGCTGGTGACTCGCCGTCGTCATCGCTCTCAGCGGGGTCACTGTACTGTTGGCGGGGAGGCGCGTGAGAGAATGTCGGAGTCTGTCAAACCATCACATGTTTCAATGGCGACATACGCCGTGGCTGACATGACATTGTCAACAAGACATATTGAGGGGTCGATGCTTCAAAGCGATAACCGTCAGTGTTAATCCTGTGTGTGCGAACAGTCCGCAGGCTGCTTATAACAAGAAAAGAATGGGGCGAAAGCAATCAACTCGGCGCGACTCCACGGCCAATTGGTCGGATAAACGAGAGAAAAGGGCACTCTGGTTGCAGAAAAGTTGTGGCGGTGTCGGAAAGCGAATATCGGATTAAAGAGGGCAATTAGCATTGTGGAAATCCGTTACAGGTCAAACTGTGTCGGATAGCGGGGTTTCCGGATCAACGCGTGTCGGATAAACCGGGTCTAACTGTACTTCGTTTCTGTCGCCAGGTCATTTGCAATTCACTACCAAATGGGGTCATGTGTCACGAATACTATAAAGACAGCGTCACCGACCGAATGACGAAATCGCTGACCATCGTCATCTAGAACAATGTTAAAATACCCCCTGCCCCCTTCACGCACCGCCACACTACATCCACTGACACATTGCACGTCATGTAATGCAGTGCTAGCGATTGTTTAGGGTGTCTAATTCATTAATGTTTCGATAAATTACACAACGTTACGTGTCAATCCTGTATTGATGTTTTATTTGGTCACAGCGCTTCGGGAAAAATCACGGATATGCCGGGTGTTACTGTGTGACTGCTGCTGTCCCGAGCTGGGGCAATAGCTTCTGCACCAGACGCTGTGGCCCTGGAGGTACCCTGCAGTGTGGGGGGCAGAGCGATAGCTACGCTTACATCAGTGTGTATCAAGGTAGGTCCCAACCACCATTATACAGCTGGATCATTAGGCTTTAAACCTACCGAAAGCTACTCAAACCTAACGTTAAGTAGAAACTGGGAAAACAAGTTTCCGGTGAAAAATAAAAGAAAACAATTTCTCGTTAATGCATGTTTTAAACTAGGTATTGGTAGGATTTTCTTTTCTTTTAGTTTAATCTGTGCATTTACAAGTAATTGGAAGATTAGTCCATGCGGCCCCAGCAGTTAGCATGTTTTATGCTAACATGTTGTAATAGACTCTTTAAGTAAAGAACACTTTTCAGAGAAAAGATCCCCTGATCTTTTTCTTTTTTGAAATATGATGACAGGCTGATAATCTGGTAAGTCACAAGTGGTATCCATTAAAAATAGACGTCAAATTGTACTACTGCGAATTCTTAGCTGCATATAATAAAAGCCTACATTGCGAATAATGATGAATTGCAATTGCAATTTTGTGGGGAGGGAGGGGGGGGACTGTCTTGGCGTTGATGTTCTGACTGAATGTCACCAAAGATAACATCCCTTATCCGGTACCACCAACGTGGAGGAATATGGCGGTCTCGCGGGCCGTACAAATACTCAAAAAGACGACACGGGCCGCATGGCAGGTTGCAATTTGTGTCACTTTTAATATCATATGCAATATTTGTCAATGTATAAGCAGGGGATGATTATATTGGGCATCGGGTGCATCAGATGGTGACATATGTAGGTCAAACGTCAAAGTCGTAATTAAAATTAAAACAATTAAAATTAAAACATATATCGGTCTAGAAAGCTGCAAATATTTGCACAATTTTTAAGGCTAGACTACTCGACTCCTTTATAATTGATGTAACAAAATGGGTAAACCCAGAGTACCAACTTTATCATGCTGAATCGTACTATCCGTTCAGCCTTGGTAGAGTATGGTAAACACTGCACAAAGCTTTTACATTCTTTCATAATGTGGTTTATGTCATATTCTGTTGCGAAATTTGCGTCGCAAAGGGCGCATGTCGGGTTCATCTGACATATTTCCTAATTATCGCTTAAAATTGGTTCCTTGTAACTCTCCAGGAGGGCACGTAGTTTGTTTGCACATCGCCTTTGACCGAAAGCTCGAACAATTAACGCTCATTTCAGATGTAAACGAATGCCTTACTAACAATGGTGGCTGCAACCAGACGTATGTCAACTCCCCGGGCAGCTTCTCATGTCAGTGTCGAGATGGCTATCATTTTGACAAGATTGGTACTTTTTGCACAGGTGGGTATGAAACTTCACTGTCTTCGCATTACTATTAGATATCCATTGTGCCATAAATGTGGCCATGTAGCTGAGTCAATGTTGTTTATAACTGAAATCACAAAACAGCCGCATCAATACGAATGGTGATCATGTTGTTACATAGATAAGCTAGTATACATTGTGGCTGCCGTGTATTGACCCGATGAATGATCATCCGTTGTGACTGACCTTATTGTAGAGATGACTTCTCACCCTGTGCCACTGGAATTGCAAAATGTTCTGTTAATTATAAGTTGTACTGTTATATCACTTACCACATATGCCGACTAGATTTACACTAACAGTAACTGTGCGTATATCCCATGCAATTACCGATGTAATTGTGACCAGGGGTATATTGAGCGAGTCACATGTCACCATCAACATGTTTGCATCCCATACGTGTGTCTCGATGTACAATAATATTTGATCAGACATGTATCTAATTTAATTAATATAATTATTGCATACATAGTCACTGTACACTATTTCATAATTGTCACTATTTGACTAATTCCCTTGTGTACAACTATTCCCATCCGTTGTGACATTATCAATCACAATGCATCATGCCTGACACTATGGTATAGGTAAACATCTAATGTGACGGCCATGGTGGCATCGATCTATGTCACATCTTATGCGGATACCTAATATGCCTAATATGCATAAAATGTACAATTACAGCCTCGGTGAGTTGAAGAAATTTAACTATCAATATGTTGTTATTAAGTATAATGCTGCATGTTTCAGATATCAATGAATGCACCACGGAAAACGGCGGGTGTGACCACACTTGTACCAACACCCAGGGTGGCTACAGCTGTTCATGCCGGGAGGGATACCTCTCAGATAACACAACGTGTACAGGCAAGTGTCATTGTAGGCATTTTTAAAGCATGAGCATAAGAGTGGCCAGCGTAATAATAGCCTTCAAACACATTTAACAGACAATGCAATTATTGATGATCTAAGTTATGAAGACGTAGTACAGACCGTAACATGCCTGCCTTGTAGACACTTGCTTATATATGATTTTATTGCATACATATATCTTTATTCATGACTGGCTAACTTGTATCAAAGGGAAAATTATAAAGTTACGTTGCTGTTATACTGACTATGTTGTATGTTTCAGATATCAATGAATGCATCACCGACAACGGCGGGTGTGACCACACTTGTACCAACACCCCGGGTGGCTACAGCTGTTCATGCCGGGAGGGATACCTCTCAGACAACACCACGTGTACAGATATGTAGCTTCTGGGACCCATGCCCGACAGAGATCTTTGTAGATCGCAGACATTTTCTCGCATTTTAAATAATAAAGAAACATTCAGAAAGATAATACAACGCATAGTACTCGAACAGTTCTTCCTTACTTGTGCACTTGATGACAATCCGCTAACATCTACTCCTCGAAACGTAATACCTAAATCGAGCTCGACTTAATATCATCTACATAAAGTATTGTTTTGAAGTCATCCTGTTGTCTAAACTGTACATTAATTTACGTAAAGTACTGTTTTAGCGAGCTGATAACATTGAGATTGACACAGCGAAACCAAACTTTATTCCAGTTGAACAATGTTATGAAACCTACAATCGCAGTCCATGCCAATCAATCTATAAGTGAGCTTCTGTAAGTCGCGTAGATAACGAAATCCAATTTTAGAAACTAAAATCATGTATACATGATACATGACATTTCCTTATATCCTTTAGTAATCACGCTAGAACTCATTTTTCTTCTTGTGAACCCCACAAAATTTATTTGGCAAAGCGTATACTATCCACCAACAAGCTACCATTTGCTACAATTATGCATTTCGTGGGTTCTAGAATGGAAGATGGACCGGCTTCTGTCAGCAATTTTATTGCATCATTGTACACAAACAAGATACACTGACTCCTGGCTAGAAGCATTAACTTATTGAGCAATGCTATCTGTGTTGTGTCGCAAACGCTTGCACCGACAACTCCTGTTGTGTGAACAGATAATTGTAGATGGTAACCGCTATATCCGTCGTTCTGCCGTTTGTCCATTTTACTCTTTACATGTCAACTATATTATTGACATCCCCCATCATCTAATATGACTAACTCTTCGACTGTAGAATAGTGATAACTCAGAGGTTAAACTGTGATTCAATGTGAATGTGTATCTTCCGCAGATGTTGACGAGTGCGCTGACTCTCCTTGTGATCAATTCTGTTATAACATCAATGGCGGCTTCAGATGTCATTGTCGACCAGGCTGGGCGATGATGGATGACAACGTGACATGCGCAGGTTAGCTTTATCACGGAAACACATTAATGCAATCAAGGAATAGTATTGTGTAATACCGTGCATCAAATCTGCATTTTGTGACGATTTAAGGCTAAACATGCAAGTCGTCAAATCAAGGAGATTCGCTCATTCCATACCGGGGCACTATATGTCCATGCTGATTTGGCATTACCATATAAAACTACTGATATTATTCTAAAGCTTTCTTTGGCGGCTAGTGATCAATATGAGGATGCCAGTATTTGTCAGTGGTAATACCAAATACCATTTCAGAAATCGAGAGCCTCATTAGCCGATCGTCACCCACGCCGCCCGTCTGGATGTACGCCGTACTCGGCTTTCTCGTGGCTGTTGTCATGGCAATGACAATCGTCATCGTCATGCAGTGGCGCCGCCTGACGAAGAGAAACAACATGGCTAACCGCACAACTGCGTCCCTACCTGTCGATCCTCATCCTGGTTATGAGGGACCCGCCTCTGCCAGTCCGGCTGCCGTCTCCCGGGAAGACAGACCCACAGACCCCGAGGTGTCTGCCGCACCGGCTGACTCACAATACGAACAGATCAAGATCTACACCAACTCGGAGGCTGGACAGGGAGTCTACGAGAAGGTGCAATAGTTAAAGCATTCTTAGCGAAACTGTTCATATGCTTGAGGGGTTTATATATAACATATATTAACAATCAATTCCTGGTCAATATACTGGGGTATGATTGTCATCTATTCTACAGCAACAATCCTCGTAGGTCTGCGCTGGGGTAACCCAACTGGTACACAAACTACTGCTTGATGTCGAAAAAGTATCATTTGGTAGCCGAGTAAAAGATATCGTGTATACATTCGTACATTGCGTTGGTAATGGCGCTGGTTTGTCCTGTTAACTATTAAGACCAAGGATGCATGGGTTGATCCAGATATCTCCGAATATATATAATATCCGAGTAAAAGAAATATCCTGTGTATATTTGTAAATTGCGCTGGTAATTGCGTTGGTTTGTCTCGTTAATTATTGACATAAAGGATGCCTGGATTGATCCAAATATCTTCTGAAATTAATAATATCCGAGTAAACAACATATGGTTGTTCTGTTAAATATTAACACATAGGATGCTTGTTTGTATCTAGTGATATATATGATATCCCTGTAACTAACATATGTGTACATATTTGTAATTTTCCTTGGTAATTGTGCTGGTTTGTTCTGCTAAATATTAACACCTAGGATGCCTGGGATGATCCCGAGATCTCCTGCGATATATAATATCCGAGTAAAAACACATGGGTTTTACATTTGTAAATGGCGTTGGTTTGACTGTTACACATTAACACCAAGGATGTCTGAATTGGTCCAGATATCTTCTGAGGCCATATCCGAGTAACAGACATATCAGGCATCAATCTGTAAATGTGTTTGGTATTCCATTATCTCATGGAATAGCATTAAGTGGTGTCGATATTGTGTTATTAAGGGATACATTAATGTAAATTCCATGAATAAATAATTGTTTGAATGTCAATTATTATTATTATTATAGAAAATGTTAATCATGCCGAACAAAAATTAATTATGGGTAAGTGGAATCCAACGGATCAAATAAAGCTTTTAGCAGCGTTTTTGCTACCACGGGTACTTTAAGACAAAATTATTTCCCTTGTCTAAGTTAACATGAAATCATTTGCGAACCATCAAGTTCATTTAACCGGTCGCGGTCGACGTCGCAGAGAGAATCGGCCTCAATTCTTTACCCATTGATATCTTACGCCTCTCGGATGATTTTGTTGTGGTTGTGCGATGTAGAATAGCAAAACACTCACAAATTCCATTACAAACATGAAAAGGCGCCATCAATGTTCTTCATGTAAACACCGCGGTAAAGGCTCTTACTATTGGTCGCAGAGGTGTTTCGGGGCTTTATATGGTGATCAAGTACAAAGGGGACGCTGGTTAGGGCGGGGCGAGGGGGGAAGCGTGAAGGCCAGGGTTACCAGGGTACAAAGGGGACGCTGATTAGGGTGGGGCGAGGGGAGAAGCGTGAAGGGCCAGGGTGACCATGGTAAAAAGGGGACGCTGATTGGGGCGGGACGAGGGGAGAAACCTGAAGGGCCAGGGTGACCATGGTACAAAGCGGACCATGATTGGGGCGGGACGAGGGGAGAAACGTGAAGGGCCAGGGTGACCATGGTACAAAGGGGACGCTGATTAGGGTGGGGCGAGGGGAGAAGCGTGAAGGGCCAGCGTTACCAGGGTACAAAGGGCACGCTGATTAGGGCGCGGCGAGGGGAGAAGCGTGAAGAGCCAGGGTGACCAGGGTACAAAGGGGACGCTGATTAGGGCGGGGCGAGGGGAGACGCGTGAAGAGCCAGGGTGACTAGGTACAAAGGGGACGCTGGTTAGGGCGCGGCGAGGGGAAAAGCGTGAAGAGCCAGGGTGACCAGGGTACAAAGGGGACGCTGATTAGGGCGGCGCGAGGGGAAAAGCGTGAAGGGCCAGGGTGACCAGAGTACAAAGGGGACGCTGGTTAGGGCGGCGCGAGGGGAAAAGCGTGAAGAGCCAGGGTGACCAGGGTACAAAGGGGACGCGGATTGGAGCGGGGCGAGGGGGAAGGCATGAAGGGCCAGGGTAACCAAGGTACAAAGGGGACGCTGAGTAGGGCGAGGCGAGGGAGGAGGCATGAAGGGTCAGGGGACCAGGGTGCACAGGGGACGTTGATTAGGGCGGGGCGAGGGGGGGGGGGAGGCATGAAGGGAAAGGGGACCAGGGTAAAAAGGGACGCTGATTAAGGCGGGGCGAGGGGGAAGGCATGACGGGCCAGGGTGACCAGGGTACAAAGAGGACGCTGATTGGGGCGGGACGAAGGTTGAAGGCATGAAGGGCCAGGGTGACCAGGGTACAGAGGGAACGCTGATCATGGCGGGGCGAGGGGACAAGCGTGAAGAGCCAGGGTGACCAGGGTACAAAGGGTACGCTGATTGGGGCGGGGCGAGGGGGAAGGTATGAGGGGCCAAGGTGACCAGGGTACAAAGGGGCCGCTGAATAGGATGGGATGAAGGCGAAAGCCATGAAGGGCCAGGGTGACCAGGGTACAAAGGGGACGCTGATTAGGGCGGGGCGAGGGGAGACGCGTGAAGAGCCAGGGTGACTAGGTACAAAGGGGACGCTGGTTAGGGCGCGGCGAGGGGAGAAGCGTGAAGAGCCAGGGTGACCAGGGTACAAAGGGGACGCTGATTAGGGCGGCGCGAGGGGAAAAGCGTGAAGGGCCAGGGTGACCAGAGTACAAAGGGGACGCTGGTTACGGCGGCGCGAGGGGAAAAGCGTGAAGAGCCAGGGTGACCAGGGTACAAAGGGGACGCGGATTGGAGCGGGGCGAGGGGGAAGGCATGAAGGGCCAGGGTAACCAAGGTACAAAGGGGACGCTGAGTAGGGCGAGGCGAGGGAGGAGGCATGAAGGGTCAGGGGACCAGGGTGCACAGGGGACGTTGATTAGGGCGGGGCGAGGGGGGGGGGGGAGGCATGAAGGGAAAGGGGACCAGGGTAAAAAGGGACGCTGATTAAGGCGGGCGAGGGGGAAGGCATGACGGGCCAGGGTGACCAGGGTACAAAGAGGACGCTGATTGGGGCGGGACGAAGGTTGAAGGCATGAAGGGCCAGGGTGACCAGGGTACAGAGGGAACGCTGATCATGGCGGGGCGAGGGGACAAGCGTGAAGAGCCAGGGTGACCAGGGTACAAAGGGTACGCTGATTGGGGCGGGGCGAGGGGGAAGGTATGAGGGGCCAAGGTGACCAGGGTACAAAGGGGCCGCTGAATAGGATGGGATGAAGGCGAAAGCCATGAAGGGCCAGGGTGACCAGGGTACAAAGGGGACGCTTATTAGGGCGGGGCGAGGGGAGAAGCGTGAAGGGCCATGATGACCAGGGTACAAAGGGGACGCTGATTGGGGCGGGACGAGGGGAGAAGCGTAAAGGGCCAGGGTGACCAGGGTACAAAGGGGACGCTGATTAGGGCGGGGCGAGGGGAGAAGCGTGAAGGGCCAGCGTTACCAGGGTACAAAGGGGACGCTGATTAGGGCGCGGCGAGGGGAGAAGCGTGAAGGGCCAGGATGACCAGGGTACAAAGGGGACGCTGATTGGGGCGGGACGAGGGGAGAAGCGTGAAGGGCCAGGGTGACCAGGGTACACAGGGGACGCTGATTAGGGCGGGGCGAGGGGGGAGGCATGAAGGGCCAGGGTGACCAGGGTACAATGGTGACGCTGATTAGGGCGGGGCGACGAGGAAGGCATGAAGGGCCATGGTAACCAGGGTACAAAGGGGGCACTGATTGGGGCGGGACGAGGGGGAAGGCATGAACTGCCAAGGCGACCAGGGTACAAAAGGGGACGCTGATTATGGTATGCGAGGGGGAAGGCATAAAGAGCCAGGGTGACCAGGTACAAAAGGGACACTGGTTAGGGCGGGGCGAGGGGGGAAGACATGAAGCGCCAGAGCTGTCCGTATTCCACCACATATGAGTCATCTACCGGCATTCATGTAGTCACGGCGATTTGTTTGCAATTTTAATGACACCAACATTTCATTGGTCAATTACTCGAAAAAATGTCAGTACCACGATCTCTCTGAAGAATACTTTCAAACAAACCGCGGATCTCTAGACCCAATATTAACGGAGTTACGCGTGAAAACATGTTTCGTGACCTTGACCTTGGATGCGTGACCTAGATCGATATAACACTGCGCGCCCAAATAATAATGTCATGTTGCACGCAGAGTGTTGTTTGTCTGACTTGTCCGCTTCATGGAGAAAGTGAGGAGAACAACTCCCAGCCAAAATGGCCACGTAGGGCCTATGTTAAACTTTTAATTTTTTTTGCAGAAAAACTATTCAGGCGATTTGCAAAATTTTAAGACGACATATAATGTACCTATGGGCCCAATACGAGAAATAATTTTGAGCGTCATTAAATAAAAACTGTCACAGTAGTAGTGATTGTTCCGATTTTTGGTCAATGGTTAAGCGAATTTTGTAACTTCCTGTGATACTGACCTACATTGCCCATCTACGAACTTAGCCTGAGGAATTTTGAAGTCGATTGCTTTAGGCATGCAACAGATAATGCGCGACAAGGCAAACAGACAGACAGACAAACCAAATACCGACATAAGACGAAAATCGTAGATCCTCGTCCTAACAAGGTATGAATTTGTATTAAGCAAGTTAGTGTAGAATATCATTAGATGCTATATGTTGAAGGTTTGTTTACATATTTCATTAAATGGATCAAAGTCAAGTTTAAGCAGTGTGCATTCATGTGCGTATGAAGTGGAAAGGAACGTCTTTAACGACCAGAACAGACCAGACGAACCGAACGTGCCTTGTGTTCTGCTTACTTCCTTGTCTAGACAAGCCCACGAGTATTTGCCGCAATATTCGTATCATGTTACGAGCCATATAAAAATATCAGTCCTTCCGGAACTCCTGATATTCATTCTTGCGTGGTTGTCTATGGTAAAACAAATGATATATGTTTATAGCGAGTTGAGATAATATCTAATGGCTGAGAACAGTCAATATTTCTCTCTTGAGGAGCTTCCCCATATCAACGAGAAATATTGTTAGGTTAAATGCATCCAAACTTTAATATTACCACCACTTCATCTTTTGAGATAAAACTACCCTTTACGCATGACTCGTATATGACATCTCGTGGTGACCTTTGACCTCCAAGCAGCGTGATCTCTCAGGCGTGGCCGTTGGTGGCTCCTTGGCACCTCAACCTAGAGAAATAGGGCAAATGAGTGTGCGGCTCACCCAGATCCAGGAAGTAAAGGCAATGCTGATGAAACTACAGTAGAATCAACAGACGGCCGGCGTAACGTATACATACTGTAGTTAAGAGACGACGGAGTAACGAATTCAGCAGCGCCCCTCAGGAGATTCGGCAGTACACTAACAGTTATCTCTTCACGTTTCGTTGATGTGATTTGTGTGCAAGACGACGAGATTATAACTAGCGTCGATCTCAGACCATTAAGGAATACGTTACCCTCCCACACGGCCTTCAGCAGAACCCCAGGCGTTCCGATGCCGTCATTGTTAAGGGCGTCATTCACTGGGGTTACCAACATATGACCGGTGGGAGGAGGACAGATCGGCAACCAACGTGCAGGATGTGGTGATTTCCGGTGACGTCATGGCGGTGGCTGGGCATCAGGTCTTCCCCGTCCTTGTAGTGTGGCTCCTGGTAGAGCTGGCACACAGTGGAGCGGATGCGATGGGTAAGTTTTACGGCTCTCACTTGAGCCATGGGAGAGTGGAAACGCCTAATAGGCAGGGTCAGACGCGGACTAGGAGGGCTGACTTCTGAGGAGGGGTCGGGGCGAAAGGGAAGGTTAGAATGGCCAGGTTGACAAGAGTAAATGGGAGAGACGCTGATTAGGGCGGAGCGAGGGGGAAGGCATGAAGGGTCAGGGTGACCAGGGTACAAAGGGGACGCTGATTAGGGCGGGACGAGGGGGGAGGCATGAAGGGCCAGGGTGAGCAGGGTACAGAGAACACACTGATTAGGGCGGGCCGGGCATGTGGGGGGGGGGGGGGGATCGACGGGCCAGGGGGACTGGGGTACAAGGAGGAAACTAATTCGGGCGGGGCGAGGGGGAAAGTTTGACGAGCCAGGGTGACCCGGAGGGGCATTGCGTAGGTCTGGTGTATGATTGTCTCAACCACTCAGTCACTATGATATCTAAGGCAACATTAGCACTGAATGTGTTCTGCATACTTCCTTGTCTGGAGCAGCCAACGAGTATTTGCCCCAATATTCATATCATCTTTTGAGCCGTATACAAATATCAATCCTTCGGGACCTCCAGAAATTCATTCCTGGGCAGTTGTCTATGGTAAAACAAATGATATATATATATAGCGATATAATATAATATCTAATGGCTGAGAGCAGACAATATTTCTCTCTTGAGGAACTTGCCCATATCAGTGAGAAATATTGTTAGTTTAAATGCATCCAAACCTTAATGTTGCAAACCTTCACATTGCTGTGAACCACTTCATCACCTGAGATAACACTACCTTTTCGCGTGACTAGTATCTGACATCTCGTGGTAACCTTTCACCTCCAGACGACGGGATCTCTCAGGCATAGCCCTTGGTGGCTCCTTGCCACCTCAACCTAGCGTGGTAGGCCAAATGGATGGGCGGCCACAGACGGCTAGCGTAAGGTATATATATTGTAGTTTGAAGACGACGGAGTAACGAATTCAGCAGGCCCCTCAGGAGACGCGGTAAAACAGCTTGATGTGATTTGTGGGCAGGACGACTTGGTTATGACTAGCGTCGATCTCAGACCGTTAAGGAATACGTTACACTCTCCCAGACCAACTTCAGCTGAGCCCCAGGCGCTCCGATGCCGTCATTGTTAAGGGTGCGAGTCACTGTTGTTACCAACATATGACCAGTTGGGGGAGGACTGATCAGCAACCTCTGCGCTCGGTGTGTTGATTTTCGGTGACGTCATGGCGGTGGCTGGGCATCCGGTCTCCGTACTTGTACTGTGGCTCCTGGTACAGCTGACACACAGTGGAGCGGATGCGATGGGTGAGTTTTGCGGCTCTCACTCGAGCCATGGGAGGGTGGATACGACTAATGGTAGGGGTCGGACGCTAAGGTCGTAATGTGGAGGGCTGGCTTCTGAGGAGGGGTCGAGGCGAAAGGGAAGGTTCGAAGGGCCAGGGTGACAAGGGTTCATGGGAGAAATGCTGATTATAGCAAAGCGATGGGGAAGACTTGAAGGACCAGAGGGGCCAAGGTACATTGGGGACCTGATTGGGGCGGTGCTAGGAAAGAGGCTGAACGGGTCAATTTGACCCAGAGGGCAAGGACGACGTTGCCTTATGTACCCATGGACGCCATAAATATATGCTTAACCCACCATTTGGAAAAGAGCGCTCCCCTTTTGAAACAACAGCATTCGACGCAGGCCACCACCCCTTTCTCATATAATATCGCTCCAGTGTCTCTTTTCTGGGTGAAAGGAGTCCCATGTTTTAAGCCTACAATCGTGTAAGCTGAATGTTAACGATAATGCTTGTCCACAGGATACAGTTTGTCACGGTGTAGCCGATAGCACAGGACTCTGTCACCGTCCCGTGGTGTCTCGACTTCTGTGCCAGAAACAACCCGCCTTACCCCTACGGCGCACTCGGGGTCAGTCTACCGTGATCAATATTCAATATAGTAATTAGTGCATTTTAAGTAATATCTGATATTGTTAAATTAAGGAACCGACAAAAAAGCCAAATAATCCCCAAATCCGCTCATGGTCTTGCTCTAAGGCAAGATTCGTAGACAATGACGACGTATGTCGCAATTCTTGTCGGTGAGATCAGGTACAACGTGTAACTGCATAAGGAAATTTTGCATGAGATGTCTTGTCGGGCAGAACAGGTTTTTATCATATGCACAGATACGTGCGGCCAGTTTCACTCCATGCGACATCCATTCAGCCTGTGGGCTGTCTGAAGCTCCAGTCGAATGAATGCGCTATGGCAAGTGACGTTATTTCTATGCCAGCGGATACTAGGAAGAGAATATATCGTCACATGCACCCATGGATATACTTCGTTTTTTTTGGGTCAGATCATTTGAAATAAACTACCGAATGGGGTCAAATGTCACGAATACAAGGAATGGCGACGTCGCTGACCGAATGACGAAATCGCGGATCAACGTCATCTGGAACAATGTTAAAATCCCCCGCCCTTTACACAACGCCACCCTACAGCCTTCTACACACGTCATGCCATGCCGTGTCAACGATAATTTCTTTAGGGAATCTAAATGTTTCGACAGATTACACAACGTTACGTGTCAATCCTGTATTGATGTTTTATTTCGTCATAGCCATTTGGGAACACAGACACACGGGCCGCGCGTTGCTGTGTGACTGCTTCTGTCGGGAGCTAGAGCAATTCCTACTGCACCAGACGCTGTGGCCCTGGAGGTAGTCTGCAGTGTGGGGGGAGGAGAAAAGGATACGATTACATCAGTGTGTATCAAGGTAGGTCCCAACCACCATTATACAGCTGGATCAATAGGATTTAAACCTACCGAACGCTACTCAAATCGAACGTTAAGTAGAAACTGTAGATAGCAGACATCTTATCGCATTTCAAATAATAAAGAAGCATTCAGAAAGATAATACAACGAAACATCCCCGAACAATTCTAGTTAAGTCGAGTAGATAACGAAATCCAATTTCAGAAACTGAAATTGAGATCATATATACATGATACATGACATATTTCCTTATATCCTTCAGTAATCACGCTAGTACTCATTTTTCTTCTTGTGAACCCCGCAACATTTATTTGGCAAAGCGTATACTATCCATCAACAAGCCTACCATTTGCTACAATTATGCATTTCGTGAGTTCTAAGATGGAAGATGGACAGGCGTCAGCTATTTTATTGCTTTCGAGAGCGAGAGATGCAATGTACATTTTAAAAGGACTACTGTTCATGCCACGGGAACAGGTTAGGCTTACAATACTTTAAGTCAGAGAATACCCTTGCAAACATATGTTTTTTTTCAAGAATATTACCGTTACATGGTCATTCTCCTTAACCCAACCGTTACAGATATAGACGAGTGCGCAGACCCAACACTCCACAGTTGCCCTCCCACTGACATATGTCGGAACACGAATGGAAGTTTTGAGTGCATCCATCCAGCGGCGACCACGACTTTAGCCAGCATCGTCACGGGTGAGACATGTTGTGACATCATCGTACACAAACAAGATACACTGACTCCTGGCTAGCAGCCTTAACCTATTGGGCAATACTATTGGTGTTGTGTAACAAACGCTTGCATCCACAACCTGGGTTGCATGAACAGAGAATTGTAGATGGTAACCGCTATTTCCGTCGTCCTGCCGTATTTTTTTTAACTCTTTGCATGTCAACTGTATCATTGACATCCCCCCATCAGCTAAAATTACCCTTCGACGGTAAAATAACCCAGGAGTTAAGCTGTGACGTACTTAAATGTTAATGTGTATCTTCCGCAGATATCGACGAGTGCCATGATTCTCCTTGTGATCAATTCTGTCATTACGTCAATGGCGGCTTCAGGTGTTATTGTGAACCAGGCTGGGCGATAATGGAGGACAACGTGACCTGTACAGGTTAGTTTCACAAGGGGCATTATTGAGACATTAAGGCAATTAGTAGAAGTATATTGGTTAATACCGTGCACCAAATCTGTACCGTGAAACGATTTAAGGCTAAACATGTCGTTAAACCCCAGGCAAGTCGTCAAATCAGGGATATTCCCCAGTCCATCCCGTGGCACATCCAGTCCATGCTGATCTGGCATTACCATATTAAACAACCAATGTCGTTCTAAAGCTTTCCTTGACGTCCAGTGATCAAAATGAGAATGCCCTCCTTATAAATTATACAATTTCTAATGACTTTGTAGTATTTATCAACGGTAATACCAAATACCATTTCAGAAATCGAGGGTTTCAATAGCCGATCGTCTACCACGCCGCCTGTCTGGATGTACGCCGTACTCGGCTTTCTCGTGGCTATTGTCATGGCAATGACCGTCGTCATCGTCTTGGGCTGGCGATGTCTGGTGAACAGAAACAACATGGCTAACCGCCCTACTGCGTCCCTCCCTCCGGGTTATGAGGGACCCGCCTCCACCAGTCCGGCTGCCGTCTCCCGGGAAGACAGACCCACAGACCCCGAGGTGTCTGCCGCACCGGCCGACTCACAATACGAACAGATCAAGATCTACACCAACTCGGAGGCGGCACAGGGAGTCTACGAGAAGGTGCAATAGTTAAAGCATTCTTAGCGAAACTGTTCACATATTTGAGGGGTTTATATATAAACTACATTAACAATCAATCCCTGGTCAATATACTGGGGCATGCTTGCCATATATTCTACAGCAACACTCCTCATAGGCCTGCGCTGGGGTAACCCAAATGGTACACAAACTACTGCTTGATGTCGAAAAAGTATCATTTGGTAGCCGAGTAAAAGACATCGTGTATACATTCGTACATTGCGTTGGTAATGGCGCTGGTTTGTCCTGTTAACTATTAAGACCAAGGATGCATGGGTTGATCCAGATATCTCCTGATATATAGAATATCCGAGTAAAAGAAATATCCTGCGTATATTTGTAAATTGCGCTGGTAATTGCGTTGGTTTGTCTTGTTAATTATTGACATCAAGGATGCCTGGATAGATCCAAATATCTTCTGAAATATATAATAGCCGAGTAAACAACATATGGGGGGTATATTTGTAAGTTGCGTTGGTTGTTCTGTTAAATATTAACACATAGAATGCTTGTTTTGATCCAAATATCTCCCGATATAGATGATATCCGTGTAACAAAGATATGGGTATATATTTGTACATTTCGTTGGTAATTGTGCTGGTTTGTTCTGTTAAATATTAACACCTAGGATGCCTGGGATGATCCAGATTTCTCCTGAGATACATAATATCCGAGTAAAAACACATCGGGTATACATTTGTAAATGGCTTCGGTAATTGCGTTGGTTTGACTGTTACACATTAACACCAAGGATGTCTGGGTTGGTCCAGATATCTTCTGAGGTCATATCCGAGTAACGGAAATATCGGCAACATCATCTATCTTTAAATTTCTTTGGTATTCACATATGTCATGGAACACCGTTAACTGGTCTCGATTTTGTGTCATTATGTTTGAATGTCAATTATTATTATTATTGAAAATGTTAATTATGCTGATCGAAAATTAGTTATGGGTACGATGAAACCCAACGGATCAAATAAAGCCTTCAGAAGCGTTTTGTATACACTTTTGAAATCACGTTTTACCCTCCGGAGCGATAATGGCGACTGGGGCTCTGGCCCCGATCCAGCGGGGATGCATAATTAGCCTGCGCGCGCTGCGGGACACACTCGTCCCTGACCTGCGGTTGGGTTGCAGGGATCCCGCGTTAACTGACTCTGCTGGGATCCTGCCTTATATGACAAGCCTACTGAGCCACCGAGACTTGGCGTCACGGGGTTTTACCACGTAAAGGGGGGTGCTGCACTCGCCCTCCACAAATGCAATTATGAAACATAATTGCGGTTATCATTTTTGAACCATCAAGTTCATTTAACTTGTCGCGTTCGAGGTCGCAGAGAGAATAGGCCTCAATTCTTTACCCATTTATATCTTATGCCTCTCGAATTATTTGCAGAATAGCTAAACCTGCCAAATTCCATCACAAACATGAAAAGGCGCCATCAATGTTCTTCAGGTAAACACCGCGATAGAGGCTCTTACTATTGGTTGAAGAGGTGTTTCCGGGCATTATAGGGTGATCACATCTAAACAGAGACGCTGATTATGGCGGGGCGAGGGGAGAAGCGTGAAGGGCCGGGGTTACCAGTGTACAAAAGGGACGCTGATTAGGGTGGGGCGAGGGGAGAAGCGTGAAGGGCCAGGGTGACCAGGGTACAAAGGGGACGCTGATTAGGGTGGGGCGAGGTGGGGGGGGGGGGGGCGTGAAGGGCCAGAGTTACCAGGGTACAAAGGGGACGCTGATTAGGGCGGGGCGAGGGGAGAAGCGTGAAGGGCCAGGGTGACCAGGGTACAAAGGGGACGCTGATTAGGGCGGGGCGAGGGGAGAAGCGTGTAGGGCCATGGTGAAGGGGACGCTGATTAGGGTGGGACTCGGTGGGGGGGGGCATGAAGGGCCAGCGTTACCAGGGCACAAAGGGGACGCTGATTAGGGTAGGACGAGGTGGGGGTGGGGGCGCGAAGGTCCAAGGAGACCAGGGTACAAAGGGGACGCTGATTAGGGTAGGACAAGGTGGGGGGGGGCGGGGGGGGGCGTGAAGGTCCAAGGAGACCAGGGTACAAAGGGGACGCTGATTAGGTTGGGACTAGGTGGGGGGGGGCATGAAGGGCCAGCGGTACCAGGGTACAAAGGGGACGCTGATTAAGGTGGGACGAGGTGGGGGGGGGGGGCGTGAAGGGCCAGCGTTACCAGGGTACAAAGGGGATGCTGATTAAGGCGGGGCGAGGCGAGAAGCGTGAAGGGCAAGGGTGACCAGGGGACAAAGGGGACGCTGATTAGGGCGGGGCGAGGGGAGAAGCGTGTAGGGCCATGGTGACCGGGGTACAAAGGGGACGCTGGTTATGGCGGGGCGAGGGCAGAAGCGTGAAGGGCCAGGGTGACCAGGGTACAAAGGGGAATCTGATTAGGGCGGGGCGAGGGGGGAAGGCATGAAGGGCAATGGTGACCAGGGTACAAAGAGGAAGCTGATTAGGGTGGGACGAAGGGGGAAGCCATGAAAGGCCAGGGTGACCAGGGTACAAAGGGGACGCTGATTAGGGCGGGGCGAGGGGGGAGGCATGAAGGGCCAGGGTGACCAGGGTACAAAAGGGACGCTGATTAGGGTGGGACGAGGTGGGGGGGGGGGCGGGGGGGGGGCTGAAGGGCCAGGGTGACTAGGGGACAAAGGGGACGCTGATTAGGGCGGGGCGAGGGGGGAGGCATGAAGGGCCAGGGTGACCAGGTTACAAAGGCGACGCCGATTAGGCTGGGACGAGGGGGGCATCTTGAAGGGCCAGGGTAACCAGGGTACAAAGGGGACGCTGATTAGGGTGAGGCGAGGGGGAAGGCATGAAGGGCCAGGATGACCAGGGTACAAAGGGCACGCTGATTATGGTGGGACGAGGTGGGGGGGCGGGGGGGGGGGGCTGAAGGGCCAGGGTGACCAGGGGACAAAGGGGACGCTGATTAGGGCGGGGCGAGGGGGGAGGCATGAAGGGCCAGGGTGACCAGGTTACAAAGGCGACGCTGATTAGGCTGGGACGAGGGGGGCATCTTGAAGGGCCAGGGTAACCAGGGTACAAAGGGGACGCTGATTAAGGTGAGGCGAGGGGGAAGGCATGAAGGGCCAGGGTGACCAGGGTACAAAGGGGACGCTGATTAGGGCGGCATGAAGGCGGAAGGCATGAAGGGTCAGGGTGACCAGGAGGCTAAGGAGGGCGTTTGATGGTGTGGAAGACCCGGTCACGGTAATATCAGATTCAGATTCAGACAACCACAACAACCACAACAACCACGTCCATGACACTCAATAATACGTTTGCAACGTTATTAAAACTAGCGATATACAATCAATACTAATTCAATACATTGTCAGATACATTTTTGCAAAAATAGAATACGTATCGAGATAAAGCAAAGAAAAACAACACTGCATTTATGGTAAAAATATCTACGCCAACCGATTACAAATATAGCAGTTACGCAAGTTACAATAAATCTGGTAGTTTTCTATAGCCTTATGTTTCACATACTTTACAAAACTGTCTAGACTGTGGGTATATATTTTGTTTAGGATAATTGGTGGTTCGACATTGAGTGTTGATATGACGCTGATATATCGAAGCCAACGTTAGCACCGAATGCTTATCTATTGACAAACAACATATGGATCGGCATTATACAATTTGGTGCAGACATATACAAGCGATTAAATGTTGCAGGTTTGTCAAAAGACTTCATTAAATGCGTCAAAGTCATGTTGGTAGTGGTATGCAGCGATGTGAAATAGTAAGAAAACACTTTTAACGACAAAGCGAATGTGAAGTGTGTTTTTGCTCACTTAATGGTCCGGACAAGCCAGTGAGTATGTGACACATTATTAGTATCATCATAGGAGGCAGATATAAATATCAGACACTGTGGAACAAATGAAAAATATATCGAAAGTAATACATCCACCATGTATCTAATGATTGAGAGCAGTACATATATTTATCTGCTGCAACTTCGCAACTCGGAGATAAAGGTGTATCGCAGCGAGAAGGGGGCATTAGGCGCTCCTATACGTTCCTTTAAACGTCCGTAACATCGTCACCACACACACGGATGTGAACCACTTTAAGACAAAACTACCCATCACGCGCTGCTCGTAGCTGACATATCGTGAGAACCTTTGATCTCGGCCCAGCGTGATCGCTCAGCCGTGGCCGATGCTGGTTCGTTGCCAGCTCACCCTGGCGGGGTAGGCTGAGGTGAGTGGCCCACTTTTATTTAGGAAGTGATGGCGAAACTACACCATATTCAACATAGGGTTAGTATTGTACATGCATACTGTAGTGTAGACACGATAAAGTGACAGCTTCAGAAGATTCTGTACCACAGTGCCAATTATTTATCCACATGTCGTCGACTTCACTTGTGTTAAGCGCTACGACTTGTCAATGACGCGCGTGATCAAACAGTGAAGGAATACGTAACACTCTCCCGGACGGTCTTCAGCAGAACCTCAGGCACTCCGATGCCGTCATTATTAAGGGTGCCAGTCACTGTGGTTACCAGCCGGTTGGACTAGGACTGATCAGCAGCCTGTACGCTTGGTGTGGTGACCCCCGGTGACGTCATGGCGGTGGCTGGGCATCAGGTATTCCCCGTCCTTGTACTCTGGCTCCTGGTACAGCTGACACACAGTGGAACGGATGCGATGGGTAAGTTTTGAGGCTCTTCCTCGAGCCATGGGAGGGTGGAGACGACTATTGGGCGGGCTCGGAGGCTAAGGTCGTAATGTGGAGGGCTGGCTTCTGAGGAGGGGTCGGGGCGAAAGGGAAGGTTCGAAAGGGCCAGGGTGACAAGGGTACATGGGAGAGACGCAGGTTAGGGCGGGGTGAGGAGGAAGGCTTGAAGGGCCATGGTGACCAGGGTACAAAGGGGACGCTGATTAGGGCGGGCGAGGGGGAAGGTTTGAAGGACCATGGTGACCAGGGTACATGGGAGAGACGCAGGTTAGGGCGGGGTGAGGAGGAAGGCTTGAAGGGCCATGGTGACCAGGGTACAAAGGGGACCCTGATTAGGGCGGGCGAGGGGGAAGGTTTGAAGGGCCAGGGTGAAAAGGGTACATGGGAGAGATCCTGATTAGGGCAAAGCGAAGTGGAAGGCTCAACCAGTCAGGGTGATCCGGAGGGCAAGCCCGACGTTGGCTTCTGTACCCATGTACGCTATAGATATATGCTTAACCCACCATTCCGAAAAGAGCGCTTCCCTCTTGAAACAGCACCATTGATGGCAAGCCACCACCCCTTTATCATTTCAGACCGCGCCATCGTTTCGCTTCTGGGTGAAAAAACTCCCATGTGTTAAGCCCTACAATCATGTAAGCTGAGTGTTAATGATGATGCTTGTCCACAGGATACGGTTTGCTACGGTGTGGCAGATACACGCTGCAACAGCCTTATACAGTGGTGGCACAGGGCAATGTCACCGTCCCGTGGTGTCTCGACCTCTGTGCCAGAAACAACCCGCCTTACCCCTACGGCGCACTCAGGGTCAGTCTACCATGATCACTAGTCATAATAGTGCAGTGAAGTTTAAGTAATATCTGATATCGTTAAATTTTAGAATTTCTTTCACAAAAAATTAATAATCGCAAAAATCGGTACACTAATTTCCTGCATTAAACGCTAAAGGCGAGGTTCTTAAACATTGAGGACGTGTGTCGCAATTCTTGTCGGTGAGATCGGGTATAACGTGTTACTGAGGAGATTTCGCATTAGATGTTGTCGGGCACAACAGGTTTGTATCATATGCACTGATATGCGCGGCCAGTTTCACTCCATGCCACATCCATTTAGGCAGGTTGTCTGAAGCTCCAGTCAAACGGATGCGCTATGGCATGTGCGCCATTTTTATGCCAGCGAACACTAGGAAGAGGATATATCGCTACATTACATGTATAACGTGAAAATGGAGATATCAGCCCCGGGGGGGAGGGGGGGGGGCGACTGTTATACGAATCTGGCAGCGGGGTTCCGCGTTTGCCCCTAGATGCCTGAGGGAGTGGACATTTTTGATGAAAAAGATACCCCTATAGAGGGTTATATGAAGATGATAACGCCCGGGGGGACGGGGGGGGGGGGTGAAAAATGTGCGTTTATAGACTCGGTTGTGGCGAAAAAATACCCCTTCCGAGAAGATTTTGGCCGTAAAACGCCCCGAGCGAGCGGATTTTTTTAGCGCGGAACCTCCCCGCCCACAGCTGTGGTACCCCTCCCACGGGGATATGACAAAGACCACCACGTGACCTCACATCGGGCGGCATAAACACTGACGCGGTGCCCAGCACAGCAACT
The DNA here is from genome assembly GCA_964019135.1 of Arenicola marina. Taxonomy (NCBI): domain Eukaryota; kingdom Metazoa; phylum Annelida; class Polychaeta; family Arenicolidae; genus Arenicola; species Arenicola marina. Next base: position 12,791,088 of record OZ025255.1, read on the forward strand.
TTGACCTGTCACGTGCGCCCATGGATATACAATCAGAACCCGTTAATCCGACACATTTCGTTACACCCGAACTTGTGTCGGATAACGAATATGTCGGATTAACGAATTTGGAAATCCTAGGTGCTGATGTGACTTCTAAAATGGACACTAACAGAATTGTTTTATTAAAAAGGCATCTAAAATAGACACTGACAGAAATTTATGGTTAAAAAAGGCATCTAAAAGAGACACTGACACCATTTATGGTTAAAAAATGCCATTACTACAATGGCGGAGGTGTGCCGCTCATGGGGGACGGACAAAACCCCCGGCGGACATAACGCCCGGTCGCGAAAACCCCGTAGGACAAAAGCCCCGGCGGACATAATCCCCGGTGCCGATATTTAGCAGTGCTTCTGCAACTCATGGAGACTGAATCAAAACATGTTTGTGTTGTATATGATTAGTATGTAACTTTTGCCATAGTTTACCATAGTTTGGGAAGACATTTGTGGCATTATCAGCCATTAGACACCTGTTACGCTGCCCGCCGTATTGGCAATCTAGTTTGACGTATTATGTATTGGGGCCATCATCAACAAAACTGACACTTCCTTGTCGCTGACACTGCATTTGCTACTGTTTCCATTTGATCCGTACATCAGAGAAACAAACAAGAGATATGCGACCATAGGTCGAGGACGAAAATCCATAAGTACTTTTGGAAGCTGTAATAATGGTGACGTGACCAGTCGTCAGGGCCAATTTCGGCTGAAGGGCCTTTTAAGCGCAATTTGGGCTAAATACTGCCTTCAACAGGCAGTGTGGGCACTGTAGGCGGAGCTTAAATGAACATCCAGTTTGAAGCCAAGAGCGCTTCTCTTGAAGCATTATTAACGGTACTTTCGTATCTTTTATTTATTATGTCTTCGTGACGTCATTTGACGGTCACGACAATATTCGCGATGGCGTTCTATTTTGCTAAATATACCTACTTATGAAGTCATGGGTGAACTCATGAACTTTTGGGTTGATGTTAGCTATTGCCAAATTAGCTGAACATCAAGCTGGCCTAATCTTTTGTAGGAGAATGTTACCTGTGACGTTGACGCACACTTATCACCCTCGCCATAAGGTGTCTCTGAAGACGACGTGTAACGTAAAATACACCGGAAGCCACGCTACCGTATAATAGATGATAGTCCCGCGCATATGCGAAACAATCGTGCATGTTGTGGTAAAAGCATCAATTTGGCACACATGTTCGAAATTCCACCATGGCTAATCAAATTGAGCTATAGTGTCAAATCAGATTTGACACCTGACGTCTATGGCGGCAATTTCCATAGTATCTTGCAAACTGACAAGGACAAGGATAAAACAGTTATTCTGATGTCTATCCATAGCTTTGCAGGTTCGAAGTATGCCACATGAACCATTATGGATGACTTCTGTCTCTGTAGCCTAAACCCTGTATCTACAGCCTAAACATCCTCACTCAGAAGGTTCTGACTTGTCACCAGAGAGTTTCTCCAATTGGCTGGGATGGCGTTCTACTTTACCCCATAACATTTACTCGTAGTGATGGCGGGCGCGGATGATTCTCAATGAGAGGGTAAGTCTTTCAGGTTTCCGTTGCGAACTTGACACGCATTTTTGCGAGCAAAGCTACGCGATACGAGCGACATAAACCTAGATCTCGAAATCTGTAACCTATTGTTTGTAGATCTGTGACCACGGTACATATGGTTATCTTCACAATGACGCCCCTGCACCTTTTAGATTTCCAGATATTGTGTTTTATTGTTGAAATAGCCGTCATTATGGCAAACTAAAGACGCCTTGCTCTTGAAGACAAGTTGTTGAATTCTTTGACCACGAAAACCAATACATAGAGTTACATAGAGTGATCCCACTTCGTTTTGGAGATGTTATGTACTGTTACAGACCGTATCCGCCATCTTGGAAAAATTGCAGATGCGTTGCCCCAATTAAGACAATAGCACTTCTTTATTCCCCAAAAAGTATACATAAACATAAAAATCATCAGTGTTAATTTTCAAAGTATTGAGTATTTTCGTGGTCTTGTCCGCCATTTTGAAGAAAAAAACACGTTGCAATAGGATATTCAATAATTATTTTCTTTCGAATTCAGTGACTCCGAAAAAATATGTACAGGTATCAAAATAATAGTTCTATACCTGTTGTTTTCAAGATATTCAGTATTTTGCTGGCCTGGTTCGTCATATTGGAAAATAGCGGAAGCATTGCTCCTAGATCCACGAGAAATTTGTTAATTTTTTTCGTTCAGGGGCCTGAGCTAGCTCAGGAGGCTAGCTCAGGCCCAGGCTACTAGCCCATGCCGCTGGCCCAGGGCACCAGCCGAGGCCCCTAAACCAGGCCTAGCACTGGCCGCTAGTCCAGGCTGCTGGCTCTGGGCGTTACCCCCGTAAGCTACCCTAGGTTGCTAGCCTAGGCCGCTAGCGCAGGTTTACCCCAGTAAGCTAACCCAGGTTTAGCTCAGTCTGCTAACCCAGGCCGCTAGCCAGGGCGCCAACCCAGGCGGCTAGCCAGGGCATCAATCTAGGCCTTGCCAAGGCCACTACCTCAGGCCGCTAGCCCAGGCCCCTGGCCCAGGCAGCTTTGCCCAGGCTGCTAAGCCAGGCCGCTAGCTTAAACCGTTAGCCCAAGCTCCTAGCCCAGGTTGACCAAGGGAGTATTGTCTTGGGGGGCAGGGGGCATGGGGCTGACCGAGGGAGTATTGTCATGGGAGAAGGGGGCATTGGGCTGACCGAGGGAGTATTGTCATGGGGGAAGGGGGCATTGGGCTGACCGAGGGAGTATTGTCTCGGGGAAAAGGGGGCATGGGGCTGATCGAGGGAGTATTGTCATGGGGGGCAGGGGACATAGGGCTAACCGAGGAAGTATTTTGATGTGGAGGGAGGGGGCATGGGGCTGACCGAGGGAATATTTTCATGTGGAGGGTGGGGGCATGGGGTTGATCGAGGGAGTATTGCCATGATTGAGGAGGAGGAATGGGCTGACCAAGGGAGTATTGTCTCGAGGGGGGGGGGGGGGGGCTGCCCGAGGGTGTATTGTCGTGGGGATGGGGCTGACCGAGGGAGTTTGGTCATGGGGGGAGGGGGCATGGGGCTGATCGAGGGAGTATTGCCATGATTGAGGAGGGGGAATGGGCTGACCGAGGGAGTTGTCTCGGGGGGGGGGGGGGGGGGGAGTGGGAATGAGGCTGACCGAGGGAGGATTGTCTCGAGGGGGGGGGTGGGTGGGTGGGGGCTGCCCGAGGGTGTATTGTCTTGGGGATGGGGCAGACCGAGGGAGTATTGTCATGGGGGGAGGGGGCATATGGGGCTGACCGAGGAAGTATTTTCATGTGGAGGGAGGGGGCATGGGGCTGACCGAGGAAGTATTGTCATGTGGAGGGAGGGGGAATGGGGCTGATCGAGGAAGTATTGCCATGATTGAGGAGGAGGAATGGGCTGACCGAGGGAGTTGTCTCGGGGGGCGGGGGGGGAATGGGGCTGACCGAAGGAGTATTGTCTCGAGGGGAGAGGGGGGGGGGGCTGCCCGAGGGTGTATTGTCTTGGGGATGGAGCAGACCGAGGGAGTATTGTCATGGGGGGAGAGGGCGTGAGGTTGACCGAGGAAGTATTGTCATGAGGAGGGTGTATTGTCTTGGGGATGGGGCAGACCGAGGGAGTATGGTCATGGGAGAAGGGGGCATGGGGCTGACCGAGGAAGTATTGTCATGAGAAGGGAGGAGGCGTCAGGCTGACCGAGGGAGTATTGTCATGGAGAAAGAGGGCATGGGCTGACCCAGGGAGTATATTCTTGGGGGGTGGGGCGGGATGAAGCATCGGGCTGATCGAGGGAGTATTGTCATGTGGGGAGGGGGCATGGGGCTGACCGAGGAAGTATTGTCATGTGGAGGGAGGGGGCATGGGGCTGACCGAGGAAGTATTGTCATGTGGAGGGAGGGGGCATGGGGCTGACCGAGGGCGTATAGCCGTGGAGGGTGGGGCGGGATGAAGCATGGGGCTGATCGAGGGATTATTGTCTTGGAGGGCGGGGCCATGGGGCTGCCCGAGGGTTTATTGTCGTGGAGATGGGGGGCATAAGGCAGACCGAGGGAGTATTGTCATGGGGGCGGGGGTCATGGGGCTGACCGAGGGAGTATTGTCATGGAGAAAGAATGCATGGGGCTGACCCAGGGAGTATAGCCTTAGGGTGTGTGGGGATGAAGCATGGGGCTGATTGTCAAGAGTATTGTCATGGGGGAAGGGGGCATACGGCTGACTGAGGGAGTATTGTCATGAGGGAGGAGGGGTGTGGGGCTGATTGAGGGAGCATAGCTTTGGGGGGCGGGGGGGGGGGGTATGAGGCATGGGGCTGATCGAGGGAGTATTGTCATGAAGGGGACAGGGTGATTGTCAAAGGGGGAGGGGAGTGGCGGTAGAAAGCATTGTGTGTGAGGTGGGTGGGGGGGGGCACGGTCTGTGAGGGAATTGTGGGGATTTGCCCGGGGTGGGGGGGCGGGCGCAGTTGTCCGGGGATGTGTGGGTGGAGGCGGGAGCAAAGTTAAAGTGCGAAAACAAGGTACATCGTGCTGGAACATAAGGACAAGGTGACTACCTCAGCTTGAACCCACCCGCCCCATACACACACACCGCGAGCCCTGTCAACGCTGGTGACCTTCCACCGCCTCGCCGTTATGTTGTTGTTTCCCTTATTTTTAGTTTCCCTTGTTTCCCATTAGCAGATAAGACAGCAGAGCGTGTTTATGCCGTGTTGATAAGCCACGCTGTCGTGTGGGGCCGTAACCACGCGATAAATCGACCAGCTGTTTCGAGACGCATTGTCTCATAATCTCAATACATTAGTATGTGCGCATGGGCGTCTTTAAAATACAGATCGGCAGATTGCAGATCATTGCAGATCGGCAGATTGCAGATCGGCAGATCGCAGTTTCACGCAATTATTCGTTATCAATGGAATACCATGACATCCATATGTAACATACCAGATACCATGGGGCTGAACGAGGGAGTATTGGCATGAGGGGGGAGGGGGCGTGGGGTGTGGCATAACCACACAACAATATGTCTTTTGGGAAAACCCAAACAATACTCCCTCGGTCAGCTCCACGCCCCCCCCCCCTCTTGTCTATGTGGCATAACCACACAACAATATGTCTTTTGGGAAAACCCAAACAATATTCCCTCGGTCAGCTCCACGCCCCTCCCCCTCTTGTCTATGTGGCAAAACCACACAACAATATGTCTTTTGGGAAAACCCAAACAATACTCCCTCGGTCAGCTCCACGCCCCTCCCCCCTCTTGTCTATGGGCCACAGTATATAGGCGACCGCGGTGCGTGCGTGCTCCCTGGACACGCCCATGCACGGCGGGTGCGAGTGGACGAGGTGGAGTGGGGTGGGGGGGGGGGCAGGAGTGAATGATTCTTTCTGACGAGTGAGGGTGAAGGCTGTGGAAGGGATCAGTGCATGAGCCTGGTGGAAGGGAGTGGGGCGGACGGTCTATTAAGAGGTGTTCAACCTGCCGCCTTCCCATGACTGAGGCCGACGGCTCTCCCAATATATCACATCACAATACGTAAACAATACGGTGGCAAAACAATGTCCATCTAGTTTGGACATGAGGACACGGAGAACTATGACGTCATTCCTACGCGTAAAAATGATCCATATTAACGTTGTGTCCCTGATCAGTGGAACATTTTAATGCTAGTCGTATCTCTTTAGAACAAATATTAAGCAAGCCTTAGTACTTTTACGTTTTTCCTTTAATCGGTTGGCCTTGACCGTTGACCTTTGACATTGGGAAGACCGTAACTTGAACATCGTAGAGGCTGGCACATGCTACATTTCCATAAAAGTTTGTGAACGATAGATGTTGTCGTTAGGTCAGTAGAAGATACGAACAAAAACAGGAGTGCATAAAGCTTAAGTCTAGTGGATGCCGGTGGGCGGGGGGCGTGCCAGTAATGCCGGAGTTTGATGAGTGTCGACGGGCTGGGGGGCTGCAGTTGTGTTGGGTGGATGGGTGCGGGGAATGAGCAGAGAGGAGTGCTGTAACACTGGTTGGTGTGGGTGGGAGAGGGGGGGGGGGGCGGAGGGGCAGGAGTCCGTGAGGGTGGTGGGCGGCTGCGGGGCGATTCGTTCGGAACTCTTTGTACGCAATATCAATGCGCTGTACTTGTGTGCTACCTGGTCCACTCACTCCCTCCCCACGACTGTGCCTGGTCGCCTCTCCCGATAAATCACATCACAATATATAAACAACACGGTGCTTTATCGCGAACCGCTCACTCACTCCAATCGCTCACTGTCCGCTCGGACTTTAACATGGGAATCCCCATAAGGAATGTTTGGCCCTCTAGCGGGAAAAGTAAAATAGAAAGTATCTTTTTTTAACTAAGAAACAACTAGGCGGTAAAATTAGACGTTCTGTGACCCGAATCCGATCTCTCTATTCCCAATATTAAATATACACTGAATTTAATGCGTATTTAAATATTTCTTTTTTTGCCGCCATGTGACGTCATTGACGGCGAAGTTTTCTTCGGGAAATGGGTCATAGCGACTTTCTGAATACATCATTGGAGGTTGGCGACAATTGAGAAAGGAAAAACAACGTGCATCTAGTTTGAACATAAGGACAAGGTAAACTATGACGTCATTTTGCGCGAAACTTCTTCCTACGCGCAAAAAAATGATCTATATTAAAGTTGTTTCCCCTAATCAGTGGAACATTTTGACGCTAGTCGCATCTCTTTAGGACAAATATTAAGAAAGCCTTAGCACTTTTACGTTTTTCCTTTAACCGGACGGCCTTGACATTTGACCTTTGACATTGGAAAGTCTATGACATGACAATTGTAGAGATTCGGACACGCCACATTTCCATAAATATTGGTGAACGATAGCTGTCGTCGTTAGGGCAGTAGAGGGTAGGAAAAAATGCAAACAAACAAACATCGTTGTTCCAAAAAATCGTCCTTCCGACATAAGACGACATATCTACGATATTTCGTCTTAATAAAGTGCACTGGGAAAGGGAAATGTTTGTATGTAAGTTATGCACATATAATGGAATACTATCCAAAAATTGGGGAATATAAAAACAGGCAATGTTGAAGTATTGAAATATTGAAGATTCACCTTGTCGAACACTGACACTAAAGTTCGAGTCGGTGGTCGGTGTCATAGACTGCCTGTGTAATGTAATGTATTTACGTCATTCAGTATAACCATGTTTTTCGATCTTTGTTTTCGTCAGTAGCCCTCAGTAGCAGTAGGTCATGCGCGACTGTATTTTCACACCTTTATCGGATTAAGACGTTTAACGACGCTTTGATGTATCGCGCTAACACACAATTGATGAACAAACCGATAGTCAAAAGAATCACTTAACACCACCAACAACACTTGCCTGGTTGATGCTAACAAACGGCGTCGGAGGTCGAATTAGATTATGGAGGGCAGCGTAACTGGTGACTAATGGCTTATAATGCCACATATTTCTTTCCAAACCATGGTAAACTATGGCAAAAGTGACCTACTAATCATATACATCAAAGACATATTTTGATTCAGTCTCCATGAGTTGCAGAAGCACGATTAAATATCGGCACCGGGGGTTATGTCCGCCGGGGCTTTTGTCCTACGGGGTTTTCGCGACCGGGGGTTATGTCCGCCGGGGGTTTTGTCCGACATTCGCCGCTCATGCCATAGAGAGCATTTAGAGAACGAGAGAAAAGTGCGGGATCTTGTGGTCATTTAGAGAGAATATGGTGGTTAAAAAATGCATCTAAAATGGACACTAGCAGAATTTTTTAATAAAAAGGCATATAAAATAGACACTGACAAAAATTTATGGTTAAAAATGGCATCTGAATAAGACACTGACAGATATTTATGGTTAAAAAAATACATCTAAATAAGACACTGACAGACATTTATGGTTGAAAAATGCATCTAAAATAGACACTGACATTCATGACAAAGTGTCTCGAGGTTAGTTATTTGAACACTCGATATCAACTGGGCTATATAGCCATTTTAAAAAAAAAGTCCGTCTGAGATGGGCACATCAAGAGATGTCTGCTTTGGGGATTGAGAGAAAGAAGGCAAAAAAGGGGTCATTTGGGCGGCACTAGTTTGCACCACACTCGACAAACTCTAACTCAGTACCGACTACCACGCGTGCTTCTTTATAAGGTTTGACATGAGCTGGTGACTCGTCGTCGTCATCGCTCTCAGCGGGGTCACTGTACTGTTGGCGGGGAGGCGTGTGCGAGAATGTCGGAGTCTGTCAAACCATCACATGTTTCAATGGCGACATACGCCGGGGCTGACATGACATTGTCAACAAGACATATTGAGGGGTCGATGCTTCAAAGCGATAACCGTCAGTGTTAATCCTGTGTGTGCGAACAGTCCGCAGGCTGCTTATACCAACAAAAGAATGGGGTGAAAGCAATCAACTCGGCGCGGCTTCACGGCCAATTGGTCGGATAAACGAGAGAAAAGGGCACTCTGGTTGCAGAAAAGTTGTGTCGGTGTCGGAAAGCGAATGTCGGATTAAAGAGAGCAATTAGCATTGTGGAAATCCGTTACAGGTCAAACTGTGTCGGATAGCGGGGTTTCCGGATCAACGCGTGTCGGAAAACCGGGTCTGACTGTACTTCGTTTCTTGCGCCAGGTCATTTGCAATTCACTACCAAATGGGGTCATATGTCACGAATACTATAAATGGCAGCGTCACCGACCGAATGACGAAATCGCTGACCATCGTCATCTAGAACAATGTTAAAATAACCCCTGCCCCCTTCACGCACCGCCACACTACATCCACTGACACATTGCACGTCATGTAATGCAGTGCTAGCGATTGTTTAGGGTGCCGCCGACCTGACGACCCTCAAAGCCAGCATGCGCAGGCGCCGACGGCACGCCTTCCGCCCCGGCACAACACACAACCACCCCAGCCAGTTCCGCCGGTACCTCTCCTTCTGCCTTACATACGGGTTACAAGACATCCCTACCTCCAAACAGACCATATGTCTCTACGCCGAGCACCTGGCCCAAACCCTACAATCCCCGAAGTCAGTCCACAACTATATCAGCGCTGTTAGACTTTTCCATAAACTGCTTGGAGTGGAGGCCCCAAGCCTTGACAGCTTCGACCTCCAGTTAATGCTCCGAGCCGTAGACCTCACCATGGATCACACCCCAGAACAAAACCTCCCAATAACTAAGCCCATGCTGCTCGACATTACCCGTCGGGGTGATACGCTCGGAGATATCGGTGTACTCCCGAAGGCCGCTTTTCTCTTAGCCTTCTACGTCTTCCTGCGCCAGAGCAACCTCGCGCCCCGTGCTGCCCAGGGATTCAACCCACGAGAGCACACCTGCTTCTTATCAATGTTTCGATAAATTACACAACGTTACGTGTCAATCCTGTATTGATGTTTTATTTTGTCACAGCGCTTCGGGAACAATCACGGAGATGCCGCGTGTTACTGTGTGACTGCTGCTGTCCCGAGCTGGAACAGTCGCTACTGCCCCAGACGCTGTGGCCCTGGAGGTAGTCTGCAGTGTGGGGGGCAGAGCGGTTTCTACGATTACATCAGTGTGTATAAAGGTAGGTCCCAACCACCATTATACAGCTGGATCAATATGCTTTAAACCTACCGAATGCTACTCAAACCTAACGTTAAGTAGAAACTGGGAAAACAAGTTTCCGGTGAAAAATAAAATAAAACTATTTCTCGTTAATGCATGTTTTAAACTAGGTATTGTTAGGAATTTTTATTTCTTTTAGCTTAATCTGTGCATTTACAAGTAATTGGAAGATTAGTCCATGCGGTTAGCATGTTTTATCCTAACATGTTGTAATAGACTCTTTAAGTAAAGAAAACTTCTCAGAGTAAAGATCCCCTGAACTTTTTCTTTTTTGAAATATGATGACAGGCTGATAAGCTGGTAAGTCACAAGTGGTAACCATCAAATAGACGTCAAATTTTACTACTGCGAATTCTTAGCTGCATATAATAAAAGCCTACATTGCGAATAATGATGAATTGCAATTGCAATTTTGTGGGGAGGGAGGGGGGGAACTGTCTTGGCGTTGATGTTTTGACTGAATGTCACCAAAGATAACATCCCTTATCCGGTACCACCAACGTGGAGGAATATGGCGGTCTCGCGGGCCGTACAAATACTCAAAAAGACGACACGGGCCGCATGGCAGGTTGCCATTTGTGTCACTTTTAATATCATATGCAATATTTGGCAATGTATAAGCAGGGGATGATTATATTGGGCATCGGGTGCATCAGATGGTGACATATGTAGGTCAAACGTCAAAGTCGTAGGTGATTAAAACATATATCGGCCTAGAAAGCTGCAAATATTTGCACAATTTTTAAGGCTAGACTACTCGACTCCTTTATAATTGATGTAACAAAATGGGTAAACCCAGAGTACCAACTTTAGCATGCTGAATCGTACTATCCGTTCAGCCTTGGTAGAGTATGGTAAACAGTGCACAAAGCTATAATTTCTTTCATAATGTGGTTTATGTCATATTCTGTTGCGAAATTTGCGTCGCAAAGGGCGCATGTCGGGTTCATCTGACATATTTCCTAATTATCGCTTAAAATTGGTTCCTTGTAACTCTCCAGGAGCGCACGTAGTTTGTTTGCACATCGCCTTTGACCGAAAGCTCGAACAATTAACACTCATTTCAGATGTAAACGAATGCCTTACTAACAATGGTGGCTGCAACCAAACGTGTGTCAACTCCCCGGGCAGCTTCTCATGTCAGTGTCGAGATGGCTACGACAAGATTGGTACTTTTTGCACAGGTGGGTAAGAAACTTCGCTGTCTTCGCATTACTATTAGATATCCATTGTGCCATAAATGTGGCCATGTAACTGAGTCAGTGTTGTTTATAACTGAAATCACAAAACAGCTACATCACTACGAATGGCGATCATGTTGTTGCATAGATAAGCTAGTATACATTGTGGCTGCCGTGTATTGACCCGATGAATGATCATCCGTTGTGACTGACCTTATTGTAGAGATGACTTCTCACCCTGTGCCACTGGAATTGCAAAATGTTCTGTTAATTATAAGTTGTACTGTTATATCACTTACCACATATGCCGACTAGATTTACACTAACAGTAACTGTGCGTATATCCCATGCAATTACCGATGTAGTTATGACCAGGGGTATATTGAGCGAGTCACATGTTCCCGTGAATTTAATTATATCAACATGTTTGCATCCCATACGTGTGTCTCGATGTACAATAATATTTGATCAGACATGTATCTAATTTAATTAATATAATTACTGCATACATAGTCACTGTGCACTATTTCATAATTGTCACTATTTGACTAATTCCCTTGTGTACAACTGTTCCCATCCGTTGTGACATTATCAATCACAATGCATCATGCCTGACACTATGGTATAGGTAAACATCTAATGTGACGGCCATGGTGGCATCGATCTATGTCACAGTATGCATTGCCAGATATGCTATCTTATGCGGATACCTAATATGTCTAATATGCATAAAAAGTACAATTACAGCCTCGGTGAGTTGAAGAAATTTAACTATCAATATGTTATTATTAAGTATAATGCTGCATGTTTCAGATATTGACGAATGCGCCACAGACAACGGCGGGTGTGACCACACTTGTACCAACACTCCGGGTGGCTACAGCTGTTCATGCCGGGAGGGATATATCTCAGACAACACCACGTGTACAGGTAGGTAACATCTGGGACCCTTACCTAACATCTGCTCTAGACTAGATATGTCATTTTCCTTTTACGAGCATGGATAATTACTTTTCAAATAGATAAAGAATATTATATGATTATTATATTAAAGAACGATATTTTCAGGAACAGGAGATCCTGACCTGTGTGCTCAATGACATTCCGGTAACATATACTGTTCGAAGCGTTATCACTAAACTTGGCGCGATCGTGCACTCAATATGATCTACGTCAAACCGTTACAGATATAGACGAGTGCGCAGACCCAACACTCCAAAATTGCCCTCCCACTGACATATGTCGGAACACGAACGGGAGTTTTGAGTGCATCCATCAAGCGGCGACTACCACTACGACACTATCAAGCATCGTTACGGGTGAGACTTGTTCTTTCAGGTGTATTCAATCAATAAATAATGGTGGACCTTCCGTTTTCTGTGGAAAAGATGTATCGCGGAAGCCGACAGGAAATCTGGTCTTGCAGTATGCTGACATATTCTCTTCTGCGTCCGGAAATTGTCAGCACAAATATTGTGGTGGTAGTTAATTTTATTGTAATATGGGGGGGCTGAAGCAGACAGGGGAACAAGACTTGTAGTGTCTTGTGTTATATCTTGTTCACGAGATCAGCTGTAAAGCTACCTGCTACAGTGGTCTTTTCGACGTTAAAGACGAAACCTAACAATATCTAATACTGCACCCTTCTGTCCTACTCTTTAATGCGCCAGATGAGACTACTGGGATGGCTGCTGGGGCCAATGCTGGTGGTGGAGGCGGCCTCAGTGCCGGGCTGATCGCCGGAGTGTGTGTCGGTGCCGTGGCCGCCATTACAGTGTTTGTCGTAGTCGTCATTGTCCTCCGCAGACGCAGGTTTGTCAATCTGTCCGCCACTGTATATTCTGATCAAGAGCGTACCCAGATGTGGTACGCGTGGTACGCGCGGTAGATCAATCATGGAATGACGCACTGTTAAAATCGAGATATTTTAGGCAGATACACTCCAAAAGTCGAAAGAAAAAGTATGCGGAAAGTATAAGAAATCCAAATTTCATCCTGAATAATTGACATTTTCTGTGGTAATATGGAATACGTATGGGCGGATCAACTTATGTTACCATATATCTATATTCTTATTTTGGGACGTGATCAACTGTAAAATATACATCATGTTCCTGTGGTGTGTCATTTTTATGTTTCTTTTCAGGCGGGCCAAGCCAGAAGGGTGTACCACAGACATGAATATGACAGGTGTTGTTACGGAAGACACCATTCTGAGTAAGCAAGACTTCAATGGTACGTAAACATATAGCCGACATGGCCGAAATAAATATAATCTATACGTCCCGATTACTATACTGCATTAGTAAAGTGAAAAAAACCCGCTAATATATTACCTTTTTTGATACAGCGGACGCCTCTGATCCCGACAAACGCGAAGTTGTATATCAAAACTATGACCCCCAGGTAAAGGTCAACATGTTTGTGGACCACGTAAACCACTTGAAGCAAGACAAGAACTTCGAAGACGAATTCAATGTAAGTAATGTATGTAAGCAATAATGCCAAAACACAGCGACGATATTTATATAAGGCATATACATATTTGTGTAGATTGACATCATACATATACCAGTGTATTATTTACAAATAAAACTTTAAATTTACATTTGCCGCGAGATATTCGACTCGACGATTCAGTGATACATGAGAAGCATTTCGTTTTGCAGAGACTCGTCGATACAAGTGTTCACAGCGACACGGCCGCCAACCGCAGCGGACTTGCTGCCAAAAACAAGTATAAAAACATGCTACCATGTAAGTGCTAAACAAAAACTTGTACTGTACAAAATCAGTGAAGCTGTGAAATGAGTATGTGTCCTTCGTTTGTTTTCTTTTGTTCCTAGATGTGACTGCATCTCGTTTCAGATGATGAGACCAGAGTGAAGCTGAAGACACTTGATGACGACCCCCTGACCGACTACATCAACGCCTCACTCATCAAGGTCGGTGATAATGGTTGTATAGGTTACACTGTGTAACGTCTATAAAGAGAGGTACGGTCAATTAAAGTGGAAGCTTGCTCAGAAATGTAAGGTAAGATAATAATAGTAATAATCAGGTAATACCGGACATGGCGTGTACTGATGCAGGATGTACCCAATATCAACAAGCTATTTACGCTAAACATGATTTTTATATATTTAATATACACGTACGCATACGATGTATGGTATTTCTACAAGATATTGCGCATTTTAAAAAAAGTGTCTATCAAGAATGTATAGACAGGATATGATGCACAATAATAAGGAATTCAAAATGGGTTTTCTAAACATTTACCTTCGATCTTCAGGGGTATGTGGACGAGGATGAATTCATCGCGTGCATGGGTAAGCAATTCATTCAATGATGGCATGAGTGCAAAAGCTCAAAGCGGTCACAAGCAAATGGTACCACGTGACATTTCTTTTCTTTGACACTCGGCGATCGCTGGCCATAACTATAAACCTGGTTTCAAGCAAGGAATATTATAAGGACATTACATCAAATACCCTCGCTTAAGCAATCGCATCCGAATAGTGCAAACTGTCCCCCTATGTATTGAATTTAGTGTCGTAATTTGACAGGGCCCATCAACACAACGGTGGGCGACTTCTGGAGAATGATCTGGGAACGTGATGTGTCATTGATTGTCATGGTAACCAATGTCAAAGAAGGGGGCAAGGTAGGTGCAACATGTCCATCCATTACAAGGGCCGATTTACAAAAGGATGACTTTTATGGGGCAGGTTGAAGGACGGTCTTGTTTTGTTAACCCATATTTTGGACTAAGAATCCGAACGTTGAGCCAACAAATCTTGATAGACTTGAAACAATAACTGGCTTTGGATCAATTATTTTGCATAAAATATTAATATTTGCATTTGAATCTATAAAGGAGTCCAACATCACCAACTTAGATAATACATTTTGACGCCTCTTGTGTCCAGGACAAGTGCGCCCTCTACTGGCCCGTGGACGATGAGATTGACCACGGAAACATCAAAGTGAGGCCGATGAAAGAAGACAAGTGGCAGGATATCGTCAGGAGGCAGTTTACCCTCACACAGGTTATACGGCCATTATTATGAGTTGACAGTCGTGTTAACTAGTGCCAAAGCATTCAATCTGAAGGCCGCTAAAATCCTGTAATTTGAAGAAAGTTGGTTATTCCGTTGGTGAGTAAAATTGGCTCATAATTAGGCGATGTTCGCATGGCCATTAGTGACACCCTGGCGATCAATTTAACATGACGCCATAGCTTTCAATTCAGGCACATAAGGTGGTCACAATGACAGACGTGCACGCTTTAACCACTGTGACCTTTGACCTCCCACAGGGCAGCGAGCGACGCTCCGTCCTTCACCTTCAGTATACGGCATGGCCAGACAAAGAAGTTCCGTCCAACGCCACCTCCATGGTTAATTTTGTCAGACAGGTCGGCAAGCACATGAAACCCAGCAAACCCACGGCCGTTCATTGTAGGTAAGAAAGACACTAAATGCGCAATCTATGTGCCACAATTGAGTGTGTAGGTAAAATGTCTTGAGATAGAAACTTACCTTGAATCTAATATCATATGACATTAACTGTTTATAATTATCTGTCCATAATTAGGCCACAATACAAAATGAAGACATTAGAGTAATCCTCCTATATTTGGTGCAATAGCCAAGGTTAATTGTTATTGACATGGTACGTCACGGGACTGAATGGCACTGCAAAATTATTGATATGGTTGTTATTCGCAGCGCCGGGGTGGGCAGAACTGGGACGCTGATAGCCCTTTACCAATTACTACACCAAGCCAACCGCAAAGGTGTCATAGACGTGTTTAACTGCATCAAGAAATTAAGAGAGCAGAGGACAACTATGGTGCAAACATTGGTAAGTTTATGTAATATTGTTCTATAATATCCACTAAAGAGCGTGACTTTTTTTGCTCATTATAAGGACCTCGCAAGGTTTGTCTTTTTGACCCCTTAAATGCCAAAAACAAAAAGGCTCAATCCTCGACTTTGAGGGGAACCAAAAGATACTCATCTGTAAACTTCTCCAGTAACAATATGGTTTCAACAGTGAGCTTAGCTAAGAACAGTATAACCCACAGCTAGTGAAATGTGGCTGCATGTAGTCAGCGCCGACCTCTGGCATAATTTATGTCTTAAAGACTTCTTGTGCAGATATTGTTTCTTCATCAAAGAACAATATTTTTCTGTATCCACGATCTTTTCCAGAAACAATATGTCTTCATCCACGACGCGCTAGCCGAGTACATCACAACCGGAAGTACCTTGATATCCGTCGATGTATTCAGCCAGACCTACGGGGACATTGTGAAGCCTGGAGCAGATGGAACCAGCGCACTCGATAGACAGTTTAAGGTAAGGACAGCAATATACCGATCCACACTCCGACACTAAGCCCCGCCCACGTTTGAGTCCTTTTTCCATAATCGTGACTATGAAATTGACAACCATAGCTGATGGTAGTTACATGTGAGAAGTGCACACCTCTGAAACTGACAACAAAGTGACATGCTGCTTTGTTTGTCTGACTTGTTTGTCCGACATAACGCACGTGGAAGATCTTTTTTTACCGCATGATGGGATAAAAGCACCAGCGAGATCAGTGAATGATTGATGGCCGGGATCGATCTCCTGGAACGTCGACAAGTGCAATAAACTGATCAATCAATGTGTAAGAACGTTATAAGCGCGCAACGGAAAACTAATATAGATGTCGTTATTAGATGATAATTGGGAACCGTGATGATATGCGAACAGCATTTTTTGCCCTTCTGCAGATCATACAAGACACAAGAACAGAGCTATCCAAGTATGACAGAAACGGTGCACTTAACAAAGAGAACGCAACCAAAAACAGAGACAAGACGATCCTACCAAGTAAGACATGCCAATATATCATACAATTCCACCAATATTCTATTGTTGCTGAGCACGCACTCAAGGAAATTATACTTTTGCCCCACAATTAACGTTTCTAATGATTCAAAAAAAGAGTGCGACCATCTTTGATTCCATGTCGTTCTATATTGCCCCCTGTAATTCGTATTATTCTGACGATAGGAACGACGCGTCGGGTGCATCTGGAACGCTACGCCGGACGGAACGACTACATCAACGCAGTGACGGTCACGGTGAGTTACTTACGTGGTGGCGGTTCCATCGATGATACACCACACTTGGCCAAGAATGCCAGAGGAACCAGAAAGAGCAGAACATGTTGTAGTTTTGTTGTAAGATCGAATGTTTGTTTCAGGGATACAGAAAACACGATTCCTTCTACGTGACCCAGATTCCTCTGGAGACGACTGTCATCGACTTCTGGCGAATGGTGTCTGAGAACGACTGCCGCTCCATAGTCATCCTGCTACACGACGGGGATGAAGAGGTTTGAGGGGTTTTCTTGAAAATAATTCATGATGAATTTCACAAATTGTAATTCGTAATTAGTGTACGTTAGAGCACCAGGTGATTTAATTGAATGCGGTATATGCGGTGTGATTAGTTTGCATATCCCAAATAGGTGATGTCCCGGATGTTACCCGACACATCCACGCCGCTCCTTGTTGCGGGCCGTCATGTGGCTCGAAACGGAATTACCACAGGCGGAAGTCACCAAATCGTGGATCTGGTGATGACAGAAACTGAAGACGAGAAGCAAGGGGAAGCGACCTACGCGAATGTCAGCGACGTGGCTGTTCCAGCACCGGTGAGCTTCAAATGTCAAGCAATTTAATTTATTCTAGTGAACATAATAATGAAATGAAAAAGTTCTGATTTTATATAGCAATTTAGTTGCATCAAATCGCCAGGGCATACCGATCAAATGGTCAAAGTGCTTACTGGTGAAAGATATATAACATATGTTTGTAGAAACCCGACAGCGACGGCATCAAACTCAAGGTGTTTAAGCTGTGCACCAAACAACGAGACGAACTGGCCATCGATGACGTCATCTCACTACAATCGGATGTTGAAACTTGGCAACGCAGCAGCGGCGACCGACCAGTTGTGGTGTCATGTCTGTAAGTATCATCTATGTTGCTGACTTAGCAAGCGCAGTGGCCTCCGTAATATTGTATCATCCGCGGGGGATTTTCTTTGCGATGACACATTCGCTTCTAAAAGGCCTTTTGTTTGACCAAGCCCTAACCCCTGTAATCACTCCATCTCGTTGCAGCAATGGTGCCAGCCTGAGCGGCCTTTTTGTCGTTAGCTGTAACATATTTGAGATGGCCAACACAGAGGGCGAAGTGGACATCTTCCAGCTGGTCAGACAGGCCAAAGAAAGCAGACCCGAGTTCATCAACTCCAAGGTAATGTATTGGGTTAAAGTCTCTCGGCCTGTTATGGGACTAAGTTACAAATGGAGACCATTCAATCGAACTTGTCCACGAGGAAAATTGTTCTTTAAAATTATTTAGGAGGGTCTCGACGGAACAAACGGTGGCGGGCGTGAGGGATTTATTACGTTACAGTCAATGAAGGTTGACACACCTCATTGTTAGAATATATTGTGTACGTCAACAGAGAATTCGCTAAGTGTACGTGGGACTGTAAAATCCTATGTAACTATCACTTAGGCAGGAATGTCATGGTCGGCAACCCCCATCCAAAGCGGCCTGTAATGACCGTGTAGTATTTATCATGGATGTGTTCATTAAGGGCGATATAATGCCGTATTAACATCCACTTTGGTGTATTTAAGTCAATATATGCATCGGAGATACTGAACATGTATTGTACCATATTCCTAATATTGCGGTCATGGTACTACATTGGCGTAACAAAGGGTTGTATTTTGGTTTAAAGGTTATTTATTTTGTTGGCTACTTGCAGAAAGAGTACAAAATGCTGTATGCTACACTCGAGAAATACCTGGAGAAATACGGCAACTATTCAAACTTCAATTAGAGTGATGTACCACGATCGCACGCCTACAGGCCTAGCAGCGGAATGGCGTGAAGCTCGTTTATATATACATTTGTTAAAACATAGCAGATACAGATAGTAATATGTTTGTTATAATGGTGAAACTTCCCATTTAATATGAATAACTTGCATTTATTCAGTTCGTTCCTGTACTCAAGATATCGCACAGCATATTAACTGGTTCTAACACGACATAGACGCAAATGCATTTGCTCGAGCATTTTCTCTTTCCTAATAACCTACAATATGGCAGTTGTGGGTACGGGGGGGGGGGGCACATACCAATAAGAGATGTAGTAAGCCTGCACGGGGCTTCTAACGTTTAACGATGTCAATTGTGTTTCCCGATATTTATTGTACATTTGATACATATATTAAGGTTCTTGCATGCTGCATTTATTGTAAACTATATATTTGCATTTATACATTTTATGCAAAGTACACCCGACTATGATGACTTGTAAACTTATCTTGAAAATGCTGAACATTTTACCTGATCTTGATTATTCTCGTTATTAACCATTGACGTATGCGGGAAGTGGGAATTATCTGTATAAGTTACTTAAAGGGTAACCAACATGTTCGCAGCCGTATCCTACACCCCTTTTAAGAACATTTTCGGTTGCTTTTTAACAATGATGTGCTGTTAGTGCCAACAAGCCACATGGGTCGTTGGTGTCGTTAGTGAGGGATGCCTGCCTCTAAATATTAAATTGATCTTTCATTTTAAATAGCGGATAATATGTATTGATATCAGTGACTCGAAATATAATTGATGAAAGTGACACACTGATATATTATATGCAGATAACGTTCCCGTTTAGTCTCATCCCGTTATGGGATACTCGTAAAGATTGTGTCCGGCATATGTATCTATATGCTATGAAGTAAGATTTTGTTGATGTTGAAAGTCGTCCACATGATGGCGACACACGTAAACGTTTATGCCAGTCAGCCTTATGTATGTAATACTAAGTCGTACCACACGAAGTTTTATTTGTATTGTTCGTCATCTAGATGCGATGGCCCACACAAATAAATGGTATAATAGTAACATGTATGTTTTTCATATGTTCACATAAAATATTTTCGGGAAAAACACCGAATTATTTTAAACCGGAATAACGAAATTTCCGGAATCGCGCGTTTGCGCCAAATATTTAAATGGCCTTGCCGATGTGGGAAACCAGGTTGTGTGGGCTGGGCTCTGTTTCTCTCGGATTGGGCTCTGAGGTGGACTCTGAGGTAGGGTGTGTTGGGCTCTGAGGTTGACTCTGAAATAGGGTGGCCTGGGCTCTAAGTTTGACTGTGCTGTGGGTTGGCGTGGGCTCTGAGGTTGACCCTGCATTAGGGTGGGCTGGGCTCTAGTTTGACTCAGGTTGGGCTCTGAGGTTGACTCTGAGGTAGGGTGGGCTGGGCTCTAAGTTTGACTCTAGGGTAAGGTGTGCTGGGATCTAAGTTTGACTCTTAGGTATGGTGGGCTGAGATCTAAGTGACTCTGAGGTAGGGTGGACTGGGCTCCGAGGTTGATTCTGACGTAGGGTGGCGTGGGCTCTGAGGTTGACTCTGAGGTAGGGGGGGCTGGGCTGCGAGGTTGATTGTGAGGTAGCGTTGGCTTGGCTCTAAGTTTAATTCTGAGGTAGGGTGGCGTGGGTTCTGAGCTGACTCTGAACTAGGGTGTGCTGGGCTGGGCTCTGAGGTTGACTCTGAGCTAGCGTGGGCTGGGCCCTGAGGTTGACTCTGAGGTAGCGTGGGCTGGGCGGTGAGGTTAATTGTGAGGTAGTGTGGGCTTGGCTCTGAGGTTTACTCTGAAATAGGGTGGGCTTGACTCTAAGTTTGACTGTGAGATAGCATAGCTAGGGGCCTGAGGTTGACACTGAGATAGGTTGGTTTGGGGTCTGAGGTTGACAGTAAAGTAGGTGGCCTGAGTTGGGTTTATGTTAAACCACATTTAATCAGGCGCTAAGCAGTAGAAACATCTTTCAATTCCGCCGTATGTGAAGGCGTGAACGGCCAGGGTGACCAGGGTACAAAGGGGACGCTGATTAGGGCGAAGCCAGGGAGGAAGGGGAGGTGGGGATGGGGGGTGGGTGCGGGCTCGACGGGCCATTGTGACCCGGAGAGCAATGGGGATATTGCATAGGCCTGGTGTATGATGGTCTCAACCACTCAGTCACTATGATAAATAGGCCAACATTAGCACTGAATGCCAGTGGTATTAACAGACAAACAATGTGTGAATTTGTATTAAGCAATTTAGTGTAGAATGTCACTAGATGCTATATGTTGAAGGTTTGTCTACATATTTCATTAAATGGATCAAAGTCAAGTTTAAGCAGTGTGCATTCATGTGCGTATGAAGTGGAAAGGAACGTCTTTAACGACCAGAACAGACCAGACGAACCGAACGTGCCTTGTGTTCTGCTTACTTCCTTGTCTAGACAAACCCACGAGTATTTGATGCAATATTCGTATCAAGATACGAGCCATATAGCAATATATCAGTCCTTCAGGAACTGTTGATATTAATTTCTGCGTAGTTATCTATGGTAAAACAAATGATAAATATATCGATATACTATCTTAGATCTTGTGGCTAAGAGCAGTACATAAATCTCTCTTGAGCAATTTCCCCATATCAGCGAGAAATATTGTTAGGTTAAATACATCCAAACCTTAATATTACCACCACTTCATCTGTTGAGATAAAACTACCCTTCACGCATGACTCGTATATGACATCTCGTGGTGACCTTTGACCTCCAAGCGGCGTGATCTCTCAGGCGTGGCCATTGGTGGCTCCTTGCCGCCTCAACCCAGCGTGGTAGGCCAAATGGGTGTGCGGCTCACCCAGATCCAGGAAGTAAAGGCAGTGCTGGGGAAACTACAGTAGAGTGCACAGACGGCTAGCGTAACGTATACATACTGTAGTTAAGAGACGGCGGACTAACGAATTCAGCAGCGCCCCCCATGAGATTCGGTACAACAGCAACAGTTTTCTCTTCACGTTTCGCTGATGTGATTTGTGTGCATGACGACGTAACTATAACTAGCGTCGATCTCAGACCATTAAGAAATACGTGACACCCTCCCACACGGCCTTCAGCAGAAGCCCAGGCGTTCCGATGCCGTCATTGTTAAGGGTGCCACTCACTGTGGTTACCAGCATATGACCGGTTGGAGGAGGACAGATCAGCAGCCAGCGTGCACGGTGTGGTGACCCCGGTGACGTCATGGCGGTGGCTGGCCACCGGGTCTTCCCCGTCCTTGTACTGTGGCTCCTGGTACAGCTGACACACAGTGGAGCGGATGCGATGGTTAAGTTTTGCGGCTCTCACTTGAGCCATGGGAGAGTGGTAACGCCTAATAGGCGGGGTCAGACTCGGACTAGGAGGGGTGACGTCGAGGCGAAAGGGAAGGTTCGAAGGGCAAGGGTGACAAGGGTACATGGGAGAGACGCAGGTTAGGGCGGGGCGACGGGGAGGGCATGAAGGGCCAGGGTGACCAGGGTACACAGGGGACGCTCATTAGGATTGTGCGAAGGGGAAGGCATGAAGGACCAAGGGTTCCCGGGTACAACGGGGACGCTGATTGGGGCGAGGCGAGAGGGGAAGGCATGAAGGGCCAGGGTGACCAGGGTTCAAAGGGGACGCTGATTAGGGCGGGGCAAGGGGGAAGGCATGAAGGGCCAGGGTGACCAGGGTACAAAGGGGACGCTGATTAGGGCGAGGCGTAGGGGAAGGCACGAAGGGCCAGGGTGACCAGGATACAAAGGGGACGCTGATTAGGGGGGAAAGAAGGGGGAAGGCATGAAGGGCCAGGGTGACCAGGGTACAAAGGGGACGCTGATTAGGGCGGGGCGAGAGGGAAGGCATGAAGGGCCAGGGTGACCAGGGTACAAAGGGGACGCTGATTAGGGGGGCGGGGCGAGGGGGAAGGCATGAAGGGCCAGGGTGACCAGGGTACAAAGGGGACGCTGATTAGGGCGAGGCGTAGGGGAAGGCACGAAGGGCCAGGGTGACCAGGATACAAAGGGGACGCTGATTAGGGGGGAAAGAAGGGGGAAGGCATGAAGGGCCAGGGTGACCAGGTTACAAAGGGGACACTGACTAGGGCGGGACGAGGGGCAAGGCATGAAGGGTCAGGGTGATCAGGATACAAAGGGGACGCTGATTAGGGGGGGACGAAGGGGGGAGACATGAAGTGCCAGGGTGACCAGGATACAAAGGGGACGCTGATTAGGATGGGGCAGATGGGAAGGCACGCATGGCCAAGGTGACCAGGGTACAAAGGGGACGCTGATTAGGGCGGGGCGAGGGGGAAGGCATGAAAGGCCAAGGTGACTAGGGTACAAAGGGGACGCTGATTAGGGGGGGTGGGGACGAAGGGGAAGGCACGAAGGGCCAGGGTGACCAGTATACAAACGGGACGCTGATTAGGGGGGGGGGGCGAGGGGGAAGGCATGAAGGGCTAAGGTGACCAGGGTACAAATGGGACGCTGATTAGGGCCTGGGGAGCGAGAAGGCATGAAGGGCCAGGGTGACAAGGGTACAAAGGGAACGCTGATTAGGGCGGGGCGAGGGGGAAGGCACGAATGGCCAGGGTGACCAGGGTTCAAAGGGGACGCTGATTAGGGGGGAACGAAGGGGGAAGGCATGAAGGGCCAGGGTGACCAGGGTACAAAAGGGACGCTGATTAGGGCGGGGGCGGGGGGGAGCGGGGGAGAGGCATGAAGTGCCAGGGTGACCAGGGTACAAAAGGGACGCTGATTAGGGGGGGGGGCGAGGGGGTAGACATGAAGGGCTAAGGTGACCAGGGTACAAATGGGACGCTGATTAGGGCGGGGGGAGCGGGAAGGCATGAAGGGCCAGGCTGACAAGGGTACAAAGGGAACGCTGATTAGGGGGGGGGGGGGCGAGGGAGAAGGCATGAAGGGCTAAGGTGACCAGGGTACAAATGGGACGCTGATTAGGGCGGGGGGAGCGGGAAGGCATGAAGGGCCAGGGTGACAAGGGTACAAAGGGAACGCTGATTAGGGCGGGGGCAGGGGGAAGGCACGAATGGCCGCGGTGACCAGGGTACAAAGGAGACGCTAATAAGGGCGGTGGCGGGGGGGAGGTGGGGAGAGGCATGAAGGGCCAGGGTGACCAGGGTACAAAAGGAACGCTGATTAGGACGGGGCGAATTGCAAGGCATGAAGGACCAGGGTGACCAAGGTTCAAAGGGGACGCTGATTATGGGGGGACGAAAGGGGGAGGCATGAAGGGCCAGGGTGACCAGGGTACACAGGGGACGCTCATTAGGATTGTGCGAAGGGGAAGGCATGAAGGACCAAGGGTTCCCGGGTACAACGGGGACGCTGATTGGGGCGAGGCGAGGGGGAAGGCATGAAGGGCCAGGGTGACCAGGATACAAAGGGGACGCTGATTAGGCCGGGGCGAGGGGGAAGGCATGAAGGGCCATGGTGACCAGGGTACAAAGGGGACGCTGATTAGGGCGGGGCGAGGGGGAAGGTATGAAGGGCCAGGGTGACCAGGGTACAAAGGGGACGCTGATTGGGGCGAGGCGAAGGGGAAGGCATGAAGGGCCAGGGTAACCAGGGTACAAAGTGGACGCTGTTTAGGATCTGGCGAAGGGGAAGGCATGAAGGGCCAAGGTGACCAGGATACAAAAGGAACGCTGATTAGGGTGGGATGAAGGGAGAAGGCATAAAAAAGGCCAGGGTGACCAGGATACAAATGGGACACTGATTAGGGCGGGGGGAGGGGGAAGGCATGACGGGTCAGGGTGACCATTGTACAAAGGGGACGCTGATTAGGGGGGGAGGCGAGGGGGAAGGTATGAAAGGCCAGGGTGACCAGGGTACAAAGGGGACGCTGATTAGGACGTGGGCGGGGACTGGGGGGTGGCATAAAGGGCTAGGGTGACCAGGGTGCAAAGAGGACGCTGATTAGGATGGGGCGAAGAGGAACGCATGAAGGGCCAGGGTGACCAGGATTCAAAAGGGACGCTGATTAGGGGGGACGAAGGGGGGAGGCATGAAGGGCCAGGGTGACCAGGGTACACAGGGAACGCTGATTAGGATTGCGCGAAGGGGAAGGCATGAAGGACCAAGGGTTCCCGGGTACAACGGGTGCGCTGATTGGTGCGAGGCGAGGGGGAAGGCATGAAGGGCCAGGGTGACCAGGGTTCAAAGGGGACGCTGATTAGGGGGGGGGGGAGGGGGGACGAAGGGGGAAGGAATGAAGGGCCAGGGTGACCAGGATACAAAGGGAACATTAACTAGGGCGGGAAAGAAGGGGGAAGGCATGAAGGGCCAATGTGATCAGGATGCAAAAGGGACGCTGATTTGGATAGGGCGAAGGGGAAGGCATGAAGGGTCAGGGTGACCAGGTTACAAAGGGGACTCTGATTAGGGCGGGACGATGGGGAAGGCATGAAGGGCCAGGGTGACCAGGATACAAAGGGGACATTGACTAGGGCGGGAAAGAAGGGGGAAGGCATGAAGGGCCAATGTGATCAGGATGCAAAAGGGACGCTGATTTGGATAGGGCGAAGGGGAAGGCATGTAGGGTCAGGGTGACCAGGTTACAAAGGGGACTCTGATTAGGGCGGGACGATGGGGAAGGCATGAAGGGCCAGGGTGACCAGGATACAAAGGGGACATTGACTAGGGCGGGAAAGAAGGGGGAAGGCATGAAGGGCCAATGTGATCAGGATGCAAAAGGGACGCTGATTTGGATAGGGCGAAGGGGAAGGCATGAAGGGTCAGGGTGACCAAGGTTCAAAGGGGACGCTGATTAGGGGGGGGACGAAGGGGGGAGATATGAAGTGCCAGGGTGACCAGGATACAAAGGGGACGCTGATTAGGATGGGGCGGATGGGAAGGCACGCATGGTCAAGGTGACCAGGGTACAAAGGGGACGCTGATTAGGGCGGGGCGAGGGGGAAGGCATGAAAGGCCAAGGTGACCAGGGTACAAAGGGGACGCTGATTAGTAGGGGTGGGGACGAAGGGGAAGGCACGAGGGGCTAGGGTGACCAGGATGCAAACGGGACGCTGATTAGGGGGGGGGGGGCGGGGGGGAAGGCATGAAGGGCTAAGGTGACCAGGATACAAATGTGACGCTGATTAGGGCGGGGGAAGCGGGAAGGCATGAAGGGCCAGGGTGACAAGGGTACAAAGGGAACGCTGATTAGGGCGGGGGGAGGGGGCAGGCACGAATGGCCAGGGTGACCAGGGTTCAAAGGGGACGCTGATTAGGGGGGAACGAAGGGGGAAGGCATGAAGGGCCAGGGTGACCAGGGTACAAAGGGGACGCTGATTAGGGCGGGGGCGGGGGGGAGCGGGGGAGAGGCATGTAGGGCCAGGGTGATCAGGGTACAAAAGGGACGCTGATTAGGACGGGGCGAATTGCAAGGCATGAAGGACCAGGGTGACCAAGGTTCAAAGGGGACGCTGATTAGGGCGGGGGGACGAAAGGGGGAGGCATGAAGGGCCAGGTTGACCAGGGTACACAGGGGACGCTCATTAGGATTGTGCGAAGGGGAAGGCATAAAGGACCAAGGGTTCCCGTGTACAACGGGGACGCTGATTGGGGCGAGGCGAGGGGGAAGGCATGAAGGCCCAGAGTGACCAGGATACAAATGGGACGCTGATTAGGCCGGGGCGAGGGGGAAGGCATGAAGGGCCATGGTGACCAGGGTACAAAGGGGACGCTCATTAGGATTGTGCGAAGGGGAAGGCATGAAGGACCAAGGGTTCCCGTGTACAACGGGGACGCTGATTGGGGCGAGGCGAGGGGGAAGGCATGAAGGCCCAGAGTGACCAGGATACAAAGGGGACGCTGATTAGGCCGGGGCGAGGGGGAAGGCATGAAGGGCCATGGTGACCAGGGTACAAAGGGGACGCTGATTAGGGCGGGGCGAGGGGGAAGGCATGAAGGGCCAGGGTGACCAGGATACAAAGGGGACGCTGATTGGGGCGAGGCGAAGGGGAAGGCATGAAGGGCCAGGGTGACCAGGATACAAAGGGGACGCTGATTAGGGCGGGGCGAGGGGGAAGGCATGAAGGGCCAGGGTGACCAGGGTACAAAGGGGACGCTGATTAGGGTAAGGCGAGGGGGAAGGCATGAAGGGCCAGGGTGATCAGGATACAAAGGGGACATTGACTAGGGCGGGGCGAGGGGGAAGGCATGAAGGGCCAGGGTGACGAAGGTTCAAAGGGGACGCTGATTAGGGGGGGACGAAGGGGGGAGGCATGAATTGCCAAGGTGACCGGGGTACCAAGGGGACGCTGATTAGGATGGGGCGAAGGCTAAGGCATGAAGGGCCAGGGTGACCAAGATACAAAAGGAACGCTGATTAGGACGGGATCAAGGGGGAAGGCATGAAGGGCCAGGGTGACCAGGGTACAAAGAGGACGCTGATTAGGATGGAGCGAAGGGGAAGGCATGAAGGGCCAAGGTGACCCGGATAGAAAGGGAACGCTGGCTGGGGGGTGGGGGGACGAAGTGGGAAGGCATGAAGGGCCAGAGTGACCAGGATACAAAGGGAACGCTCATTAGGATTGTGCGAAGGGGAAGGCATGTAGGGCCAGGGTGACGAAGGTTTAAAGGGGACGCTGATTAAGGGGGGACGAAGGGGGGATGCATGAAGTGCCAGGGTGACCAGGGTACCAAGGGGACGCTGATTAGGATGGGGCGAAGGGTAAGGCATGAAGGGCCAGGGTGACAAGGGTACCAAGGGAACGCTGATTAGGGCGGGGGGAGGGGGAAGGCACGAATGGCCAGGGTGACCAGGGTTCAAAGGGGACGCTGATTAGGGAGGAACGAAGGGGGAAGGCATGAAGGACCAGGGTGACCAGGGTACAAAGGGGACGCTGATTAGGGCGGGGGCGGGGGGGGAGGGGGGGAGAGGCATGGAGGGCCAGGGCGACTAGGGTTCAAAGGGGACGCTGATTAGGGGGGGGGGACGAAAGGGGGAGGCATGAAGGGCCAGGGTGACCAGGGTACACAGGGGACGCTCATTAGGATTGTGCGAAGGGGAAGGCATGAAGGACCAAGGATTCCCGGGTACAACGGGGCCGCTGATTGGGGCGAGACGAAGGGGAAGGCATGAAGGGCCAGGGTGACCCGGGTACAAAGGGGACGCTGATTAGGCCGGGGCGAGGGGGAAGGCATGAAGGGCCAGGGTGACCAGGGTACAAAGGGGACGCTGATTAGGGCGTGGCGAGGGGGAAGGCATGAAGGGCCAAGGTGACCAGGGTACAAAGGGGACTCTGATTAGGGCGAGGCGAGAGGAAGGTATGAAGGGCCAGGGTGACCAGGGTACAAATGGGACGCTGATTGGGGCGAGACGAGGGGGAAGGCATGAAGGTCCAGGGTGACCAGGATACAAAGGCTACGCTGATTAGGGCGGGGCGGAGGGGAAGGCATGAAGGGCCAGGGTGACCAGGGTACAAATGGGACGCTGATTAGGGTGAGGCGAGGGGGAAGGCATGAAGGGCCAGGGTGATCAGGATACATAGGGGACGCTGATTAGGGCGGGGCGAAGGGGAAGGCATGAAGGGCCAGGGTGACGAAGGTTCAAAGAGGACGCTGATTAAGGGGGGACGAAGGGGGGATGCATGAAGTGTCAGGGTGACCAGGGTACCAAGGGGACGCTGATTAGGATGGGGCGAAGGGTAAGGCATGAAGGGCCAGGGTGACCAGATACAAAAGGAACGCTGATTAGGGCGGGATCAAGGGGGAAGGCATGAAGGGCCAGGGTGACCAGGGTACAAAGGGGACGCTGATTAGGATGGGGCTAAGGGGAAGGCATGAAGGGCCAGGGTGACCAGGATACAAAGGGAACGCTGATTAGGGTGGGGCTAAGGGGAAAGCATGAATGGCCAATGTGACCAGTGTACAAATGGGACGCTAATTAGGGCGTGGGGGTGTGGGGAGGCATGAAGAGCCAGGGTAACCATGGTACAAAGTGGACGCTGTTTAGGATCTGGCGAAAGGGAAGGCATGAAGGGCCAAGGTGACCAGGATACAAAAGGAACGCTGATTAGGGTGGGATGAAGGGGGAAGGCATAAAAAAGTCCAGGGTGACCCGGAGACAAAGGGGACACTGATTAGCGCGGGGGGAGGGGGAAGGCATGAAGGGTCAGGGTCACCATTGTACAAAGGGGACGCTGATTAGGGGGCGGGGCGAGGGGGAAGGTATGAAGGGCCAGGGTGATCAGGGTGCAAAGGGGACACTGACTAGGGCGTGGGCGAGGGGGGCGGGGGCGGTGGCATAAAGGGCTAGGGTGACCAGGGTGCAAAGGGGACGCTGATTAGGATGGGGCGAAGGGGAACGCATGAAGGGCCAAGGTGACCAGGATTCAAAGGGGACGCTGATTAGGGGGGACGAAGGGGGGAGGCATGAAGGGCCAGGGTGACCAGGGTACACAGGGGACGCTGATTAGGATTGTGCGAAGGGGAAGGCATGAAAGACCAAGGGTTCCCGGGTACAACGGGTGCGCTGATTGGTGCGAGGCGCGGGGGAAGGCATGAAGGGCCAGGGTGACCAGGGTACAAAGGGGACGCTGATTAGGGGGGGGGTGCGAAGGGGGGAGGCATGAAGGGCCAGGGTGACCAGGATACAAAGGGAACGCTGATCAGGGGGGAAAGAAGGAGGAAGGCATGAAGGGCGAGGGTGACCAGGTTACAAAGGGGACTCTGATTAGGATGGGGCGGATGGGAAGGCATGAAGGGCCAGGGTGACCAGGATTCAAAGGGGACGCTGATTAGGGGGGACGCAGCGGGAAGGCATGAAGGGCCAGGGTGACCAGGGTACAAAGGGGACGCTGATTAGGATGGAGCGAAGGGGAAGGCATGAAGGGTCAAGGTGACCCCGGTAGAAAGGGGACGCTGATTAGGGCGGGGGGAGGGGGAAGGCATGAAGGGCCAGGGTGACCAGGATACAAAGGGAACGCTGATTAGGGTGGGGCTAAGGGGAAGGCATGAATGGCCAATGTGACCAGTGTACAAATGGGACGCTAATTAGGGCGTGGGGGGGGGGGGGGCGAGGGGGGGGGGAGGATGAAGAGCCAGGGTAACCAGGGTACAAAGTGGACGCTGTTTAGGATCTGGCGAAAGGGAAGGCATGAAGGGCCAAGGTGACCACGGTACAAATGTGACGTTGATTAAGGCGGGATGAAGGGGAAAGGCATGGAGGGCCAAGGTGACCAGGATACAAAAAGAACGCTGATTAGGGTGGGATGAAGGGGGAAGGCATAAAAAAGGCCAGGGTGACCAGGATACAAAGGGGACACTGATTAGGGCACGGGGAGGGGGAAGGCATGAAGGGTCAGGCAGACCATTGTACAAAGGGGACGCTGATTAGGGGGAGGGGGGGGGGGCGAGGGGGAAGGTATGAAGGGCCAGGGTGACCAGGATACAAAG
The DNA here is from genome assembly GCA_964019135.1 of Arenicola marina. Classification (NCBI taxonomy): domain Eukaryota; kingdom Metazoa; phylum Annelida; class Polychaeta; family Arenicolidae; genus Arenicola; species Arenicola marina. The sequence continues at coordinate 12,821,346 of OZ025255.1, forward strand.
GGAACGCTGATTAGGGTGGGGCTAAGGGGAAGGCATGAATGGCCAATGTGACCAGTGTACAAATGGGACGCTAATTAGGGCGTGGTGGGGGGGGGGGCATGAAGAGCCAGGGTAACCATGGTACAAAGTGGACGCTGTTTAGGATCTGGCGAAGGGGAAGGCATGAAGGGCCAAGGTGACCAGGATACAAAAGGAACGCTGATTAGGGTGGGATGAAGGGGGAAGGCATAAAAAAGTCCAGGGTGACCAGGATACAAAGGGGACACTGATTAGCGCGAGGGGGGAGGGGGAAGGCATGAAGGGTCAGGGTGACCATTGTACAAAGGGGACGCTGATTAGGTGGGGGGGGCGGCGAGGGGGAAGGTATGAAGGGCCAGGGTGGCAGGGGCAAAGGGGACACTGATTAGGACGGGACGAGGGGGAAGGCATGAAGTGCCAGGGTGACCAGGGTACAAAGGGGACGCTGATTAGGGCGTGGGCGGGGGGGGGGGGCGGGGGCATAAAGGCCTAGGGTGACCAGGGTGCAAAGGGGACGCTGATTAGGATGGGGCGAAGGGGAACGCATGAAGGGCCAGGGTGACCAGGATACAAAGGGGACGCTGATTAGGGCGGGACGAGGGGGAAGGCATGAAGGACGATGGTGACCAGGATACAAAGGGGACGCTGATTAGGATCTGGCGAAAGGGAAGGCATGAAGGGCCAAGGTGACCACGGTACAAATGTGAGGATGATTAAGGCGGGATGAAGGGGAAAGGCATGGAGGGCCAAGGTGACCAGGATACAAAAAGAACGCTGATTAGGGTGGGATGAAGGGGGAAGGCATAAAAAAGGCCAGGGTGACCAGGATACAAAGGGGACACTGATTAGGGCACGGGGAGGGGGAAGGCATGAAGGGTCAGGCAGACCATTGTACAAAGGGGACGCTGATTAGGGGGAGGGGGGGGGGGCGAGGGGGAAGGTATGAAGGGCCAGGGTGACCAGGATACAAAGGGAACGCTGATTAGGGTGGGGCTAAGTGGAAGGCATGAATGGCCAATGTGACCAGTGTACAAATGGGACGCTAATTAGGGCGTGGGGGGGGGGCATGAAGAGCCAGGGTAACCATGGTACAAAGTGGACGCTGTTTAGGATCTGGCGAAGGGGAAGGCATGAAGGGCCAAGGTGACCAGGATACAAAAGAAACGCTGATTAGGGTGGGATGAAGGGAGAAGGCATAAAAAAGTCCAGGGTGACCAGGATACAAAGGGGACACTGATTAGCGCGAGGGGGGAGGGGGAAGGCATGAAGGGTCAGGGTGACCATTGTACAAAGGGGACGCTGATTAGGGGGGGTGGGCGAGGGGGGAGGTATGAAGGGCCAGGGTGGCAGGGGCAAAGGGGACACTGATTAGGACGGGACGAGGGGGAAGGCATGAAGTGCCAGGGTGACCAGGGTACAAAGGGGACGCTGATTAGGGCATGGGCGGGGGGGGGGGGCGGGGGCATAAAGGCCTTGGGTGACCAGGGTGCAAAGGGGACGCTGATTAGGATGGGGCGAAGGGGAACGCATGAAGGGCCAGGGTGACCAGGATACAAAGGGGACGCTGATTAGGGCGGGACGAGGGGGAAGGCATGAAGGACGATGGTGACCAGGATACAAAGGGGACGCTGATTAGGATCTGGCGAAAGGGAAGGCATGAAGGGCCAAGGTGACCACGGTACAAATGTGAGGATGATTAAGGCGGGATGAAGGGGAAAGGCATGGAGGGCCAAGGTGACCAGGATACAAAAAGAACGCTGATTAGGGTGGGATGAAGGGGGAAGGCATAAAAAAGGCCAGGGTGACCAGGATACAAAGGGGACACTGATTAGGGCACGGGGAGGGGGAAGGCATGAAGGGTCAGGCAGACCATTGTACAAAGGGGACGCTGATTAGGGGGAGGGGGGGGGGCGAGGGGGAAGGTATGAAGGGCCAGGGTGACCAGGATACAAAGGGAACGCTGATTAGGGTGGGGCTAAGTGGAAGGCATGAATGGCCAATGTGACCAGTGTACAAATGGGACGCTAATTAGGGCGTGGGGGGGGGGCATGAAGAGCCAGGGTAACCATGGTACAAAGTGGACGCTGTTTAGGATCTGGCGAAGGGGAAGGCATGAAGGGCCAAGGTGACCAGGATACAAAAGAAACGCTGATTAGGGTGGGATGAAGGGAGAAGGCATAAAAAAGTCCAGGGTGACCAGGATACAAAGGGGACACTGATTAGCGCGAGGGGGGAGGGGGAAGGCATGAAGAGTCAGGGTGACCATTGTACAAAGGGGACGCTGATTAGGGGGGGGGCGAGGGGGGAGGTATGAAGGGCCAGGGTGGCAGGGGCAAAGGGGACACTGATTAGGACGGGACGAGGGGGAAGGCATGAAGTGCCAGGGTGACCAGGGTACAAAGGGGACGCTGATTAGGGCATGGGCGGGGGGGGGGCGGGGGCATAAAGGCCTTGGGTGACCAGGGTGCAAAGGGGACGCTGATTAGGATGGGGCGAAGGGGAACGCATGAAGGGCCAGGGTGACCAGGATACAAAGGGGACGCTGATTAGGGCGGGACGAGGGGGAAGGCATGAAGGACGATGGTGACCAGGATACAAAGGGGACGCTGATTAGGGGGGACGAAGGGGGGAGGCATGAAGGGCCAGGGTGACCAGGGTACACAGGGAACGCTGATTAAGATTGTGCGAAGGGGAAGGCATGAAACACCAAGGGTTCCCGGGTACAACGGGTGCGCTGATTGGTGCGAGGCGAGGGGGAAGGCATGAAGGGCCAGGGTGACCAGGGTTCAAAGGGGACGCTGATTAGGGGGGGGGGGACGAAGGAGGGAGGCATGCAGGGCCAGGGTGACCAGGATACAAAGGGAACGCTGATCAGGGGGGAAAGAAGGAGGAAGGCATGAAGGGCGAGGGTGACCAGGTTACAAAGGGGACTCTGATTAGGGCGGGGCGGATGGGAAGGCATGAAGGGCCAGGGTGACCAGGATTCAAAGGGGACGCTGATTAGGAGGGACGCAGGGGGAAGGCATGAAGGGCCAGGGTGACCAGGGTACAAAGGGGACGCTGGTTAGGATGGAGCGAAGGGGAAGGCATGAAGGGCCAAGGTGACCCGGGTAGAAAGGGGACGCTGATTAGGGTGGGGCTAAGGGGAAGGCATGACTGGCCAATGTGACCAGTGTACAAATGGGACGCTAATTAGGGCGTGGGGGGGGGAGGGATGAAGAGCCAGGGTAACCAGGGTACAAAGTGGACGCTGTTTAGGATCTGGCGAAAGGGAAGGCATGAAGGGCCAAGGTGACCAGGGTACAAATGTGACGTTGATTAAGGCGGGACGAAGGGGGAAGGCATGGAGGGCCAAGATGACCAGGATACAAAAGGAACGCTGATTAGGGTGGGATGAAGGGGGAAGGCATAAAAAAGGCCAGGGTGACCAGGATACAAAGGGGACACTGATTAGGGCGGGGGGAGGGGGAAGGCATGAAGGGTCAGGGAGACCATTGTACAAAGGGGGCGCTAATTAGGGGGGGGGGGGACGAGGGGGAAGGTATGAAGGGCCAGGGTGACCAGGGGCAAAGGGGACACTGACTAGGGCGGGACGAGGGGGAAGGCATGAAGGGCCAGGGTGACCAGAGTACAAAGGGAACGCTGATTAGGGCGTGGGCGCGGGGGGAAGGCATGAAGGGCCAGGGTGACCAGGGTACAAAGGGGACGCTGATTAGGATGGGGCGAAGGAGAACGCATGAAGGGCCAGGGTGACCAGGGTGCAAAGGGGACGCTGATGAGGGCGAGGGGACGGGGAAGGCATGAAGGGACAGACTGACCAGGGGACAAAGGGGACGCTGATTAGGATTGTGCGAAGGGGAAGGCATAAAGGACCAAGGGTTCCCGGGTACAACGGGAACGCTGATTGTTGGCGAGGCGAAGGGGAAGGCTTGAAGGGCCCGGGTGACAAGGATATATGGGAGAGAGTTTGATTAGGGCAGCGCGATGGGGAAGGCTCAACAGACCAATGACAACCATTGTACATGGAGGACGTGGATTAGGGCGGAGCGAGGGGTGCGGCTCAACGGTTCAGGGTGACCCGGAGGGCAAGGACGACGTTGGCTTATGTACCAATGTGCTTAACTCACCCTTTGGAAAAGAGCGCACCCCTTTGAAAACCACACCTTTCATGGCAGGCCACCACCCCTTTCTTATTTAATATCGCCCCATCGTCTCTTTTCGGGGTGAAAACCTGCCAGGTGTTAAACCCTATAATCATGTAAGCTGAGTGTTTGTGATGATGCTTGCCCACAGGATACAGCTTGCTACGATGTAGCAGATACGTGTTCCAACAACCTTTTACAGTGATGGCACAGGACTCTGTCACCGTCCCGTGGTGTCTCGACCTCTGTGCCAGAAACAACCCGCCTTTCGACTACGGCGCACTCAGGGTCAGTCTATCATTATCGATATTCATTATAATAATCAGTGCATTTTAAGTAATATCTGATGTTGTTAAATGAAGGAACCGTATAATTTGTTCGACACAAAAACAAATAATCCCCCAAATCCGCACACTCATTGTCCTGCTGTAAGACAAGTTTCTTAGACAATGACGATGTATGTCCCAATTCTTGTCGGTGAGATCGAGTACAACGTGTAGCTGCATGAGGATATGTCGCGTCGGACAGAACAGGTTTGCATCATATGCAATGATATGTACGGCCAGTTATATACGAAATCGCGGATCAACGTTATCTAGAACAATGTTAAAATACCCCCATCCCCCATTCACGTACAACCACACTACATCCACCTACACACGCACGTCATGTAATGCAGTGCTAGCGATTGTTTGTTTAAGGTATTTAATTGATTAATGTTTCAACAGATTACACAATGTTACTTTTCAATCCTGTATTGATGTTTATTTTGTCACAGCGCAATGGGGACAATAACGGATATGCCACGTGTTTCTGTGTGACTGGTTCTGTCCCGAGCTATAACGTTGGTTACCGCAGCAGACGCTGTGGCCCTGGAGGTACTCTGCAGTGTGGGGGGCAGAGCGGTAGCTACGATTTCATCAGTGTGTATCGAGGTAGGTCCCAACCACCATTATACAGCTGGATCAATATAACTTAAACCTACCGAACGCTACTCAAACCTAACGTTAAATAGAAACTGGAAAATTATTTGTTTCCGGCAAAAAATAAAATAAAATCTGTCGTTAATGCATGTTTAAAACTAGGACTCGGTAGGATGTTTGTTATCCTTCAGTTTAATGTGTGCCTTTACGAGTAATCGGAAGATTAGTCCATGCGACACCCGTGGTTAGCATGTTTTTTGTGCTTACATGTTGTAATAGAGCAAAGATCACCTGATCTTTGTTATAAATATGATGATAGGCTCATAAGCTGATAAGTCACAAGTCGTAACCATCAAATAAACGTCAAATTGCACTGCTGCGAATTTTTAGCTGTATAAAGTAATAGCCTAAATTGCGAATAATTATGTAATTGCTACCAAAATGTGGGTATACATTAATTGATGTGCGGCCAATACTTTTGACTGAAGACCGCCAAAGATAACACCCCTTGTCCGGTACCTCCAATGCGAAGATGTATGGCGGTCTTGCAGGCCGTACAAATATTCCAAAATATTGCAATATTTGTCAATGTATACGCAGGCAATGCTTATATTGGGCATCAGATGCATCAGATGGTGACATATGTAGGTCAAACATCACAGTCGTAGGTGATTAAAACATATTTCGGTCTTTAATTTCGTTAACGCAATTGCTAAGGCTTGGTTATTTGACTCCTTTATAATTGATGTGACGAAATGGGAAAAACCAGCATTACCAACTTTAGTATGCTAGCTGAATATGAATCATTACCGCCTTTTTGGTAAATTATGGTAAATAATATTACTTTTCTTATGCGTTATATGTATATATAGACGCGTTGAAACGGGTAATTATCATAACCACTGTAACAGGTGTTGAGCCGGACCAACAAACACATTTTCAAACATATGGCCTCTAACGATGTGACGTCAAATTCATTTGTCGTAAGCCGGCAAAGTACCCCTGACGAGTCTTGTTTTAGTGATAACCGGGTACTGTGTGATCTAGCCATCTGTTCCGGTCCGCCTTGGTTTCAGAGCCAAGATGGTTGTAGGTTGCATATACAGGACGCTTTTACCAGTTCTGGTCATTTGGCTTCAATGGGAGGAGAAAGGGAATAGCGGAACCATGTCCCCGGGGTAACCCCCTACTTTTTGCGAAGAAAGACATGAGATCGGACAGGACCATAGCGCGGCTCGAACCACCGATTAATTTGTCATGAGGCTCAATGCGAGCGCTGTAACCCACTGGGCTATCGGGGGGCCCTTTAGAGCCAATCATGTGGGTGGGTTGCCAGAGGCTACAAAGGCGATGTGTGCCAAATATCAGAATGTTATCCGTGCTCGATATGTTTCGCCCTTGTGTAGCCTAGTTTGGTTTCGTTACGGTAGTCTCATGGTAGTATCTGGCGCCACGGAGTTAGACGTCATAAATCAAGTTTAGTAATGAAATCGTTAGAGCTGTGAATATGTCAGCGACTGCAAGTTTCCAAACAAAACACTCATCACTTATTGAAAATGATACAGGAAAAATGGAAACATGCTTCAGGCGATGTGAAGCAAAGTTGTAGTTTCTTGTGGACCTGTAGCAAGAGTATGTTTCGGCGCGTGGAAGAGGTCGTCAAAAATGTGCTTCTAATAAATATAATTATTTCACTTCACAAAGCTACAAGGGCGTATTTCGGGTTCATCTGACATGTTTTCTGATTATCCCTCAAAATTACTTCCGTGTAGCAGGCGCGCACGTAGTTTGCAAGACAATTTGCCTTTGGCCTTAAGCTCAGACAATGGACGCTCATTTCAGATATAAACGAATGCCTTACTAACAATGGTGGCTGTAACCAGACGTGTGTCAACTCCCCGGGCAGCTTCTCATGTCAGTGTCGAGAGGGTTACGACATGACTGGTACTTTATGCACAGGTGGGTAAGAAACTTTGCGGTCTGTGCATTACTATTGGATATCCATTGTGTCATAAATGTGGCCATGTAGCTGGGTCAGTGTAGTTTATAACTGAAATCACAAAACAGCTACCTAAAGATTGGTAATTTATGCAGGGGCGGGTCAGAAACCTTTCAGTTTTGCTCAGCGGATCTCGTGCAACAATTCATGTTGATGTTCAGGTAGTGTGGTATCAATGTATTGTGGCTGTATACGCATGTACTGTAGATTGTAACGTAACTGAGCTGGCGATTGAAATTGCGGAGAAACAACGTGGCCATGTAAAGTGAGTAACTATTTATGGTATGTAGACCATGCTGTCTTGAGACTGCCATTATTATTCACAACGCATTGTAGTCAGCACTATGGTATACATAATCCTACGTATAGTAACTGAGGCACTTTATTATATATGATCTTTATTCATGGCTGGCTAACATGTATCAACGGGAAAGTTATAAAGTTACATTGCTGTTATACTGACTATGTTGTCTGTTTCAGATATTGACGAATGCACCACAGACAACGGCGGGTGTGACCACACTTGTACCAACACTCAGGGTGGCTACAGCTGTTCATGTTCGGAGGGATATCTCTCAGACAACACCACGTGTACAGGTATGTAGCTTCTGGGACCCATGCCCGACATATATCTTCATTGTAGATAGCAGACATTTTCTCGCATTTCAAATAATGAAGAAGCATTCAGGAAGATAATACAACGAAAATGAATAATACAACGACTGAATATGATCTACATTTTAAAGTATTGTTTTGAAGTCATCCTGTTGTCTAAACTGTACATTAATTTTCAAGAATGTACTGTTTTAGCGAAATGATAACATTGAGATTGACTCAACGAGACCAAACTTTATTCCAGTTGAACAATGTTACGAAACCAACAATCGCAGTCCATGCCAATCAATCTATAAATGAGCTTCTGTAAGTCGAGTAGATAACGAAATCCAATTGCAGAAACTGAAATTGAGATCATATATACATGATACATGACATATTTCCTTATATCCTTCAGTAATCACGCTAGAACTCATATTTCTTCTTGTGAACCCCACAACATTTATTTGGCAAAGTGTATACTATCCATCAACAAGCATACCATTTGTTACAATTAGGCATTTCGTGGGTTCTAAGATGAAAGATGGACCGGCTTCTGTCAGCAATTTTATTGCTTTCGGGAGCGAGAGAATCGGAGAGATGCAATGTACATTTTAAAAGGACTACTGTTCATGCCACGGGAACAGGTTAGGCTTACAATACTTTAAGTCAGAGAATACCCTTGTAAACATATGTATTTTTTCAAGAATTTTACCGTTACATGGTCATTCTCCTTAACCAAACCGTTACAGATATAGACGAGTGCGCAGACCAACACTCCACAGTTGCCCTCCCACAGACAGATGTCGGAACACGAATGGAAGTTTTGGGTGTCTCCATCCAGCGGCGACCACGACTTTAGCCAGCATCGTCACGGGTGAGACATGTTGTGACATCATCGCACACAAACAAGATACACTGACTCCTGGCTAGCAGCCTTAACCTATTGGGCAATACTATTGGTGTTGTGTAACAAACGCTTGCATCCACAACCTTGGTTGCGTGAACAGAGAATTGTAGATGGTAACCGCTATTTCCGTCGTCCTGCCGTTTGACCTTATCACTCTTTGCATGTCAACTGTATCATTGACATCCCCCCATCAGCTAATATTATCCTTCGACGGTAAAATAACTCAGAAGTTAAGCTGTGACGTACTTAAATGTTAATGTGTATCTTCCGCAGATATCGACGAGTGCCATGATTCTCCTTGTGATCAATTCTGTCATTACGTCCATGGCGGCTTCAGGTGTTATTGTGAACCAGGCTGGGCGATAATGGAGGACAACGTGACCTGTACAGGTTAGTTTCACAATGGGCATTATTGAGGCATTAATGCAATTAGTAGAAGTATATTGGTTAATACCGTGCACCAAATCTGTACCGTGAAACGATTGAGGGCTAAACATGTCGTTAAACCCCAGGCAAGTCGTCATATCAGGGATATTCACCCAGTCCATCCCGTGGCACATCCAGTCCATGCTGATCTGGCATTACCATATTAAACAACCAATGTCGTTCTAAAGCTTTCCTTGACGTCCAGTGATCAAAATGAGAATGCCCTCCTAATTTCTAATGACTTTGTAGTATTTATCAGCGGTAATACCAAATACCATTTCAGAAATCGAGGGCTTCAATAGCCGATCGTCTACCACGCCGCCTGTCTGGATGTACGCCGTACTCGGCTTTCTCGTGGCTGTTGTCATGGCAATGACCGTCGTCATCGTCTTGGGGTGGCGATGTCTGGTGAACAGAAACAACATGGCTAACCGCCCTACTTCGTCCCTCCCTGTCGATCCTCATCCGGGTTATGAGGGACCCGCCTCCACCAGTCCGGCTGCCGTCTCCCGAGAAGAGAGACCCACAGACCCCGAGGCGTCTGCCGCACCGACCGACTCACAATACGAACATATCAAGATCTACACCAACTCGGAGGCGGGACAGGGTGTCTACGAGAAGGTGCAATAGTTAAAGCATTCTTAGCGAAACCGTTCACAGATTTGAGAGGTTTATATATAAAATACATTAACAATCAATTCCTGGTCAATATACTGGGGTATACTTGCCATATATTCTACAGCAACACTCCTCGTAGGTCTGCGCTGGGGTAACCCAACTGGTACACTAACTACTGCTTGATGTCGAAAAAGTATCATGTGGTAGCCGAGTAAAAGACATCGTGTATACATTCGTACATTGCATTGGTAATGGCGCTGGTTTGTCCTGTTAACTATTAAGACCAAGGATGCATAGGTTGATCCAGATATCTCCTGATATATATAATATCCGAGTAAAAGGAATATCCTGCGTATATTTGTAAATTGCGCTGGTAATTGCGTTGGTTTGTCTTGTTAATTATTGACATCAAGGATGCCTGGATAGATCCAAATATCTTCTGAAATATATAATAGCCGAGTAAACAACATATGGGGGGTATATTTGTAAGTTGCGTTGGTAGTTCTGTTAAATATTAACACATAGAATGCTTGTTTTGATCCAAATATCTCCCGATATAGATGATATCCGTGTAACAAAGATATGGGTATATATTTGTAAATTTCGTTGGTAATTGTGCTGGTTTGTTCTGTTAAATATTAACACCTAGGATGCCTGGGATGATCCAGATATCTCCTGAGATACATAATATCCGAGTAAAAACACATCGGGTATACATTTGTAAATGGCTTCGGTAATTGCGTTGGTTTGACTGTTACACATTAACACCAAGGATGTATGGGTTAGTCCAGATATCTTCTGAGGTCATATCCGAGTAACGGACATATCGGCAACATCATCTATCTTTAAATTTCTTTGGTATTCACATATGTCATGGAATAGCGTTAACTGGTCTCGATTTTGTGTCATTATGTTTGAATGTCAATTAATATTATTATTGAAAAGGTTAATTATGCTGATCGAAAATTAGTTATGGGTACGATGAACCCCAACGGATCAAATAAAGCCTTCAGAAGCGTTTTGTATACACTCTTGAAATCACGTTTTACCCTCCGGAGCGATAATGGCGACTGGGGCTCTGGCCCAGATCCAGCGGGGATGCATAATTAGTCTGCGCGCGCAGCGGGACACACTCGTCCCTGACCTGCGGTTGGGTTGCAGGGATCCCGCGTTAACTGACTCCGCTGGGATCCTGCCTTATATGACAAGCCTACTGAGCCACGGAGACTTAGCCTGGTGTCACGGGGTTTTACCACGTAAAGGGGGGTGTTGCACTCGCCCTCCACAAATGCAATTATGAAACATAATTGCGGTTATCATTTTTGAACCATCAAGTTCATTTAACTTGTCGCGTTCGAGATCGCAGAGAGAATAGGCCTCAAATCTTCACCCATTTATATCTTATGCCTCTCGAATTATTTGCAGAATAGCTAAACGTGCCAAATTCCATCACAAACATGAAAAGGCGCCATCAATGTTCTTCAGGTAAACACCGCGGAAGAGGCCCTTACTATTGGTTGAAGAGGTGTTTCCGGGCATTATAGGGTGATCACGTCCAAAAGGAAACGCTGATTATGGCGGGGCGAAGGGAGAAGCGTGAAGGGCTAGGGTGACCAGGGTACAAAGAGGACGTTGATCAGGGCAGGACGAGAGGAGAAGCGTGAAGGGCCGGGGTTACCAGGGTACAAAGGGGACGCTGATTAGGGTGGGGCGAGGGGAGAAGCGTGAAGGGCCAGGGTGACCAGGGGACAAAGGGGACGCTGATTATGGCGGGGCGAGGGGAGAAGCGTGTAGGGCCATGGTGACCGGGGTACAAAGGGGACGCTGATTAGGGTGGGACTAGGTGGGGGGGGGGCATGAAGGGCCAGCGTTACCAGGGTACAAAGGGGACGCTGATTAGGGCGGGGCGAGGGGAGAAGCGTGAAGGGCCAGGGTGACCAGGGTACAAAGGGGACGCTGATTAGGGCGGGGCGAGGGGAGCAGCGTGAAGGGCCAGGGTGACCAGGGGACAAAGGGGACGCTGATTAGGGCGGGGCGAGGGGAGAAGCGTGAAGGGCCATGGTGACCGGGGTACAAAGGGGACGCTGATTAGGGTGGGACTAGGTGGGGGGTGAGGGGCGGGGGGCATAAGGGGCCAGCGTTACCAGGGTACAAAAGGGACGCTGATTAGGGTAGGACGAGGTGTGGGGGGGGGGGGGGCGTGAAGGGCCAGCGTTACCAGGGTAAAAAGGGGACGCTGATTAGGGCGGGGCGAGGGGAGAAGCGTGAAGGGCCAGGGAGACCAGGGTACAAAGGGGACGCTGATTAGGGTGGGACGAGGTGGGGGGGGGGGCTGAAGGGCCAGGGTGACCAGGGTACAAAGGGGACGCAGATTATGGCGGGGCGAGGGGAGAAGCGTGAAGGGCCAGGGTGACCAGGGTACAAAGGGGACGCTGATTAGGTTGGGACTAGGTGGTGGAGGGGGGGGGCATGAAGGGCCAGCGGTACCAGGGTACAAAGGGGACGCTGATTAAGGTGGGACGAGGTGGGGGGGGGGGGTGGGGCGTGAAGGGCCAGCGTTACCAGGGTACAAAGGGGATGCTGATTAAGGCGGGGCGAGGGGAGAAGCGTGAAGGGCAAGGGTGACCAGGGGACAAAGGGGACGCTGATTAGGGCGGGGCGAGGGGGGAAGGCATGAAGGGCCCGAGTGACCAGGGTACAAAGGGGAGGCTGATTAGGGCGGGGCGAGGGGGTAGGCATGAAGGGCCAGGGTGGCCAGGGTACAAAGGGGACGCTGATTAGGGCGGCATGAAGGCGGAAGGCATGAAGGGCCACAACCATGCCACTCAATAATACGTTTGCAACGTTATGAAAACTAGCGATATACAATCAATACTAATTCAATACATTGTCAGATAAATTTTTACAAAAATGGAATACGTATCGAGATAAAGCAAGGAAAAACAACACTGCATTTATGGTAAAAATATCTACGCCAACCGATTACAAATATAGCAGTTACGCAAGTTACAATAAATCTGGTACTTTTCTATCGCCTTATGTTTCACATACTTTACAAAACACACTGTCTAGACTGTGGGTATATATTTTGTCTAGGATAATTGGTGGTTCGACATTGAGTGTTGATATGACGCTGATATATCAAAGCCAACGTTAGCACCGAATGCTTATCTATTGACAAACAACAACTATTGACAAACAACATATGGATCGGCATTATACAATTTGGTGCAGACATATACAAGCGGTTAGATGCTGCAGGGTTGTCAAAAGACTTCATTAAATGCGTCAAAATCATGTTGGTAGTGGTATGCAGCGATGTGAAATAGAAATAGTGAGTATGTGACACATTATTAGTATCATCATAGGAGGCAGATATAAATATCAGACACTGTGGAACAAATGAAAAATATATCGAAAGTAATACATCCACCATGTATCTAATGGTTGAGAATAGTACATATATTTATCTGGTGCAACTTCGCAACGCGGAGATAAAGGTGTATCTTAGCGAGAAGGGGGCATTAGGCGCTCCTATACATTCATTTAAACGTCCGTAACATCGTCACCACACACACGGATGTGAATCACTTTAAGACAAAACTACCCATCACGCGCTGCTCGTAGCTGACATATCGTGAGGACCTTTGACCTCGGCCCAGCGTGATCGCGCAGGCGTGGCCGATGCTGGTTGGTTGCCAGCTCACCCTGGCGGGGTAGGCTGAGGTGAGTGGCCCACTTTTATTTAGGAAGTGATGGCGAAACTACACCATAGTCAACATAGGGTTAGTATTGTACATGCATACTGTAGTGTAGACACGATAAAGTGACAGCTTCAGAAGATTCTGTACCACAGTGCCAATTATTTATCCACATGTCGTCGACTTCACTTGTGTTAAGCAGTACGACTTGTCAGTGACGCGCGTGATCAGACAGTGAAGGAATACGTAAGACTCTCCCACACGGCCTTCAGCAGAACCTCAGGCACTCCGATGCCGTCATTATTCAGGGTGCCAGTCACTGTGGTTACCAGCCGGTTGGACTAGGACTGATCAGCAGCCTGTACGCTTGGTCTGGTGAACCCCCGGTGACGTCATGTCGGTGGCCGGGCATCAGGTCTTCGCCGTCCTTGTACTGTGGCTCCTGGCACAGCTGACACACAGTGGAACGGATGCGATGGGTAAGTTTTGCGGCTTTCACTCGAGCCATGGGAGGGTGGAGACGACTAATGGGCGGGGTCGGACGCTAAGGTCGTAATGTGGAGGGGTCGGGGCAAAAGGTAAGGCTCGAAGGGCCAGGGTGACAAGGGTACATGGGAGAGAAACCGGTTAGGGCGGGATGAGGAGGTAGGCTTGAAGGGTCATGGTAACCAAGGTACAAAGGGGACGCTGATTAGGGCGGGGCGAGGGGGAGGCATGAAGGGCCAAGGTGATCAGGGTACAAAGGGCACGCTGATTAGGGTGGGACGAGGGGGGAAGGCATGAAGGGCCAGGGTGACCAGGGTACAAAGGGGACGCTGATTAGGGCGGGACGAGGGGGGAAGGCATGAAGGGCCAGGGTGACCAGGGTACAAAGGAAACGCTGATTAGGGCGGGGCGAGGGAGAAGGCATGAAGGGCCAGAGTGACCAGGGTACAAAGGGACGCTGGTTAGGGCGGGGCGAGGGGGGAAGGCATGAAGGGCCAGGGTGACCAGGGTACAAAGGAAACGCTGATTAGGGCGGGGCGAGGGGGGAAGGCATGAAGGGCCAGGGTGACAAGGGTACATGGGAGAGGAACCGGTTAGGGCGGGATGAGGAGGTAGGCTTGAAGGGTCATGGTAACCAAGGTACAAAGGGGACGCTGATTAGGGCGGGGCGAGGGGGAGGCATGAAGGGCCAAGGTGATCAGGGTACAAAGGGCACGCTGATTAGGGTGGGACGAGGGGGGAAGGCATGAAGGGCCAGGGTGACCAGGGTACAAAGGGGACGCTGATTAGGGTGGGACGAGGGGGGAAGGCATGAAGGGCCAGGGTGACCAGGGTACAAAGGAAACGCTGATTAGGGCGGGGCGAGGGAGAAGGCATGAAGGGCCAGAGTGACCAGGGTACAAAGGGACGCTGATTAGGGCGGGGCGAGGGGGGAAGGCATGAAGGGCCAGGGTGACCAGGGTACAAAGGGAACGCTGATTAGGGCGGGGCGAGGGGGAAGGCATGAAGGGCCAGGGTGACCAGGGTACAAAGGGAACGCTGATTAGGGCGGGGCGAGGGGGGAAGTCATGAAGGGCCAGGGTGACCAGGGTACAAAGGGGACGCTGATTAGGGCGGGGCGAGGGGGGAAGGCATGTAGAGCCAGGGTGACCAGGGTACAAAGGGGACGCTGATTAGGGCGGGCGAGGGGGAAGGTTTGAAGGGCCAGGGTGACCAGGGTACAAAGGGGACGCTGATTAGGGCATGGCGAGGGGGAAGGCTTGAAGGGACAGGATGACAAGGGTGAATAGGAGATACGCTGATTAGGGCACAGCGAGGGGGAAGCTTCATTAGACCAGGGACAATCAGGGTGCATGGAGGACGTGGATTAGGGCGGAGCGAGAGGTAAGGCTCAAAGGGTCAGGGTGACCCAGAGGGCAAGAACAACGTTGGCTTCTGTACCCATGTACGCTGTAAATATATGTTTAACCCACCCTTCGGAAAAGAGCGCTCTCCTTTTGAAACAACCCGCTTTATGGCAAACTACCATTCCTTTCTCATTTCATACCGCTCCATCGTCTCTCTTTTCGGGGTGAAAAGAACTCCCACGTTTTAAATCCTACAATGATGAATGTTAATGTTACTGCTTGCCCACAGGATACAGTTTCCTACGGTGTAGCAGATACGTGCTGCAACAGCCTTATACAGTGGCGGCACAGCACTCTGTCACCGTCCCGTGGTGTCTCGACCTCTGTGCCAGAAACAACCCGCCTTACGAGTACGGCGCACTCGGGGTCAGTCTACTATGACCAATATTCATTATAGTTCAGTGAATTTTAAGTCATATATGATATTGTGGAACGAAGGAACCGTATAATATCTTTTCAAAGAAACAAACACACAACCCAATCCCCAAAATCCGCCCACTAATTTCCTGCATTAAACGCTAAATTAAGGCAAGGGTCTTAGACATTGAAGACATTGTGTGTCGCAGTTGTCGGTGAGATCGCTTACAACGTTTAACTGAGGAAATATCGCGTTATATGTCTTATATGGCAGAGCATTATATGCACTGGGACTTCCATTCAGGCAGTCTGTCTGATTGGTTGGTTGGTTGGTTATTCAGGACGCTTTAACCACTTTTGGTCACATCGCGTCAATGGGAGAAGGAAGGGAGAGTGGAGCCATGTCCCCGGGGGTAACAGCCTACTCTTTACGAAGAACGACATGGGATCTACATCCTGCGACCACACAGACATGGCCACAGCAGGGCTCGAACCCCCGATTCACTTGCCGTTAGGCTCTCAGGTGGCCAGAGCATTCAATGCGAGCGCGCTAGCCCACTGAGCTGTCGCGCTGATCCCGGCAGTCTGTCTGAAGTGAAAATACCCCCCCTCCCCCTTCACACACCGCCACCGTACATCCACAAACACACGTCATGTAGTGCAGTGTCAGCGATTATTTGTTTAGGTTTCTAAATGTTTCAACAGATTACACAACGTTACTTGCCAATCCTGTATTGATGTGTTTTTTTGTCACAGCGCTTGGGGAACAATGACAGAAGTGCTGCGTGTTTCTGTGTGGGTTCCACCCCGAGCTATAACGTTGGTTACTGCAGCAGACGCTGTGGCGGTGGTCTGCAGTGTGGGGGGCGGAGCAGTGGCTACGATTACGTCAGTGTGTATCGAGGTAGGTCCCAACCACCATTATACAGATGAATCAATATAACTTATATCTACAGAACGCTACTCAAACCGAAGCTCAAGTAGAAACTTGCATTTTTTTCCAGCGAAAAGCTTCTTTTAGTTTAATCTGTGTCTTAATCGGAAGATTAGTGCATGCGGCCCCAATGGTTAGCATTTTTTTTTATGCTTACAGGTCTACATGTTGTAATAGACTCTTTAAGTAAGCACATTTTCTTAGAGAAAAGTCTTTTTCTGTTTTGAAATATGGTGAAAGGCTAATAATAAAACTTAAAGTCACAAATGGTAACCATCAAATAGACGTCAAATTATACTACTGCGCATTTTTCCTAAATTGTCTAAATTGCGAATAATGATGTAATTGCTACCAAAATAGTATGTATAGTATAGCATAGTATGTCTTTGGGAGAATGGTTTTCGTTGATGTTTTGACTGAAGGTCAGCAAAGATAACATCGCTTGTCCGGTACCACCAATGTGGAGGAATATGGCCGTCTCAAAAAGACGACCCGGGCCTCACGGCACGGTGCAAGATTTGTCACTGTTAATGTTATATGCAATATTCGTCAATATATAAGCGGGGAATGCGTATGCTGGGGATCGAATACATCAGATGGTAACATATTTAGGCCAAAACGTCAAATTGTAAGAGATTAAAACATATTTTGGTCTTTAACTTCGTCAATATTTGATCTAGAAAGCTGCAAATTTGCTAAGCAAAATGTTTAAGGCTTGACAGTTTTAGACTCCTTTATAATTGATGCAACAAAATGGGTAAAGCCAGCACTACTAGCTTTAGCATGCTTACTATAAGTACCGCCGTTTTGGTAAAGTATGGTAAATTCTGTTCCTTTTACCGTTATTAGTTATGTTATGTAGACGCGGTGAAACGGATAACTATCATAATAATCCACGTACTAGATGGTCTCGGACCCGACCAACAAACACATTTTCAAACATGTGGCCTCAAAGGATGAGACGGGCATTGCACCCCTGATGAGCCTTTCCTAGTGTTACCCGGGGTGATTTAGGCCGTCTGTTCCTGTCCGCCAATGTCTCAGAGTCAAGATAGTTGTAGGTTGTATATACAGGATGCTTTACCAAATTCTGGTCACATGGCGTCAATGGTAGGATGAAGGGAAAAGCGGAGCCATGTCCCCGGGGTAACCCCCTACTTTTTGTGAAGAAAGACATGGGATCGGACAGGACCATAGCGGGGCTCGAACCACCGATCCACGTGTCATGAGGCTCAATGCGAGCGCTCTAACCCAATGAGCTATCGGGCGGCCCTTCAGAGCCAAGAATGTAGGTGGCCAAATATCAGAATGTCATCTGTGCTCGATCTGTTTGGCCCTTGTGTAGCCTCGTTTGGTTTCGTTACGGTAGTCTCATAGTAGTATCTGCCGCCACGGAGTTAGACGTCATGTGTTACGTTGCAAAATGTCCGCCCGTTGCAAAATGTCCGCCAGGCAAATATCGTTGCATTATGTCCGCCCAAAACTCAATTCGTCGTTGCAAAATGTCCGCCCGGAAAATATCGTTGCATTTTGTCCGCCCAAAACTCAATTCGTCGTTGCAAAATGTCCGCCCGGCAAATATCGTTGCATTATGTCCGCCCAAAACTCAATTCGTCGTTGCAAAATGTCCGCCCGGCAAATATCGTTGCATTATGTCCGCCCAAAACTCAATTCGTCGTTGCACAATGTCCGCCCGCATGTCGGTTGGTTCCGTTTTTTCAAAACGAAAATGTAAGATTTTAAAGTCTAATCTCGGTGTGTTCTGTTATTATCTAAATTTCATATGTCGGTCTGAGTTGTTATGACGGATGTTTCCGACATATCTCAATTTGTCTGTTTGTCTACAGGTGTGTGTGTGTGTGTGTGCGTCTGCGTGTCACCGACATGGCTCGGTCAAGTTTATTAGCGGGGTATGTAGGTCAAAGCTCAAGGTCACAATATTTTTATTCTGTCCTTAATCATTGGCAGATGGGGCCAATAATTCTGAGAAAAGGTTACTGTGGGGACTGCTCAAACCTACTTGTGTGAGTGAGCATTGACGGCGAGGAAAGAGAGGGGTGTGACGGTGGGTTGTGTCGATCTGGGCATGTGTCTCCGGGATAAGAACGGTCAATCTGGATACAAGGGGTCAAATCTGGATCTGAGGGGTCACATCTGGGTCTGAGGGTCAAATCTCGATATAAAGAGTCAATCTGGATCTGAAAGGTCAATCTGGATCTGAGGGGTCAATCGGGATTTGATGGTTCAATCTGGATTTAAGAGGTCAAAGCTGGATCTGAAAGGTCAATCCGGATCTGAGTGTCAATCGGGATTTGATGGTTCAATCTAGATTTAAGAGGTCAAATCTGGATCCGAAGGGTTAATTTGGATCTGAGGGGGTATAAAATGGACCTAAGAGGTCAAAGCTGGATTTGAAGGGTCAATTTTGCTCTGACGGGTATAATATGGACCTAAGAGGTCAAATCTGGATCTAACGGGTCAATCTGGATCTCATAGGTCAAATCCGGATATGTGGGGTCAAACCTGGATTTGAGGGGTCAAATCTGGATTTCAGAGGTCACATCTGGATCTGGGGCGTCAAATCTGGATCTGGGGCGTCAAATCTGGACCTTAGGGGTCAATCTCGATTTGAGGGGTCAATCTCGATCTGAGGGGTCAATCTAGATCTGATGGATCAATCCGGATCTGAAGGGTCACATCTGGATCTGAAGGGTCAAAATCTGGACTTAAGAGGTCACATCTATATCTGAAGGGTCAACTCTGGATCTGAGATGTCAAATCTGGATCTGCGGGTTCAATCTGGATCTGAAGGGTCAAATCTGGATCTGAGAGGTCAAATCTGGATCTGAGGGTCAAATCTCGATCTGAGGGGTCAATCTAGATCTGATGGTTCAATCTGGATTTAAGAGGTCAAATCTAGATCAGAAGGGTCAATTTGGATCTAAGGGGTAAAATATGGATCTAAGAGGTCAAATCCGGGTCTGAGGGCACAAATATGGATCAGAAGGGTCAATCCTAATCGAATTGCGAAGAATCCGCTCTGGATCTAAGAGGGTAAATCGGGTTTCTATGAATCAGTTCGGATCCTGGGGATCCAATTGGGATCCTAGAGGTCTATTGGAGATGATCATAGTCAAATACTGATACGATGGATTAAATCAGGATCTTACAGGTCAATACGGCGTGGTTGACTCCTATATGCTTCCCGTTACGTCATCATGGTAGTTATGGTAAGCCGCTCGCCGAAAAGCGATTCCACGTTGTGACATGCGTCCATTTGTTCTTCCCGATGCATGGACCGTGATAAATATGGCCCTTCATCCAATCAAGGTGTCACAATACATGAATTACCTTTCCAATTGTATTGCCCTGTCACTATCAAAAGGCTTGTAACATGATTATAGGTTTAATTCCACGGCATATGTTGCCTTCCTTGTGGATTATCTTAATCTACAACGTGCGCATTGCACATTTTCAAGGAGATATTTGTCAAGAATAAGAATTTCTTACGTTTATTACGAGCCTTGCTAAGCGTTGTCTCCATTTGACATGCCGAAATGGAATGAGAAAACCCCCTGTCTAGCACTCGTAAGATCACATGGACATTTACTCCTGATTTGAATAACTTATTCCTGGTTTGAATAATTAATTCCCAGTTTTAATAACTTATTCAGGTTTAAATCATTTATTACAGTTAAATGCATCTACTCCGGGTTTGTATATTTAACTGCTGGTTGACAAGCAGAAAAAATGTTGATTAATAAAAAATCAGTCTGAAGGGCCCTAACAAGCTTTCGTATCAACGTCAACGTGAACAGGAATTTTCAACGCAACCCAAATATATAATCTCAGAAAGCACATTCTATTACATTTCGTGTGTGTAGGAAGATACGTAGATTGGATGAGGGAACACGTGGTATCCCCGGGTGGGACCCAATGGCGGTTCAGGGTAATGTAATTAGATGATAAAACGGGTGCCCCGTTTGTCTCCGAGTCGCCCTTCCCCCACCCGTCTTCCATTTACTTGGAATGTAGACAATTGGGAGGAGTGGATGCAGGGGTGCATAGGCAACATCTTTGCGGGTCGCCGCATGCTTTCGACTAAGGGGTAATCGAGCAATGAACTAGGCCCATATTCCAAGCATAAAGCGTGGTGATATTCGTGAGCATGAAATGGATAATCTTTGCTAACGGTAGGCACAATTGGAAAGTATTTACTTCAGATACTGACAAGAAAGTAACATGCTGCAGGGGCGGATCCAGGAATTTGAAAAAAAGGGGGGGGGAGGATCCATTGGAACTTGCGACCGGGGGGCAGGGGGGGGGGTTCTGAAAATGTACGTTCATGGAGCGGGTTGCCGGGAAAAAATACCCCGTACGAGCTGACTTTAGCGGTAAAGCGCCCCGACAGAGCGGATGTTGGTGGTAAAACGCCCCGATCGAGCGGATTTTGGTGGTAAAACGCCCCGACCGAGCGGATTTTGTAGTAAAACGCCCCGACAGAGCGGATTTTGGTGGTAAAACGCCCCGACCGAGCGGAGTTAAGAGGTGAAAAGGGGGGAGGGGGGGGGCTTTACCGCAGACCCCCTTCCCCCAACCCATTCAATTCAATTCAATTCAATATCATTTATTTGAGCAAGATTGAATGCATGCAATCGTCAAATACAAAAAAACGTGATAAATTAACCAATTCTTACTCTGGAGACTCCTATTAAGACCACGAAGGTCGCTAGCATAGGAGCCACAAAAAACACAAAAAAAACAGTGAAACAAAAATCATCGCATCATCATAATGGAACAAGTATGGGGCAACTTAAATAAGGTTATATTACACTTATATGTACCCCCACCCCCCCCCGCCACCGGGTCTCGGCATATTTTATGCTGAAGTTCACATCTCTCCCTCCTTCACTATTGCTATTATTAAATTACAATTTAATAAAAGCAAACCAACAGAAGTCTCTATTATAACTTAATGATGAAAACTGCAAAAGTCATCAAATGTTGACATTTTTAGAACAAGGAGGTGGGGAGCGGGGTACGTGGGGACACGGGGATGGAGAGAGAGAAAGAGAAATTGGAGGGGGGTGTCGCCGCAATGCCGCCATTATGCTGAGAGTCGCCCGGGTAGGGCTTACCCCCCCCCCCCCTTACCAAGGGCTCGCGACTCGCGTACCGTTAGGCTCTCAGTTCCAGAGCGCTCATGTCAAGCGCGCTACTTAAGATACTGAGCTAAATGGGCGGCTCATGATATAGTAAGAAATTATAGGTATATAGAGCTGATCATGCGACAAAGACATCCTGCAGTGGGCGGACATAATGCAACGACGAATTGAGTTTTGGGCGGACATAATGCAACGATATTTGCCGGGCGGACATTTTGCAACGACGAATTGAGTTTTGGGCGGACATAATGCAACGATATTTTCCGGGCGGACATTTTGCAACGACGAATTGAGTTTTGGGCGGACATAATGCAACGATATTTTCCGGGCGGACATTTTGCAACGACGAATTGCTTTTTGGGCGGACATAATGCAACGATATTTGCCTGGCGGACCATTTGCAACGGGCGGACATTTTGCAACGTAACATCATGATGCATGTCAAGAAATAAAATCGAAAGAGCCATGATTTTGTCAGCGACTACAAGTTTCCTAACAAAACACTCACCACTTATTAAAAATTATAAGTAATGGAAAACGGGAACATAGTTTATTCGATGTGACGCAAAGTTGTGGTTTCTTGTGCAGCTGTAACAAGAATGTATTTCGGAGAAGGGGTGGTCTATAATCTGCTTCTAATTTGTATAGTAATTTCACTGCACAAAGCTGCAATTTCCTTCCTCATGTGGTTTATATCATATTCTGTAGCGAAATCTGCGTCGCGAAGGGCATATTTCGGGTTCATCTCACATGTTTCCTGATTATCGCATTACGTTAGTTCCGTGTAACTACCCAGGCGCGCACGTAGTTTGCAAGACACTTTGCCTTTGGCTTTAAGCTCGGACAATGGACGCTCATTTCAGATGTAAACGAGTGTGCGGATCACAATGGTGGCTGTCACCAGACGTGTGTCAACTCCGCAGGCAGCTTCTCATGTCAATGTCGAGATGGCTACGACAAGATGGGTAATTTATGCATAGGTGAGTCAGAAACTTTGGTGTCTTTGCATTACCCGTGGATATCCATTGCGTCATTAATGTGATCATGCAGCTCGGTCATTGTATTTTGTAACTGAAATCACAAAACAGCTAAATCAATACGAATGGTGATCGTGTTGTTGCACAGATAAGATAACTATACATTGTGACTGCATTGCATTGGCTCGATGAATCGTTATACATTGTGACTGACCTTGTTGTGGAGATGGCTTCGCACCTTGTGCCAAAGGAATTGCAAAATGTTCTGTTAATTAACAATTTTACTGTTATATCGCCCATGCGATATATCGAATAGTTTTACAATAACAGAGGGGGATGCGCTCAGCACTGTGTGTATGTCCCATGCAATTACCGATGTAATTGTGAGCAGGGGTATATTGTGCGAGGCATGTCGCCATGAATTTAATTATCTCCACATGTTTTCATCATCCTATACGTGTGGGTCGATATATATTAAATATTTCACGAAACATGTATCTAATTTAATTAATTTAATTACTGATTACATAGTCACTGTACACTATTTCATAATTTTCACTAATTTATACGGCATAAATACGTAAAGTGACTAATTCACTATTGTGCAACTATTCTCATCCGGTGTGACATTATCAACCACAATGCATCATACATAAAACTATGGTATAGGTGAGCTTGTCTAATGTGACTGCCATGATGGCCTCGATAAATGTCATAGTATGCATTGCCAGAGATGCTAGCCTATGCGGATACCTAATATGCCTAATGTGCGCAACAAGTACGATCACAGCCACGGTGAGTTGAAGAAATTTAACTATCAATATGTTATTATTAAGTATAATGCTGCATTTTTCAGATACTGACGAATGCACCACAGACAACGGCGGGTGTGACCACACTTGTACCAACACTCCTGGTGGCTACAGCTGTTCATGTTCGGAGGGATATCTCTCAGACAACAGCACGTGTACAGGTATGTAGCATCTGGGACCCATGCCCGACATATATCTTCATGGTAGATAGCAGACATTTTCTCGCATTTTAAATAATGAATAAGCATTCAGGAAGATAATACAACGAAAATGAATAATACGACGCCTGAATATGATCTACATTTTAAAGTATTGTTTTGAAGTCATCCTGTTGTCTAAACTGTACATTAATTTTCAAGAATGTACTGTTTTAGCGAAATGATAACATTGAGACTGACTCAACGAGACCAAACTTTATTCCAGTTGAACAATGTTACGAAACCTACACTCGCAGTCCATGCCAATCAATCTATAAGCGAGCTTCTGTAAGTCGAGTAGATAACGAAATCCAATTTCAGAAACTGAAATTGAGATCATATATACATGATACATGACATATTTCCTTATATCCTTCAGTAATCACCCTAGAACTCATATTTCTTCTTGTGAACCCCACAACATTTATTTGGCAAAGCGTATACTATCCATCAACAAGCATACCATTTGTTACAATTATGCATTTCGTGGGTTCTAAGATGGAAGATGGACCGGCTTCAGTCAGCTATTTTATTGCTTTCGGGAGCGAGAGATGCAATGTACATTTTAAAAGGACTATATTGTTCATGCCACGGGAACAGGTTAGGCTTACAATACTTTAAGTCAGAGAATACCCTTGTAAACATGTTTTTTTTCCAGAATACTACTGTTACATGGTCAATCACCTTAACTAAACCGTTACAGATATAGACGAGTGCGCAGACCCAAGACTCCACAGTTGCCGTCCCACTGACAAATGTCGGAACACGAATGGAAGTTTTGAGTGTCTCCATCCAGCGGCGACCACGACTTTAGCCAGCGTCGTCATGGGTGAGACATGTTGTGACATCATTGTACACAAACAAGATACACTGACTCCTGGCTAGCATCCTTAACCTATTGGGCAATACTATTGGTGTTGTGTAACAAACGCTTGCATCCACAACCTTGGTTGCGTGAACAGAGAATTGTAGAGGGTAACCGCTATTTCCGTCGTCCTGCCGTTTGTCCTTTTCACTCTTTGCATGTCAACTGTATCATTGACATCCCCCCATCAGCTAATATTACCCTTCGACGGTAAAATAACCCAGAAGTTAAGCTGTGACGTACTTAAATGTTAATGTGTATCTTCCGCAGATATCGACGAGTGCCATGACTCTCCTTGTGATCAATTCTGTCATTACGTCAATGGCGGCTTCAGGTGTTATTGTGAACCAGGCTGGGCGATAATGGAGGGCAACGTGACCTGTACAGGTTAGTTTCACAATGGGCATTATTGAGGCATTAATGCAATTAGTAGAAGTATATTGGTTAAAACCGTGCACCAAATCTGTACCGTGCAACGATTTAAGGCCAAACATGTCGTTAAACCCCAGGCAAGTCGTCAAATCAGGGATATTCACTCAGTCCATACCGTGGCACATCCAGTCCATGCTGATCTTGCATTACCATATTAAACAACCAATGTCGTTCTAAAGCTTTCCTTGACGTCCAGTGATCAAAATGAGAATGCCCTCCTAATTTCTAATGACTTTGTAGTATTTATCAGCGGTAATACCAAATACCATTTCAGAAATCGAGGGCTTCAATAGCCGATCGTCTACCACGCCGCCTGTCTGGATGTACGCCGTGCTCGGCTTTCTCGTGGCTGTTGTCATGGCAATGACCGTCGTCATCGTCTTGGGGTGGCGATGTCTGGTGAACAGAAACAACATGGCTAACCGCCCTACTTCGTCCCTCCCTGTCGATCCTCATCCGGGTTATGAGGGACCCGCCTCTGCCAGTCCGGCTGCCGTCTCCCGAGAAGAGAGACCCACAGACCCCGAGGCGTCTGCCGCACCGACCGACTCACAATACGAACATATCAAGATCTACACCAACTCGGAGGGTGGACAGGGTGTCTACGAGAAGGTGCAATAGTTAAAGCATTCTTAACGAAACCGTTCACAGATTTGAGAGGTTTATATATAAAATACATTAACAATCAATTCCTGGTCAATATACTGGGGTATACTTGCCATATCTGCGCTGGGGTAACCCAACTGGTGCACAAACTACTGCTTGATGTCGAAAAAGTATCATTTGGTAGCCGAGTAAAAGACATCGTGTGTACATTCGTACATTGCATTGGTAATGGCGCTGGTTTGTCCTGTTAACTATTAAGACCAAGGATGCATGGGTTGATCCAGATATCTCCTGATATCTATAATATCCGAGTAAAAGGAATATCCTGTGTATATTTGTAAAGTGCGCTGGTAATCGCGTTGTTTTGTCTCGTTAACTATTGACATCAAGGATGCCTGGATAGATCCAAATATCTTCTGAAATATATAATATCCGAGTAAACAACATATGCTTGTTCTGTTAGATATTAACACATAGGATGCTTGTTTTGATCCAAATATCTCCCGATGTATATGATATCCGTGTAACAAACATATGTGTATATATATGTATATTTGTAAGTTTCGTTAGTAATTGTGCTGGTTTGTTCTGCTAAATATTAACACCTAGGATGCCTGGGATGATCCAGAGATCTTCTGAGATATATAATATCTGAGTTAAAACACATCGGGTATACATTTGTAAATGGCGTTGGTTTGTCTGTTACACATTAACACCAAGGATGTCTGGGTTGGTCCAGATATCTTCTGAGGCCATATCCGAGTAACAGACATATCAGGCATCAATCTGTAAATGTGTTTGGTATTCAATTATCACATGGAATAGCGTTAAGTGGTCTCGATATTGTGTCATTAAGGGATAAATTAATGTAAATTCCATGAATAAATAATTGTTTGGATGTCAATTATTATTATTATTATTGAACATGTGAATCATACCAAACGAAAATTAATTATGGGTAAATGGAATCCAATGGATCAAATAAAGCTTTTAGCAGCGTTTTTGCTACCACGGATACTTTAAGACAAATTTATTTCCTTTGTTTAAGTTAACGATATATCATTTGCGAACCATCAAATTCATTTAACCGGTCGCGGTCAACGTCGCAGAGAGAATAGGCCTGAATTCTTACCCATTTATATCTTATGCCTCTCGGATGATTTGGTTGTAGTCGTACGATGTAGCATAGCTAAACCTGCCAAATTACAAATCACAAATCACAAACATGAAAAGGCGCCATCAACGTTCTTCAGGTAAACACCGCGGTATTATAGGGTGATCAGGTACAAAAGGGGACGCTGATTATGGCGGGGCGAAGAGGAAAGCTTGACTGGCCAGGGTGACTCGGGTTCAGAGGGGACGCTGATTACATCTGAACGGTGATGGTGTGGACGACGCAGTCACAGCCAACGTTAGCACATAATAACATTAGGTTTTCCATAACCCCAGCGCATATGGATTGGTATTAAACAAATTTGTGCGGCGTGTCACGAGAGGTTAGAGGGTTTGTCTACATAATTCATTGTACGCATGAAAGTCATGATTGATAGATGGATTTTATGTTGCGCTATGCTATATGTGCATGCAAAGTAGAATGATACATGTTAATGACCAGACGAACTGAATGTGCATTGTGCCCTGACTTACTTCCTGGTCCGGACAAGCCACCGAGTATGTGCCGCACTATTCATATCATCATATGAGCCATATATAAATATCAGACCCTGCGAAGCTCCATACATACTTGTACATACCGGTCTCTTGAAAAAAATGTCCCCATGCGAAATTAAAGCTGTACCACACGGGGGATTATGATCGCTGCAGGCCTAATTGTAGCTTTCTCTTACCCTAATGCATATATAGGTTTTCAACCAAAAAAACTGCATGTATTTTCAGGGGCAACAATTTTTTCGTCAATATTTGGACATGTTGTGGTCTTGGCGTTGAACAACCTCTTATGTTTGCAATGATTGTGATAATAATATCCCATGAACCTGCGTTGAACAACCTCTTATGTTTGCAATGATTGTGATAATAATATCCCATAAACCTGCGTTGAACAACCTCTTATGTTTGCAATGATTGTGATAATAATATCCCATGAACCTGCGTTGAACTCCCTCTTGCAATGATTGGAATGATTGTGATCATAATATCCCATAAACCTGCGTATCGTTATGGCGATAAGTTCATCTTAATGCATCAAAATCTGAATATTATCACCCCTTCACGAGGATGTGAAACATTTCATTACTGGAGACAAAACTACACGTCACGGGTGACTCGCATCTCACATCGTTTTGTGGCTGGTTACCTGCGAACGACGTGATCGCTCAGGCACCCTGGCTGGGTTGGCCCATAGTCGTATGGCCAACCCTGAAATAACTCCCATGTAATCCTGCTTTCGTGCAAGCAGATAAGCTGAATGGTGGTTAATATGTATGGCATAATATATGTACATCATTAGGTGGATAGTTTTTTAAGGTTGTCTATCCAGTTCTCTCCGGCCAAAACTAAATAGGTGAAAATACTAACAAGAATCAGTCCTTGGATCATCCAAAATGTCTTTTGTCTATATTCCACGTATGTCAACCTGCTAAATGCAGTCTCTTAGTGTTTACCCGTGATGTGAATTAACCACAGGTTTTCAACTTAGGGGTAAACGTCATGAGTTTTTGTGCTTTGCTATGCTTTGTTATAAGTAGCAGTGCCGCGACAGAGTTATGTGGTGTCCCGGGATAGACACGCTTGCCATATCACAGCCTAAACGGCGACGTTTATTAGGTTTCTGAATTTATAGAATGGAACAATCGAGTTTTCTACAAATTGGGATATACATGTCGCCTGGCCTTATATTTTGGCGCGAAAAGCTCGACAAGCAGTTTTAACGATGCTCCATTTGGCTGCACTCCTTTATTAATGTTATCAAATACTGTAATGTATATCTGAACGATGTGGATGAAGGCAGAGTGTGATATAAGAGCAACACCTAACAGTCCCGTTGTCACATCCAGAAATGGCCCCGTTATATAAAATACATGATATTGCGGCCCTCTCTGCTCCATGTTTTCGTACGGTGCCATTATGATATATACAGGGGCATCTACGCATGGGGGCATTTCCGCATGGGACACCGGCATCCGAACGACCCCACATCCACCACTCTACCCCCCCACCCCCCTCCACAACACACACAACAGCCTCTACCCCCACGCACCCTATAAGCCTTCGCTCAATTTAATCCCAAACCCACACCATACACACCTCCACCCCCGAACCACACATCAACTCCAAGTACCCTTGTGACTTCTTGGGGGCTTTCGAGTGCCCGCCATTTTTTAAGTTTAGCCAACGTGAGCCAAGCTCTCGTGCATACCCGGCAACAAGAGATGCAAATGCATATATCTTGGATCAACACGTTTTGAAGTCGTTAAACAGAACAGAGTAAAGTTTGCATTTAACAGACGTGCGACTTAACAAAGACACACCGTGTGTAGATTATTAGAACACTGGACCCGCATACGCTGCTACTTGTACATATATTAGGTATATCTACGAAAACAACTTAAGATAAGATAAGATGAAGTTTTATCTCACGTCGGTATATAGACATTATCAACAATAAACATTAGCACAAGTGCTATTGACCGACAATGATAAAATTACATGAGTTGATGTGATAAATGTACATATGATAATGAACAAATAACAACCATTCTATCATCTATTTAAACCTTACCCGTTAGCTATGTTTCGCAGTGTGCACATAGTACAGTGACACATGAACACATCTGCGGTTGACAGCATTGTTTTGAATTCCTTAGGAGATTTCATTAACTTTATTTCTTTGTTGAGCATATTCCATAACTGGCTGCCTTGATAATTCAATGCATTTTGTTGTTTTAACGCGTGGCAAACATGGAGCTGGTCCCTTTTTCAACACGCAATTGTTTTCCTTTAAATGATGCATGTCATGGCCTTCATGTAATTATCGGTGAACCACGTTGTTATTTCCGATAACGCCTTCTCTAGAGTTACTTTAACCTTGTTGAACTCCTTCCCTTGAGCCGCCACTTAATTTTGGGATATTAAAGCGAAACAAGTATCTGATCACATGACCAATGTGTACGCTATTCCTGTGGATGAACTACATTCTAAGTTTGATTCTAGATTTTACTTTATGTATCATATCTAAACATTAAAGGAACCAGTTACACCATGGGCGATTTGTCTCATGCCAAGTGAACTTAATTATTTGTGAAAAATGGCAACAAATAATAATGCATTGAAAGAAAAACCCCGAATCAAGATGCCCTTTCCTAGTTGACTGTTGATATGTCGATAATGGTGTTATCATAAATGTCCCTGCCATTGGCATTCGTCTTATTGATTTCAACATGACGTGGGTATTCATGTCATTGACATGAACGTTTTGTTATTGATATTGATCATTGGTGTTGACACCGTTGACTTGACATGTTCCCTTGCATTTTAACCAAGCACTATTTGAACTCTCGAATGGGGTAGTGGTTAACGCACTAGACCACAGACCAACGTCCCCGAATGTGGGCCCTGGGTACGTAATCTGGGACATTTCGTCTCTTACGTCGTCTTTCAGCGTCTCGGGAGTTCAACTTAGCCCTTGTGTGCCCAAAAGCGACCTAAAACATGAATTCATTTCATTTCATGTCACTCGTGCAAAAACGCAGAGTTTTGTCCTAGACAGTGGAGTATCTCGGGTGCCGTGTGCAGTAGACACCGCTATACACATATAGCCCCGGATGAAAACTCAAACCGGCCCAAGGAGTACACACACATACACATCAACACCTCGAGTGCTGAGTGTCACATCCCCAGGCAGGTCAAGTCACTCTACTTAAGTATAACATGGTCTAGTTTTACTACTCTACCGATCCTTCACGCGCACTTGGGGCAACCGGCTCAATCACACGTGCGGAGTATCACATGCCAACAGGTGTATTGTCTCACTCCGCTCCGGGCCGCGCGACAGGTGGACAACAAACACTGTAATTAGTGGAGACCTCAACGCGGCTGGTCATTTTCACATGTGTTATGTGTCAAGATGGATAGGATGCTGTTTGTCGTAGCACTGACCATGTTGATAGGTATGGTATGATTTTTGTTATGCGGGGATACGATATTTAGGGTCTTCGATATCATTATTATTATTTTGATCATTATTATTATTTAAAGTAGCAGTGGCCCTAGTAGTGGCGTAGTCTTTTTACATTTCTAATTTAATACTGGTATGGCGCATATAAGAGAAGGACAATTTGCCATTGGACGCCATTAGTGGAGGTAAGTTCTTGATTTTGAGGTAGGACGCATGCTTACCTTACTAAGGTGTGTTTTAATAACAATGACAGTAACAACTTGTATATCCCCTAAATGCATTGATTGCCGAGAAACTTATAGTCCTGCCAACCACAATCTAGTAGCGTTCAAAATGCCGCCCTCAACATAATGAACATCTAAACAAAGTTCTGATATTCTACTTAACTTGGTATAATCGAGCATGCATACTACATCTATACACCTGTAAAAGCTAACTAATATTGCTTGCTGTCTGCATAAAAGATACAAGATGTTTCGACAAGCGAACTCCAAATGAACAGCGATAACCTATTTTTTTTACCCGGTATTCTCTCCCGCCACAGAACATTGACTATATCCTGATACTTCAATGCTGTTCGCAGGACGGCGGACGGGCATGAGCTGTGGTAGATTTTGGGAGGAGTGACATTATGTCTCAACTATTTGCGTTTTGCTTGCCGATTTATATCCACGCAAGTAAGCCACTATGAAACCAGGCGTCTCTGGGTAAAGTGCGCCTATTTACAGATGGAATGCCAAACGCCATATATATGTACTGAGTATCTGTTGAAAACCACTCTACGCATGTTGTTGCTAAGTTCTAGTGTGGCCCAGCCTTGATTTGTTATCAAATAGGTTTAAAACTTGTGAAAAAACCTTTTATTTAGAGCAGTACAAGCTCGATTGCCATTCTGGTCCTCGCATTTTGGTCACTCAGTCGCCATCGAAACAATCTAATTTAATGACCACTTTACTCTAGAGTGGTAATTAAAGTCAACTACCATAGTGCCGTGAATCACGCAGACCGCTAAATGGACGTGAGTCAGCTACTGATGTACCTGCTTGTGTCTGTAAATAATGCAAGCGATGACATTTTACTAACATGGGAGGCATGAACTGTAAAAATATGTATGACGATATGGATAGAACACTCATTGTTAACTTATAAAACATTATTGCAATGTATGATAAATTAATTCTAATTTATAGTTCATGATTATAACGTATTATTAGTCAACCGCACATCTCACTAGGTGAGACACAACATGATACTTCGGTTGCAATACCACACGCATTTGATACTGCATATATTGTACAAGTTGTTGCCAGATATTTTGTTGGTTCGTTCGTTTTAACCACACACACACACGCACTATACTTCTTAGCATCTGACCTAACTCAGGTAGTGATCGAACGTCCCACGTTCTGCACTGATGTATACAGGCAGTTATTGGTTAAGCATATGCACGTAGGCATCATGTGCATGTATCTTAAAGGGCGCCACTTTATTGTGACCACACGATGGGCAATATTATTGTCGTTCGCTTCCAACATTCGTGTTTCTATTGCGCTAAACATGTGTATTGTTTTATGACGTTATACTATGTAGAAGGCAATTGCGTGGGTGCAAGCAATCTTGCAATTATATCAACATTATAAAGAAGGTTCTAATACAATATCGCAATTATCGAAATAGGATGTATTGTAACAACATTATTATAAAGCAGATGAAATATTTACGACCCAAACTATTTTATCGTAGCTTCTACCGGAGTAGCTGCCAATCAAGACATGGTCAATTATTTGGCCACGCATCTCAAGGTCGAAGTCAAGGTCGTGGATAATTTCATCAACACGTGGTATAACTTTTCCGGGACGATTTATCTGACAAACACCGGCGATGAGGCTGTGGAGGACTCGCCGTGGTCGATGTACTTCTGCAGCGTCCGTCTAATGGAACCTAACGTCATCAGACCGGCAGGAGCGCCTCTTGGGACTTCCGGTTTGATGGTGTATCACGAGAATGGATGCCTCCATAAAATCGCCCCCGACGCCGCGGTTTTCCGCGGTCTGCAGCCCGGGCAGCGACTGGAGGTTCCGTTTTTCGCCAGTGACTGGATGGTACGTATAACGTGACCGAAAGTAGTGACGACTAGGGTGAGAGGGGGAGAGGAGCTGTCTAAAACAGTCTATACCACACCGGGTTGTTCCCAAAGACATCACTACAACCACGGTGTGGGGTTGGGGGAGGGGGCTCCACAGCGAACATACGGTACAATGTGCCTTACAAACAGAGCTCTTGATTCAAAATGGTCGGGATCCCATAGAGCCCCCCCACCCCCTCTTGGGATCCGCTCGAGACGTCTCCGCCAAATCCTGATAATTATCCGCCACGTTGCACCATGTAACACCAACGATGACAGGCTTTCGATTCTCACGTTAATGTCACCATCTTCACCTATTTTATAATTTGTGGCACTGATGGCATTCCCATTGCCAGCGTTATCACTGTGATGGCCGACATTGTTAATATCGACGTCAATGTCAACGTCAAGGTCAAAGTCAGCGTGATTTCTGTCATCGACGTCGCTGTTATAATCTCTATTGTCAGGGTCATCACTAATTTCGCATTTGCACCATCGTTTTCATGACAGTAATGTAATTACTGGCATCATTTATATAAGGAATATTTTTATAACCGACTCTCAAGCTATATATATGCAACAATTGTGTGGTTTTGTTCGCTATCTTTTAGTGGTGAAAGAAAAATTCCTAATTTTCTCACCTTCTATCGCCGTTAATCAAACATCCAGATATCTCGGAGTGACGCCATGCCCAACTGGTACGTTACAGCCGAGGGGGCGGAGCCTCGCACTCTGGCCAGCACTTCCGGTGAAGAGATGACCTTTGTCCACGACTTTGCATCAGCCAACCAATGGAAGCGACAGTCATATGACCTCTATGACCCCTACACACCGGAGGTCCGGCTAGGGATGCAGGACTATCGGGATCTGGGTGAGGCCCCGGTGTCTGTGCTCCCGACACCGGTCTATACGTCTCTAGATACAGACGACAGATTGACCCTGACCGACGGTGACTGGGTTGTTGTATCCGGTGACGGCAGCTTGAGTTCGGAGGCTACTTATATCGCAGGTATGTGTTGCTGGTTGGGACGTCCTTATTTAAATGGACTCAGGTTTGGCAATGATATTGTTGATGGTGATGCTTGTTAAGTAAGAGCCGTTCTAGACAAACTGTATCACTGATTGGTTTAAATAGGATGATTTAACCTCTGTATATCATATCGGGACAATGGAAGGGCCAACATATTGACGAGCCTTGTCGCCGGGAGAAAATCCCAGATATTGAAAAACAAGACATGGAAGTTTTATCATGTACAACTTATACATTTTCACATATGTTTCAAGAATCACGCACCGGCCGTTTTGGCTTGCCTAGGAGAGCAGAGTCTTTCATTATAGGCAAACTTGATGAGTAACATTCTCCTCCGCACAGGCAAACTCAATACGGTCGTTCTTGGCGAAGATTCAGCTCCGACTAACCGCTACGTTAGACTCCTATTGGGTGAAATCATACTGGAAGGCCAACCAATCACCACGGCGGAGGCGTACCACGTTCATATCGACGCAACTACCGAAATTATTACCATAACTGGCAAGGACGCCTCCGGGGTATTTTACGGCATTCAGTCTCTGTTGTCCCTGAAGAACGATCCCAGGGGAATCCCGGCCGGTGACGTCACGGATTACCCTCGTTATCAACACAGAGGAATGCACGTAGACGTGTCTCGTAACTTCCACAGCAAGGACGCTATCGAGAAGATTATGGAAGCGATGTCCATGTACAAGCTGAACAAGTTCCACTTCCACCTGACGGATGACGAGGGCTGGAGGCTGGAGATACCGGGTCTTCCAGAACTCACCGAGGTGGGGGTACAGTGTGAAATATCAATGTTTAATTTTGTTGGGCGCATGCGGAGGGGAGGGGGGGGTGGGGAGGCGATAACTAGCCCATTTACGCCAATGAACTCCCTCATATAGTTACCAATGCAAGTAAGACACAGAGGCAGCCACGCAAGGTCTTTCAGATTCATATGTGACATCTGCTTCAGGTCGGAAGCAATCGCTGCCATGACGAGAGTGGGGATCAGTGTATCTTGCCACAACTGGGTTCGAACCCTGGTCCCGGCAATGGCGGCTCCGGGTACTATAGTGTCGAGGACTACAAAGCTATTCTGCAGTTTGCGACAGAACGCCACATCGAAGTAATCCCGGAATTCGATTCGCCAGGTACGTTTGTGAACAGGACGGAAGACAAGAAGAATAGAAATAATTCAGGCACACAGCCAGAAGAAAAAAAACAGAAACATTCAACTATAGATACAAAATAATTTGATATAGCAAATAAGCACTAATAATTTGCTATATTAGTAATAATAATAATGTTATATAATAATAATTAATAATTATTTTGCATAATAGTAAATTAATTTGATTTTAACAATAATATAATAAATTATATATTTCATATATAAATTAACCATCACTTCAAATATACTATTTAAAAATAATTTCATTTCGAATTGAACAATAATTTTATTTCAAATCTAACAATAACTTCACTATTATTTAACCATAATTTCATATAGTATTTAATCATAATTATATATAGTATTTGACCATAATTTTATATAGTATTTGACCATAATGTCATATAATATTTTACCATAATTTGTTATAACACCATTATTCAGGTCACGCGCACGCGGCCATTAACGCCATGTTGGCGCGCTACCGGAAGTACCAGAGTACCGACATGCCACGCGCCCAGGAGTACCTGCTGAGCGACCCGGATGATGAGTCCGAGTACTTATCCATCCAGTACTTCACGGACAACGCTATCAACCCGTGCCTGAACTCCACCTATACTTTCATGGACCACGTCATGCGAGAGGTCGTCCAGCTACACGCCGCCATTCAGCCTCTCACCGCCTTCCACTTCGGCGGGGACGAAGTGCCCCATGGTGCCTGGATCGATTCCCCCGCGTGCGCGTCCCTCATGGCGGATCGCGGCTACAACAACTCCGAGCATCTGAAGGAACATTTCGTCCGCCAGGTGGCGGGGCTGGCCCACGCGAGCGACCTTGACCTCGCGGGATGGGAAGACGGTTTGTGGAGAGATGATCAGCCGTATGATATGACGTCACTTCCGGCTGATACCACGTATTACAGCTACGTTTGGAACACTGTCTGGGAATGGGGCACCGGGGAGCGGGCCTATCGGCTGGCTAACGAAGGATATAAGGTAAGATTTTATTCAGTCAATACCAATATTTAATTTAAAAATGGAATCCCGTTACCGCCATCAAATTGTGGTACAATTTTGATGATATAATGAGTTGTGAGGAGACGAGCATATCGCTTCCTCATAGCAGGCGATACCATGCTACCATCCTAACCAGGTATATGGAGATTGATTTCCTGTGATGCTTAGTTTCGTTGCTAAAAGCAAAGAGGGCCAAGCATACACATACATTTAACATAAAAAAGCTACCGTTTGATCCTGATGCTACAAGAATCAGGAAAACCTATAAAATTGGAAATACATTACTGGGTGCATTATGATGCAACTGGCTTTGTAACATGAACCAGGAAACGTGATATGATCGTGACAATCAATTCAAAACAGGTTCTTCATAGAATGACCGAGGCAAAGCCAAAGCTTGGATAGATGATAAATAACCATCATATGTGTGTCATAATTTCCGCTGGCGTCCCCCCCGCCCCGCCCTCTCAAGCCGGTGGATGTTAAAGTGGATGTTAATTAAAGTCAAAATGTTGTCCATGCCAAATCAAAGCCATCTGAGGTGCAGACCCAACTCTCCCCCGGCCGTACCAAACATAGGTGACCACCCGCGGTTTTCACCTTCCCCCTCTCCCCGGTCGTAAGTATTCCGAGAGCAGAGAGCCCCACCCCCCCTCTCCGCGGTCAATTAACATGCCACAATGTTGAACATAGAAAATGTGTTCATTCCTTTTATAGGTGATATTATCGCCTGCCACACACCTGTACTTCGACCACCCTCAGGAGCCCGATCCAGAAGAGAGAGGATTCTACTGGGCCACCAGGATTGCCCCAATACGGAAAGCTTTTAGTTACAGCCCCGATCATCTCTATGACAACATAGGGGTTGATAGGTAAGGGTGAGGGCGAAAGGCAGATCATGCACTATGTGTCTACATATGATTACCCCTGACTGGTGACTTTGCATGTTCTATATTACAAATATTACTAATGACTGAACATGAATAAGTGATGGAAAAGACAACTAGACAAAGAAAAAATGCTGTCCATCACCCCATACATCATGGTTTCATGTATAGTCCTCCGCATTGTGTTTGTATTACTTTATATTACAGTTGATATTGGCCCCAGTTGGGATTCAATAACGGTAGATTAGAAGATTGTCCGCCAGCAAGCGTATGAGTGCCCTTCTTTATTCTCGTGGCTATTTATTTACAGAAAAACAAATTACCAAAACCATGTTTGTGCGATATTGTTCGCTTGTTTGACAAGGAGAATGCTCTTGTCTTGCATGTGTATAACTTGACTGCCTACTTTCATTGATTGGGCTTTAATAAGATTTTGCATAAATTCCGCCAGGTATTTATGTTTCGTTGAAAAATTCGAACTGAATTACCAGCCCAAACGTCAGCATATTTGATTTAGTGCTGGAAGAACAACCTTCTCCATAAATTGTTTGTTCAGATTTCTTTTGCCAGTTCTGAAGAAATGCTGCAAATATTGGAGCTATGGATGTTGATCATTTCATGATTGCCTTTCTGTGATATGGTTACCGATGTACCGGACGAAGAGATTCAATCGTTTGGGGGTTGTAACTTTTTTTTTAAACTTGATCATTTAGCTTTATTACTTCTATCATAATGTTTCGTTATTTTTACTGTACCATGGGCCCGAGGCCTGAAGTAATGAAGCTATGGATGATCAAGGGTTGTGATTGGTAGATTAAACCCCGAATCAAGCAATAGGGACAAAATCATTACAATTAATAAATATCTACATATATTTGCTTCCATGCAAACAGCTTCATACAGGGAATTGTACTCATGAGCATTAGATTTAGATTTTGGACGTTTTAAATATTTATGTTGTTTTAACATTCTACAATTTCATTATAATTAAAGCAGCAACACATACATTGTGTAACATTGCAGGTTTGGAAACACGCTAGATAAGGAAAACATATGCAGTGACTACGGATGCCCACCCCTTGAAAGCGACAAAGCGGAAAACATCTTGGGTAAGTTGTAACTTAAAGGATGGAAAATAACTTAGTCGCCCACAAAAACAAATCTTACACCCTCGTTTTCTACATGTGGACATGAGACTGTTGTGCAGAGCAACAACTGTCTCATATGGGACTACCCATTCCCATATTGATGCCGGCCTTTATATTTGCTTTTAATATTTAACGAAACTTCAGGCCTGTAAGTCTGTATTGTGCCTCAAAGGGATCATCAAATATTTATCATGCTAAGATGATTACCCTCATATACGAAGAGCTAAATGTGTGTCAGCACCCCGCTCCGTTTCCAACAAGCCGGCTTCCAGTCCTGAATATTATTGACGCATTTCGGTTATATGACCATGACGCATTTATATTTTGGAAGTTTTAATTCCTGCTCACCAGGCTTATAGTACAGTTATCCTGTTTGAAGGATAAATCACAAATGAAATTTAATAACGAATGGGCTTTCATTGCAATTATGCAACAGCTGTTTGAAGTTTAGTTAAATTAGATCTCTGGGTATAATTAATTGAACGAAGTCACATAAATCTAGTGCATTGAGATATTTTTTTTTCTCACGCTGTAATTTTATCGTTTTCCTGTGACAAAATCTTAGGCATCCAGGGACAGCTGTGGAGCGAGACCGTTCGGACAGACGATCAACTGGAGTATATGATCTTCCCGCGATTGCTGGCTCTGGCGGAGCGTGCCTGGCACAAAGCATCATGGGAAAATATTGAAAACGAGGCGGACAGGGATAGCGAACGAACTAAAGACTGGGAACAGTTTGCAAATGTCCTTGGGTATAAGGAACTTGGGAGGTTGGATGCCATGTCTGTGGCGTACCGTGTACCACCACCAGGGGCGAGGTAAGAATAGCTTAACTTTACTCGCAGGCTTATAGCGGGGTGATGCTTTCCGCCAGTTACTGTGAAATGGGGCCCGTAAGATGAAATGAAAGACTGACATTCAGAAATTCACACTGAACAGAAATGTGGTATTGATTTTTCATTTCATTATGTGAGCCTTAAATTTTAAATCATGAACTTTCTATGCTTTGAGTATCACTGCATCAGGCCAGTTCCGTGTTTTACGCGTGCTGCTTTAACTTGGTTCTGACAGTTGTGAACTTGATTGGACGACCGGACGTATCTTTCAAGCTCTCGTATCAGATCAATTATTTGATGAGATGTAAAAGCGCACACCCCTCGTTAACTTACGTATATTAATTATTATTATATTGTTATCTCACTGGTAGATCCAAAAAGATTGGGAGGATGTCGGGGGAGCGGGGGGGGGGGGTCCATGGCATCCCCTTCTGACCTTTTCGACCTTGAAAGCTCTTTTTTATAGTAACTTGCACTCTTATTTGGATGCAGCGTCTCTCGCGGCAGACAACTCGTGGGCACCGTCGTCAGCTTTTCGCAGCTATCATCCCATGCCGATTCTGTTTCCACCCGTGTATCCTGACATCGATGGGAATTTATGCTTAAAACTCGAAACATAATTCGCCATGGTAAAAACCGCTTGCCGTCTGCAAGCAGATACCATAGGCTCTGCTTTCCTACAATGATAACGCGGCTTTTGTATTGCCAAAAAAATGGAGTTGCTGCAGTATGCTTGTGTGCTCCACAGAGTGCACGACGACAACCGGCTGGAGGCCATGCCGGAGTTCCCGGGCCTCGTTGTGGAGTTCAGCCTGGACGGTGGCGCCACGTGGCGGGATTA
This sequence comes from Arenicola marina, assembly GCA_964019135.1. Taxonomy (NCBI): domain Eukaryota; kingdom Metazoa; phylum Annelida; class Polychaeta; family Arenicolidae; genus Arenicola; species Arenicola marina. The sequence continues at coordinate 12,861,087 of OZ025255.1, forward strand.
CACGGCGAATTACGAACTCAGTGGGGACAAAGAGGTTCTCCTCCGCTCCAGGTGAGACATTGATGCATGCAATAAGTGTTAAGTGCTTCATGTCAAACTCATGTAAAACGCTGATGTATATGGTGTATTGTAGCCCAAAGATTGATACCAATGATTAGCAAAACTTTGAAGCGCGATGACGGTGATATTGGTATAACGACGGCCATTGTTGATGAAATGGCGTTTTCCGCAATGCTACCCGACTTAAACCTGATGGAACATGCATTACCAGTTTCGAATTTTAGCTACGCGATTTACTTGGAATTGACAATATTATTGCCTCTAAAAAAAGAAGTTAAAACATGTTATTTCCATAGAAATTCTACCCAGCTGAAGATGTATGCGCGATATGTAACCGGGTAACACGAAAATGTTTTTGTAAAACCGTTATCCTATTTCAGGTCGGCAGACAACAGCCGTACTAGTCGGCAGGTGGCGCTGAGAGGGCATCCGATGACGTCGGCAAGTGGCAGACCGGGCGGCTTCCCGCAAGGGACAATGCTTTTTTACGGTGTCTTCATATGTCTAGCCGCCATAGTAAAACGCCATGTATAACATGAACGATATCATGCAAAGAAATCTGAACTATCGCAATAAAACTTTAGGGCTTGCGCGGCATTGATTAAATATCATGTGACGGGAGAAAAGGATTAGTTACCTTAAAAATATGGCATGGCGAAAATCAACTTCAGCCAGCGCAGGATCAAATATAGGGCAGGTTAATAACAGCTAGTAACTGGTACTACTGAAATGCAATGTGTTTGATCATAATTTAATTACCATGACAGTTGCAGCACATTGGACGCCTATTTCTTAAAAATTATAATACTTTTTTTCCCCTCAGAAATATTCCTTAGTCCAAGCTATAGGCTACGTGGGGTGTAATGTCATGTTTATGATATATAAAAGGTATCATACCATATATATACGACAGAGAAAAATATTGTCGAGTCTGAAACATATGTCAGGACATAATTATTGGTATTGATATGTATTATGCAGGCACGCATACCGTTCACCTATGGCATACAATGGCTGAGGCCATTATATTTGCTGCATAACGAAGAAGTCTAGGTAGTAGTTTATTATTATTATTATTTTATTATTATTAATGATTTTTATAGCGGCGAATCCGTTCAATGACGCTGTACATGCAAGTTGTGACCAGCTTAATATACCTGTTTACACTTAAACATGTTATATGTAGCTAACTGAAATAAGAAATGTATGCACAACTTTAGTGACCCCCATCAATAAATTGTATTGAACAAATAAGTTTTCAAGTCGTTTATAAAGGGACTCAACTTATCAGGCGAACAAAAGTGGCACGGCAGTCTACAACATTGGAGCATTGACAGAGGCATGCATTTTAAAAATGTGTCCAAGACAATTGTTAATTAGGATCCCTGAAATAGTATTATTTTGCAATTTTATTGCTGTAAAAGTTAGAAACCCAAGAAGATCATTTACGTTGATATGTGCTATTTGGCAGAAATATTGTTCACGTTTGGCAGCTGTGTAACGCATTGATTAAAACAAATTATCTTGTACAAGTTCTAAGCAAGCTTATAGCTTAATCATATGAATAAATCAATTGCGTGTTTTTTTGTTTAGGAAATAAAGACCCGCTTTGTTAAACTCTTTGCCCATGTTAGTTAGCGATTCTGGAGATGAAATACTTATATGGTGTCGCATGATGTCACGCTGGTAGGTTTGCTGCAGTTCCATGCATGATATGACAGTGAGCGACATGAGCGCTGGACCGACGGAACGAGTCGAGTATCACACTGGTCGGTCGAGTATTGCACCCGGCCAATTGTTAATTTCGACACACTGGACCGGCCGGCCTTGTAAATATTTCGTCACAGATGAGGATAAACTGTTTCAGTAATACCAGTCGTTTATTTCTATAACAAAAATCTGGTGCCTGCAAGGGTTCAGTTGGTGCCTACAAAGGTTGAGTTGATGCCTGCAAGGGTTGAGTTCGTACTTGCATTGGTTCAGTTGGTTTGCTTGCTGCGGTCGGGACTTCAGCAGAGAAACCCTCTCGATAATCCATGGAAGTTGGCGGGCAATGTTATTGGAGAGGAGCTTCGCTCATTTGAACAATGGAATAAACGATTGCCATTTCCAATTTAGTTGACGCCAATATCAACACGAATATCGGTCATTAATGGCTGTACACATCTGGGTTAAAGACGTATTGTACCCAATATGCTGTGTCCTAGAGGTATATGCGTGTTATGTGCATTATTGCATAATGTTCTATTCCCGATTGCATAGAATCCGACTTACCATACATTGTATGGCTATAAAAATGGCCCATGTCTCAGGGTGTCAGCTGTATCGAAATGATATTCCGTTTTATTTATTTTTTGTTCCATTGTCGTGACGATATCACATGTTCCGTTCTTCAGGTGCCATTGATAGCCAGGCACCGTTGGGTTGGACGAGGGGGAGGGGAGGAAGGGCAGAGGGAGTGCAAATCCTGGATCAGACATTTACCATGGCCATGGTCGTTCTACGTTACCCCTCCTCACATTCCATCTAAGCAATTTAAAGTTACAGCTGTCAATAAACTGTATTGGTGTTTTGGGCCGCTTTTCTGCACACAAGGGCTAGTTATTATAACCTGGGCCATACCGCAATTCAGGGATGGATCTGATGATATTGCGTGTCATATATATATAAATTAGATTGAGTTGTAGTGTTTCCACTTAACCATGCAATTCGCACCCATTTAAATTATATTTCGGCCCGATACTTTATGGTACATATACAGACAATGAGGGAATGGGGGACAGCTGGAGGTAGAAGCATAACATAAATTGAAGACTGAGACCTACGATCTAGTTAATTCAAACAAATAAAGCCGAAGTATTTGCCCCTGATTAGATAATACACATTGTGCCGACCCCCTTCCTCACACATCTTCACCTACTGTTTTTGTGGTCGAAATCTTGGATCGGGACTAAATGGGTCAAGTCCTCATTATAACGGATTCAAGGACACTTAACGCGATAACGTCTGGTGGACTGTGTCAAGATAGATGAAGTTAGTAGTTCTGATAACTGGAAGCATCACGTAGTTCAAGGAGCGTTGTATATGGAGGGGTGTACAAGCATACATATATCACATACAAGTGCGGGATCTAGTTGCAAGCACAACATATCAAGCTGTAGTATAAGGGTGTAAACTATGTGACTGTGATAAGAGTACAAATCAACTCCTAGTTGGCTTGGATACATAAATCGCATGTGACAACCATAAAGATGGCGTCGCACTACTTGGTCTTGTTGCAGTGTTTCATTGGTAAGTGTGGATTGACACATTAGTGGTGTTTCATATGCAGGTCCATAATGTGTACAATGGACCAACATGTTATGGGCAATTTCATTGTCACTAATGCTACTTAAGAGTATTAGAAGCTAATAAGTTTTGTTTGCTCTCGGACAATTTTTCCGTTCTCTGGAATGTGTCGCCATGTTTTTTCTTACCCGGTGACAATATATTTGCTGCGCACCATGTGACATTATTATCGTGTTAGTCAGTTGTTCATTACCTAAGCCGTGACATCTTCAATATTTTTTTCATTCTTTTGCAGTAGCCTCTCACAGTTTCTGCCTTATAAGCTTCTCACGCGGGATACATACTCTTCAGGGTCGGATCCAACAGACACTCATCTGGGGATAACAAGCTGGCGTGGATCCAGGAATTTAAGAATTTGAGAGGGGGAGGGGGGTCCAATTTGGGTTTGAAATGATTAAGACTGGGGGTTGGGGGGGGGGGGGTGTTTAATCAATATAAGCGGTCCACATTATAATATCGAGGTCCATTACGAAAAAGCGGGTGTGGCATCTACGTCTCTGTTGGCATACGATTACTATTGATAAAGAGCATCGTTCATCAAAAAGGGGGAGGGGGGTCAGAGCCCGAAGATCCCCTGCTCAGATATCTTCATATTGCCTTTGTGGGAGGTAACAACAAAAACATGTGACCCCCAAATATCTACCAAGGGGGGGGGGGGGTTCACAATGACCACCTCCCCCCCCCCAGGATCCGCACCTGCTCTTGCAGTTTGTTCTTGACAACTGTCTGACAGGTCCCCTTTTATAAACCTTCTTACAGCTTCTTCGTTATATGTTCTTTTACAGCTTGTTTATTATGTACCATGCATTCATTAAAGTGCATTAATCGTGAAAGTTCTTGTAATGCATTCATGTTATACCCTCTGACAATGTAGTATGATGTACTCTTTGACAGGAGTATCCCTCGCCTCGCAGGTGGAGATCGACTACATGGCTCGCCACATCCAGATTGAGTACGAAGTGGTAACTCACTTCGAAGCTTACCTCACCTTCAAGGGGAACATATTCTTCACGAACACTGGTGATGACGTCATCAATACCAACGCCTGGTCCTTATACTTCTGCCACTTCGGGACCATTGAGGCCTTCCGGATGGATCCGGACGGCGTGGAGCTGGGCGACAGCGGCTTGAAAGTCTTCTGGATCCAAGGTTGTCTCCATAAGATTGAACCGCTGGACACATTCCCCGGATTCCCCATCGGTGAGCGGATCCAGACAACCTTCGTTGCCCCCGTGTACCACGCGGCGCGCTCGGATATATTCCCGAATTGGTACTTCGTCGATCCGGATTCCGAACCCAGGACGGTCCTCAGCACTGTCGGAGAGGATCTGGATTGGGTCTGGGACTTCGTCCGACCGGAACAGTGGAAAAGGGCGCAAGTGGACACGTATGATCCCTATACTTCAGAACAGCGGTTGGCAATGATTGACTATGAAGATTTGGGTTCGAGTCCCGCGTGGATCTTGCCTACGCCGGCAAGTGAGGATCTCAATCCGGACAGCGTGGTTAACATTGGATCCGGGGATTGGGTGGTGGTGGCCGAGGATCCATCCTTGGTTCCAGAGGCCGAGTTTCTTGCCTGTGAGTTGCAATGAATGGTATAACTGCATATTACATTACATGTATAATATAAATTAGATAATAATCAGTTAAGCGGCAGCAAATAATACATATGTTTATGTACCTTTATATATTAACCTTTGATTCATTTTCGTCTGTAAATGTGCATTAATGTCTAGTGGTCAATAAAAAAAAACATATATGTTTATACATTCATCTTATCATGTCGATGCATGTTTAAGTGTGTGCTGAATCGACCGACCACAAAACGTTTCTATGGCATACCGTAACATAAATGATAATACAATACTACATATATCATTATTAATCAATATTAATGCACAATATAATGGTAAATACATACGTCTTGATGTAATATACTTGAAGTTTTGACTTACATGAAGTATTAATCTTGAATGTCTTTTTTCCATGGAGCTGCTGAGTTGAAATGGCCGACTGCTTGTTGTTGTTATTCTTCCAGTCTTGGCATCACTGGTCAAGTGACCAATTGGTGTTGATATATCATGTCACCGTACTGGTCACGTGATATATCCACAAGGTGCCATTTTTAAACATGTATTTATAAAAGAAACATATTGATTAATCAATGATCAATAGGATAATGAGAAAAACTGAATTGTAATTGTATATTCCACAGTTTTAACATGTCATTATATATTATATATATTATATAATTGTGGGTGAGACTACCAAACTCAAGGTGTAAGCAGGCTGAGTTGTAGATCAATAGCGTGTGGGTTTAAATTCTGGCATGTGCATCTGAGGTATATTTCATCCATCCCCAAGTCATTGCCCGGAGAGATTGGCTCGATTTATTATTTAAAACAAAAGTATAAAACTCATGATTTTGCAAAGCTGGGAGTTGTATTTCTCAAAGTAACATTCTTAACACCTTTTTTACGACAGTACGTCTGAACACTATCGTGGCTGATACGGCTGCCACACCGGCAAGCAGATACGTCATCCTGAGACTTGGTGACGTCATAGAGGGCGAAGTGAGCGTCACGGAGTCAGAAGCATATCACCTCAGCGTAACCCAAGAAACCGATGTGATTGACATCACCGGAAATGACGCAGCTGGCGTCTTCTACGGCATCCAATCGCTGCTTTCCTTGTATGACGCCAGCGAGGAAATCCCAACCGGTGACGTCGTAGATTACCCTCGCTTTCACTATCGGGGGATGCACCTGGATGTCTCGCGTAACTTCCACGGCAAGCTGGAGGTGTTCAAGCTGCTAGAGTCGATGTCCATGTACAAGCTGAACAAGTTCCACCTCCACCTGACGGATGACGAGGGCTGGAGGCTGGAGATACCGGGCCTTCCCGAACTGACCGAGGTGGGCCTTCTCACGAAAAAAAACGAATCCAAATATTGGCATAGAACATAATAGTTATTTAGCTTTGTTATATATTATTCTTATTGTATTGTATGGTAATTAACCGACATGGATCCATCACTTTGAAAAGATCGAGTAGGTTCTATAATTCAAACAGAAAAAACCGAAAAAAATCATAGTTGAGAATATTTGCCAGACAGAAATGTCGTTTGCCTCAGACTCCATGGTCAAGTCATCTACTCGTTGGTTCCAGGTTGGAGCCCACAGATGCTATGACCCCACTGGCGAGTCCTGTATTTTGCCACAAAGGGGATCGAATCCCGGACCGTCGAATGACGGATCCGGGTTCTATTCTGTGCAGGACTACACCGAAATTCTTGAGTTTGCAAAGCTACGCCATATTGAAGTTATCCCCGAGATCGATATGCCCGGTTAGTAGGCTTAGGTATACAATGTTTAAGTTATTTTTAAATCAATAACGCTCTTATGATACTCGTCATTTATAATATTGTATCAATACATGGTGATGAATATATTTGTTCTGTATTGGATATAATATATATCACTGCCTATGAAGACAATTTATTAGCGTTGATACGGATCAACAACAACAAAATAATTTACAAATTCAAGAAGATGAGTATACGTTTTTTCGTATTATATCCTTGTTGCTATTTATCCTTTCATTGGGAAATAATAGTCACTAATAATATGTACTGATAAAGTGCATCACAATATTTGCATGTAATTATCACCATGCAGGACATGCACAATATTATAATCAACTTCGAAAAATTAATTCAATGCAGGACATGCGCACGCAGCCATACACGCCATGCTGGCTCGTTACCGGACGTACGCTGACGTCAACATGACTACCGCTACCGAGTTTCTTCTGAGTGACTTCAATGACACGTCCGAGTATTCATCCGCTCAGCAGTACTCGGATAACGCCATGAACCCATGCCTGGAGTCTACCCTCAACTTTGTGGCCAAAGTACTAATGGAGGTATCTACACACGAATTTATTGTATATGCATTACAGCTTTACTTAAGGACATTTATTTCCAATGTTCAAGAATGTGTTTTTTTCGTTCCTGTACAAGTAAATGTGTTTTGCACAAGAACGTAGACAATAATACGCCTTACGTATGTAATATAAATTCTAAACGCGTTCAATTTCAAACCCTTCAACCTTAGCTACCCAATGCAATCCCCTCATCTTACTGTTAGTGACCCATGTAATGCAACAAGACATAGTAATTGGGTATATTCAATTTCCGTTCTTTCGGCCAGGTCATCAAACTGCATGCTGAGATCCAGCCATTGCGGGTCTTTCACTTCGGTGGGGACGAGGTGGCCCGGGGGGCGTGGCTAGGCTCGGCGGCCTGCCAGGCCCTGGCCTCCCCAGGGGAGGTGGACCAGGAGACGGTGATGGCGGGCTTCGTCCTGAGGGTGGCCGACCTGGCCCTGGGGTGGGGCCTGGACCTGGCCGGCTGGGAAGACGGGCTGATGGAGGGGGAGCAGCCCATCAACAGGACGCTCTTCCGCAACGAGAACGTCTACGGGTACCTCTGGCAGAATATGTGGGAGTTGGGGAACGGCAACGTTGCCTACACCATGGTCAACGCTGGCTACAAGGTATGCCTGTAGTGTGGGATGATTTGGGTAATGAGGGTGGGTGGTTTCATGGCCTATGACATGGGGAGCGTTGGCTAGAAGGTGTGCCTGTAGAGCGGGACGGCTAGAGAGTAGGGGGGAGTGGTATCGTGGCCTCTAACGTGGTGGACGTTGGCTAGAAGGTGTGCCTGTAGTGCGGGACGGCTAGAGAGTATGAGTGGATGGTATCGTGGGCTACAACATGTAGGCAAAGTATTTCTGTAGTTTGAGTTTGGGCGGGATAGGGATAACGTGGGGGGATAACCTGGCCTACACCATGATTGGTCAATGGATATCTATAGAATAGTAGCGGGGGTGGGAGGGTGGTGGTGGTGGGGGGGAGGGGGGTTCTGTTATATGATTCCAGACTTAGGATCAACCAAGTCGGTTATTAAGTGTGAGGCGTGTTTCACATCACAGCTAAAAATTATTATTTGTTAGCATTCCATTAGCAGGCTCAGCAGTGTGTATGTACTTCCCCAGTGAATTAAACATCACATGACACGTCGGGTCCTGTGGGGAACATGGCGGCTGGACGGTAATATAGATCATCCGCTGCCCACCGCCATCAGTACAATAGTGGATGTCCCAGGGTATACATTATAAATAAATAGTTCCTGTACAAGGAAAATGCGCGGATGTGTCTTATGTGGTGATGCTTGTAACCTGATAACAGTGCCAATCATTCAGATCCGGGATATCAGAAGCCCAGTGTGTGTCTCGTAGGTTAGTGTTTTGGGTTCCACAGATCTATATATAACTTCCAGAATCGTGGCACGTGCAGCTAGACTGGCTGATTAAGTAAATCACCATAGTTCATTTGTGTGTGACGTCCTGTTTCATTGTTCTACGCATTATCACTATGGTCACGATTGTACTATAGTCATCACGGAAACTCTCCGGACATCGAAATTTGCGAATTATTTGTTTACTGTACGAGTTGAGGACGAAATCTATGCATATTCTTTACCTATGAACTGAGGCAAGCCTGAACAATCGTTTATCTGTTCTGTAGTTCGATTCCTATCCTCACAATACATGACCTGCCATGCTATTTAATAGAGCAGACGATGTTGTTTTTATCGTTCTCTTGTCAGTCGCGCAAATGTAAAGGTCATCCAACTGCCACCTGATTGGTTCAAAATCTAGGTCAGGTTGGCAGTCCATCGCGTCATTTGCCAAATTTAGCCTCAATTTATACTAAACTGATTTCAAGTTCACTCTGGGTCACTTTAGGTATGCGTCGATGCTTAAAAACAGAGTTAATGATAAAACACCACAAAGGAATTCAAACCTATGACCCCTTACAAAGATGTAAATGGTATCGCCCAGTGACGTCACAGTAAACAGAGAATGGCGCCATCAAGCTGATCGGCTGCTTCGAAGAGCAGCAAAGCAACATTTGCTTATAGTTTTTTTGCAATTGTCTCAGGAAACGTGAATTGACATACACTTATTAGGCCCCGACTTGAAGTTAATACAGAAAGTATTGTTTTCTTCGAATCAGTGAATATTTTCTGGTAAATGGGAATTTCATTGTCAATGTGGGAGGTGCATGGGAATCATGACTAAGAATGTGTTTTATATTATTATCCTTCAAAAGTGCATTCACCTTTTTGAACTGTGTCATGGGAACTGCGCCTAGTATACTAAAATACACAAACATATCATGATCAGAATTCACTGTCACGCATCCGTCCTCAGGCCATCCTTGCTCATATGACCCACTTCTACTACGACCATCCGTACGAGCCGGATCCAGAAGAGAGGGGATTCTACTGGGGAACTAGGGTCATCTCCACGAGGAAGGTATTCGGATACATGCCGGCCAGCGTCTACGACAACATGGACGTCACCAGGTCGGACTCCCATTGATATGTATCGTTGTGATTGCATACATCATCAGTCACAGTTTATAATATGCCCTTTTTAGGTTGCTCAGGGATATCTATTGTGCTTTCAATGCGCGTTTGAATCGTTTTAGCGGTTGACGAAATATGAACAGGAAGTGATCATTTTTGCATTTATGCTATTAATGCGGGTAGTTGGTCTCGCAGTTCCTTTCTGGAGGCATGATTCGAGCATTGTACGTTTAGTTACATGCTCTAAATACAATGTGACACATACGACGTTGTAGAATGAGGGCTTAAACCCAAACATTTCATGTTATTAATGAATATAAGGCATATAGCCAGTTTGGAAAGGTCGTCATTTGTCACCGGTTTTGCCCACAAAAGAACCAAGGAAACGTACCAGCGAGCAGCGACATGTTTAAAAGCTAGACACATAACCGTTAATAATGAATAAAATTGTATGAGTCAGTCATATGTACTTGATATATAATAATAACAAATGTCAAGGTGCGAAATGCTTTCAGTCTTGGGACACCAGTTGACAAGGAGAGAATATGTCAGGTGTTCGGCTGTCCACCCCTGCTACCTGGCAAAGCAGTGGATATCCTGGGTCAGTAAGTCTATAAATAGGTGCTCCGTAGCGAAGGCCAACCTCGTCTATATCATGAGGTGCAATAGCGGCTTCGGGGAGAATACAGGTGACAGGCGAATCGTTATTTTTTTCAAATAGACTTGAATATTGATATTTTTCACTGCGGCGTTGCAGGTGGCCGTAAGGTGTTTAAAGGGTGCGGTGGGCTTATTACAGCGTAAGTCTTCCATATCCCGTCCAGGCCTCTAAGGATATGAGATTTATGCTGACATAAATCCATCCCCTACGAGAATAAATGCCCAATGCATTTGTCTCGCAGAAAACCTCCGGATCTGAAGCCACAATGGGCCCGAGTCTAGTGAGTGAGAGAAAACACAATGGATGTACAACGAAATTGCCAATAACAGTTGACATTTATGACTGATGCTTGCAGATGGTATATTGTTCATTAGTCTCGTGGTTGGATAGGTCCTTAGGTTGATAGAGGCGGCATTACCCGTTTGCATATAACACTTTACCGATAATGTAAAACTGCTAAGCCAGAGCATCTTTCAGTAATTCAGGAATTCAGTAATTCAGTAAAAAGGTTCAGTCCCTGAATTTCCGCACAGATATGCAAAATCGACTATCCCTGATTAATTCCAATTCAGCGATTAGTCTGCCTGCGAGGTGTGGTGGGTGCTGGACATAGAACCCCACGATATATTAAATAATGCCACAGTTGGTCGCATGCACAATTTAGTATACAACGTGTTGTAAACTGTCATTAATGGACCATTTGATACTAAGACAGAATATCCATATATTACTTGTAACATACAGAAATTCTCTGTCCATTATATGTCATTGTTTTTACCTGGCAGTGCTAGCAGGTCATTGACCGCCGGTCAGTGAAAGATGGTACATTGCAACAAACACAACGACAAATCAAATATGTACAAACACGTGGAGCCCATTATAGGTCCATTATGTGGTTAAATGTGACTGAAATATGTTAACATCCAGCGCATCATTCGGTGACGACATTGCAAACGGGGTGACTGGAAGAGACAGTGCAGACAGTAAATTGCACGTGTCTAATTGCTAACGTACATGTTGCAGGCATTCAAGGTAATTTATGGTGTGAGGTAGTTCGCAAACCGGACCAATTGGAGTCGCAGATATTTCCCCGCTTGGTGGCGCTGGCTGAACGCGCGTGGCACAAGGCATCATGGGAGGACGTCGAAAACGAGGTTGACCGCGAAGTCGAGAGAAGCGCGGATTGGGCAAATTTTGCTAACGCTTTAGGACACAAGGAGCTGGGAAGACTCGACCGCATGGGTGTGGCCTACAGGGTGTCTCTCCCGGGAGCAAGGTAACGGCTAGGAGACTGGACTGTCTGGGTGTGGCCTACAGGGTGTCACTCCCGGGGGCAAGGTAACGGCAGGGAGACTGGACTGTCAGGGTGTGGCCTACAGGGTGTCACTCCCGGGCGCAAGGTATTGGCTGGGAGACTGGACTGTCTGGGTGTGGCCTACAGGGTATCTCTCCCGGGGACAAGGTAACGGCTGGGAGACTGGACTGTCTGGGTGTGGCCTACAGGGTGTTTCTCCCGGGGACAAGTTAACGGCTGGGAGACTGGACTGTCTGGGTGTGGCCTACAGGGTGTCTCTCCTGGGGGCAAGGTGACGGCTGGGAGACTGGACTATCTGGGTGTGCCCTACAGGGTGTCACTCCCGGGGGCAAGGTAACGGCTGGGAGACTGGACTGTCTGGGTGTGGCCTACAGGGTGTGACTCCCGGGGGCAAGGTAACGGCTGGGAGACTGGACTGTCTGGGTGTGGCCTAAAGGGTGTCTCTCCCAGGGGCGAAAGGTAACGACTGGGAGACTAGACTGTCTGGGTGTGGCCTACAGGGTGTCGCTCCCGGGGGCAAGGTAACGGCTGGGAGACGGGACTGTCAGGGTGTGGCCTACAGGGTGTCTCCCGGGGCCAAGGTAACGGCTGGGAGACTGGACGGTCTGGGCGTGGCCTACAGGGTGTCACTCCCGGGGGCAAGGTAACGGCTGGGAGACTGGACTGTCTGGGTGTGGTCTACAGGGTGTCTCTCCCAGGGGCGAAAGGTAACGGCTGGGAGACTGGATTGTCTGGGTGTGGCTTACAGGGTGTGACTCCCGGGGGCAAGGTAACGGCTGGGAGACTGGACTGTCTGGGTGTGGCCTACAGGGTGTCACTCCCGGGGGCAAGGTAACGGCTGGGAGACTGGATTGTCTGGGTGTGGCTTACAGGGTGTGACTCCCGGGGGCAAGTAACGACTGGGCGACTGGACTGTCTGGGTGTGGCCTATAAAGCGTCTATCCCGGGGGCAAGGTGACGGCTGGGAGACTGGCCTGTCTGGGTGGCTAATCATTGAATAATTACATAAATCAATATTACTGTTCAGTTATTATTTGATATGTAACTATTCATACTAACCTAAGTGTTTTTGTACGCGTTTGAGGACGTTATTTGCAATTAAAATGCTATCAGGAGATTTAAATGCAAAATGTTCTTTCTTGAAACTGAACGCATTTTTGTTTCTTCTCGGATTTCCTTGTTATTTAGTTTGTCAGACGATTTGGAGCTGCATGCGCGGATTGAGTATCCGGGTCTGCTGATTCAGTACAGCTTGGACGGTGGCTCGACCTGGCGGGATTATTCGGTTGGAACCAGTGTGCCTGGCGACACAGACATCGTGTTACTCGCCAGGTAAGGTTATACCTACCCTCCATGCTGACAACGCTGGTACCATGCTGTATCGGTCCACATGGAATTCCTGTACAACGTGGTCGCAGGGTCAGGGCACGGACTGGAGGTGGAAGAGGGGGGAGGGGGGGGGGGGTAGAATGTGACGGGCTGACGGGGGCGGGGGGGGGGGGGCGGCGGGGGTGGCTGGTAGTCACGTTTCCAGATCACGACCTCGTATTACGGAATGAAAGGCATTGATTCGACACCCTTTGGCCATAGAAGCTTGGCTTTTGTCCCATCTAAATTCCGGGATTGCAATCACGCATGTCGGTAAGTTATCCACACGCTTTCAACAGCATGAATACGGTTTTGTGGAGCGGACTGTTGTAAATGTCTATCCCTGAGGACAAGGTAAGTACTTTGTTTGTATAGTCAGCTGCGAAGTCTATTTTTTCAACACAGCAAACAAGAATAACATTACCACCCAGGCAGCCCATTCTATTCCCGGAAACTACTGGCCATACCCTTCTGCGTATGCGGATGCGTATCAGTGGCATATTGTTTTCATGTATTATCGCCCGTACGTACTTCGTGAGCAGTTCAGCTGAATATGTACATGGTTATAACTATGTATGTAGTTTGGCGCCGATGGAAGTGACTGCGAAGTGCGCAACTCACTGAGCGAAATTAATTGGCCTCCAAATTTGCTTAAATTTGCCGGCAAAGATAATGGTGCAAGTGAAATGAAAAAAAACACGTTCGCCATATATTTGATCCGCATACAGCACGCTATAGACCAACCCTTAGTCTTGTTGATCCTATTCACAAAACAGGGCTGCTGAATAACAATACTCTTGTTATATCAACAATACTGCTCTATTTGAAACGAGGTCACTCAGGGAAAGCACCAGTATTACAAAGAAGCAGGCTTGAATCACCCAAACAGATGTCACACAAAAAGTCTTCAGCCGTGCAGCTGGGACCGGAAAAACGATGAACACTTACCATAAACCTACTATTTGCGCAAGATGTTTCGCCACAACAGATCTAAACAACCCACGCATGTGCGAACATGGGAGCTTGAACACGTGTGTAATGCAAGTTCGGTGTCACTCTTCAAGAATAAATAGAACCAAATAAATTCGAGATGAAATATCAGCTAGCAGCGAATTGTGCGTTAACGAGTTACGTTTTCAATTGCTTTGGAAAAATTAACAAAATAGCATATGGAAAGTCAGAACTTCTTTGTCGTTCTTCATATGTCGACTAACTATGAATAAAATCCTAAATATAATGATGGGGTGAACGAATAGAATAGCCACCAATGAATAAGTTTGTCTTCAAAGACAACACCTCCGATTACTTCCAATGAGTACATACCTAAAAGATGTCTAATTGAATATCCTCTTTTAATATATTAATATAAACTTATCTCGGGGAACTTATTCTGATAAGTTTATTCGTCTCTATTGGGTATGATGGCGAAAGATAAGTGTATTACCGTGGATGTGTGTTATTACCTGAGATAGAGATTATTCACTCAAACATTTATTATGACTCCGTTGCATCTAATCAGTTCAAATTGGAAAATGGAAGGTATATTGTTAATCAGGTCAAGGAAAATGACACTGCTTGGGTTAAATACTCAAACCAGGAATTCATCAGACCGTTGCCAATAATTCTAGTGTTAATACCATAGCTCAAACTCAGTTTACATATAATGCAGTTTTTTATCGTCATCGTATCCATATGAACCGTATGTTGATTTATAACTTTGAACGTAATAAGCATAACGCGTGTTGACACGAAGATGTTAATGAAAATATTTTCGGTAACTATATGACGTATCGTGCAACAGCCTACATCATGCAAACAGCCTACAAGTGTCTTTTAAAGACTCATCTGAGTTCTTTTATCAAGTGTGCGGCTATATGTTGCAAGGCGCATCATACCTCTCCTCACGTTAATAACGACACTGCCCTGGCTAGGCGTCATCGTATCAAATAGTACTCAATATTGTA
Source organism: Arenicola marina (assembly GCA_964019135.1). Classification (NCBI taxonomy): domain Eukaryota; kingdom Metazoa; phylum Annelida; class Polychaeta; family Arenicolidae; genus Arenicola; species Arenicola marina. The sequence goes on from OZ025255.1 coordinate 12,876,242, forward strand.
TACAAAGATATGACCTAAAACCGTCTTATTCCTTTATTCCTTCAATGTATTGACTGTGCATATCCCGCAACTGAGCCATCATACGACACTGTATCTATTCATAGCTCTTTTGTCTCCAGATCCGCCGACTATCGACGAGTCAGTCGCCACGTGACCGTTCTTGGGAAGCCAGCGCCACCAACGGAGGGACCTGACACCAGTGGAGCGGAAGGACTCCAGTCCTTTGTGATGTTAACGATGGCGGCCATCTTGCTTGCTTAGTCGAGCAGCCGTTGAGTAGACTGTAGACATTACCCCGACGAAGATGAAAGATTCAGTTATGCAGATGGCTTATGTATTGAATCACCTGTCTGCGTTGATACGTTTTAGGGGATATATATAGTGCCGCTAGAGTTTCTTGTGGCAAGCAAGAATGTTAATGGTATAGAGAAGAGCAAGCAATGTATTAAGTCTGTAGCTTTTTTGCATACATAAACTGTAGCCTGGGTTAACTTGCATGCGCGTGGTCAAGGCACTTTGCAAGTATATATATAACGATTCTAGTTCTGTAGAGTTCTAACACTTCGAGTAAGAAACATTACGTGGGTACATAATATACGCTTGTGTGGGACAGGCAGGAAGTCTTATTCCCTGCATCAATTTGCCTAGTCGAATTTAGTGAAACTATGAAAAAGGAGAGCCGCAACATATAGTTATTGTATGCTTATCTACAGGTAGTAAATACATTTGGACACGTAAAAAAACAAACAGTTAATGTCTTGTTTACGTCTTGAAAAACAAAGTGTAAATTAAGGTATATACGTAACCATGCGTTGCTTGTTTCTGATATTTTAAATATCCACCATGGTCGCCAATTCGAGCATTATAACTAGCCATGTCTGATGCATAGCTGTACAGAAAAAGACCAGGATAATATATCACCGCATTAGCGAATTTGTTGAATATTATTTGTTGTCTTAAAAGCTTGATTTACTCATGAAAACAATAAAATATTAAACATGACATATATGTACTGTACTGGTTAACGAAGGTTGCGTAATAAAGGATATATTTTCTGCGACAAAGTTGATATGATCACCTTGAATGAAAGCTCAGTGCAAATAGATGTGATGTTTTGTGCAAAGTGTCTTTATAACTACCATTATGTTTAGATTACCATAAATCTTCGAAAATTGTTTTAATATATAATAATTTCTCTTTTTACACATTTTATGTTTTGCAATATCACAATATCTCTAATTATAACATACAGATAACGAAAACGCCAGTGTCCATTGAAAAGCAGCTCTCCTCTGCCCCCCCCCCCCTCCCCCTCCCCCCCACTACTACCCGAACCAGAGAAACAGCCCCTTCAGGCCCCTTCGTTATTCATATTTAAATCCATCTAGCGTGTGTTTATCAACGTTTGTATGTGAACTGCGTCTGGAACTTTTTATGCTGACCCACTCCATTTGCTAAACAGCAGCCCCCTTGGGTCACTGATTCGATACAGGCGGTAATTATTCATACCATGTCAACGGGGAAACATTAAGCAAAATCAACAGCGCGAATTTAGTTGTATTGACAAAATTACAAAATTAGCTGTCCACGGTGTACTGATGGCAAATAACGTACATGTTATACCGGATTTGTCCATGAATATTGCTCAGTGTTGTCTACAGAGACAATATTTGACGATACACCCAACTGGTGTCAATATGCACATGCTGCCGTCGTGATATAAATATCGACTGGCCCTTTGAGCTGTTTACCCGTCCTATAGCCATGAAGCCAGGGTTGCCCTGTCTGGAGCTGTTTCATCTTTTCATCGCATTGCCGAGGCGTCCCTCGTATCTGACTGCACCAATGCGGCCTGAACATCAACCCAGCCATCCATGCACAAGCGTCCTAGGTCCACGGCAGCCATGTAAACGTCTATCTGGTCGAGAGAACAATGGTTTGAAAGAAGTACAGCACTCTCTTAGAGAGGCCATTATGGCAAGGGCGAAAAGCCATTCTAAATTCACTTTTTTCTCTATCCTCATTGATTGCATAGTGTGAAGGCTGTCATAATGCATTATATAAATAGATGGTCATGATACTTTTATCAAACAACGAAATAGCATTGCCCTTAGGGGAAAAATAGCCAGTATGCACCCTTTTTTCACACATTGCAGTAAATAACTGAACCCGGCAACTTCATCAAAATGCCTACAAGCGGAAACTTAATTTTTAACTAAAACATGGAGGTTACAGTCTTATTTTTAGGATTTTGCTTCCAGCTCACAAACGTACATCACACTTCATAGAGTACCCTCGATATGGTGCAGTTGACTTTGAGAGTAGTTGGCGAGGGTCTGTTTTAGCGAAAGCGGGTTTCGCAGCAATCAGCCAAGTTCCCCAAATATCACCCAGAAACACCAGCTTAATTGGCGCTTGTCGCGTTCGGTCACAATCTTCCTGACTAATTTGTTTGTATGTGTTTGTCTCGACATTGATTTAGACATCTGTACTCGTCAGCCAAAATTAAGGATTTATGGCATGAAGTCGCTTTTGTTTTTAATGACTATCTTTTACAGGCAAAGCAAGAAAGAAACTGTATTCTGCACTTACGGTATCCAGGTGCGGATAGCAAATTAGACTTGGATAACATTTTCCAATGAATATATTTGAGTTCATGAAACACAAAAAACACATATTTAATATAAATACAATATATAAATAATGTTAGTCGAATAAATTACCACACTTTATTTGAACCAGACGTTGTACCGTTGCAATACTGTTACCACGTATCACCACAATTCGTCAGTTAACCACAACATGAATTACTAGAGGGTGGCTCCAAAATGTTGTACCCGTCTTTCCATGAATTATCTGACACGTCATAGACTGATAGTGACCGCAACGCGCATATCGTATCAGCATATGCCAGTTAACTATACATGGGAGAGACTTTATTGCCTAACTAACATAAAATGTCACCTCATTATAAGTCGGCCGGATGAGCTGCAGTTATGGATTCAAGCGAGAACACTCTTCACATATTGCCCTCACGGCAGGAAGCCATCGCTCTATCATCGCCATACCGTCCACCACCTACTTGAATAATGTAGTCATGGCAACGCCCCATTTAAGCGTAGGGCCGTTGCTGCATGGCTGTACATTTTGTACAGCTTGCGTCGCTATCGCCATCCACTATACGCTGCGGGCAGACTGTTAAAACAATTCAGCGAGAGCCTTCAACGGTCGACACATGACGTGGGTCGTCTGGAAACATGGCCGCATCCGTTGCCTGCGAATGCGTTACATCATATCCGCACCAACACCATTAATATGAAGGCATCTGACACAGGGACCATGCCAAAACCACATACTCAAATTGAACAGACGGCCGGGGCAAACTCTATTGCACCACATACATCCATGCCCCTTCATACTATTGCCTCGCAACGGCCATGATATCGATCCACACCGTGGTATTGATCGGCGTGCACACGGATCAAGAAAGAGTGAAGTCCAAGCACCGTTTCCGATCGATCCGCGCAAAGGATTTACGGTACCCTTACCGTCTCTGAATCACAAGACAGCGAAGTACAGAAAGAATGACGCACTTTAATCAGTCATCATTGGGAAGGGAACTGCAGGCTTCAATCGAAATGGAGAATCTCGCTCGCTCGCCCGAAGGCTCGTTTTATTATTCGCTAGGGGTCATTGCCTTGGCTGGGTTCTTTTTTGTCAATTACTCTCGAAGCAGGGTAAAAACTTCATGTTGTTTCGCTGAGAGCAGGGGGACCCTTAGCGTGTTCTGTATATGTAGGCTACATACGCATGCCGGCAGGCGAACGTGATTAACTTCAACTGGAATGTAGAAAAAAGCAACAGTACCCTACTCAGAAGGCTGGAAAGGGTCGAACGCAAACAAACAGAGGCCGATTAGAGTCTAGGGTAGGCATGAAGTCGATAGCGATCTGACCGAAGTTCTACTTAACATGGTTTAAAGCCGTCGATCAGACTGTATTTATACAGCTTATATATATGGGTGAACAAATACGACTTCTACATTAGCTTTAGCGGGATACGTGCCTTAACAGTAGAAGGCGTTATGCATTTGTCAGATGGGCGTATCACTTGGTATATAATAAAAATATGCTCAGGCTGCACTATGTGTTTAATTTTATGGGGAAAAGGGCTTCTTACTGCTGCCAAATATATAACCACGTGGACATGTTCGCGCACTTAGAACGGTTCGTCAAAAATCATTCTCATCACCATTGTTATGCATATGTTCCACAGATGTTGGAGATTTTAGGAAATAGCTAATCAGATCTATTCCTGAACAAGTTGTACCCTGTGTCCGTCATATCGCGAAGATGAGAAGGGTCAAGGCAGAGAGAAACCATGTTTTCGGAATTAATCCCCTAAGACAGACATGGGTTATTATTTATCCTGCACACATAACTTTTGCACAAGTTGGACTTGAACCACACAACGCCCGCTTTTGACTGGCCTAACCGTGCACATTTGACAGTAACCAACGCGCTATCCACTAGGCGTAAGTCACGAGGTGATTCCTTCCCCCTCAACCAGAGAAACAGAAATAGACCGATCCAGACTGTCAATCATTCACTGATATCACTACTGCTTTTTACCCAATCATGAGGTAAAGTTCTTCCTCGTGCGTTAGGTCGGACAAACAAATCGGACAAACAAAAGCAGCATGTCACTTTGTTGTCAGTTTCAGAGATGAGTACTTCTCACTTGTACCTACCATCAGCTATGGTTGTCAATTTCATACACACGCTTCAGGACAAAAGAACTCAAGCGTGGGCGAGGCTTAGTGTCGGAGTGTGGATCGGTCTATTGTGGACTTGAACCTATGTCAATAGACCGATTTAGTTTTCACTAACATACTGGGATGGTTTCTGGACACACGTATGCACTGCCCTTCTTCGTACTCATAGAGGGGCGGCTCTAGGAATTTGAAAACGGGGGAGGGGGGGGGGGGGAGGGGGTGCCACAGGGACAGGATGCGACCGGGAGGGGGGAAGGGTGCGACCGGGAGCGGGTTGAAATTGACCGCGGGTATCCACGAATCTTTTTCTGCAAAATGTCACTTTGCGATATATTTCGTCGGAAAACCCAACTTCTACAGCGTTTGCTGATACTATCAAGGGGCGGGAGCGGGGGGGGGGGGGGCGGGGCAACCCCCACACCCGCCTCGGTGGAGGGGAGGGGGGCAACCCCTACACGCTTACGTTGTTGAAATTAATTATCCAGGGGCCTTTCAGAGTTAGTAGGCATATAATTGCTTCCCTTGGCTTGGCACTATGCATGGTGGTTACGAATGAATAACTGACAAAATAAATGTTTTATTTTCTCATTTGATGAAGACTTTTGATCATATTGTGAAACAAACGAGACATTTATGTAATTTTAGAATATGCAAATATTGCCGCATGAAGGTATGGCTGCACATTAGGCTTAGGCCATATGTCGGAATCTGGTGAGACTGACCTCGTTCTTCTAATTTTGAGATCGTTGTGACCCACACGAGCAACCATGCACACAATTTAAAGTAATATATTCTGTACTGTTCTGTATTACCAACCCTACTACTATGTATTACTCTTCTCAATGTCAAAAAAGTATATTCAGTCTTGAATTTAAATCGTGAAACCGGAGCAGAAGTTGGTGGCCAGCTTTATATCCCTGCGCGCCTGTTCGCTATTCGATATTCTGTGTGATGTCGACCGCGGCTCGCTAGGGCGTCTGCGTGCGATATAAATAAACCGGGCAGTTTTATGTTGAAATTGTTGTTTTACAGACTGAAAGAAATATAAAACATATACATCATAATTTTCAGATACTTTTAGTCTTGATTATAACATGTAAAAATCTAAGATGGCGCCTGTAAGTAGGCTGCTTTAAGTTATTTGTGCAATATTCGGCCATTTTTGATTCTTGATTAGAGATCCATTACTGACTGCATTTAAAACATGATCTGCATCCCGAGAACAAATTCATATGTTATTATCCGGCATTTGCACGTTGAAACTGCTCAGTCGTATTACTTTTCTTGGAACTGCCAATCAGGTAATGCATGATACGATACATGTATCTTTATATGCGAAAAACGCTGCAACTATTTCTTGTTTTGATGAAGGCTGGCCCGAGGGCGGAACATAGCTGTATATTAGGCAAACATAATGAAGAGAGGGGAGGAAGAACCTTTTCCGATCTCCGAGGTTGGCATCCAGGCATTCTTGGAGATTCGCGATTAGCTGTTGGCAATCTTTGGGGATCATTATCCGTACGATTTCTGGTTCAACGTGAAGACCCTTTTCCTATCTACCGCTATTTTATTCGCACCGTCTTGAACAGCTCTCATCTTATAGATTTGATATCCCCCCCCCTCGCACCCCTGGAGAGAACCCATGGAGTGTCTAGACGTGTCAAAATATTGTAGAACAAACACGCCATTGTGCGACCTGGTGTTTATATATACCAAACATAAAATATTCAAAACATCCTTCACGCTCGCCTTTCTAAATTTAGCCAACCATTGGGACCGCAACTGTCTGACTGTAGATGTTTGCATCGAATGTCATAACAGAATCGTCTGTAACAATTCAATAGTTAAATATGCCTGGGGCCAATGTTTTGAGACCGGCAGGCAAAACTCTGTACAAACACGATCACGAGATTGGTCTTGCCTTCGGCCATCAGTATAGGCGACATGGAACATGCGAAAGGGATAATTAGGTTTGTCAGCTACGTCATATGTATTGAATCACTGACGGTCGAATGCCTAATCCAAAGCAGTTGATTGTGACTTGCCGTGATGCAGAGCACGCAAAGATACTACATACACATATTGAAAACAAAGTTGTATTAAATGGTTTTATAATACCGTGAAGGCAGCCTTACCAATTACTGTTTATGTTATCACATAAAAAATATGCTATTAATGCCATGTGCAGATTTTATTTTAAAAAATCTCTTGAATTTTGAGGTTCCAATGACAACCAATATCAATCTGTTTTTTCCAGTTATGTGACTTGGTGAGTTATGCTCGTTATACATATAGAACTGGTGGGCGGTTTGCCAGGCATTAATAAGTAATCACATCAACATAATATATTGATGGAGATCTTGCCACGTACAATTTAGGTTATTGGAATATATTTGTATTATCACAGAGGACAATAGTGTAAGTAGATTTAATATATCTATATCCACAACTACTGAGGCATAGGTAGATGAAAGTAATCGGAAGCTCGCATTTTGGGGGTCGGAGGGGTGGGGGGGGGGGGGGGCAAGGAGTATCTACGTTTCTCGGGAATGGGCTTTTCATTTCACCATGAACTGGGAATGAGGAAAATAATCCTTCGTGAACTGGGAATGGAATATATTTTTTTTGCCCTCTAGCAAACGAACGAGCTTGACATGGTACAGATCGTACATTAAGCATTAGGCTCAGCTAATTTGTGCGTTAATTTTATTTCCGATGTATCGACCCGGCTAACAATTTCAGTAACTTGACATACCAACATGGAAACACGAGCGAAAATAAATAATTAAATAATAAAAAAATGTCAGAGGGTTGATTATTCATTCATTGAAACTTCGTTTTATAACCTTGTAGGTTCCTGAATAATGAATATCTGTTGATCTATATGTAGAATCTTCCGCAAGTTCTGTCCAAGTATGTCCACGGTTATTGGATGAAGGAAGTCCAGTGATTTGAGACGCACCGAGTGAATTTATATTCTGCCTTCACTTCTTTTTCGTGTCAAATGGATCAGACCAAACCTTCATTCCTCCAGGCTGAATGTCTTCTTGTTTGTCATTGGCTCGTGTCTCCCCTTGAACAGCCTGCCATTTTTGAGGGTTGAAGTATGGCTCAACAATGATAGGATATGATGCCAAACCGACCAGTCCAGCAAAAACTTCCAACTACATCTACATTCTTCCACAACACCATTGCTCCGGTTTTTAATCAATACACCTTTGCCTTCATATCCAATTTATAAAATGTTGTTGACGGTCGCCCAGCGAAGAGGGCAAACGCGAGAAGATTTCACCGATTCGGGAATGGATATTAGCCGACCGCCGTGAACTGGAAATTTTAATATTAAATAACCGTGAATTGGGAAATGGCCAATTTCTACCATGTATCCACCTCTTCTATTGTATACGGGGACTTCTCCTTTTAATCGATCGTGACCTGGGAATAAAGAAATGTATTCTCCGTGACTTGGGAACACGACCCCCACTTGCCACCCCCCACCCCCATCTTGCATGTGATATTGTAGTTTAATTTCACCATCCTTCATTACGTGTCTGCGATATATGATAATTCCCACTGGACCCCTAACTAAGATAGAATGAATGAAATACGCCTTAGTCAGTAGCTAAATGTACATATAAAGAAGTCTGCAACAAAAACGTCAGGGTCGTGTGATACAAACTCAAAGTGCATCATGTTTAGTTTGGCTAACATTGCAGAAGAGATTATTGATGGGATCTCTAAGAGGGAGAGAAGAATTAAAAATAGACGTCGGAATAGATTAAGGCGTTGGATTTCCATTTTGGAAACATCAATGCAGACGCCCTTAATTTGCAACCGCGAATTGAAAGATTTAAAAATATGCTGAACTTTAGGGACCGTACTTATCAAGGGAAATATCTCCACCTGAATAGGCCTTTAAAAAACTCGAAAGAGCGATGCCTTCTTAACAACACTTTACATGGGAAAATGAAAGATAAACATGTTTGTTCTCGCGACACCACTTCGACACGAGCTGTATGTATAAGTAAATAGGCTTGGAAGAACTTTTTAGGTGAATTAGATTGGCATTTCAAAATGATTAAACTTGCTTCAGTGACACCGCACGAGCAAGCTTAAAGTCCTCATGACCTCGCTCCCCCATCACTACATGCCCTCCAAATTTAATTAAGCCCCAATCTTACAATCCCACCCACTAGTCCCTTGATATATGTACACATATATTCCCCATGTATGTGTTTAATTACATGTATACTATGTAAGAGCGATATATTTATTACCCACTTGTTTGTTTACTAACAGGTTTTATACGTTGTTTTGTACCTGTTGTCTTTCTGAATGATTTGGCGATAAATTATATGTGGTAAATATCACAACCGTGGGAACATTCAGAATAAATAAGGCAAATTCATTTATTTACTTTTAAACTTTACATGTAAACCAATGAATGCATCAGCCCACCCTTTACAATTTACATAATGCAATATACTTTCAATTACAGAACAGGAAATTTAATTACACAAAAATCAATTTGTCCCATTTCCCCGAGAGTCACGGCATCCTGCTCGCTGTTACGCCTTACAGCCAAACACTGAATATCCCCCTCCCTAGACAGAGGACGGGTGGGGTGGGGGGGGGGGCGCATTTTTCTATCTCCCCGATTGGCCTCCAGGAATTCTTGAAAATTCGCGATCAGCTGTTGGCATTTTTGGGATAGTTATCCGTACAATTCCTGGTTCAACGCAAAGACCCTTTGCCTAGTTACCGCGATCCGTTAGAGTAGTCTGTGAATTCCTCGATATTCGCGATATAACTATTAAGGATTTTTTTCGCGCGCAGTTTTAAAATGTCCTAATCTTGGAGATGCGATATTGCTTTTCCAAATTCTTGGGGATTCGCGATTTAGAGGGGGACCCCCCCCCCTCCCTTCCAGACACCCACCCACTTATAGCCCAATTACACACCGTGACGCTGGTTCGCACAGAACTGATTATAAGTGATTACAGCTACCAACATTTTCACTGCACCCTGCTAGTGGTCCATTAAGTCCAAGTCCTGAATCAACGCTACAGGGGCTGTGTCACAATATTAATATTATTAGTGTGAGAACGGCTTCCCATAGTTTTGAGTAATGCCAGATCACGTGAGCGTGCGTACACATACAGAGGGATGTTGTCGTTATGAGCGAAAGCCGGTAGAGAGAGACAGAGAGACAGAGAGACGGAGAGAGCTGATGAAATACTTGAATTTTTGTTTTACGGGAGAAGAAGTTTATAGAAGAGGTTTGAAGAGTTTATACATTTGGAAGACACTGATGAAGAATTTTGCTGATACAAAGTTTTATTATTTGAAAACCAAGTCAGGAAATCCCCGACAGTCTGTAGGCGAACTGTGGCAGAACGGAAGACAAGCCAAGCGTTATTTTTTTTACTTGATGACATGAACACCACCATTGTATTATAATTTTCATGCCCTATGTCATTACTTTAGGTTATATATAATTGCATAAAGGTTTAACAGTTTATCTGTGATTTTGATTATTCTTTGGATCGACTGACCCAACCTTCGGCAATCCTGTGACCGGCTGACATGGTGAAATATTCATATTATGATTTCTGTGTATGGTATATTCGTCAGCTATATTACGATTACTACGTTACGACCATCGGAAAGGTAGGCGTAGAAAACGTTCTTTAAGCACTAACAAGGAAGGCCTGACTTTAGTCCTGATTGGCCACAGCGCCTCTTGTCATCTTCTTATTGGAAGATTTGATATTATGCTCATGCTAATAATAATGTTAATTGAAAAGGAACACGTGTTCGGAGTCGCCTCGATTGACAATAAAAGGAATACAATATCAAATATATGGTAAACTAATCTATCATACAAGAACCAATTTTGAGAGGATATTTCCTCGTTTGTATTAATCATTAAATCAAGTCAATAAAATTAGGAATACTGTACAATATCTATGGGAAGATGCTAAAACAAATTTAGTGCTTTTCATATAGGATATCAAAGTGCAAGATGGGAAACATAAATCAATGCTCGCATAAATCTCCACAAATTAATTGCTTTCCGTACCAGTTTTCCATCGCTTCAAGAATAATATTTTATGTATACCGTCCTTGCTTGCTGCCGTATTGATCGATCTTAAATTTTTGCATCAGCTGTTATCTTGTGCAAACACAACTTAATAGATGACGCAGACTTATCGACGGAAACCCATGAGGAATGAGTAATTTCACCAGCAACATCAACGCAGGCTGTCCAGCACACCCTCATGAAAAAGTAGGACAAAAGTAGGAATGGAAATACAGAAAAAGTAGGACAACAGTAGGAAAATAGAAGCAAAAAGTATGACTCAAATAGCATATGGAGCAACATTATTCCGGATAAACAAATGACAGAAAGCTATATTACTGAAAAAATGCTTTTTTAGAATATTTCTTATATGCTGCTCAGCTGTACCTGTGTTTTCATTATTAGAACTTGACAGACACTAGTGATGATTTCAAGATATATCAGGACGCCAAAATAAAATACCTCTGAACTTTGCAATAATAGAAGTGATATGCACACTTTTACAGCAATTAACGACATTTTGATATTGCACCTGGTGAAGCAAATACCAAAAAGTAGGAAAATGTTGGTATTTTGAAGAAAAAGTAGGAAAAATAGGATGGAGATAAAAAAAGTAGGAAAAAGTAGGAAAAGTAGGATCACTGGACAGCCTGTCAACGTCTTGCCAGCCGGCATTAACCGGTTATATCTTAACCAAGTATATGTCGTGAGAGAAATTGTTGTTACTTGCATTTTTCCCTTGGTTAAAGAAATTATTACTGAACTGTACTGCATGGAACCAAACACTGACTTGCCAACGTCATGCCGACGTCCAATAAATATCCTACCAACGTCCAGTCAACGTCCAATCAGCGTGTGGCTGACCTCCTGTCAACACCCCGACAACGTTCTGCGAACGTTCCGGTGTCTTCTGCATATGTACGTGCTTACCAGCTATTGACATTTAGCAATCCATAAGACCTGTCTCCCGAGACCCGTTTCCGCCAGACCATAAGACTTTCCCTTACATGCTGATTAATGCAAATATCCTTCAAACCCATACAAAAAAACCAATATTGCCAATATGTTAAAATTCAACACAAATGTCAATTGTTCGTCAGTCCGTGTCACCATTTGATGGCGTTGCCAATACTGCAACGATATACAGCTTTCCGTTACACATGGTATTTAGTTTACAACCTGTTTCTAGCTAGGAAAGTGCATGGAATTATGTGATGCATTTTCATACCATTGCCTGATACCGCACATATGCAATATTATAACGCATGTTCGCCAGTTCGTGTCACCATTTGATGGCGCTGCCAATACTGCAACGATATACAGCTTTCCGTTACACATGGTATTTAGTTTACAACCTGTTTCTAGCTAGGAAAGTGCATGGGATTATGTGATGCATTTTCATACCATTGCCTGATACAGCACATATGCAATATTATAACGCATGTGTTTGTCAAACACTGACTGATGTAATTATAGGCAAGCGACAAAACACTCAACATGGCGCCTGCTTGTAGTATTAACCCCGCGATACACACTTCATACATATAAAATGGTAATACTATCCGTCCACATAAACGTGACGAAGAGAACATAAATAAAACGATCAAAGCGTTTCAATTAACAACATTTGCAAATACTTGTACAATGAACAAGAATTCTTACTAATAGATGCAGCCGAAATGTGCAATAACGTAAGGAGTACTATAGTATTCGACAAGCTATACTCCTCGTGGCTGGAGAGCACGCCATGCATTGTAGCAATTGCTTGCAGTCCTTGCACCATTTGGACCTGTTATCTCTTCCGTGTAAATCTCGCTGTAACATACCTTCTTTTCGTCCACCAAGTTGTGTACAAATGAGCAAGTGAGTTGATGTCTTTTCGTCGCACGTATCAGACTGGGGCAAAATTTGTTCCCTGCCTTTTAAATGTATCTTTGAAACCAAACTACAATCGTTTCAGTATTCAATCCTTTACAGGTTTTCTCCCCACAGCAAATATTTAAACCTAACCCTTATGAAAAAACACCATGGTATACCATGGTGTTTTGAAACAGGTATACCATGGTACACTATGGTAAATTACCATGATATACCATGGTATATCATGGTGTTTTGAAACAGGTATACCATGATATACCATGGTAAACCATGATATACCATGGTGTTTTGAAACAGGTATAGCATGGTATACTATGGTAAATAACCATGGTATTTTGAAACAGGTATACCATGGTAAATTACCATCGTAAATTACCATGGTACTTCAAAACATGGATACCATGGTATACTATGGTACTAACCACCGTTACATATGGCAATATATAACCATAATGCTATGATATATATATATATATATATATATATAATGCCAGTCTAAAAAATACCAAAATAAAGAATAGAAATATTCACAATCCATTTTCATATATATATATTACTATAAAAAGGTGCAGTATCTGAACATGTGACATTATATACACATAATTAACCCAAGGTTACCTGTCACGTAAATAACACAAATTCCAAAAGATTTATATAATATACACGTTCTAGCCGTATAGATATATTAGAAGAAATGTTCATTGCTTATATGCATATTGACATAAAATTTAATCAACAAATAATATTAATATACACCATATAGCAGCATCATAGTTACATACCTTCAAATTTAAATTTCACATCTAAAAAGCGACAAGACCTTGCCAAATTAAAACAATTCTCGTTTTAATGATTAATAAATTGATATTAAATAAAATTTTGTTCACTTTACAGCTTATACATTTGAACGAGTTGGAAAAATATGCCATCATGGAATTTTGTCTAGTCATTATATGCGCAATAAAATCACACAGTATATGGACATACTAAAAGTATATGCATGACATAAAAACCAGCTGTATTCGATTATTACCCAAATAATGTATACTCTAACTATACAGGAATCAACTGTTATAATTGAATTGATAGAGTATTCTTTTTTTTTCTAACTGATACAAATTCCACCTCAAAATGAGATGCACCACTATGTAGCACTTCGCAACTACTACATAACTAGTACTCAACTTTAAGACAACTACTATTCAATGCATAAAACATATATAAACAATCCTTTGTACATATATATTTATTTCAATTTGTAAAACAAGTAGATCTTTCAATTTTTCTTCTTATTATCCAGCCTTTACAGCCTTGCTGCTCTTCTCTCGCATTAACATGCAAATTTCTTTTACATCTTTGCCAGGAAATTCTCGCCTGACTTTATCTGTAACAAAGGATACACTTATCGTCTTAGTAAATTATCATTTACCAATGCTGTTTAACATTGTAAGACATGGGTACTAATATGTTGGAAGGCTATCTTACGAAACTTTGTACCACATTTATTTTTACAGTATGCAGGAAGCAAAATAAATACCAAAGAGAATGTTATAAACAGAATAGCCTGAAGACATACCGTAGTGCAGAGTTCCCACATGAAATACAAAAACAATTCCTTGATTTTTCCCTGAGTAACAGAAAGGCATGTGGCCTTCAACCCCCCCACGCCGACACCACCAAATAATTGGGGAGATGCATGTGACAGGGCTATAGGGTTGAGGCACTCGTAGACACATGTACAAAGAAACCAACAAAGTATCTTAACAATATGTTAACCTGAGGAATGCACAGGACATACAGGAGTCTTATTACAGGCTACTTCATCACTCACAGGCTAGGCCAACTCTGGTAAACATGAGTCACGATCTTTGTACGAAGGTTCATACACATAAGAACAGACGAAGGTTTCATGAAACTGGCTGCAGGCTAGTGCCATAGTAGCAGTACCACAGCCTATGGCTATGGCATAGGGGGGCATGTAGGTACAGGAACCACAAACTTCAGAGAGAGGGAGGGGGGGGGCAGGTCGAGCCCCACTCCCTCCGGCGCTTGGGGTTCCTGTAATGTAGTGTAGATGGTTCCTGCTGTGCCAGTGGCTGCACTGCACAGGCGCTGTGAATCAACTGACAGAGGCCGAGGGGTTCGGTGGGTTCGGGTGGGGGGGGGGGGGGGGGTGAGTGGTGTAACAAGACTATCATTTCATCAACAAGTCGAGGGTGTCACGCGTGGTGTAACAAGACTATCATTTCATCAACAAGTCGAGGGTGTCACGCTCGAATCTGGGTGTCTTCAGGTTCTATACAGTATAGTATTTATAAATACATACCTTTCATTCATATAAATAAGCAAATATTCCTGAATATAAGCTAATCGTCTAGACATGCCGTAGGACTCCGCTCGCCTTTCCGCAACATTTTTCAAACTTCGCGCATGGGCCTTGCGATCTCCGCTGCGCATCTCCGCTAGGCGGCAGCCTAAAATTTCAAAATCCCCACTGAAAACCCGACAATAAGCATCCCCCTCCCCCGGGGATATTGCATAGCCGGTACGCCAGTGTTCCTACTTATTTTCGTAGTCGTATTCCCGTATTGATTGATTCTCTTAATTTGGAATAATAGAATAACAGTGTTTACCATGATGTATCATGCTTATTTTATTAATTCTGAGCGTGCCCAACGGTTGCCTGTTGAGTAGCACGAACGAAAAAAATTAAAGTTTCTAAGTTCCAGTATTCAACCAGTACTCAACTGCATAGTTAGTTCCCAATTAGTCTTTTAATTGTGCGTCTGGTTGAGAAGTCACTTGTTTTCTGTACGGGATGTCATGTGTTATATCATGCCCATCTTAGTATATATGGAATATTCTGCTGATACGTACCATGGTATAACTGTGGTGGTATAATGATTTACCGTCATATTTCATGGTAATATATGATACATACATGGTAGAGTATATATGGTTTACCATGATATACCATGGCAGGATATGGTGTATCATGGTTTATCATATAACATGAAATACCATGGTAGGAGGTGATATATCATGGGTTACCATGATATACCATGGTATGCATGCATGGTGGCACTCACCCACATTTGATATTGTAGCTGCTTCTACTAAGACAATTATCTTAGGATCCTACGATAAACCGGACTACTCCGTAAATAGTGCGTTCCTTTTAGCCAACTATTATATTCACGTATTGTAAGTGTAAGTCTGAGCCTACCAAAAAAACCAGTTAAATGTATTCATGTCTCGATGGGAGAAACTTTTATGTCTCATTTCCTAATTGCCGGTTTTGTGTTAATGTATTACCACAATCTATTTTGTGTCTGTAACGCATCAAGGATATGAGAAAAAGGACGAATTCACACTAGAAATTCGCTCTATGCAATAGCAAGACTTTACTTGGTACTCGCAATATAAGTTCCAATTCAAAATAGCGGTCATTTAGATAACTGGGAGCTGTAATATTATTTTAGATAGGAGCTGTATTGATAATTTCAGAAAACACTCTTATGACATTTTTAGCTGACTTACACGATGTTAACAGCTATGACTTATATCAGTTGCATCGTGACAGGATTTTAAATGCATAATAATACAAGCTAGTTGTTATGATCATTTTGTTGTCTGCAGAAGTATATAGTACTAGATAACAACACAAACTGCAGCTAGAGATGCCTTTACTAATACCAGTAACTAATAATTCAATTTACCGGACCGAAATATATCGACTAATTATCACCAACTATAAATGTCGATGCAGGTATATTCGTGCTTTAATAAATAATGTCAAAAATGTCGTAATTTGTTAACATTTACACACCAGGAACTTGGCACCAAGAATTATTAACTGTCCATTTACAGTGACAAACACTTAATAGGTTCCAACATCAGTAACCGTAATCTTACAATACCAGGAACTGTAATGTTACAATAATTAAAGGGATTGCCATTTTACAATACACAGATTTGTTATAATATGTTATAATATGATGAATTGCAATGCAACTTTACTAAGAACTGAAATGGTACAACGCAGTTATTCAAGCCATACTTGCTACTTACAATGCCCAGGGCAGTGAATTCAAAACGACCCGAAAGCTTTACAAATTTATAACACAGATGCATAGAGCTGTACAAAATTGCAATTTCATTGTTCTTAGCTGGCCTCCCCTGGCAGAATACACGATCATTACTGAATAAGGTCTGTTCTTCGAGCTGCAATATTCACGAACACTATTGATTGGTCGGTATAGCTAACCCAGCAAATCGGCTTTGTATTGGGGCCCTCGGTCTACAGTCGTATATTCATGGCGGAGGATTGACGGGGTGTGTCGAGGAAGTGAGTGGTGGGGATTTGGTGCGCGTGGCGCCTGAGAGGAAGTGCAGGGGTGGTTGAGGTGGACGAGGGGGAGGGGCCTGTGATCAGTATGCCTTCCTGGTTACCATAGCAGCAGCAGCAGCAGCAGCAGTCCGCCATCGATAATCGGCCACGACGTTTCTGTATGTTACATAAGGCGTAGGGCTCCTGGGGTGCAACAGCATCTCGCCGCGAAGGGATACCACGATATTCACAGCGTCAGTCGACATGATAGAATCCACCCACTCAGTAATTGCCTGCCATGTCCATACATGATGTCAGACGCACTGCACGCGATCAAACTTAACGTGTAGCCTACGTGCACACACATTCTCTGGCTGTGCCAACGTCCATTCGAGTTGTCTGCTGGACTTTTTTTTTGTCACGACATAGTGTATATATTATACATGAGCAACCAATTTTGCCAAAACATCGTGTGGGGTTTACAATCTATTATACATTGGCCACCACGAGGCTTTGAATATAATTCTATAACTCACAATATCTGCTAAAATATGGAATAAAGCAACGTCATAAAATATGAATCCATGGTATAATGTGTCACCACATGCGTGCAATGTAATATAGCATATATATTAGTACGTTATGGTATAATGTGTCACCACGTGCGTGCAATGTAATTTGGCATATATATTAATACGTTATGGTATTGAAACACGTTTCTCGATGATACAACAGACGGCTTTAGGCGTCTATACCATAATAGTGCAGCGACACCTACAGGTGACTATTAATACCTCTACTGGCTTATATTTATTATGGACGAGAAATACCTGCCGCGACACCTACAGGTGACTATTAATACCTCTACTGGCTTATATTTATTATGGACGAGAAATACCTAAGCATTGTAATGACACAATTAAGGTATTTATGTCCCGCTCAGCCAGTCGTACAATGGAAACACGCCAAGGCTTCATTGATATTTTCTATGACCAGGGTAGCCCGGCAGAGGGCATTTTCCAAAGGATCTTTTATATGACTGCTATATTTGAATGCCATGAAATACGGCTCTATTGTGACAGGAATAAGTTCATAAATGGCATATAGGAGACAAGGTGCCTGAGACTGAAGCTTGCCGGCGCAAACAAGTTTAATATAGAGTCCTTAGAATAGAATCTTCGGCTAGCCGACCCGTGTTAAACTCGACACCGCGTCCTTGAAGTTTATTTCATTATCCACAATGATATTATTCTTATTTAGAGCACGAAATATGAAACACAAATATTGATGGCTTATACCATTAAGCATTACTGATTACACTGTAGTTTATTTCCCAAGTCGTAATATACGTCTAACATTACATGGTTTCTCGCTATTGACATAAAATTTACGTAGCCAACGAGGCAACAATGGGTCTTGCAAACCAGTAGCAGCCCTCTAAGCATGCCCTCTGTGGACTGAAGGGACGAATGTCAATAGATTGAATGACGGTATTGTGGTTGTGACGAACTAGGCTTTACTGCCAATCGATAGAGGTTCCATTGCAGTTAATACACGCTGCCTCCATACCGATGGCACATCGATGGGCATATTGAGGGGCAGAATGAAGGTGAAGTTGTTCCACCGTGCCAGGCGTACAGCTCGCATAGCTGGCAACAGTTTATGGCACACAATTATATTGGTCCCATGCGAATCCTGGGCATGAAGATTTACAAAATATATCACTATCGACGAAGGTTATGGTTAATTGTAGCCATTATGCATTACCATTTCATGTACTTTGTGACGCACATAGGTTCGTAATATATTATCGATGAAGGATATGGTTGAAAGGCAGTAATATGAGACACTCGTTTCTACCACACATTACACAAGTATTACACTGCACTGCTGCTTTGTTTGACAACGTATCTGCTTTTTTCCTGTTAATTCAGCAGGTTTGCAACCTATCAAGGACATTTTCTCCTGAATATCTTGCGTATCTGCATATTTGTTCATAATGCTAATGTTAGCCCATCCATCTTCATATCTGGCTTTATGTGAAACAGCAGTCTTATCCGTATTTTGATGACATACATCCGGACTTCGCCATTTCGCACCTATACCTCTACCAATCGTGAGGAAATTACATGGCTTCCACTCGAGAAGTTGTTGATTGCTGTTAAGCTAACCTTCGTTAAATATTAATGACAAGAGGATAATAATATGTTAGTCATCTGTTATTCGTTATTTTGATCTTACACAACTCTGGTGTTCATGGACCAGATGCATTTGCGAGCATGAAACATAAATCATTCTTGCCTGTCGATTTTATGCCTGTGCTCATTATGAAATCCCTCACATCGTTAGTCAGCGTTTGATACTGAACGATAGCGAACGAGACGAAGTACATGTAGCAGTGAGTCAAACCATTCCTACTAGCCTCGGCTAGAGGGATCACCCCTTTAGCTGAAGAGGTAGAGTGTTTGACTTGAGATCGGGAGATCGTGAATTCGACTCCCGCTAAGGGCCAAACCGGCCCCCGCCGTTACAATGGAGCCCGACACAGGTAGAACCCACGGTGGTTCTGACACTGAGTAGTCCTGGGCCCGTAAGTTCGAAACGCCAGGGGCAAAATATTTCGCCCTAGCATAGGACATTAGCATGGAGCGGGGCGAAATATTTGGCCCCGTCCGTTCAAACTTACGGGCCCTGGTCTGAGGACAGCGGTCTGAGGACAGCGGTCTGAGGACAGAGGTCTGAGGACAGCCCTCTCGGAAAGAGGGGGGAATGTGTAGCAGTGAGTCAAACCATTCCTACTAGCCTCGGCTAGAGGGACCACCCCTTTAGCCGAAGAGGTAGAGTGGTTGACTTGAGATCGTGAGTTCGACTCCCGCTGGAGACCAAACCGGCCCCCGCCGTAACATACATTTTGGTGTGCGATGATAATGACGTAATGAGAGTATATGAGTAATATGCTGCTTTTTGTCATGTTGCTCTCGTGTGGCATTAACCATAACTGCAGTTATGGATCACTCTTTAGTACTGAACGAGCTTAGTTATACATGTACTGTATATAATACATCAGCGGCGTCATCTCTATTTCAAGCGGTGGTTCAGCTGGGGGGCACGGCCTACGCACAACCACAGCCACAGCCACAAACCCAAGAGCACTCGAGCGAACAGCGTGACGTCACGCACCAGGTACCCTATTGATAGAAGTGGACGGGCTCTCGATTATTCTCAAACGACATTACGACCTAGTGTGCACAACATCCAAGATACAACGAGGAGTATATATTTTTTACGCGCGAGCCCTGCTATGTTATGTTGCGCTAGTGTGTATATTTCACTTCATGTCGTTGTTCAGTATAACTATCGAGGTAGTCATGTACATGTGTATTCGTTATTGATAACCTCGTAAAATAAATAAGATAAGTTTATATTTAAAAAAACAAGGAGACAACTTCGTGTTTTTGTTATCTTCCAGACCACAACGTAGTAGTAGCATTATGCCTGTAAATAGGTTTACTATTTACTAACAGTATAAGAACCAGAGATTCAAATATCCAACGTACAATATAATGTTATCATTATAAAAATAGAAAAATAGGTGAGCTTGAAAACTCTTCAGAACTGTATGTAGGCAACTAAAAAACTAGGTCATATGGGCAATTTGAAGGTTGACTATATAGGTCTGTATAGTGCACTAGTATATGTTGGGAAATAATCAGCCGTAGGCTACGTCTTAAATACACTTTGTCTCCTTTCTATCGACGCCGTCTGAGCCACCGAACCAGAACAATTATATATGTATATTTTGCGTTGGATAAAGCGTCAGTGTAGTGTATCAAATAGTTCTGACTGTCACACACTGTGCCCCATAATGATACACGCTGGTTTAGTTATCTAGGAGTATGTCGTTCTTAATTTGTGTTATGCAGCATAGCGGGTCAATCTAAAAAGAGATAAAAATACCATGCGTTACTGACTGATGTCCCATTAACCAAACATCTCAAGTATGATATGTAAGCAAGAATTAAACGTTTATGTCATAATGCAAGACTGTCAACAAGACTGACTTCTAGTGCTGTAACAGCGTTAACCTTAGGCTTCAAATACAGAACACTTAATATTGGCCGTAGTTACTTACCACAGGATAAACAAAGGCACGTTTATATAATCCAGTAAATATATAACTTTGACTAGTAATTAAACAAGAGAAAAACACTTACAACACTGGAGCGTCTTGTCAAACAATAAAAAACGTCTCGTGGTTTCAAAAAATTTGGGCACACTTCCCCCCGATCCGCAGCCCCCTGGCGGCCGATGCGGTGTCGCAAAAAAAGTAACCGATAAGTAGTCTGTGCGCTACAGTCAGTGTACTTTTTAAAATGTAATACAAGTAATGGAATATTATCCCTGAATTGGTTATGCACTTCCTTACACAGTGTATAATGGCGCGGTGGTGTATTTCGTGTTAACGCAAAGAAAAAGAAATAAATGCACGCCATTATTCATATGCGTCGCCATAGTACCTATTTATTTCACCGTGCCATTTTCGCTTTCAATCGCTGCTAGCATAAACATATATCATGACTGTCATTAGTCATGACTATAATTGAGTTTACTAATTACATAATTGTTCCCCATATCACTCAAACACGTCATTAACATTTTTGTACATAAACAAATCGTTCTTAACATTGACAAAATCAACAACATTGTTCTGACAACGCATATGGTAACCGCTGGTAAATGTTGTGTAATGCCAATGACCAACTTACGTCACAATGGTGACGACATATATAAAGGGGTAAAATATTCTAAATAAACATTATGTTATAATCAATAAGGATAACTTGGTAGCGCCACAGACATAATTCCATATTCAGTAGGCGGATGGCCATATGTATTTATATTTTATGTTTTGCCGACTGTTCTAGTACGTTCGCATCATAACACAGATCAACGAGCCAGACACCATATGATGTTCCTGGATCAAACAATCCAGGATCCAGGAGTTCACACACTCTCAAACTATCTGTTTAGATCTGGCAGATTATATCTGGCTGTTATCAGTCTCGTTTACCCAAGTTTCAGCTCAACCAAGTAGTCAAATGATAAAATGAACCATACATAAAATGTATATTTAATTGTTTAGCCTCTCCACAATAATGACCGCTACTGGAAGAATAACATGGGCTAAGTGTTCAAGCTTTACAAGGAAATGGAGACTAGTGACTAATGATATTCATCAGCTCGAAACTTAATTTGTGTAGTCCTGGGTACAAATAAATAAGTCGTGACTAATCTCACGTACCGTAAACCCCAGTAAATGACGTTATTACTCGACTTGCAATATGAAAATGTGAGAACACACATTACCACAGTTACCGAAGGAAAGAACGTAACTACAATGTTAACATGCGAAATAGAACATACCTGTGTTAATAAGAAAAGACCCGCTAACCAAACAAATACGCGTCCCAGACATCACCTTAACAACCATATACAGGTGAGAGCCACTATAAATAACTGAGTAGACCACACAGTACTACAATGTGTGCTTTCACAATGGACCAGACGGTTGTATTAATTGCGGTATAAAACTATGAAATGACGCTCTTTTCCTGGCTTCCATATATCTATATATAACTTCAAAAAACGCCGCACGTGTGGCTGGGCGGACTGTTTAAATAAATAACCAGTTTTTTTTATGTTACGTCATGTTCCATTGAATGGGCCGCTGGGCGGTTTGTGTCAGGCTACACGATTTTAGCCGCCGTCAGATCAAACGTTATTGTACTAGGCAATAGACATAACGATTTATCATCACCGTCAGCAGGCAAAATAGATACATATTTTAGAAAGTTTTTATGGCCAGGACCTAGTTGCATACCACACGTGTCCCAAATAATAAACAACAGTGTATTTTTATAATTGCAATGAAACTTAGTACCAATAATTGAACTGGCATTTTGTTAACGCTATTGCATCTCAACTAGGAATTTTCCAGTCGCAGGATTTGCTGGTGTTCGGTCGTTTGTACAGACGCAGTAAAATATAAAAGAGAATTAAAACAAACGCCATCACCAACATATAAGTGTATACCAGTGGTAGCCAATTAAAATTTCTATATGTGTTACCGCAATGAAACGTTACCGCAATCATTACTTGTGTTAGCACAATTATAACCGGTGACACCTGAAATTGCAAAACTGTAATTAATACGCACGTCAGCAATACATAGAATGGAACGACTACCAGTAGTATTGCAACAATTATTACTACGGCTATGGGTGTATGATATCACGATAGCAAAGTCGTTTTTAGACGATGCATTTTATTTCTGTGTTTTGGCTTTTTGATTTCTTTTGCACGAACATATAAACACTGTTTCTGCCCAGTTTACGATGCAATTACTATAATGTACACGTGTCATATGAAATAAACCTGTATATATATATATACTACTAGCACACTACAAGCATTACCACACTACTAGTACACTGCTACACACAGTACCACACTACTAGTACACTACTACAAACACTACCACACTACTATTATGATTACTGCTTATTTCTACTGTTACCACTGCTATAACAAGTTCAACTACTGCAATGCATACTACCATGAAAATGACTAATGGTACCACTATTAGATCACTGTTAAACCATCATTATTAGTATAGCAATGCAGCTATTACCACATCTACCGTGACAAATGTTATTATTACAACGACTATAACTCGTAGAACTGCGACCATAACTTGTACTACAATTAGGATTACAATTAGGGCCATGACTAATGCAATTTGGCCACTACTATTACCATTACAACTATGACTAGAATTGCTATGACAACTACCACTACGGTTATGACTATAGTGTCATTTGTACAACCATGAGTATTACTACATTACCATCGCTGCTACAGGTAATTCCACTACAGCTTGACTACTATTACTGCTATTACGGCTTGCATTACTTATATGCCATACGGATGTAAGTACTATTACTGTTACGGTTATATCTATGTCAAATATTACTACTCAAGATTAGAATACTGTTACTACTAAATAGAATGCTACAATAGAAGTAGACTTCAAGTTTTAATACATATGACTATTATATATTACAGCTATAGACATGACACCTGCTAAGGGCTACATATATGACTACTATAACTGCTACATATATTACTACTACTACTGCTACAAATATAACTACCATTACTGCTACATATATGACTACCATTACTGCTACAAACATGACAATTTTTACTGCAACAGATATGACCACTATTATCAACACATGTATGACTTCTACAGCGAATAAAGCTATGACTACTACAACGACTAAAGATATGACTGGTACAACGACTAAATATATGACTACTACAACGACTAAAGATATAACTATAATTAACTGCAACATATATGGCTATTATAATTGTCGCATAAATGACCAATACTATTAATAGTACCACTAGTACTACCAATACCATTAGTAAAACTACTAGTATTACTAAACTAACACTATTAGTTATTCCAGTATTACTATCAATATTTATTACTAGTACATGCACCATTGGTATTACCAATTCTATTACTAATGGGTCTAGTACTACTACTACTACCTATATTATTACTATTTCTACTACTACCTATATTATTACTAATGCAAGCATTACGACCGATACTATTACTAATAACACTAGTTACTATTACCATTAATACTACCCATACACTTCCTAGTGCCTGTAGTACTGCCATTCATGCCACTAGTGCTCCCAATGCAATTACTAATACCACTTGTACTGCCAATACTATTACTGACGATGTAAAACCAATAATATTTCCAACAATGCTAGTACTACCAATACTATCACCAGTATTATTACTACTACTACTAGTACTAATGATACTATCACCAATATCATTACTACTATTACTAGTACTACCGATACTACCACCAGTTTCATTACTACTACCACTAGTACTACCGATACTATCACCAGTATCATTACTACTACCACTAGTACTACCGATACTATCACCAGTATCATTACTACTAACACTAGTACTAATAATACTATCACCAATATCATTACTACTATTACTAGTACTACCGATACTATCACCAGTATCATTACTACTACCAGTAGTACTACCGATATTATCACCAGTATCATTACTACTACCACTGGTACTACCGATACTATCACCAGTATCATTACTACTAACACTAGTACTAATAATACTATCACCAATATCATTACTACTATTACTAGTACTACCGATACTATCACCAGTATCATTACTACTACCACTAGTACTACCGATACTATCACCAGTATCATTACTACTAACACTAGTACTAATAATACTATCACCAATATCATTACTACTATTACTAGTACTACCGATACTATCACCAGTATCATTACTACTACCAGTAGTACTACCGATATTATCACCAGTATCATTACTACTACCACTGTTACTAACGATACTACCCCCAGTATCATTACTACTACCATTAGTACTACCGATACTGTCACCAATATCATTATTACTACCACTAGTACTACCGATACTACCACCAGTATCATTACTACTACCACTAGTACTACCGATACTATCACCAGTATCATTACTACTACCACTAGTACTACCGATACTACCACCAGTATCATTACTACTACCACTAGTACTACCGATACTACCACCAGTATCATTACTACTACCACTAGTACTACCGATGCTACCACCAGTGTCATTACTACTACCACTAGTAGTATTACTAATATTCACTAGTACTACCAACAATATTACTATTATCACTGGTATCACCAATACTGTTACAAATACCACTAGTACTATCAATACTATTGCTAATATCATCAGTACCACCAATAATATTACTAATACCAACAGTACTACCAATGCAACTACTACCAATCTTATTACAAATACCATGAGTACTACCGATACAATCACCAGTATCGCTAGTACTATCACTGCTATTGCTATTATCACTCGTAATACCATCAATGCCACTATAGTGCTACCAGCACAACCAGTACTACGAATACTATTATTGATACCACCTGTACTACCAGCACTATTACTAATATCATTAGTAAAACCATAAAAGCAACACTATTACCATTTCCACTACTACTACCAATAATATTACTATTACCACTAGTACTACCAACACTATTGCTAATACAACTAGTAGTACCAATACTATTGCTAATACAACTAGTAGTACCAATACTATTACGGATCCCATTAGTACTACTAATGCTGTTACAAATAGCACCCATCACATTCCTAATACCACCACTACTAACAATACTATCACTAACGCCACTAATACTACCAATAATATTGCTATTATCACTAATAAAGCCAATAATACTACCAATAATATTGCTATTATCACTAATAAAGCCAATAATACTACCAATAATATTGCTATTATCACTAATAATGCCACTAATACTACCAATAATATTGCTATTATCACTAATGCCACTAATACTACCAATAATATTGCTATTATCACTAATAAAGCCAATAATACTACCAATAATATTGCTGTTATCACGAGTAATACCATAAATGCCACCAATGCTACCAACACAACCAATATTATGACTACTAGTAATAATACCACCTGTACTACCAGCACTATTACTAATATCATTAGTAAAAC
This sequence comes from Arenicola marina, assembly GCA_964019135.1. NCBI lineage: Eukaryota > Metazoa > Annelida > Polychaeta > Arenicolidae > Arenicola > Arenicola marina. Next base: position 12,903,016 of record OZ025255.1, read on the forward strand.
CAACACTACTACCAATTCCACCACTACTACCAAAAATATTACTAGTACCACTAGTACTACCAAGACTATTACTAATATCATTAGTAAAACCAACACTACTATTAATTCCACCACTACTACCAATAATATTACTAGTACCACTAGTACTACCAATAATATTACTAGCCTCATTAGTACTATCAATAGTTTTACTAACGTCACTATTACTACCAACATTATTATTTTTTTCACTAGTATCACCGATACGGTTAGTAATACCACTAGTATTAATACCACTAGTATTACTAATACCATTTCTAATTGCACCAGTCCTACCAATACTATTACTAATTCCACCAGTACCAATACCACCAGTAGTAATATAACTAGTATTAATATCACTAGTACTAATACCACTAGTACTAATACAACCAGTACTAATACCACTAATACTAATATCACTAGTACTAATATCACTAGTACTAATACCACTAGTACTACCAAGGCTAATATTAACACTGCTCGTACTACCAAGGCTACTATTAACACTGCTCGTACTACCAAGGCTCATATTAACACTACTCGTACTACCAAGGCTACTATTAACACTACTCGTACTACCAAGGGTACTATTGACACTGCTCGTACTACCAAGGCTACTATTAACACTGCTCGTACTACCAAGGGTACTATTAACACTGCTCGTACTACCAAGGGTACTGTTGACACTGCTCGTACTACCAAGGCTACTATTAACACTGCTCGTACTACCAAGGCTACTATTAACACTACTCGTACTGCCAAGGCTAATATAAACACTACTCGTACTACCAAGGCTACCATTAACACTACTCGTACTACCACGGCTACTATTAACACTACTCGTACTGCCAAGGCAACTATTAACACTACTCGTACTACCAAGTCTACTATTAACACTACTCGTACTGCCACGGCTACTATTAACACTACTCGTACTACCAAGGCTACTATTAACACTACTCGTACTGCCAAGGCTACTATTAACACAACTCGTACTGCCAAGGCTACTATTAACACTATTCGTACTACCAAGGCTACTATTAACACTACTCGTACTACCAAGGCTACTATTAACACTACTCGTACTGCCAAGGCTACTATTAACACTACTCGTACTAACAAGGCTACTATTAACACTACTCGTACTACCAAGGCTACTATTAACACTATTCGTATTGCCAAGGCTACTATTAACACTACTCGTACTACCAAGGCTACTATTAACACTACTCGTACTACCAAGGCTACTATTAACACTACTCGTACTACCAAGGCTACTATTAACACTACTCGTACTACCAAAGCTACTATTAACACCACTCGTACTACCAAGGCTACTATTAACACTACTCGTATTGCCAAGGCTACTATTAACACTACTCGTACTACCAAGGCTACTATTAACACTACTCGTACTGCCAAGGCTACTATTAACACTACTCGTACTAACAAGGCTACTATTAACACTACTCGTACTACCAAGGCTACTATTAACACTACTCATATTGCCAAGGCTACTATTAACACTACTCTTACTACCAAGGCTACTATTAACACTACTCGTACTAACAAGGCTACTATTAACACTACTCGTACTACCAAGGCTACTATTAACACTGCTCGTACTACCAAGGCTACTATTAACACTACTCGTACTACCAAGGCTACTATTAACACTACTCGTACTACCAAGGCTACTATTAACACTACTCGTACTGCCAAGGCTACTATTAACACTACTCGTACTACCAAGGCTACTATTAACACTACTCGTACTACCGAAGCTACCATTAACACCACTCGTACTACCAAGGCCACTATTAACACTACTCGTACTACCAAGCCTACTATTAACACTACTCGTACTACCAAGGCTACTATTAACACTACTCGTACTACCAAGGCTACTATTAACACAACTCGTACTGCCAAGGCTACTATTAACACTACTCGTACTGCCAAGGCTACTATTAACACTACTCGTACTACCAAGGCTACTATTAACACTACTCGTACTACCAAGGCTACTATTAACACTACTCTTACTACCAAGGCTACTATTAACACTACTCGCACTGCCAAGGCTACTATTAACACTACTCGTACTACTAAGGCTACTATTAACACTGCTCGTACTACCAAGGCTACTATTAACACTACTCGTACTACCAAGGCTACTAATAACACTACTCGTATTGCCAAGGCTACTATTAACACTACTCGTACTACCAAGACTACTATTAACCCTACTCGAACTACCAAGGCTACTATTAACACTACTCGTACTACCAAGCCTACTATTAACACTACTCGTACTACCAAGGCCACTATTAACACTACTCGTACTGCCAAGGCTACTATTAACACTACTCGTACTACCAAGGCTACTATTAACACTACTCGTACTGCCAAGGCTACTATTAACACTACTCGTACTACCAAGGCTACTATTAACACTACTCTTACTACCAAGGCTACTATTAACACTACTCGTACTACCAAAGCTACTATTAACACTACTCTTACTACCAAGGCCACTATTAACACTACTCGTACTACCAAGGCTACTATTAACACTACTCTTACTACCAAGGCTACTATTAACACTACTCGTACTACCAAGGCTACTATTAACACTACTCTTACTACCAAGGCTACTATTAACACTACTCGTACTACCAAGGCTACTATTAACACTACTCTTACCACCAAGGCTACTATTAACACTACTCTTACTACCAAGGCTACTATTAACCCTACTCGTACTACCAAGGCTACTATTAACACAACTCGTACTGCCAAGGCTACTATTAACACTACTCGTACTGCCAAGGCTACTATTAACACTACTCGTACTACCAAGGCTACTATTAACACTACTCGTACTACCAAGGCTACTATTAACACTACTCTTACTACTAAGGCTACTATTAACACTACTCGTACTGCCAAGGCTACTATTAACACTACTCGTACTGCCAAGGCTACTATTAACCCTACTCTTACTACCAAGGCTACTATTAACACTACTCGTACTACCAAGGCTACTATTAACACTACTCCTACTACCAAGGCTACTATTAACACTACTCGTACTACCAAGGCTACTATTAACACTACTCGTACTGCCAAGGCTACTATTAACACTACTCGTACTACCAAGGCTACTATTAACACTGCTCGCACTACCAAGGCTACTATTAACACTGCTCGTACTACCAAGGCTACTATTAACACTACTCGTACTAACAAGGCTACTATTAACACTGCTCGTACTACCAAGTCTACTATTAACACTACTCGTACTACCAAGGCTACTATTAACACTACTCGTACTACCAAAGCTACTATTAACACTACTCGTACTGCCAAGGCTACTATTAACACAACTCGTACTACCAAGGCTACTATTAACACTACTCGTACTACCAAGGCTACCATTAGCACTACTCGTACTACCAAGGCTACTATTAACACTACTCGTACTGCCAAGGCTACTATTAACACTGCTCGTACTACCAAGTCTACTATTAACACTACTCGTACTGCCACGGCTACTATTAACACTACTCGTACTGCCAAGGCTACTATTAACACTACTCGTACTACCAAGGCTACTATTAACACTACTCGTACTACCAAGGCTACTATTACCACTACTCGTACTACCAAGGCTACTATTAACACTACTCGTACTGCCAAGGCTACTATTAACACAACTCGTACTGCCAAGGCTACTATTAACACTACTCGTACTACCAAGGCTACTATTAACACTACTCGTACTACCAAGGCTACTATTAACACTACTCGTACTGCCAAGGCTACTATTAACACTACTCGTACTAACAAGGCTACTATTAACACTACTCGTACTACCAAGGCTACTATTAACACTACTCGTATTGCCAAGGCTACTATTAACACTACTCGTACTACCAAGGCTACTATTAACACTACTCGTACTACCAAGGCTACTATTAACACTACTCGTACTACCAAGGCTACTATTAACACTACTCGTACTACCAAAGCTACTATTAACACCACTCGTACTACCAAGGCTACTATTAACAATACTCGTATTGCCAAGGCTACTATTAACACTACTCGTACTACCAAGGCTACTATTAACACTACTCGTACTGCCAAGGCTACTATTAACACAACTCGTACTACCAAGGCTACTATTAACACTACTCGTACTACCAAGGCTACTATTAACACTACTCGTACTACCAAGGCTACTATTAACACTACTCGTACTACCAAGGCTACTATTAACACTACTCGTACTACCAAAGCTACTATTAACACCACTCGTACTACCAAGGCTACTATTAACACTACTCGTACTACCAAAGCTACTATTAACACCACTCGTACTACCAATGCTACTATTAACACTACTCGTATTGCCAAGGCTACTATTAACACTACTCTTACTACCAAGGCTACTATTAACACTGCTCGTACTACCAAGGCTACTATTAACACTACTCGTACTACCAAGGCTACTATTAACACTACTCGTACTGCCAAGGCTACTATTAACACTACTCGTACTAACAAGGCTACTATTAACACTACTCGTACTACCAAGGCTACTATTAACACTACTCGTATTGCCAAGGCTACTATTAACACTACTCTTACTACCAAGGCTACTATTAACACTGCTCGTACTAACAAGGCTACTATTAACACTACTTGTACTACCAAGGCTACTATTAACACTGCTCGTACTACCAAGGCTACTACTAACACTACTCGTACTACCAAGGCTACTATTAACACTACTCGTACTACCAAGGCTACTATTAACACTACTCGTACTGCCAAGGCTACTATTAACACTACTCGTACTACCAAGGCTACTATTAACACTACTCGTACTACCAAAGCTACTATTAACACCACTCGTACTACCAAGGCCACTATTAACACTACTCGTACTACCAAGGCTACTATTAACACTACTCGTACTACCAAGGCTACTATTAACACTACTCTTACTACCAAGGCTACTATTAACACTACTCGCACTGCCAAGGCTACTATTAACACTACTCGTACTACCAAGGCTACTATTAACACTACTCGTACTACCAAGGCTACTATTAACACTACTCGTACTACCAAGGCTACTATTAACACTACTCGTATTGCCAAGGCTACTATTAACACTACTCGTACTACCAAGACTACTATTAACCCTACTCGAACTACCAAGGCTACTATTAACACTACTCGTACTACCAAGCCTACTATTAACACTACTCGTACTGCCAAGGCTACTATTAACACTACTCGTACTACCAAGGCTACTATTAACACTACTCTTACTACCAAGGCTACTATTAACACTACTCGTACTACCAAGGCTACTATTAACACTACTCTTACTACCAAGGCTACTATTAACACTACTCGTACTACCAAGGCTACTATTAACACTACTCTTACTACCAAGGCTACTATTAACACTACTCTTACTACCAAGGCTACTATTAACCCTACTCGTACTACCAAGGCTACTATTAACACAACTCGTACTGCCAAGGCTACTATTAACACTACTCGTACTGCCAAGGCTACTATTAACACTACTCGTACTACCAAGGCTACTATTAACACTACTCGTACTACCAAGGCTACTATTAACACTACTCTTACTACCAAGGCTACTATTAACACTACTCGTACTGCCAAGGCTACTATTAACACTACTCGTACTGCCAAGGCTACTATTAACCCTACTCTTACAACCAAGGCTACTATTAACACTACTCGTACTACCAAGGCTACTATTAACACTACTCTTACTACCAAGGCTACTATTAACACTACTCGTACTACCAAGGCTACTATTAACACTACTCGTACTGCCAAGGCTACTATTAACACTACTCGTACTACCAAGGCTACTATTAACACTGCTGGTACTACCAAGGCTACTATTAACACTACTCGTACTACCAAGGCTACTATTAACACTACTCGTACTGCCAAGGCTACTATTAACACTACACGTACTACCAAGGCTACTATTAACCCTACTCGAACTACCAAGGCTACTATTAACACTACTCGTACTACCAAGGCTACTATTAACACTACTCGTACTACCAAGGCTACTATTAACACTACTCGTACTACCAAGGCTACTATTAACACTACTCGTACTACCAAGGCTACTATTAACACTACTCGTACTACCAAGGCTACTATTAACACTACTCGTACTACCAAGGCTACTATTAACCCTACTCGTACTACCACGGCTACTATTAACACTACTCGTACTACCAAGGCTACTATTAACACTACTCTTACTACCAAGGCTACTATTAACACTACTCTTACTACCAAGGCTACTATGAACACTACTCGTACTACCAAGGCTACTATTAACACTGCTCGTACTACCAAGGCCACTATTAACACTACTCGTACTACCAAGGCTACCATTAACACTACTCGTACTACCAAGGCTACTATTAACACTACTCGTACTGCCAAGGCTACTATTAACACTGCTCGTACTACCAAGGCTACTATTAACACTACTCGTACTACCAAGGCTACTATTAACACTACTCGTACTACCAAGGCTACTATTAACACTACTCTTACTACCAAGGCTACTATTAACACTACTCGTACTACCAAGGCTACTATTAACACTACTCTTACTACCAAGGCTACTATTAACACTACTCTTACTACCAAGGCTACTATTAACACTACTCGTACTACCAAGGCTACTATTAACACTGCTCGTACTACCAAAGCTACTATTAACACTACTCGTACTACCAAGGCTACTATTAACACTACTCGTACTACCAAGGCTACTATTAACACTACTCGTACTAACAAGGCTACTATTAACACTACTCGTACTACCAAGGCTACTATTAACACTACTCCTACTACCAAGGCTAGTATTAACACTACTCATACTACCAAGGCTAGTATTAACACTACTCGTACTACCAATACTCATGCTAATACCACGTGTACTACCATCAATGACATTTGTACTACCAATATCATTAGTACCACCAATACTATTATAGTACCACTAGTACTACCAATTCGTTTGCTAATGTCATTATAGTACTACCAATTCTACTACTAATATCACTGTACTACCGAGACTATTAGGAATACTGTGAGTACTACCCATAAAGTTACTAATACCACTTTTACTATTCATACTATTACTAATATCACTAATACTACTACGACAGCTATTAATACCACTAGTACTGCCAATACTATTTCTAACACCACTGGTAGTATCAATACTATTACTGATACCACTAGTCATACCAATACTACTAATAATACAATTGGTACTACCAATACTATTACTAATACCACTTGTAGTATCAATACTATTACTGATACCACTAGTCATACCAATACTACTAATAATAGAATTGGTACTACCAATACTATTACCACTTGTAATGCCAAAACTATCAATTACGTCGTTAGTATTACCAAATAATATTACTAATACTACTGGCATTACCAATATTATTACTAACACCACTGATTCTATCAATACTATTAATAACACCACTAGTGCTAGCATTACTACTACTAATAAAATTGGTACTACAAATACTATTACTAACGTCAATAGTACTACTAAATAAAATTGCAAAATACTATTACTAAAACCATTAGTATTACCAAACCTGTTACTAATACTGCTAGTACCAATACCATTAGTAATATCACAGGGATACCGATAGTGTTCCTAATACCAGCATTACTACCAATATTATTACTAATACTAATAGTGCTACAAATACCAGTAGTAATAGAATAAGTAATACCAATACTCCTAGTAAAACAATGAGTACTACCAATAGTACTCACCACCACCAGTAATACAAATAGTACTCACCACCACCAGTACTACCAATACTACTACTAATATAAGTGGTACTACAAATACTATTACTAATACCACTTGCATTACTACTAGTATTACTAATATCACTGGTATTACCCATACTGTTACTGATACCACTAATACTACAATATTTTACTGATACCACTAGTCTTACCAATATTATCACTGGTATCAATATTACTATCGATTATATTACTACTACCACTATCATTAATATTACCACTAGATGTTTCTCAAAATCCGGCCATTGGTTCACAATTGGCCCACAAATATAATACACACTTTACTGGAAGAAACAATACAGCAATATAAGGTCATGCGAGAGAATATCTGACTCCTTACTTGAGGAGTGTATTACCCTTGTAAAATAAACACTTCCAGGGCAAATGCTACTAACTGCTACACTTCTCAACACTAGACTTATCCTTATAGCTGTTTCAAGTACCACATACATTCGATATACAATGGCATATATTTTTGAGGCTTCTCCTATTTGGTCACTAATAATAATTCCGCCACCTTTACAGCTGTCGTGATCATAGGTTCCAAGCTGCTGCCCTTGCTACTTCTATCACTCGTGTAAGTAATAATCCTGCCAATTATATCGCTGCTATACTATGAAAACTTACATGTCATTTCATTTCCTGTTTTATCAAAATATAATGTTTTTATAATAAACCACTATGAGAGACATTTACTTCATTTCTCCATTTGCCAGAGCGTCTGGAACGTGGATTTTTTTTATACTAAGTGCAAAACCGTGACAAACTGACAAGACGAAAATACGACGCCCTTGCGAGTGTTTGTACATAGCATTAAAAAATTGTGTGACGTCACGCCTTTGTCTTAAGTGTTCATTATCTTGAAGAATGGATCGAAAAACAGACCTAGCCGTGTTGTATTAACGTAAGTGTGCGTTATTCAAATAAAGAACGGTAAAACAGTGCTTTGTTTTAATAATGAACAGAAAAACTGTGCATTATCTAGATAAAGAACAGTTGTTAATATTGACTCGTCAAATATCACGGTATAATCAGTCGAGCTGAGCTGAGCGGAGCCGAGTTGGCTGATGTTGACAGAACTTGCCAGTTTCAAGACAAAAAATGGAATGCATAAGTCAATGTTAAGCATCAAAGGGGCGGGGGTTAGATCAGACATCTCAAAATATATGGAAATTCCACAGTTATGGATTGCATACATTTCTCATTATATCCGTCATATCGCTTTTCAAAAAGGCGATGTTTTCACGAAACTAAGAAGCAATGACTTCCAAAATGTCTACTTCATCCACGCCTTCCCACCCCTACCGTCCCCCCTGGGGCTTCACAATGACGAACCCTTGTTTCCATAATGAGCCTCATGTATTTGTCGGGCAGTGCAATTGACACAATAGTCAATTCCTGTGTCCAAACGTGAGCACATGTCATGCCTTGTTATAACAATTTTATAATTACGTTAAAGAACTCGCTGTCGTGCATTCCCCAAACAAAGCACTCGACGCTATCGCGTCTCGTGCTTTATTTTGGCGAATGCACTCCAGTTCGTTCTTTAACTAGTACATAAAGAACTATAAAAAATACTTCAGTGAGTTGCCATATGCTACGCTATGCCATAAATATGCGCTATTGGTCTCGCATTCTTTTATGCGGATCTCATTATTTGATGTTGTTCCTACAATGTGTGTTGTAAGCGTTTCTTCTTCTAAAATATATGAGTATGAGCTGATGCGTACACTGCACTTGTTTACATTTATATTGCACAATAGTTCCTAGCCTCGTGGTATTTTTGTCGCAATCATGAATGGAATGTGGTAGCATGTCTATGTGCAAGGTCTCATGCATCGAAGACACGTTTTTAGGCAATGTATGTGGCTTAGGCTGTTACTGTTTCTTCTTCTGGAGCATACAAACATGAACTGATGCGTACGCTGCATGTGTTTGCAGATTCATCTTACGGCCGACCGTACAACATTCGCCCACACGTTTTCAGCAGGAAGGACGCATTCAAAACGGTATCGGTCGAGATACCATAAACAAGTCTTAATGATATATATATATATATATATATATATAGAGAGAGAGAGAGAGAGAGAGAGAGAGATTAGTTTATACCACAATTATGATAGCAAACCCCACGCTATATTATAAATAGTACTTGGGAGACCTGACCGGATATCCGGGTATCCTAAATGGCAATATAAATGTTATTCTCAACCCCACGATAGGCTTTATATTGTTCCTACACTGCTGTCGTTACTACATGATTGTGGCAACCATTGCCGCGATTGGTTATGGCGCAGACCTCCAGAGGGTATCTGACTGCTTGGTTTGGCTTAACCAGGGGCAATAGGCCAGGAAACTCTCAACTGACGTCAAGCACTCAACCCACTTGAACTTAAGCTTCACTTGAGTACCAACATGCAGCGGACAACTTTTTGGGTTAATGCATTACCCACATTACAGGATTGCTATACATACGTTGGTTTTGCACGGCACTCGAGCAGAGCTTCGTGTCATCCTTGCAGATAGCCATGCATGCACAGTTGTCAACACACAAACGGGATATATCACCAACATCACGGGTAAGTTATCTTTTTTTCATTTCGTCATTTGTATACGCCACGTCGATTTTATGTGGACTTCCTGAACATGTCACACCCCGTTTCGCTTTAAACGAGACGAAACACGCATCGCAAACAAAACGCGACGAAGTTCATTTCGGAATTTCGCTACAAAACGATACATGACACGTCAGAACAAAAATAATACAATTTAAAAAAGGCTTTCAAAAGGATAAATACCACATGAATAGCGTTACAAATATCAAAACTACTTTACACTATATAATTTATATACTTGTTGTGCTATATTTCGCACATATAAGTATGAACGCATATCTCATGGGGGTGAGCAAGGGCATAGAGTACATCGATACAGATTACTCAACGGCTTACGTTTGTCACACAACTATTTTTATGTGGATATAACACATTTAGCTATATTTTGACAAACAGTAAGTTTACGTCTCTCAGCACCAAGTATAATATCTCGTGGAAAGCTGCACGATATGTGCTGCCATATGCCAGAATTGTATATACGTATTGGGACATGGACAAGTGCAATGTACGTATTGAAACATGTAGAATTTAATAAATAGCTAGTGAAACAACTAAGATAGCAATATGCGTATTGGAACATGGGTGGGTGCAATATACGTATTGAAACATGTAGAATTTATAGATAGCTAATGGAACAACTAAGATAGCAATATACGTATTGGAACATGAATTTATAGACAGCTAATGGAACAACTAAGATAGCAATATACGAATTGAAATATGTAGAATTTATAGATAGCTAATGGAACAACTAAGATAGCAATATACGTATTGAAATACCTAGAAGTTATAGATAGCTAATGAGCAAGCAAGATATACGTATAATTGAAAGATACCAATTTAGATATGCCAGATTGCAATGATATGCATTGGGAAATTGGCGCATATGTATTGGGAGACGTAAAATTGCCATATACGTATTGAGATATGCAAAATTTGCAATACGCAAATTGGGACATAGATATTGTGCATGCACTATGCGTTATCGCATTATTCTATTCACATGACCACGTGCAAGGGTGTTTGCAATTTATGGATTGTAATAGCTGGCCCACCATGTGTAATGAAATAAGCTCGGCTGTACGACACAATCATATTGCAATGTGTGAAGTTGCAATACACTTACTGCAACATGTAATATTGCAATATGCGTATTACAATAAAGGCAATATTGCAATATGTGTATTTCAATAAAGGCAATATTGCAATATGCGTATTTCAATAAAGGCAATATTGCATATCTTGCTTGCTCATTAGCTATCTATAACTTCTAGGTATTTCAATACGTATATTGCTATCTTAGTTGTTCCATTAGCTATCTATAAATTCTACATATTTCAATTCGTATATTGCTATCTTAGTTGTTCCATTAGCTGTCTATAAATTCATGTTCCAATACGTATATTGCTATCTTAGTTGTTCCATTAGCTATCTATAAATTCTACATGTTTCAATACGTATAGTGCACCCACCCATGTTCCAATACGCATATATGCGTATTACAATAAAGGCAATATTGCAATATGCGTATTACATGGCAATATTCGTTCCGCAACCTGAACGACTGCAGCACATGCGGTGCAACATACAAACGCATTATTGCAACATGCACGATAAAGACGACATATGTTTTGCAACATACATGTTGGCAACACACAACCCATGGCCTGAGGGGTATGAATAAAGATTATTATTATTATTAACACATATACCGTAACACGCAATGTGAATGCAACACGCGTCTTAACGTTAGAATACGTAGAATTGTGATAACGCGTGATGTTCGTATTGCAGCATAGCTTTGCTATTGAGACTAGACGCCAGATTAGTGCGCTATCTAGCTTCAGCCCCCATTTCCGCTCTAGACGCTGATGATCGATGTTACCACAGACAACAAACACCACGTAAGTTAAAGACGTAGGGTTACTTCCACCTCATGCCGCTGCACCCACTACCCCACCACCTCGTATGCAGCAGACGGTGGGGGATTTAACACACGCCGTGAAACGTCTACAACATTCTTCCTCGCCCATGGGAATTCAATTAAAGCTCGCTAGCCCAAGTCAACAACAGGTAATAAACAGCCTAGCTACCGATTTATTCTTGCTATAAAGGCCTACCGCTGATTGCACAATCTGATATAATCCACCTACCATTGCCCACCACCTGACGTCATCACTCGAGTGCATACCATTAAAAAATAGGGGCCTTTGCGCCGGGGTATTTGCGGTCGTACGCTATCGGTCCATGACGAACTTGGCTGGCGCCTAGCCGTACATACCGACATACACAGCTCGCTCTATTTATCTTTCTCCTGCCTCTCGATAGACTCCACATACAGATTTAGGCCCTGTGTATGCCCTGGCACGACGGGGAGAGGCCGAAAGATAGAGAGAGAGAGATAGGGTGAGAGAGAGAGAGAGAGGGAGAGAGCGACGTGAGCGTCGGCTCGTCGGTGAGTCGCTTTATGACGCATATCTTTATGATGTAAAAGCCATGACACGTGTGGCGCATATAATATGGTGGCTGTACACTGCTTGGTAGGCCTATGTAGCTGGCTGTCCCGTTGAATGCCCGGTGATCAACCTTACTATTGTATACCTACATACTGATACAGCTTTACCATATACGCCTGAACTCAGGCATGACGACGTGCTTATGAATCCCGCTTTGAATTCCACCCCGAGTCACTGGTTCAACCAGTTACGACGCAGCCGAATAGGCTTCCATGCCATAGAAATGTGGTCAATAAGAATGGTCGCTAGGTGATCTGTATCACGATTTCACCACCAATCAGGGAGCTTGCCACGGGGCCAGCGCTCAGTCGCAGATTGACCCTACCACCCTACAGTGTGCAGAATCAGAGGGACACCGGAGCGGCAACACTTTACTGGCTACCCTCTGACAGTGAGCGGGTGTGACGGGCCCACCGCTTTTTGAAAGGTAAGTGACCGTGCCGATAACGGATGTGGGCTCTTAATTACTGGCAATTTGGTTGCGGTGGACGGGTGCAATGGTCCAACAGTGTTGCTATTTGTGTCCTTACCTACTGTATACGTGCGTGGCGCGTTTGACGTGTGTACACACGCAGGGTCATTCCATGTGGCCTTACGTAATAGTAACAGTGGCTGTGATATATATATAGAGAGAGAGAGGTATATAGATTCTGTGGTGGAAGTATTCAAGCTCCCTTCTTGATGGCGAGTGCTGGTTCAAGTTCAAGGTTCAGATGGAAGATAAGACATGTGTGCATACACCAGCGGTACTGTCCTATTGCTATGCTGGTCCACGATCCAGGATCTGTTTGGGGGGTAGCTGGCTATACAGTTTCGCCTATTCTGGATCTTATCAATAACGTATAGGCCAGCGGGTCGTCCCTACCGAACGGAATGTTTACTCGCTTATGTTCACGGACTTCCAACCTTAAAAGCCCTGTGCCCTCCCCCCTACCCCGCCCCATCTCTTCTACGACGCAGGTAGGCCTCCCTCCGGCCCCATCCGCCAAAATATGACTGCGTACATATATATATATACATATATACTTATGGACCCGGTCCCTGGGTGCGATGCTAGGGGTTTGCTATAGGCGACCGCCCCCCCCTCTCTCAATGCCAGGACGCCCTTGGGAGGAGAGATGGGTTAGGGAGGCAGGGAGGTGCATGTGGTGAAGGGGTGGTGGGGTAGGGAGGGACATACCCGGGCGGGACGACCGGAGCATGGAGGAAGGGAACCGGGCAGAGAAGAGGGTGGGGATGGAGTGGGGGGTGAGGATGAAGGGGTCGGGGAGGGGGCGCACCGCGGGGACGGGTGCTAGAAATGAAATCACCTAAACCCTCTGCGCTGCGCCAGCCAGGGGAACCTTCAGGCCCCGGCGTCACGCCCCACGAGCTAGATAGAAGGTGGGTCGGGGTGGGGGGGGGGGGGGCGGGATGGGGGTGAGAGAGCGCAAAAGACATCTGGTGGTCTACAAACCCCATGGTGTTATGGCCGGTCTCGGCCCGCGGGATGAAGCTCTGGCCAGGCAGGGGTGAGGTACGGTAGGGTAGGGTAGGGTAGCGGTGGGACGGGGTAACAGGGGAGAGGAGGAGGGGTGTGCGACAAGGGGGGTACGTGGTAGAGTGGGTCCCGTGTATGCACCGCTGCTGCCGCGCTCTTCTTGTGATACACATACGGTATCCAACGCTGTGGTGCCCTCCCTGCTGACTTGGCCCGGTGGGCTGACTGCCAGTCAGTGAGTGGGTGAGCGTACACACTCTCCCGCGAGAAGGCGCCCCCCCTCTTGAGCAGACGGGCGACCCACCCAGTCACCCACCCACCCACCCGGACCATACACACACCCCACCACACCACACGCACTCACTCCACTCTACTCCACTCATCCGGCAGTTGTAAGTACGGCGGCTTCGAGCTCTATCCGACTCTATTTTGAGATCAGCGCCGCAGCAGACGACCACATTGTGTCGGTTCTCCCGCCATTTTTCGCGGAACACTCTCACCAACCCACCTACTCCCCACTCCCCCCGCACCCGCCCCGGGGATCTTCTTTGTCGACGAATCTGTGGCTGGACTTCTTGTGTGTGGCTGGTCGGTGGCTGGCCCGCCAGCCGGCCTTTAAAGTAAATAACTTTAATAGGAGTTACCAGTAGCTCATCCTTCCATCCCGCTGGCAGGCCAGTCTCCTGTGACAACGCGACAGACAGACACCGACAAAAAGTCACAAATAACCCAGCTGATGATAATCGCACATTCCCCGGGGTGAACAAAAGCCATCGCCAAGAAAAGAGATCTGTCACTCCCAGACCAGGGAGAAGATCGACTGAGGGCAACCGGCGACGGACAGGTCACGCTGACGACCCTGACAGGCTACGGGGGTGCCGAGTGCCAGCCGGTCAGCTACAGCCCACTCCCCCCTTCCCATCCCAGCGGCCAGGCCGCCAGCCAGTCAGCCGCGCCCACTTCTTTGTTCACCTCTCGCGTCTTCACTGGCTCTCCTGCCCCCGTCCAGGAAAGTCCGGTCCATTCCAGGTCGGGACCTGCTAGTTCACCGTCCAGCCCCTCTTCCAACATCAGCAGCGGCGGCGGCGGCGAAGGCGTCATCAACCATGTGCACGCACACCGCAAATCATAATGGTAGGTACTATTTTTTTTTCGGCCCCTAAAAACCCACTCGAGCCCCTGCCCTGATCTAACCCCCCCCCCCCCCTACCCCCGCACCCCCCTCCTCCCCCCGCCTTCCCCTCCCTACCTCACCCCACTCTCCACCTGTTCCCACCCAGCCACCGCGGTCGTCCCACCGTCTTGATAAACATCTCGCCCCCACCTCGCCCTCAACCCCACTTCCTCTCAGATCGCTTGGCGATCAGCTAGAGAATCCGATATACCGTACACCCCGGTGGAGTGGCACCGCAGGGATAAGCAGGAGTAGCGCGCTGCCGGGGATAGGGGGGAACGATGGGGGGGGGGGGGGGAGGGGAACGAACGCTCGCCGCCCGCACCCGCCCCGCCGCCCCGCCGCTCGCAGCGCCCCCAGACGTGTGAGTCAGGAGTGATGTGTACATACATACTGGGGCCACAAAAGTGATGCCATTTATACCTCGAGACACGTACGCTGGCTGGCTGGCGGAGACATCACAGCGGTGGGACTGCGGCAGCTGATGATCATCCATCCAACCCGCCTTACCCCGATCAGCAAGCCACCGATCCCATGTATGTAGCACGTATACCCCCACCCGCCGGCCTTAAAGGTGGACTCATATATATGTAAATATATATATATATATATATGCTCGTGTATTATCTCGTTGGTCCTTCTGCGCTGCGGATAGATGTGCCGGGACATATGGGGTAATCGGCAAACAGCAGTGACGGGATGCGAAAGGGGATATGTCATGTAATCTGGTATAAGTACGGCCTTCTTGTCGTGGTGGACTTCAGACCCAGGCCACGTGGCTTACTTATCCTGCCTGCGAGCAGCATTCACTGGTATACATGTATATTTACTCTGTGTACGGACAGCCTGTTTTCATATCGATTTGTATATATATGGAAGGCTGTTAGGTGGTTTGGCATTGATGGATAGGCTTATGTCTACGTATCACCTGCATGTTGTATAATGTACCTCTGCCACTTCCCGTGGCTCCACTGGTTTTTTTCGCTGACGTTGCGTCATCTCGCCTCGGGGTGTAACTAGAGCCGAGACATCGTCACAAAATGTCTTCGTATTAAAACATGCGTTGCGGTCTCCATGGCAACGGGGTAATCTGCCCGTAATGACCTGGCGATCACGGCGCCTTAGATCAATAACATATGCCGTATGTGGTGTAAATAGAACAGCAATAGGCGGCCATGTTATCGCCGATAATAAGTGCAAATAGAAACGAAATCGATATCTTTGGATATCTTTCCTGAGGGGTGGGTGATAAAAGTCGCCGTATCGTCGTCATGGTGCAAATAGACACAACGGCGCAAGATACAGTGCTGTAGAGTTGTCTGTCACGTGACCGATATTCTTGTTGAGTGGAGATTACCAGTTTTGGGGATGAAGACGGCTCCGTCTATCTTATCGGTGGGTTGTCTTATCGCCGTGATAAATTATGGCAGTTCAGTCGCATTACGGCGGGGGGAGCCCTCACCCCTCTATCCTATAACTTGTGGTAACTTGCACCTGTTGCTATGTAACTAAACGCGCACGACCGGATGTTATTTTGTGCGCGACTACCCCCCACGGAGCTTAGCTGGCGGGGTAGAGTCAAATAATTGCGCCTGCATCCTTGTTTCGTACCGTTGTCTTGCATCAGTAACCATCTCTCCCTTTCTGTATAGGTGTCTATTTTATGCCTCATTATATGATTTATGATGTTGTCGCGGCATCGACAATGGAAGGGAAGCAAACGCTCGGGCCCTGTTAACTGCTAGCTTCTTTTGCTTTCGGATCATCGTTTGCCGTCACTGGCACAACCGTTCATGATTTCGAGAGAGCCGACCCCAAGAGACGACCAAAATGCAACATTGTTCGTTATTTCCGATTCACCGTGTAACCAACATTTTATCAACAATAAAATGCTGCTGAGCTTTAGTTGGTAACATGGTAAAAAAATTTTTTTCAGAATGCCTGATTTACATGTGATATATATGTATATAGAATATTCGCATTTGTGCGTGTTCTATTTCCGGGAGGTCGACTGACAGTGATGCAGAGTGATCATTGGAGGAATACTAAGCGCAGATATGAAGTATATTTTACAGGAAGCATTTTAACTGACGCTGATAGTCTTATCATCATCTTTGATATCGCCTGAAGTTGAGCGTTTGGACTGTACGTCACGTGTCAATCGTGTCCTTACACTCACCATGTGTAAACAAGTTATCTAACAAAGCTAATTAAACACCTGATCCTGTTTTTAGGCACTGACCATTTGATATTGAGGGGGGAGGGAGGGCTATGTTTGTTGTTTTTTTCCAAAAAAATTGTTTCGGCGCATTTTTCGCCAAAAAAAAATTGTTTCTAATGGGCCCGGCGAAAAAAATAGCTGGATATATAAACAAAATTAAATTCTTCCATAAGAACCGCAGAAAAAATTCTTTTTCTTTCAAGATGGTCCCCAAAAAATTAATCTTCCTACCATCAGATTGCCAACAAAATAATTTGCTGCGGGGAGGGGGACCATAGCTCCTCCCGCCCCCCCCAACCGTTCCCACCCACACCGCCCACCAATCATGTCGCTCAGCATACAGGTTAAACGTTGATAACAATCTTGTCTTCAAAAGTCCTTTCTAGCGATCCTATAACTTATTTGACTATGACCGTCTTCGGTGTTCAGCATTTCCCACAGCGAAAGTTTACTGAAGGACGGATCCAAAGTAATGTGATTCCTTATCCTGGGACATGTATATCATGCATTCCGAGTAACATTGGTAATACTTTACATTGTTTGTTACATCACTGAGGGATAGACCAGCCACTTTTAGAGACGACTCATATCATCCGGTACGTCTATGTGCAATTAACAGAGAAGAGGCCAAGTTGACGGTCAGATTAATCCAGACATACGAGATGCTATCATAGCATCCCGTACGTATGGATTAATCTGACCGTTACTTTATAAATTATGCGTTGGTACAGACTTAGGGATGACGAGGAACTGACGCAATAACGTGTCGACCTCTTCTCTGTTAGTTGCACAATCAGTTTACTGATTAACATAATTAACAGCGTGGGTATCCAATATTTTACAATCAATTCATACTCATGTTGCTTTGTTATGTATCGATATCAGTGCATACAGCCCTGATCTCTTAGTGATCAAGTGATTGAGTTTACGAGAGCAATATGTGAGCACTGACGTCGTGAAATCGCCAGGTTGGTCGGTTTCAAGAACAGAACTAGAAAAATCAGCATTATGTTTCCAGTTTCAAGTTTTGTTGGAAGTCTGGGGAACAGCCAGGAAACCTGAAATTTCTAGTGATCCATAACATATTTGTCCATGGCAGACTTCTGGTTCTGATAAAGCGCTTTTTGAATGGGAGACATGTAGGAGTTATGGGATAGAAAATAGTTTTCGTGGTGAGGGACTGGTGTGGGAAGCGGCAGGGAAACAATGCCTTTCCCAGGTTGAATGCTGGAACGGTGCAACTGGATAATAAGTCATAATGTTTCAGCGGTTCAGCAGTTGCCGCTAAATTGTTGACGGGGAGTATATAAACAACGACGTACTTCGGTCCATGGCCTTCGTTCATTCGTGCAAATGTTGCATTTGCGGAGTGAAATGATTGAAGCATTTCTGCGGAACTCTCGTCCCTAAACGGGCAGCATTTTTGTCGCGTGCGATCTGTTCTTTGTCTTCGCTATTGCTTTGTAACCGGGTTATGACTCACGAACTGTCTTAATTGAACTGGTGCGGCGTGCCTGTAACCAACCCCAGCCCACTGCGTGACTCATTCGCTAGATGGCAGCACCGTCTTGCCTGCCGTTCAACGGGTAAGGTGGTGGTGGTGGTGGTAATGGTGCACGACGCTACTTGGTGTATCAGGCGGTCTGTCGGCGCGTCTGGCACGGATAGATGTCTTGCAACTCTCGGAAAAGTTGCATGCAGAAATTATGTTATAAAAATACATCGATATGGTAATAGACCTGTTTATTACGCCCGTGTTTTATTATGCATGGATAGACTAACGTTAACTGTAAGCCTCCGGTTGGTTGTTTAACCCACGTGCGGCTTATCTGAGCAAGGCACGTATATCTGTATGTATACGAGTGTTGTTGACACATTGTGTCATGGACGTGTTATGCGTTATCGTGAACCAGAGTCACTATGGCGTTAATGCCTTGAGCCTTTTATCGTTTGTGAACGGGTCTTTTCTTACACAATTTGGGATTTGACAGAATCCCATCTTCGTCATTACTGACGGAGGGGCTTTGACGTAATCCGTTCGCCGTCTTCGATGATGGAGATCTATTTGAATAATGCATTCATCGTCCTTGGTGATGGAAGCTCTTTGCATAATGCATTCATCGCCCTTGGTGATGAAAGCTCTTTGCATACTATATTCATCGCTCTTGGTGATGGAGAGATCTGTGAAGAATGCATTCATCATCGTTGGTGATGGAGCTCCTTGCATAATGTATTTCTATTGTCGTTGGTGATGGACAGCTCCTGGCATATTGCATTCGTCGCCCTTGGTGATGAAAGCTCTTTGCATAATGCATTCATCGCCCTTGGTGATGGAGAGATCTGTGAAGAATGCATTCATCGCCCTTAGTGATGGAGAGATCTGCGAAGAATGCATTCATATTCCTTGGTGATGGAGCGCTCTTTAAATAATGCATTCATCATCCTTGATGATGGAGAGCTCCTTCCATAATGCAATCATCGCCCTTGGTGATGGAAGCTCTTTGCATAATGCATTCATCGCCCTTGGTGATGGAAGCTCTTTGCATACTATATTCATCGCCCTTGGTGATGAAGATATCTGTGAAGAATGCATTCATCGCCCTTGGTGATGGAAGCTCTTTGCATAATGCATTCATCGCCCTTGGTGATGGAAGCTCTCTGCATACTATATTCATCGCCCTTGGTGATGGCGAGATCTGTGAAGAATGCATCCATCGCCATTGGTGATGGAAGCTCTTTGCATACTATATTCATCGCCCTTGGCGATGGAGAGATCTGTGAAGAATGCATTCATCGCCCTTGGTGATGGAGAGCTCCTTGCATAATGTATTTCCATTGTCGTTGGTGATGGACAGCTCCTGGCACATTGCGTTCGTCGCCTTTGGTGATGGAAGCTCTTTGCATAGTGCCTTCATCGCCCTTGGTGATGGAAGCTCTCTGCATAATACATTCATCGCCCTTGGTGATGGAAGCTCTTTGCATACTATATTCATCGCCCTTGGCGATGGAGAGATCTGTGAAGAAAGCATTCATCGTCCTTCGTGATGGAGCGCATTTTAAAGAATTCATTCATCATCCTTGGTGATGGAGAGCTCCTTGCATAATGTATTTCCATTGTCGTTGGTGATGGACAGCTCCTGGCACATTGCGTTCGTCGCCTTTGGTGATGGAAGCTCTTTGCATAGTGCCTTCATCGCCCTTGGTGATGGAAGCTCTTTGCATAATACATTCATCGCCCTTGGTGATGGAAGCTCTTTGCATACTATATTCATCGCCCTTGGTGATGGAGCGCTCTTTAAAGAATGCATTCATCATCCTTGGTGATGGAGAGCTTGCATAATGCATTTTCATCGTCCGTGGTGATGGAGAGCTCCTTGTATAATGTATTTTCATCGTCCTTGGTGATGGAGAGCTCCTTGCATAATGCGTTTTCATTGTCTTTGGTGATGGAGAGCTTGCATAATGCAATCATCGTCCTTGGTGATGGAGAGCTCCTTGCATAATGCATTTTCATTGTCCTTGGTGATGGAGAGCTCCTTGCATAATGCAATTTCATCGTCCTTGGTGATGGAGAGCTCCTTGCATAATGCGTTTTCATTGTCTTTGGTGATGGACAGCTCCTTGCATAATGCATTTCATTGTCTTTGGTGATGGACAGCTCCTTGCATAATGCATTTTCATCGTCCTTGGTGATGGAGAGCTCCTTGCATAATGCATTTTCATCGTCCTTGGTGATGGAGAGCTCCTTGCATAATGCATTTTCATCGTCCTTGGTGATGGACAGCTCCTTGCAATAAGCGAAACGCCACCTGGCCAAAACCGCTGGTGAAGAGTGACCAAATACGAAATGACGCGATAAACGACAAGAAAGTCTCATCTCAACGGACTTGATAGTAATGCGATTACTTAGTTAGTTCATATGCATGTGGGTTTTGCGGTAAATATGAAGTTTAGGTATCATAGTACAAAATGACGATGGTTTGATGGATCGTACCATTAAGAACACTTAGTCGTCCAAACAAACAAATCTTCCATCCACAGTTCCTGCCTACGGATATGAGACTGTTGTGCGGAGCAACAACTGTCTTATATGGGACTAGGTGTTAGAGAGTTCTTGTATAATGCATTCATTGTCCTTGGTGTTGGAGAGCTCTTTGTAAAACGCATCCATTATCCTTGGTGTTGGAGCGCTCTTTGCATGATGCATCCCTTGTCCTTGTGTTGGAGAGCTCTTTGTATAATGCATTCATTGTCCTTGGTACTGGAGAGCTCTGCATTATGCATTTATCGCCATGGGTGATGGACAGCTCTTTTTTTAATCCATTCATCGTCATTGGAGATTGAAAGTTCTTTGCCTAATGCATTCATTGTCCTTGATGATGGTGCTTTTGCTTCCATAATTGGTTCGTTTTCTTAGGTGATGCATTATCGTCTCGTCTTTGGTGAAGGGTATTATGCATTATTGGTTCATCGTAATCGCAGATGCTTTTTGTTCAAAACCCGTCCATCGTCACTGTTAATGGAGAGTTTTCCGCTCTATTTCTTTAGCGTCGTAGGAGACACTTTGCTTTAGCGTCATAGGAGACCCTTGCACCTTGGGGGTGAGGGGATCATTGTGCACTCATCGTCATTGGTGATGAGGGAATTTTTGTCATTATCAGCTCATCGCTATTGGCAACGTCTACCCGGCGCCACAAGTAACACTCGCAAACGTTTACCTGGCGCACAGGATTCTGATCGTGGCAGTGATATAGAATCCTTTCAATGTGATAGTAAGTTTATTCTACATAAAAGGCCTTAGGCCCATTGTACGCAATGTAAACTAATTTAAATGGTAGTGCCGGTGTCCATCATCTTGAAAGCATGATTAACATAAGCTGCTACATTGCAGATAACAGACGGCGTTGAAGAGTATACAGAACAGGCGTCTATTTACATTATGAGCGTGGACATTTATACCGCATGCGCGACGAAGGTCACGAAATTTCTGGAAAACAGTCAGGAAATGATACTCGTCGCTCAGGATTCTTACATTTTATTGTAAACAGTAATTGCAATATCTCTCTGGTCGAGGCGTCGTAGCCCGGAGCTTCTCTATGGGTAACTTGTGGCTGTAACATCGTAGTTTGGTCAGAATAACTGTGCTTACGAATAGTGCAATGTTAGAGGTATGAGATTGATCAGTTAAATATATTGCATATTTAAATAACCTGTTATTTGGAAAACTTTCTCTGGTATAATTTTGAGTAATGAATAGTTCGTACTTGTGGAATGGGTTGAATTTTGTAAAAGTACCTTTGCAGCGCAAAACCATCTTCACAAACAACAATGCTTCATCAACGGACACAAATATCGTATATGTGTGCCATCACTTAAAAACATAGTGGCGTTTTTGAATGTTGAAGCTCAAAAAACGATGCATTAATAGACAATATGATTCCGTTGTGCAAGGCTTATACTCCAAAAAACATATACGGGCGGTTATCATGTATGTGTCGAAATATCCATTGCTATTTATCAGTCTCGGATATTTTCATGAAGTTTCCCTGCAGCCAAGTGACACCACACACATATATTGAAATAGCCTTGAGCGTATTTAAATGAGAGGCTCCCTTCCCCTAATGATATGATCATGGAGTGTAATATATCATGTTTCGCTGGCCCGCGCGGCGGCGCCATTTTGTGAAGGATAGATAGCTCGGCGGCGACGGGCAGAAAGCAAATCGCGCCACTTAATTTTTCGGCCGTTGCCTAGCAACAGATCGAATAGATCTTAAAATAGCTGAGGGGGGACCTGAAGATCTGTATGGATTGGTGTATAAGCCGTGCAGAGACTAGACAGCTTCGATGCCACGGGGCTCACGCAGTTATGGCTGGTTTGAGGGCAAGGAGGAGGGAGTGTAGGGGGGGGGGGGGTGGGGGGATAGTGCAAGGCCTGACGCGGGAGGGGGATATTATGACTGTTTGAAGTCATGGCCTGTGTGGTATGTATGTGCTTGTGGGGGGGAGGGGGGGGGGGGCGGGCGGAGGGGTGTGGGTCCTTTTTTTGGCGGTGGGGGTGTTGTTAATATGTGACGTCAGCCTTGGTAGGAGAGAGAGGCAGGTGGACCCAGGGCGGTGGGGGATGGAGTTAAAGGCGGGGGGGGGGGGGCGGGATGGCGGGGGGGGGGCGGGTGGAAAGGTTCAAGGGGTGTGAAGTAGTTCATCGCCCTGGGGCACAGTCAAATTTGTGCACCTACCCGGGGGGGACGCTGCTGACAGTAGGATTTTATTGATCGGTACCATGAGTATGATGAGCCTGGCCCAGCCACCCAATCCACGGCTCGACACGGCGCCGAGAAATCGGTGTGTACACAAAGGCCGGCCAACGTTGGTTTTTTTCTCCCTCTATGTCTGCCCCCCCCCTCCCCCTCCCTCTGTTTTCTCTCTCTCTCCCTCTGTACACCTGTTTCTATCGCGCTCGGCGTGCACACATCTATGCGGGTAACAAACACCCTCTCTTTTATTAAACGGCCGCGGTCACATTCACCAAGGATTGTGAATGAAGACTGGACGGGCCGCATGGCTGGGTAAGTACACCGGGGGTGGAGCTGGGTGGGTGGCTGTCGCAACGTTATTATTATGATAAGCGGATGAATTAAAAGTACGCCGTCTTTGTTCCAATGCGTTCACCCCGTCTCAGGTCAGGTGCCCGCCTCGATATTGGATGTGACACTGACAACAGACCAGGCAGGAAGGGGTGGGCGGGGAGGGGGTGAGTGGGGCTGTGAGGGGTGCGAGCGGAGGCGGGCGGGGCGGGGTAGGGGGGGGGAGTGGCAAACTCGCATACGAGATATGTGTGAGCGGGCCAGGGGTGGAGAGAGGAGGGCGGGGTGGGCTAGATGACGCTAGGGGTGGAGCTAGCGCGCTAGGGGTACAGAGTCAGTGAAGTGAGTGAGTGAGGTTGCATGATGCTATAGTGACTGACGGCAGTGGCAGCCAGGCTCGCCAAGCCAGGCCAGGCTCCGCGGTGGAGAGGGAGGGGATGCTTTTGCAGCGGGTTAACAACTAACACACACAAAAAATGGTCTTTGTCTGCTGACAGGGTCTGCCTGGAGAGCGCTGAGAGAGGAGAAGTCCTTTGTCTGTCGGGGGGCGACGTCGTCTCCTGCCGTCACTTTGGGCGGATTCGTCATCTCACCCGCGCGTGAGGTGTAGGTATTGGCCTGGAGGGAAGCGCTTGGCCCGTCATAGTGAAGCAATGATGGATGACCGGTCGACCGACCGACCGACGAACGAGCTAGACGGCCGATTAAATGTACACCTAATCTGACTTGATTTTGTATTTCCGGCGCCTCTCGGTGGCTTTGTTCTCGGCGCTGCTAGCTGGTGAGAGACCAGCGGGAGATACAGATGGAGAGTGAGGCACGCACACACACATACATTTGAGACCGACTCGGAAAAGGGAGTCAGAGAGAGAGGGGGTTGAGTGCAGCTGATGCCTGGCGGTGGACGTGATTGCAAATTATTACGCTGCTTGGTGGGGCGCCTGGATGGAAGGGCGGGGAACAAAGGGTGAGTGAGATGTAGGCCGGTAGGGGAGTGCGGGGGTGGAGGCTAAGGGTGCCTGCATGTGTGTGTGTGCATAGTGTGTACCCTGCTACGCTTGACTGCTTTATGGTTTTGCGTCGTTGCCTGTCCTTCCTGGCCACAATTATTATTGCATGGCTGTTGGCCCACCTGGAGGGCGGCATTAGTGTGTTGTGCATATCGCGGGGAGGGAGGCACGTTTTTTGTGCTTCTTCACGCGCTGTTTGGGCAGATCACAGATAAAATACCTGAGTGAAGCGGCTACAGCCTACAATAGCCATCTCCAAAAGCGCAGTGCCGGTGAGTGTCGTGAAGTAAATGCAGTTTGCAACGTACTTCACGTTGGGATATTTACGCATTTGGCATGACGTGTGGGTGATCATCCTCTGCCATTCTACCATTCCATGGAGTGAAACAAAGCAGTTGACAGCGTGGACGGCATGTTGGCGTTATGACTGTACAGCGCTGGCAACGTGTGGCGGTGAACTGAAACATACATGGATACATGAAGCTCGATCCACCTGTCACCAGACTAAACGAGTTTGCCCTTTGTGTGAATGTCTTGTCCCCCCGTGAACGCTTTTATTATGCTGCTTTGTCAAACGTATCGGGTGAGCCTTGTTAACTAGATAAGCATTGTGAGTGGCAGATAAACAATTCATGGGTTCCCGCCACATGTTTAATGTTTTCCCAAATCCCCATTTTATTGTCTCTGCAGGTTTCCATGCTCAGTTGTTAGTCTTTATATTCACACAACAGTTGCCTGAAACCCTTCATTTCATTTCGTTTCAGGCGTATGGTGATACTGATATTGTGACCAAACCTCTATAAGATTCAGCGCCATGGAAGTTACGGGAGTGCCACCCGGTGGTGACCCCAAGCGACAACGAACCGGGAAAGAAAGAACCGGATCTATGGATTGCGGCGAGGCCAGAAATAGATCCAGAAGACTTTCCAGCAGTGGGAGCTTAAGTTCTCTGCCCTCGCCTGCCCCGTCTCCGGATCGGGCCCTGGATCTGGCCAGCCAGAAGGGGATCTTCGGCTGGACGACGGTAGACGGCGCGCACGTGCCGTATTTACTGCGGGATGACACTAAATTCGTGTGCGTCCGCATGGTGGAACAGACCCTATTATCGCGCTTTCCCAACAACTACCCGGATGAGTTGAAGGCCCGGCCGCCGCTGATGAGCCAGTTCGCCACGGCCAGCGAGGCCAAACTCCTGAATGAAATCAACACTGAACACTGCGACTACGAGTACGGCAAGGCGACTTTCACCACCAAGGAACTGATCGTCCGACTGGCGGATTTCCTGGAGTTTTACACAATCGTTAAGCGGCACTTCCCAAGCGGGCGGCCCGGGTCCAAGGGCGGCGGCAACGGGGAGGCCGGTGGCGGTCGCCGCGAGGGTGGGGCCACGGCCGTGGACGGCGGGTGGCTGCAGGTGAATAACACCGTGGTGCCGTACGTGCGGCGCGGGCCGCTGGCGCTGCTTCCGGTCTCGGTGATTAAATACGCCGCGGATCTCCTGAAGGACGTCATGGTGGAAGGGTCGGACGCCAGCGGCGCCGAGTGCGTCTTCCTCACGGAGATCTGCTTGGCCGCGGGCCTCAACTTCTCCTTCGGCCCGCCGGTCAAGCTGGTCGAACTGGACCTGGTGCGTGCGCTGAGCCCGCGCCCCGTGGAGGTCAAGCAACTGCCCCGGAACGACCCGTTCAGCCACGCTAATTACCAGGATGAGGAGGAGACTCCGGGGAGTGCCGGCCACGCCGCCATCGCCGCCGCCGCCGGTGTGGTGGCCGCCGCCGCCCCCAGGGACGCGGGTACGGGTGGCTACCTCCCGAACCAGGCCGCCATGGTGGGTATGGGACAGCGAGGTGGGATACAGCCTCAGGGTCAGCGGCAGCAGCATCAGCAGCCACCGCCGCAGCCGCAATCCCGTGGTTTCTTCCCCCAGGGTCAATGCCTGGTGCCGGTGTCTGGGTCTCCTTTCCTCCACCTGCCATCCATGCCCATGGGAGGAGCC
Organism: Arenicola marina; assembly: GCA_964019135.1. Classification (NCBI taxonomy): domain Eukaryota; kingdom Metazoa; phylum Annelida; class Polychaeta; family Arenicolidae; genus Arenicola; species Arenicola marina. The sequence goes on from OZ025255.1 coordinate 12,930,571, forward strand.
GGCGACCAGGGGTGGTTCAGACCGGGGCTGCCCCACCTCAACGCCCCACCGCCCCCGGAGGGAGCCCACGGCATGGGCTTCCCCCAATCCATGGGCGGCTTCCCCCCGATGGACCCAGCCAACTGCGGCTACCTCCCCCCAGGGGGGCCACCACCACCACCACCGCCGCCGCCGCCCATGCTACGAATGGGGTTACCTCCCGCCCAGGTCTCCCCTGGTTCCGTGATGCCCGCACTCTGTCAGGCCCAGCCCCCGGGAGCAGAGGGCGGCCCCGGCGGTGCCATCCCGCCCTATCCCTACCACTTACAGGGCCTCAGCCACCCTTCCCAGCTGTCCCCCAGGCTGGCTGTTCCTCGGTCGAGCCCCTGCCCGGCGGACATGCGCGCCGCGCCCAAGTCCCCCATCAACATGTGTTCGTCGTCCACGGCGTCCACGGTTATTGTCCACGACGCCTCCAAGATCCGAGAACCCCAGTCCATGCAATGGCCTCTGTCTTCTGGAGTGTCGGCTCCAGGGATGCCCCCGGGGTTTCCTCCCACAGGAGCGCGCCTGACGTCACCATGGCAACTGCCACCCGGCATGGCGGCGGGCGGAGCTGTGCACACCGCGGTACGTGTCCACGTGTTACTTTCCTCTTCATTATCGCCCAGAACACAAAACCATTTATGTCACTGTCAGTGTGTGTCTTTTATGGTGTTTCGTATTATATTCGTATGATTTATTTCGTATGCGGGTTAGAGAGTACAATTGACATCAATAATCCCGGTAAACCTCCTCCACCCCCATCCTCATGCTAAACCTGTCCATCGCTCCACAGCAGCCACGGGTCGGTCGATTCACGTAGAGAAATAGGATGGATATTTTTACACTAAGAAAAGTATCAGTGCAGTTGTACAATGTTGACAAACTGTGAGAGCACCCAGACAGATCAGCAAGACAGACCAAGTTTCATCATTTCAGCTCCGGGCCAACGTCCGTCATTCATTTTGTCCTTGGGCGGCCTCTGGTTGAGGTGGGAAGGGGAGGGGTTGGGTGGGGGGGGGGGGGGAGGGGGCACGTGCGAGAGATTGACGATCGATAGGGGGATTCAATTGTGCTTTATTGATTATTGTATTTTAGAATTATTTGGATAATTACATTTATTGATCGCTGCGTTAGACTAAACACTGGTAAACTGTGGGGTGCTATAGTCCTATAGCAGTCTATATAGCTGTGGGGTGGCTTGCGGCTAGCATGGGGTGGGTTGGTTGCCATGGCAACCGTGCTACGTTGGTAAAGTGTAAAGTGTAAAGTGGATCGAATAGAGCCATCACTCTGCAACTCGTCTTCGTCAATGTGCTATCTTATAAAGTATGAAGTTGCAAAATATCGCAGGGAAACTTTATTATCATTTGATGGCCATATAGTTATAGTTAAGATGGCACTAGTTATCTCATGTAAAGGTTATTTAGTTACAATCTTAAGACGGTTATATGTAGACAGTCAATTAATAATATTCTTATTGATCACAAGATCACTTTGGTGATAATTATTGTCATTGTATAGATTATATCTATTATCATTGTATAGATTATAACTATTGCCATCGTAAAGATTATAACTATTAGAAGATTATTGTCATCATATAGATGATAGTTAATTTCATCATATTAAATAATTAATATTATTATCAAAAAATGATATTGATTTAGTTGTATTGTGATGAAAGGCTAAAATAACGTTATTGTCAAACTATTCCCAAACTCCCCAGTTGGTAATTTTATAATAAGATACCTAAATTGTATTATTAACATGAGAACACCAATTGGTATTATTGTCATAAGATGACAGTTGGTAAGATTCTTGGCATCAAGCTGACATATGACTTGCTGTATTTATATATATATATCTTTATGACCTCAATATACAGCCTGGCTTAGTGCGAGCGCCCGTAACCAGGCGACCGGGAAGACGCAGGGGAAGGCAGAATGGTGAGGCTCCCACCACCGGCTCGAACCCCCACCCGTCATCCCAAATGTCAGCCCCACCGGCCGCCGTGGTAACCCATGCCCAGAGAAACGGCCCCACCATCCCCGCCACCATCACCCCCAAGGCACCGGTTCCGGTCTCCGGACGTTACGCATCCCAACAGGTAAACATCAGTTCTTCGCTTTGTGTTTGTTTTGTTGATCAGATAGATATGTTTATCGATTCCGACGATTTAATATTAAAATTTCATTACTGGCAGGATGAAACAGAAGTCCAAAAATTGCTCGCCTAAATTCTGCATGTGGAGACAACCACGAGAAAGTCATTGTCGTGTTATATTGGGAAGCAATCATATGAAATAGTTATTTCCCTTCGCCGTAATGACTACATCCTACTCATGAATATATTTACCAGGCGCACCTTGATTAGCTTATTAATATACTTGTCACACGTTTCCTGTGTCCTGATGTGTATAGACGCGTCCAGCTGTGCAATGAATTATTCATATATGTGCGTTTTTTTACCTCCTCGCCTGATCACAGAGCTCTGCCGCGGTGCCTCCGCCTCTGTCTGAGCCCAACCGACCCGCCCCGCGCCAACCCCACCCCCCGTCCGCCGCCCCGGTCCCTTCCTCGGAGCCCGTCATTGAACCGCTGCAGTTCCACGGCAAAACCATCTCTTGCCTGGTGCGTCCCGACGGCGGTCGCTACATCCTGATAGAAGCCATCGGCCGTGTCTTCTTCCCGGAAGCCAGCCTGGAGGACTTCCTGTTCGCCCTGAAGGCGGTCCTGGGCCTGTCCGTCGGCGCCTTCTCCAGACTGGAGGAGGACGCCTTGATCCGTTTCTACGGCCTCCAGACGCACTCGCTCAAGTGCAACCAGGCTGTGGCGCTGGCGGACCTGGAGAAGCACATGGCGCAACTGACGTTCATGTTCAACCGGCCGTCCAGCGCGTCCGAGCAGACTGGCGAGAACCAAGCGACTCCGTCTCCGCCGCGCGGAGACTCCGAGACGACGGCGAGTGGCGCCCCCAGCGGCGGCAATATCAAGCGAGCGGCAATTGCGACGCAGGTGGCTCTGAAGTCGTTTCTCGGCAAGCGATCGGGCGGTGGGCAGGCTGCGGCGTGCGGCGGCGGGCCGCCGGCCACAAAAAACGCAAAACGCCTTGATGACGCCATTAACCGACTGCGCATGAGCAAGCTTCAAAACATGGCCGCCCCCGAACCCACTGAAATCAATGCCCCTCCTTAATGATATCGCGGTGCAATGCGCACGGTTCACAATTGGGCGGGTGGGGGGAAGGGGGTTCCTCTATCCCATAACGAGGCTGCATTGCCTGTCGTTAGTATTATAGCTTGTGGGGACCTGTCGCCCCCCCTCCCCCCATCCAAATAAAAAAGACCGCGAAGTAGTGCCCTTAATGGCGTGAAAGGCACGGGTATTCCCGGTGCAGACCTCCTGGCTTATCGAAATTGGTGCTTTTGATGTTGTATTGTAACATACCCTCCTGGTTTTGCATTACTTAACCCACATGACGCATAGCTAGTAAGTCTGTACAATATACTGACTGACATCAAAAGTGTTTCGACTCATTCACCGGATGACTCTTCGTACAATTGTGCTAACGAATTGCGTTCACGTAGCTAGATGTTTTAATTGTTTATTTTGTATGCTGGAGGCGTTATGTTGCAACAAAGAAATGTCGAAGTGGAACGAACGAATAACGAACAAAAGAGCGGATGGTGAGCTTCATTGTGCAATTTTGTCAAAGAACTGCATTAACAATTTCTTCGTGCTTGGCAATTTTACAAATACTTACGAACATGTCGAGGAAGTTATAGAATAGCGATGTGGAACTTGACAATCATGGAGATGAAGCAATCAAATTCCGTTCTGTACATATGATATATTTGTTTAGAAGTAGCTTTTAGCAATGTTGATCAAAAGATTATTTTTATTACGCAAAAAATGTATTTGTATGCAATACTTTAAGCCATTTAAAAGAGCTCTTAATCTTAGACCAAAGTAAAAGAGCAATTGACGCATGCGCTTTATATACAGCCATGAACGAGTGACACGGAAAGGTCTTTCCAAATAAAGTTATCCCCCCCGACCACTTGGATTTGTTTGTTTTTCTGTTGCATGGCAACGTCGAATAAATTGTCCAGTTGGCAGCGCATTGCAGATGTTTCAGGTCAACACAAAATTCGTTCATCTTGCTCGACGTCTGCAATTGGGCAATGTTGCACAGTTTTCGTTTCGTACCATGTCCCAGTTTGTCTTTTAGGTGAAAAACCGGTTTTATTTGGTCTCCTTCACTAGGCTTATTATTTCTATAAAAGATGTAGGGATACTTCTATAGAACAATTGGTTTCTACAGAACGAATATAGAGATAGTATTTTGACAAGAGCCATTTTTTTCCTCTCGTAGCCGGTTATGATCAGGTACGTTTGCAGCTCTTTTATGTGAAAGGATACATGAAGGTAATTCTCCGCCCCCCCCCCTTAGTTTTATTACGCGAATCATGGCATGAAGTTTATCAGACATTACGCCCCGTAATGGCAAATATCTTACAGAATTTCACTAAAACAATTCTAAAGTTTTCTATCGATTTTTCTATGGAAATTGTAAACGTTTTCCTATAGAGTTTTTATAGAATTTCCATAGAGTTTTCATCGAGTTTCTATGGAGTTGCCATAGCCTGTCTCCATCGAGTTTGAATAGTTTCCATATCGGCCTTACAACTGACGGCAGGCACAACACCGAGCTCTGGACATAGTAGGCTACGTTCTCTGCGACAAGCGAACGAGTGGTTTGACGAATTCTGGAATATATTGTGTAAGGAGACTCCTACAAGCGATATATGAAGGGATACCGACGGCACGGCACTATATAAGGTGATATTCGAAGATTTAAAACTTCGCATCTAAGGAAATTTGGAAGCCTTGCCGGCATATTGACTTTCGCACCGGTTGCCTGCTGCGAAGTGAGAGTAGCGGCGGAGCCAATCCTTTGGACAATGACATTAGCAGCATGTGAAGGTCTGCCCAATGGCCGTGCCCGTTCAGCCGAGACGGAGCTGGACTCATCAAGGGAGTACCATGCACTGCCGCGACGTTCGCTTTCTTTGGAAACTCTAGGGAAATTCTACGTTACGTTATCATATCGCAGAATATCGAGCAATACTTAGCAACAAATGCTTATTGAAATGCAATATTACGTTTTCATCTTATAGTGCAATTAAGCTTTTCAAGTGATGGTTTTATGTAGCTTAAAACAATTGCTTTTCATTTGGACAATTATTAAGCTCCATTTGCATGAAATGAGAACATTGAAATATGTAGCTTTGCCATGATTATATAATCAGAGCGAGAACGAAACATCCCGAAAGAAAACGACTGAACATGACACTATAATAACGTTTAATACCCTTTGTAGAACCATTAATAGTATTAATTATTCCACGCAGGAAACTAATCTAAAATATGGTGTCGCGGCGAAACATCTGATACCTTATCTATTAACTTATGGAAAACTTGTGCTGTAATAAAACAGAGCAAGCGGCGTTGCTGGGTTTAAGTACAAATTGAAAATGGCCTAACATAACGAGGAAACACATATCAGATGCTTTGTTTATGAACGATTTATTCCTCATCCTTCTTAACGATCAAAAGGTTGGTCGTCAGCCAAGCCACCCGAACGCCATAACCTGCAATTGGTTTCATTAGGCTAGGAAAGACTTCCTATCGAATTTGGCATGTTTGTTTAATGATATCGGGAGTCGAATTCCTAAACACGAAATAACAACGATGAACAGCCATCTAATTATATTTTAACGATCCTCCGATTCCCAATAACACATCGCTGTTCATTACCGACCTCACATTTTGTTATTTGATTTGCTGGGATTTCATTTTAATCTGGCTGTTGTGGAGAAAAGGCACCCGCTGGTAGCGACTGTTATCCCTTTTACCTCCCTGGTTGTAGGTGACAGGTTCCGATGAGTAAATGATGGACCGAAAATAGGTATTATTGACATTAGGCCCCGTGACATTTCAAACGCATTTTTTTGCTCTTTCGGTCGCTTGGCAGTCACCCCTATTAACATAGTGAAACTTTTTCATGCGAATATTGACAAACGATCTCACGGTAATTTTCATCGTCGCCATTCCCGTACGTATCCCATACCCACTCCTCCCATCCTCCCCCGTCCTCCGCCCCCTCCGCCTCCTCCTCTTCCACCCCTCCCTCCTACTGCGCCCCCACATATAATACCAACCTGCTGCTAGGCGATACCTACCAGTCACATCACCATAGGAGTGTCGTCAGTACTGTGTCATAGGCGCGGTCCAATACATAACCGGGGAGGTGTGGAGAAGCGAAAAAGGCCATGGACAAACGATAAACCGTGGACAAGTTAAACATCAGACGCTTTAGGATAGGTTGTTACATATGGACGAACAACAGAAGAATAATATGACATACATTCGAGGTATGCGATACTCCCTTGTTTCGTTGACAAGCGGTGGCTTCTTTCTCATGTTGTGGCTATTCACAAGCGACTCTTTTCCTTCTCGCACCGGCAGCACAAACGATATTGTTACAAACCCAATTCAAGAGATTGCCGGTGACTTCACGCCAGAGAGACAAACTTGGGATAATGCAACAGCCGCAAGGAGCAGAGAAAGCAAAGGAAGCTACATGAAGCCGAAAGTGGAATTCAACAAGGATGATTCGTCTGCGCCAAAAACTGTAGTTACGGAAGAGACACTACAGAACGACCCACTATCGCCGGGTGGTCACCTGCGTCAAAATGTCCAAGGAAACGGCGGCAACCACGACCAACGTTTCCAAGGAAACCGCCAAACCAGCGGCGATATTAAGTTAATATTACTCTGGACGTCATTTTACAAAAGCGCTACATGGGGCTTACCCATTGGCTCCGTCTTCAAGAACTGCCCAGCGGGAAACTGCGTTGTCACCACGGATAAAGATCGCTTGTTCGAGGCGGCGGCCGTGCTCTTTTGCATCAGTGAAATGCCCGAGGCCCGCGAATTTCCAAAGCGTGGTAGACCGGACCAAGTGTTCGTGTTCGTTTGGATCGAGGCCCCGATGTACACGCCGTTTACTACACTCGCCAAATTCAACGGCCTTTTTAACCTGACGATGACGTACCGTCGCGACTCTGACGTCACCATGCCGTATGGCGATATCGTCCCGGGGACAGCCGAGGTCGCAAGGCCATCCCGGGAGTCGTTGCGAAGCAAAACCTCGCCCGTCGCCTGGGTGATCAGCCACTGCGGCAAGGAACACAGCCGGAGGAACGACTACGTCCGGGCTCTTCAAGAACATGTGCCGGTGGATATATACGGAAAGTGCGGGAAGCCGTGTCCCTACACGGGGGAAGGTTGCTTCTCCTTCTTGGAAAAGAAATATCAATTCTACATCGGCTTCGAGAATTCCGTTTGTGAGGAATACGTGACGGAAAAGTTTTACCGATCTTTAAGCTACAACATGATTCCTTTAGTTCTCGGGGGTGGTAACTACTCGCGCGTTTTACCGGCAAAAGCCTTCATTAATGTCATGGATTACAATTCACCGGCGCACGTGGCACGCTACTTGAAGTACCTCGACGGGCATCCGCAGGAGTACGCGGAGTACTTCGCCTGGAGGGAGCGATTCCGCGTTCGTCGGGGCTCGGAGATGAGGATGGAGGCCTTTTGCAACCTGTGTAGGATACTCCATACGCCGGATTACCCGTTTAAGGTGGACTTCAGCGTCACGGACTGGTGGGATAGGGAGCAACATTGCTTATACGGGCCTGATTTACAGAGGCGCTTAAATATATAAGTAAGAGTAAGTATCAAGCAACGAGCCAGTAAAAACATTAATGATAGCGGGTGTGTAAAAACTCCTAGAGTTGTCCTGTGTGTGTTTTTAGTTGGCATTTCATCAATCATTATACCACATGCTATGTTTTTGCAAGAGAGAAGAACCAAAGTAATTAGAAATATACTATTTAATTTTGTACATACTTGGTACCCATTATCTGGGCTAATATGGATGATTTTACTACATATGTTTACATCCGCCGCTTCTCTTTTAATCTCATATGGCACCATTGATCATTACATATATACGGCAATTAAGCAACTAAAATATTCATTAAGACGCTACGGCTTTAAGATCGAGGTGCTGCAGTAAATATTTACGAAGTAAGCTATTTACAAATTCCGTCTCTTAGAATTCTTTTACTTAATTAATCAATTTACTCTACTCACCATTATCACATGTTATTGTCGACGGAGGCTTGCCATTTAACACTGTATAGTACTATTGACATGAAGATACATTATCACAACATATGAGGCTCTGTCGCCCCTGTGCATGTCTATAAAGTCATCTTGTTATCCGGCACGTCTTTCTAATGTTCCACATGATGTTCCACATATTATGATTTTATTTTAAAAAAAAAAGAATTTGTTTATATTAGGATTTTATTATTATTATTCTTATTGGTGTATATTGTAGATTTTGCACCCAAGTGTGTCGATTTCAACTTTCGGGCCAGCGCGAACGAACGCGAATATATTCTCCAAGAAGCCTACATGACAAATGATAAACTTAGCTGTGTGCATGATAACGCAATTCGAAATCTATGTTAAGTCAATTTATTTAGTCTTACATGGATATTACAGTATTTACATATACTAGCGAGTGAAGTAACCTGAGTGGAAACAGCGTGTCATTAACATAAGTCAATGGTTACCCCACAATATAATGAATACTACCATTGTTGGGCCCATGCATAATTCAGTATGCAAATTGGAAACGCATGTGACTTTGTAAGGTCAAAAATTGACAATTTGACGTCAAGAGAAATATCCATCTTTTTCGCCTCACATCGAAATCGGGTTCAATGTCTGTCCATCATGTCTATGTAATTTTTTTCTGCTTAAATATCGTCCATGTGGCATGTTGTTGCATTCTCTGGAAAGTGCTACTGCCTAATTTAGATGCCCCGCCCCCTCTACCCCCCACACCGGAAAATGGGGATGTGTTTTATAACTTCTATAGCTATGCCCGAACATGCCCAGATTGATGCGAGCGAGCTAGCGAGCGTGTCAGAGAAAAATATGTTTGCTCATTGGATCGATCCATGTCGAGTTCAAGCTACCAGGACGCCAAGCCGTGGGGTTTTTTTTGGCGGGTCACAACCTTTGACGGAAAGGACAAAAAACTGGTTATCGATTATACCTTTGATTTAGGAGAGATGGTTTCGTCGCTAGCATTTCATATTTGCCAATAACTTCGGGAAAGTGGATGACAATCACGCAATATATCACTTATCGGCATCGCCACGTTTGCGCTGGTTTGTCAACAGAAAGGTTTTTCTTCATTAATCTATTTTGTTGCGATGCGGAACTCATAAATGGAAATGCAGCATCGATCTGTGTGCCACGTACGACGTTGGTTTATCGCGTACAGTTTCTGTAGGGGGTCAAACTGCGATGGGCTGTTCTCCCCTCTCTATCTGGCGTTAATAATAGGTTTATATTTCATATAAAATATATACATTACATTATACATAGCAAGCTGTCGTAAATAAAAGCAAAAAATTATAGAACCCAGAATTATTAATAATAAAATTTCAATGATTTTGTATAATCATGACGTACACAAAATAATTGTTCTCGATGTAAGTTAGAAATACGGTGTGAACCTGAGACGTATATAGGCCTAGCATACTTAAAGTTGTTCGGTGAAAGCATCAGATCATCCAGGTTGTGTGGGGAGCCGTTGTGTGTGCAGAAAGGACGATATCGATTTCACCCAAACAGCATGCGAGTTCAAATCTCATCTGCTTGGGGAACGTTTTATCCTTCATTTATTTCCCCAAATGAAACGGAATGTGCACAAAGGCGTGGTTGAGCCACGACAATCCAAGATATTGGTTTCAAAATATGGAGTTAAATAATTCTTGATATCAATACTCGCATAAACAACTCTTTCTACAAATCCGCGTTACTGAGGATCAGGGGCGGATCCAGAGGGGGGCCGACCCGGCCCCGGCCCTTCCTTTCAGGGCCGAAATTTATACCAGTCAACATAAAAACCGAATGAAAACCAAAACCGGCCCACCCTATCCAGCATATCTGGATCCGACCTTGAAACCGGCCCCCCTATCCATATTTTCCTATGTTGTTCTATATCCGCCCCTGATGATTCACATGATTCATTAACACGGAGAACAAAAGTGCTCAATTTTGAATTTTCAACAAGTAAACTAATCCGACTGCATGAGAAGAGAAATGATAACCCGAAGGTAATTGACGCAGTAATGCTAGGGAACGTTAGTTGGGATTGTAATCTTCACATAATTCGCACACGCATTCACACGCGTATTGTTGATAACCTTAAAGTGTTCGTGCCACTATTTTGTTTAGCTCAGAGTTAACCTTGTTTAAGGAAGACATACAAATAAGAATTTGTGTTAATGGGAGTTTCCAGTTTTTATTCCGTGATATTGTGGTATTTGTGTGCCCATACTTTTGGCCCCCAGTGTAGTTCTCGCGAGCGTTGCTATAGCAACCGCAACGATGATGTCACCCCTTGGGTTGAGTCTGGGGAGTGAGTTAGCGGGAGAGCAGCGAGCGAGACGGTCGTGCTTTTTATGCAAGGGATAAGCTAGTTACACCGTTTATAAGCTAGTGACACCGTTAACGGAGTTAGTAACTTGTTTTAATTGAGTTTAAGGGTTGAATAAATGATCGAAACTTAACCATTTCGTTTCGCCTCAGTGCCTTCGCCACCACGTGTTAACGTAAGACCGAACTCGGAACGAACACCCAGTTGGGGTTGTCGAAATTAAGTTTAGAAATATTAGAACAACACAACGAGAAGTAATATTAAAGAAGTCAGTAAACACCCTCCTTTCCCCAATGGACTGCGACCTCGCAGTAACCGCCACCATGCGCCACGCCGTCAAACCGGACGCTGGCCTTATCATGTGGCTCCAGGTGGCTCCGACAACCCAGATTCGTTTCCATCGGCACCAAATGTAGTATTTCTGGTCCCAGGCACGATCGGACGCCGAAAGTTCTCATTTCGAACCGGCGACCCTTCGCATCCCGAGCGAACACCTTACACGTTAGGCCAAAGGGAAATTCCCATTTGGCCCGAGGCACTTGGTGTCTTTCATCCACCGGGCCTGGGCCGAGATATCACACTATCATTATAAACGCCTTCGTCAAAGTAGCACAAGTGAGGTCGGGCGGGTTTAATTCTGGGAGGATTGCACCAACGCGTTATTTAGACATTCCCTAATGATGTCACAAGATTGACACGTGAGCTTTGATGCAATGCGTAGACATCTGTTGTCGAGGGCGTGTATGGTCCTCATGGTTGAGTGCTTTCCGTTGAATTCAAGCCAATGAGCAGTCCCAATGTAAAAGTACATGCGTTTGTATTCCCCGTTGACGTCACTTTCCTCGCTCCCAGAATTGAAAATCGGCATATGCGAAAACAGGAGGAAAACGTATTCCCTTCTACTATTTCGGGCGTGATCGTTCGATAATATAAGCGGGGAAACACAGAAGATTAATATGAGCTAAAGTCGTTTTGGCGTGGCACCAACTGTTCAACGGAATGTATCATAGTGTGTCACGTGTACCACCTGTAGCCCGGAGTGTCGATTAATTCAACAACCAGAGTTCATTTGTGTGCGTCGCCATGCTTCATTGTTTTATGCAGTGTCAACATTGCAACGATTGTCTATTTAAGGGGCCGCAAGGCGGTTTAGGTCAAATAATACGATTTTAGCCGCATTCACTTCTGATGCTACTAGCTGTAGTAGTTAACAAGACCATCAACTGGTAATAATTATGTATGTGGATATGTATAAGCAGCGTACCGTTATATCTGGTCATTGATCTGTGCATCACTTATTACTGCTCGGGTTCGAAGGCGCTGAGACGTAAGGGCGGACTCAGCTATACCACGATTCTCTGCGATCAACAGCAACGCGATGTTATCATCACCGTAGAATAATAACATGTGTTTAAGGCAAGCGACAACAATCTAACTGATTGGATGTAATCATTATTTTATTATTAATATATAACCAAGCGTGGTGATAATAACAGTTATTTCGTAGTTTCGTACACGTTCGTAGTGACCGGTGCACCCGTAAGCTGCAGAGATCCGGCATTGTTTCAAAGCCCTTCTGGGTTATCGCTGTTCGTAATGGACACTCTGGTATCGAATAAGGCATAAGTGGCAGTGGTAACTCTGAAGTAACTGGGGTGAAGTACGCGTGTATTTCAGTTAAGTGCACGGCCATGTGTCATGGATCGATCATTTGATTCGATCGACAATTCGATAAAATAGAAGAAGAGCCATAGATATGACATAAACTGTGGGTTCTTCTCCGCTATGTGGATTGCAGATGAAACTGCTGTCTGTTTATTACCCATCAAAACAGTAAATGAGGTGTGGCATACGCAATGTTGGAGTGAGTAGGTATTGACTGCTGGTCGATACTGCCACAATGTGTTGTGTGCTTGGTTCATACAGTATTTAGCGAATGAATAGGCAGCCCGGCTAAGAATATGTATCGGTGCTATCGCCTTTTAGAATAGGTATCGGTGCTATCGCCTTTTAGAATTGGTATCGGTGCTATCGCCTTTTAGAATAGGTATCGGTGCTATCGCCTTTTAGAATAGGTATCGGTGCTATCGCCTTTTAGAATAAGTATCGGTGCTATCGCCTTTTAGAATAGGTATCGGTGCTATCGCCTTTTAGAATAAGTATCGGTGCTATCGCCTTTCAGAACATGTTTTGCCATCTTCTCCCTGGAATTAGTGTCTGCTTTCGCGGATATTATGATTGTCCTGTCTTTTATTCAATAACCTTAAGGTAAGCTACTCACAACAAGCCTCGGCGATTATGAGCAGATCTCGGTAAACATCGGCAAGCCTCGGCGGGCTGTAGCCCTGAGATTTTACGCAGTCTTAATGAAACAAAGCACGAATAAAACACAGCAAAAGAAGTGGTGACATAGGTAAAATGAATAGAGCATCGTAGGCTATAATAAGCTTCGGCGATTTAGAAAAGACCTCGGTAAACATCGCCAAACATCGGCGGGTGTCAGTGAAAGGGGAATCCCTAACTCGTTACGTCATTCACAGTGGAATCCCCATTTCGTGACGTCATTCACAGGGTATTCTATGAGAATGGCTCTGCGTGATAAATTCGGAAAATTAAAGAAAAAGGCATCGAGGAAACTTGCAAATAGTTCAGAAAAGATTCTTGTAGATCATAATTATATCGGAGACCATTATACATAACCAGATTTATTAAAATGTGAACACAAGGTGTAAATTACTGATAATTAGTGTGACATAATCTGCGCCAAAAATATCTGTGAAATAACATTTTCAAGCTTCAGTGTTTCTCTGGAAATTTGCACGGCTACCTATATTTTTCTTTATTTTTATTACAATAACGATGTTTTTATAAGTTATTAAAACTGGTTTGGAGTCGAGATTTTCAATTTTGATGAAATTATAGCCAATTTTGTGAAGGTGGTAATTTCAAATTTTGGCAAAAACTGTCCTGATTTTGCATAATTGCACTTTATGATTACCATTCTGTTATTTTTTGTGGCAACTATTTACATTTTTAAATATCATTTCTGCATTGCACTAGGCTTAAGCTTTCCAACGAGCTATTACTCATGATAATGACTTACTATTGAGCTGAATTGTAACACAATTACATCGTGGTAGGTGTCAAGTGTTGGTCATTTTGTGAATTGAGGGTATATTTGAAAAAGGGAGAATATTTTTTTAACGGGACGGTAAAGTATCCTAAAAATTCACCAGAAGGTGTGTAATTGGGTATACTTTCATAAAATAATCACAAATACGGAGTTCTTTTACCTTGCTATTATGTGTAGCTTACCTTAAGCTAAGAGCAGAAAACAAATTAATCGATTCAATTATATGGGAGCATTCATATGGCATCAACGGCATTTTCCTCTTGTGATTTCGTCGGTCTGATTAAAACAATAAACATATAATTATATCTTTATGTTGCATTTATGAGAAATGGAGACGTGTCATATTATTTCGTCGGGCATATTCAATAACCTTAAGGTAAGAGCAGAACACAGCCCGGAGATCAATCGATTCAATTATATGGGAACATTGATATGGCATCAATGGGATTTATCTCTTGTAATTGCGTCGGTCTGATTACAAAAATAATCAGATAATTATATTTAAATAATGCATTTATGAGAAATGGAGATGTTTCATATTATTTCGTCAGGCATATTTATTTAGTTAGAACCGCGATCATCTTTCCTTGGTTTGTTGAACATACCACTTTTCTGCATATCCGTATATGAATAAAGTTTGATTTCATTTGACGTCACAATGAGGTCACAGAAATGTCCCACCAGAACATCACACATAGTAGAGATAATTATTAGATAGGTGCGAATGTTGGCAAAAACAAATCGTCTGGTGAATTGTTAAGTTACCGATGTGCCGACACTAGTTTGGGGCTCAGGGTTTTGAAAGGGAAATAAACACGCCTACCTAGATGGCCGACCGCGATAATTGCTTGGATTAGTTTCTCGTATATACAAGCGTTAATACATTGATCAAGTTAGAGCATGAATTTTATGTTCGGACTAGAACACTTCAAATGAAATGGAATGAAATGAAACACAATTTTTTATCCAATGCAACTTTGTGCAATTCAGCTGAAGCTATGAACAAATTGATAATACAAACATAAAGTTTTTAGCCTCAATATTATATCAATATATGCATGAAAGTTTGCCTGTTCACTTCTCAGCAACTTTTTGGTTTTAGGTGTTCCATGTTAAATAGATTATATGTATAACGAAGAATGGAGTTCAGTCCAGTTTTATTATTCGATTTGCAGGTTTAAATGAAAGAAACTGCAACATTGTCGTCTCAAAATGAATTGGTGTTTTAGGCCGTTTATGTACACGCAATGGTTAAACTGAATCAATGAATCTGGCCGGACGACGAATAAGGAATAGATGAATGAAACGTGTCCCACATTAGGTGCCCATGGTCAGATTCGAACCCAGAACCTATTGATCTACGGTCTAGTGCGAAAACCACTACACCATGGACTTACATGGCTACACCCTTACATGTTCGGAAACATACCCAAGTACTGAACGCTTGTTGATCAGATTTTTTTAAATTTATATTCCAGCGTATGATAAATTGGTTGGTTGGTTGTATATTCAGGACGCTTTAACCACTTTTGGTCATATCCCTTTAATGGAAGAAGGAAGGGAGAGTGGAGACATGTCCCCGAGGGTAACTCCCCTACTCTTTGGGAAGAAGGACATGGGATCTTTATCCTGCGACCACACAGACATGGCTACAGTGGGGGTCGTAACATCGATCCACGTGCCGTTGGGCTCTCAGGTGGCCAGAGCACTGAAAGCGAGCAAGTGTACACGACGTGGTGGATTGTTCGTAATAATGCCGGGGACACCTTGTGATCGCTAAAAAGCGTAATTATGTCTTTACGGTTATTGCCCTTACTATGGGTCAAATACCGTTAGGTACAATAAAATACTCTAATTGGCATCATTAACAAAATGTCAGGGCTACATACAAGCTCGTTATGGTAAGCTGAGCATATCCCAGTCGAGGGAAACGAGTTACTCTAGAGAGCGTCCACACCCGCGCAGTACCCGTCCGCATATCAAGTTATCGTCTTGTCATTTGTGCCGGTGTTTTGCAGTTTATATACATATATTGTTACAAGCTACACAATTTTCCTCGTAGCAGCCCCCTAGCGATCGCATCCAACGTCACCCTCGAGGAATATGTCAGGTGAGTCGATGGAACAAGCAGTGTTGCTTCACGTGACATATGGCTACGTGATTGTGGCTTTGTGTGTTTTGTGTGCAGAAATTATTCAAATAGCCCGCGATTCACTAGCAGAGGTTGAAAGAAAGAACGACCCCATTTTCTGAACCGCTCTCATAAGTTAATGATTCATAATTAACGAGTAAGAAATACTCCATGAGTCATGCATCCAATGGGAGTATTAGTTAGTTTGCATTGTCCGTGGAGCGGATACTGGAAGATATGAAAGTTATGTATAAAAAACACAGACCATTAAATAATATAACTCTGACATCTTTTGTGCGACGCATTATGCATAGAGCCTGGAGCTTTTAGCATAAAGCCACATTTGACTATGGCGTCTGTTCGTTAATAAATACCCAACCAGGTAACAGTCTATAAATAAAGCCGTTGGAGCGAAAAAGAAGCAGCAGAAATTGCTGTTTGCATTATTCCATGGAAACATTTTTTTTTACGATTGGTGGGAAGGTAAATTGACGCATAGGTCTAAAATTAAAACGGGCCCCTTCTGGATGGTGCAAAATAACTACAATGATAATGAAGATTGCATGTATCGTTGTTTCCACAGATGTCGCTTGAAGCTTTTTAGACATCAGTCCGGTAAAGATGTTGACCAGATAACAGCGTTAACACACCCGAGCTGCCAATGATGTCTACAATTAAACGTATAATGCATTCCATTTGACTAGCTGACAGTGATCTTACTGCTATGGCAACAGTCGCGAGACTGTGCATGAAGCGCGAATGATATTTATCATGCAATCAACGAGGATGAAGTTATAATCGATGCTTCAAATGCCGGCTTCAACTTTTTAACTCAATGGATCAATCATGATTAAAGTTACCCACGATGTGATGTGCAGTCGAATAAAGGTTGGTTGAATTACGGGGATGGAGGGTACGGGGCGGGGGGGTTGGGCGGAGAATACTCATAGCGGCAGTAATAAGGCCATACGTTTTTGTGAAGTAATGGCTAATCGTTAGCTATATTCTCTGGTAGACTACCGGATATGGTAAGCTCTGTGGCCTAATGAAATACTGAAGAGTAAACTCTATTTCCAGATGGAATAACGAAGAATAAGCTCCTTTTGCTGATGAAATACTGAAGAATAAGTTTCATTTTCCGATGGAATGCCGAAGCATAAGATTAAGGCTCAGGCTGTGTTGCAGGCGGTCGAGAACCCTTGGAAGTGGTTTGTGGTGGGGGTTGCGTTCCAATTTGGACATTATCCCCTCTCCGTCCTTTTGTGGATATATGTCCCCGCCCTCCCGCGGAAAGCTCACCATACTCAAAGAATTGTACAGCATATGAATAACATAAATGGTAATATACATATATATATATATATTTAATTTATTTCGTACCCCTTATTACGCACAAAGAAAATAACAGCAGAAAAGTGAGGAAACAAAAACCGAGCAAGTTAAACGAACATGTAACTTATGCCCTAATAAATAGTGCCGAATGTCATTAATATTGTTTACATCCATACCCCGGTCTCTCATATCCTTGAAATCTAAAAGATCACCCGTCGTTATTTGGCCGTTCACATTAACGCCGAATTAGGATTTTTTAATGATGTCCTAGGCGTTGACGTTTTCCCAGCAACGGGGATACTGCCAATAATTGTGAGTGGGACATGTATCTTTCTGATCAACTTCATAAATCGAGTGGCAAGTTGCCAATGAACTGGTCTTTCGCCACAGAGAAGATGCATGTATCGTGAGTGAGTTCTTGGCTCTAAATTAAAGATACGTCGCTTACTTTTGCGCCACGAAACATAAAAACGTTCTGCGTCCTTAGAGAGCCATACAATAATACTTCAAAAAGTCTAACCTTTATATTACTGGAAACGTGTAAATTGGAATTTAAAAAAAATAAGCGTATTGACTCGACGTATAAAATCGTGAACTTTGCTAATCATCACTGTGATAGGGTCCTAGGGAGTTACCTAATTAAGTGACTACCCGGAGTTCAGCTTTTAGAGTAGAGCCATCAAATTGAACGAATTCATCGGAAGCAAACGACTTACCGTCAAACACAGATAAAGTGCTTTTAGTTGGTTTAAACTTAACATCGAACTCCTCCCCAAACGTCGTTACAATTCGTAACAACAGTGTCTCGAGAGTCTTGTAGGTGATACAACACTAAGATCGTCGGTATACCCAAATGCACCTGCGAAGATATCCCCGAGATAGCATCAGAGGCCTAAACGTTCTAAGCGCGCAAAGAACTATATAAATGTTTAAAAGCACATGGAAGAGAACACCACCCTGTTTAACTATATACTATATTTACATATATTTACATATATTTACATGTTTATATTTACATTAAATATCGTAAAGTAGTCGGATTGTAAGGACTCCAACTGACACTGATTTTCGGCTGGACGCAGATTCTGAGCAAGAATTATCAGACTACAGGACATAACTATGGCAAGCCAAAATGACTTTATTGGAGTATTTATATGTCCAAATATTTAACAATATCTTTAATTCATTTAGAGATATCTTAAATAGCATTACTGTTATCTTTAGTTCATTTAGCGATATCTTTAATTCATTTAAAGATATTTTTAATTCGTTTACAGATATCATTAATTCGACGTTATTAGAGATATCCTTTATTGAATCAAAGATATCGTTAATTGAATTAAAGATATATTTAAACCATTTAAACATAACAGTAATTCATTTAAAGATATCAGTAATTCATTTAAAGATATCTCTAAATCATTTAAAGATACCGGTAATTCATTTAAAGATATCAGTAATTCATTCAAAGTTATCTCTAGATCATTTAAAGATATCTCTAAATCATTTAAAGATCTCTTTAATTCGATTTAAAGATAACAGTAAGTCAATTAAAAATATGTCTAATTCGAATTAAATCGGGCGCGTGAGGTGCACAGAACCCGTATGTGCGCACATTTTTACAATTCGAAATGGAGGAATCGGAACATATGCAGTATCAAGCGCCGAGGACACCTTCAGGTAAATCACGGTCAAGTGAACTACTTTAGAATTTGTGATAGTTTAATCAAGGAAATGGAAAAGCACTTAGTTTATTTTGCTAAACGAATAGCAAGTTTTAGAATAGCTGAAAATGCACCCCATTTGTCCATGTCCGATGAGGCAATGCATAATATGTTTGTATATAGGCCTAGGCCTAGACAGGACTGGCCTTAGCTTTGTCAACAAAACGTTTTCTGATAAGCAGGTATACCTTCTATCTGCAGAAGGTTGTGTTGAGAAAACTAGACTGGCCTGTGCTATGTCTGTATATGGGCGGAGGTATATTATATATAAAAGACACACCTTGTTAAGTTTAGATAGGAAGATAGTAGAATGGGTTGGTTGACCGAGGAGACGTACATTAAGATTGCCGGGGAGTCGCCAGTATGTGACCTAGATTCTCCCGATTGTGTAAGACCAAGGCATACGGTACGTAATTATTTAAAAATAATTTAACTGTATTATCAAAACATTTTTCCAGACCCACCACGACGAACTCCTGCCTAGAACCCTACCTCAAAACCCTACAATGAACCCAATCTAGACTTCCCAGCCCAATTCCCCACCTCGACCATCCTCCTTCACTTAGTAATATTTTTTCTATCGGTAGTAATTGATTTGTATATTTATTGCCCGGTTTGGGAAAAACACTATTTATTTTCAACCAGGTCCAAAGATGTTTTTGTTGTATGGGCATTTAAAGACAATAACAACTTTTCTTCGGAATACTCTGTTTGTATACAGCTGTGGGTCGCCACTTCCTTGCGGTAGTCTGCTAAGACTACTAGGCTTGTATTTACAAGGTTGTTCTTTGCAAGGTTGCATGTGGGTACAGTATTCCGTAGGTTAATTATTTGTATATTGTGTATGTCATAAATCTAGCTGATAAAGAAGTATATCATTATTAATAGCGCAATTTAGTGGCATGTGACAGTAGGCGGAGTTCTATGGCTTAGTGGCTGTACAATCACATAATCAAACACAAGATAGGTGCCTGTTGCCGTCATCAGTTCCGCAGGATCCGGAAGAGATTCATTCTCCTCAGGCTCGACTCTTCTCTCCGCCATCTTTTTGTTGATGCCGCCGTACAGTGGCGCGCCAAGCATCCGTACATCCGCTCCGCTTTTCTTATCAGTAGGCCTAATTTATTTATATCTAAGAGATATCTTTAAATGAATTAGAGATAATAGTAATTCAATTAAAGATATCATTAAATGAATTAAAGATATCATTAAATTAATTAAAGATTTCATTAAATGAATTAAAGATATCTCTAAATGAATTAAAGATTATAGTAATTCAATTAAAGATATCATTAAATGAATTAAAGATATCATTCAATGAATTAAAGATATCATTAAACGAATTAAAGATACCATTAAATGAATTAAAGATATCATTAAATGATTTAAAGATATCTCTCAATGAATTAAAGATAATAGTAATTCAATTAAAGATATCATTAAATGAATTAAAGATATCATTAAATGAATTAAAGATATTAAATGAATTGAAGATATCTTTAAATGAATTGAAGATATATTTCAGTGAATTAAAGATATCTTTAATTCATTAGAGATATGTGCAAATACTAAACATTAGCACAGTGATTTGAAGATACCTTCAAATGATTTGAAGATACCTTCAAATGAATTAAAGATTTCTTTAATTCATTTAAAAAAATCTTTAATTCAAATTATATTTTAATTAAAGATAACAGTAATTCAATTTCACACATGTCCAAATCGGCATGGATTAAAGATATCTTTAAATCATTTGAAGATATCTTTAAATCAGTTAAAGATATCTTTAATTCATTGGAGATATGTCCAAATACTAAACATTAGCACAGTGATTTGAAGATACCTTCAGATGAATTAAAGATTTCTTTAATTCATTTAAAAATGTCTTTAAATGACTTAAAGATATCTTGAAATATTTGTAGATATGTCCAAATATTTAAAGATATCTTTCAATATTTGGACATATGTACAAATACTCCATTAAAGTCCACTTTGGCTTGCCATATATAACCCTCGTCTGAGAAGGAGCTTAACTAGTTTGACATACTCCACCTGGTCAAGTGCCTTGCTCGCCCCCTCCAGGAATGCGACGTATACCTACTACTGCTAGCGTAATAATTTATCACCTCGTTTACAGCAAACGCGCATTGAGTAGCTGACACCCCGTTTTTGAAACCAAAATGATTTGTCCAGGGTTACGTCCTTTTAATTTAAGTTCTATCGAGAGATAACTAGGATGGTCCGATCCAAAAATACTTGTTTGCAACATCAATATATATTATATTTATAACTACCGATATTTTGGATCACATTTTCTGGGTAATCGCAATAACAATACAATGTCACAAAGTGAACACTAAATTAAAAATGTGATGGTCTTTCTGATGAGAAATATTATTTCAATTCTCGAATGGCCTGTTCCGCTGTTTTTGTTTTGTTTTTGCACCATGGGCTGGTGGTTAAAAGCGCACAATAATCAGCCTATATTATATTTTAATGAAATGTCGATTACGTCGTGCAGAGATCCATCAAATGAATGTCATATGGTTTACCATGGAAAGGTCTTTGGTAGAAATCTAGATACCTCGCTCGGCATAAGCAGGCGAACCAGCTTGCGAGTTTGCAAGGGCACGCACGGCCAATGGGAAGCAGACAGAGCTGCACAAGTGTAATTGTCGGAACGCTCTCTGCACGCTACAAATGAGTACTTTCAGCCATAAGTTGGAATGGGATGGAACGAAATGTATTGATTTACTGATCCATCAATCTCCTGAAAACCAATAGCTCAGCGTAGATTGTATGGTTCGTAACACGTTCAGCAAATACCATTAGCGTGATATTGCTTGGGGGTTATGTTACTGTTATGTTTGGTCCCAGACATTCTCGTAGCGTTTTCAATGACGAACCGTCTGATCGATTCTACAACACGTGATCAAATTCATTTACTATGACCCTGGGTATGCAATTAGGAAAGAAGGGAATTACGACTCCAGTAGTAAAATTTGATGAAGCCTTGATCATAAGAAAAAGTAAATGTGATCTTATATGGTATTATATATATCTACATATCGTTATTGTTAATTGTATGGCGATTATCTCCGAATTGTGTCCATGAAAGTTCAAGTTGAGAATTGCTTGCACAATCTTTTTTTAGGTATTAGGCTAAATATACAAATTATTTAAATATGAAACAACATGCTACACAATAAGGAAAGTGTCTTAGACAAAACAATCACCACAGTCAATTATTATTCATAATCATTATTTGGGCGTATTGTTTGACGGCAAGAGGGTGTCAAGTCTAGCGCCCTTATAGGATGAAATAAAAACGTGTTACAGGGTTACTTATATCTTTTGTACGTGTATGTTCTTCGACGTTGATGCATATAGCTTGGACTTCCATGGGTAACTCAGGCCGTAGCTTATTTTGATCGCCGTCGGTTGGGAACGCAGGGTGGGTAGGAGGAAGGGAGGGGAAGGAGACACGTGGAGCGGGGGCCATGTGGCGTTCTTCATGCTTGGGTAATTGTTCTACCTGATTATTGGATCTAATAATTTGCTAATTTTCCACAAAATTTCGATCAACATAGTAAAATCCGCTGGTCAGTAACGCAATATAATCAAGTATCAACGATCAACAACGCAACATTTAGAAGTAATAATTTGATGAATGCAGCACTTAGAAGTGGTAGAGTAGAATAGTGGGGGATAATTTGCTATATAATTATAGCTATATACCATATTTCGAATGCCATATTACACATTAATCTGGGCGAATGGCATTCTCACAATGGGATATGTTTTGTTATTTTATGTTTTTTGAATATCGTTAATTGGAGAAAACTAGACAGAACCTGTTTTCAAACAGATTGAACGCTTTTGTATATATCTTGCCAAGAAGAGTAGACACAGTTTTTCCTCGCATGTCATAATACCTTCTAAACAGGATCACTTGTCACTGGGTTTACTTTTCAAGTTGATCTCCTTAGATTTAGAGAATGGAGACTCTCTGTATATCTTCCAGGTCATATGTTTATATGTTTTCCTACCTTGTTATCTGTTACATTGCCGCTATCAGTCTCTTTGTAACTTGCAATTTAACTGTTATTATCGGACAGTTTTGCCGTGTTTTGTTTTGAATCGCGCACATGTCGTCTGTCGGAAATTCTGTGCGTCCTTGACCTTGCTTTGTAGTGCATTGTGCGCGCCGTAGTCTATAATAGTTAAGCCCCTGTCGCGAGGTTTGTGTCTTCTTTGCTGTCGTCTTTTTTTTGGGGGGGAGGGGGGGGGGTGTTGGTCGCATCCACTGCGCCCCACCCTAACCCTCCCATTGAGGAGGAGCTGTGGTGGAGGCCCTGCCTTCTTTCATGTATGTTAATTTACCCGTCTATTGGGCTTTCAGTAGCAATTGCATTGTGGTTTAAAGGTCTTTAATGTGCTCTATTTTAGAAGCTAATATGAATAGGCATTGCCTAAGTTGCGAGCTCACCCAAGTCAAGTCAAATATCATTTATTTCAACCCAAGTGTACAAAAATCTGGCTGACATACAAGTTGAGGTAAAAACAACAATAAATAAATAAAAACAAATTTAATAATAATGTATAGTTCTCGAAGCTGCTACATCAACGGCATTTTATAGTTGTGATAGCCTTAATTATAGCTGCTGTATCCGCTGAAGTCACTCTAGTTTATATTCTTAAAGCTGCTTAATTATGCTGAAATATCTTATCTGTCTATTGAAATTAGGTCTTTATATATATATGTTTTACTTAAATAAGATGGATGGCTTAGTTGTTTAGCATTAATATATGGTCTTAGGATCATACACAGAGAAATACAAGAATAAATAATTAATTGGACCAATAATTCATAATATTATGTTATGATAATTATTCGTTTTTTATTTTTCTGTTACTTGTTTGGATATTATTTTATGATAATTATTCCTTATTTAATTTTTCTGTTCGTTTTTGTTCTTTACTTATTATAAATAGGTTAATGAGATATGTTAAGCCAAGGTTAAAGCTGGTCATTGATTTATAGCAATTTTCCACCCATAAAATGCATGCAATTTACTAAACATACTGGTAGTATCAATTATAGTATGATCTTTCTAGTATTAACACTCTTGCAGTTGAATGCATAGTTTATAATAGGTATGTAGCAGACATAAGTTAAAGGGTAAAATCTACAATGATGCTCAATGTTAATGATTTTGTTCATCAGAAAGCTACATTCTTCCACAGAAAATGCCCTAATCCAGCTAAAATGATTTTGTTGACAACATGCCCATCAATATTTCTAATTCTATTAGAAAGACTACTTGTATCATTTCCATTGAAATTATTCTGAGGTAAATCCTAGTTCATGAAGAACATATTTTCAGGGCCTGTTGTGACCAGTCCTGTTGCTATAGATACCATGAGTAACTTTCTTGAACAATTACACCATGTCAGAAGTATTAGTTTTATCAGTTAAAGTTTAGGTCCTCCTGCTATGCAATTCGCTACCAATGTAAGCACTGGTTATTTGACTTACAAGAAATGCAGTTAGAAAGATAAAAAAGATGGAGTAACTGCTTATATATGTTAATTGCCTATTTAACCACTTTTACATGTTAAACCCCTGCTTATTATGTATGCCTAGTATACCTATATTAAAAAGTAGTACATGTAGTGGTCCAGACAGTATGCAGGTTCTCAAAATGGTGTCATATTTGTGTTGCTTTTCGATATGAGCTAATGAAACTGTTTTCTATATGGTTGCCTTATTGATTAGGTTGTAATGTTTGGTCAGCAAGGAGATGCCCAGATAGCATGTAAACGTTAGTTTAACGTTTTATCATGGTTAGATTGGTTGTTTTTTGGTTTACGTTAGCATGCTAACGTTACTACCACATTAGATAACAATTCGCATATTAACGTTAGCATCGCGAACGTTACCGCAACATTAGAAAACAATTCGCCTATTAACGTTAGCATCGAGAACGTTACCACAACATTAGATAACAAGTCGCCTTTTAACGTTTGCACTGAGAACGGTACCACAACATTAGATAACAATTCGCATATTAACATTAGCGTCGAGAACGTTACCACAACATTAGATAACAGTTTGTATATTAACGTTTGCATCGAGAACGTTACCACAACATTAGATAACAATTCGCCCATTAATGTTAGCATCGAGAACGTTACCACAACATTAGATAACAATTCGCATTTTTACATTTGCATCGAGAACGGTACCACAACATTAGATAACAGTTTGTATATTAACGTTTGCATCGAGAACGTTTTGGCAACATTAGATAACAATTCGCATTTCAACGTTAGCATCGAGCACGGTGCCACAACATTATATAACAGTTTGTATATTAACGTTTGCATCGAGAACGGTACCACAACATTAGATTACAGTTCGCATATTAACGTTTTCATTGAGAGCGTTACTCCAATATTATATAACAGTTTGTATATTAATGTTTGCATCGAGAACGTTTTGGCAAAAATAGATACCCAGTTGGCACCCGACGTCGGGAAGACGTCTTATATTGGTCGGTCGGTCGAAGACTACCTGAAGACCAGGTCAAGACCAATTTAGTCTGGTCGCAATGTGGTCTTAACTCAGACGTCCCACGTACGTCATAATTCAGACGTCCCACGTCTGTCCTAGCTAACTTGGTCGGGCTCGGGTATGGGATATAAGCCTATACTTGCATTCATCCAAAATGCTCCTTTTTCACGTTTACTAATATCTGGATTGCGACTATAAAATCGATCAGATTGACGCCAACTGCAATGTGTAAGCGAGGTGTGAAAGTCGAGCTCGGGCGGGCTGCGAAATCCGTTGAGCTATAAACCGATTCCCGCTCAGTTTAAGCGGAGTACTAGCTTACGCGGAATAATATATTTCCAATATTTGCCAGATTTATCATTTATTTAATTCAAGGAGAATTCAATATACGAAAACATGTTTGCTTGAAACAAAGTGCTCACTGTATGGAACCGACATTTAAGGACTTAATATAAAGAGGGGATGGCGTCCTACCCTTATGAAAATATACCATGGTTTACCATGGTAAGCCATGCTATACCATGGTATGGCATGGTATACATTACCATGGTATACCTCCAGAGGAGGACTCTGCAAATGTGCGTTTGTAGAGCGAGTTTCCCGGGGAATATAATAAACCGAGCGGGCTCGGTCCAAGAAAAAAAAAATCCCCTTCCGAGCCGATATTTTCGCGTTCAAACGTATGAGCCGATTTTCGGGGTGAATCGCCCCTTACAAGCGTATTTTGGCGGTCAAGTAGGGGTTTACCGCGGACTCCCTCTGCCCCCCCCCCCCCCCCAGCCGCAAACCCAATAATGTACTGAGTCCCCCCACCCCACCCCGTGCCACAGCGCGCGAAGTGAGCAGTGCGCCACCAGGAGGCATATTACGCTGCCGCCTGGCGGAGATGCGCAGCGGAGATCCCACGGCGCATGCGCGAAGTTTCAAAAATATTGCGGAAAGGCGAGAGGAGTTCTGCGGCATATGCATACGATTAGCTTATATTCACGAATATTTGCTTATGAATTTGAATGAAAGGTGTGTATTTATAAATACTATACTGTGTAGCACCTGAAAACACCCAGGTTTGAGCGTGACACTTTAGAAATAAGGACAAAAGGAGCCTTTATAAATGGAAATTTGTTTACAGTCTTGTCAACTGGTCATACCACTCCTCGCCCCCCCTCCCTTCGCGCCACCGGCCCGTGTCAGTTGAAACAGTACAGGAACCCCAAGCGCCGGGTGAAATGGCAAACGCCCGAGTTCGATATGTGTCCCCCTATAGCACAGGCGCTCAGATTTGTTGACAAACAATACCCCAAGGCAAGGGTCAAGCACCTATAAAGAAAGGTGCTTGACCCTTGGTGTATTGTTTATCAACAAATCTGAGCGCCTGTGCCCTATAGTATAGGCTATACTGCTACATTAGCCTGGGGCCATTTTCATGGAACCTAGGTGCGCGCTAGCCGTTCGCCCTATCGCCAATGGCGAAAGCAAATTGTATGGGGCGTAAGGCTGGCCCGTACATGTCGCCACATTGACGAAAAAAAAGATAATGGCCTGGTTTTTTTTATCAATGATCAAAACACAACTTAGCGAAACTGATTGCCTGCAGTGATACGGAGTGGAAAATACAACATATATGTGGCTAATGGGATCTGTGTGTGGCTAAAGAAAATTGAAGGTGTTTAGCCACAGTGGCTAATTAAAATGAATTTCTAGAGCACACCCAGTGAAACCATCATCTGTTCTTATGTGTATGAACCTTTGTACAGAGATTGGGACCCATAAGTCCTATTTCCCTCGTTAACATAAGTTACTTTATTGGTTCCTTTATACGTACATGTGTCTACGAGTGCCTCAACCTTAGCCCTGACCCTGTTGCATGCCTGGCCCTAATTATTTGGTGATGTTGGTGTTCCGAGGTTGAAGGCCATATGCCGTTCTGTTACTCAGGGAAACTTTCAATGGCTCAGGGAAAAACCAGGGAATTGTTTTAGTGTTTCATGTGGGAACCATGTGCCACGGTATGGTCTTGGTTTTAGGCTATACCATTTATAAAATTATCTTTGGTATTTATTTTGCTTCTTACGTAATGTAATAATAAATGTGGTACAAACTTTTGTATGATATCTTTCCAACATATTACTATCCATGTCTTATAATGCTAAACAACACTGGTGAATAATAATTTACTAAGATGATAAGTGTATCCTTTGTTACAGATCAAGTCAGGAGAAAATTTTGTGGCAAAGATGTAAAAGAAATTTGCAAGTTAATGCGAGAGAAGATCAGCAATGTGGTACAGACTGGAAAGAAGAACTGAAGGATCTACTTGTTTTATCAATTGAAATGAATATATTTGTATATAAAGTATTGTTTATATATATGTTATATGCATTGAGTAGTAGTCATTTAAAAGTTGAGTAGTAGTTATGTAGTAGTTCCAAAGTACATGGTAGTGCATCTCATTCTGAGGTGGAATTTGTATGTATCAGTTAGGAATAAGAAAGATTACTTTATCAATTCAATTATAACTAGATTATAAGTAGATTCCTGCATATGAGTATGAGTATACATATTATTTGGGTAGATATCCAATACAGCTGTTTTTTTCCATTATGGCATTTTCTTTCAATTCATTCAAATGTATACATTGTAAACTGAACACAATTGAATTTCAATATTTAAACAAGCATTGTTTTTATTTGGCAAAGTCCTGTCACTTTAAAAAAAAATTATTTAAAATGTAATGTATGGAAAATGTGCATAAAAATTATGCTGCTGTATGGTGTATAATAATATTATTTGTTGATTTACTTTGTATGTCAATATGCATATAAGCAATGAACATTTCTTTACATAATGGTAGCTTATTTTTCTCATATATATATATGAGCTAAATATATGTATATAATGTGCATGTCACATGTTCACATACTGCACCTTTTTATAATAATACATATATGAAAGCGGATTGTGAATCTTTGTATTCTTTATTCTTGTATTTTTCAGACTTGATGTCTATTAGTGCCTTAGCATACCATGGTATCCATGTAATAAAGTATCATGGTATACATACCTTGGTAAGATACCATGTTACATTAGCATACCATGGTATGATACCATGGTAAATATCATGGTATAATACCATGGTAAATTACCATGGTACATTATACCATGGGTGTTTTGGCGATGGTAATTTACCATGGTATAACATATAATATTACCATGGTAAAATACCTTCGCCAAAACACCATGGTATACCATGGTAACCATGTTAAAACACCATGGTATACCACGGTAACCATGGTAAAATACCATATACATGTATTATCCTATTATATCCTGAATGTTTTTCTTTGTTTTACTTGTATTGAATTGAATGAAAGGGCTCTAGGGGCCAGGGTATTAGCCGGTGTTTGTTTGCCATCCAAAAGCGTTCCCCCGCCCCTTGGATCCTCCACTGGGCTACAAACTGTATCTTTGCTAGTGAACATTAATATAAGGTTGAAATAACGGTTCAACCGTGGTTAGATAATGGTTAGCATTTAACGTTAAATAGTGAGCATTAATAAAATGTTATTGGTATAACGGTTCAACCATGGTTAGCATTTAACGTTAATCTTTGATTTAACGGTTTAAACATAGTTAGATAATGATTAGCATTTAACGTTAAATAATGAGCATTAATATAACGTTATTGATATAACGGTTCAACCATGGTTTGCATTTAACGTTAAACATTAATTAATATAACGTTTTTGATTTAACGGTTCAAACATGGTTAGATAATGATTGGCATTTAACGTTAAATAGTCAACATTAATATAACGTTAAGTCAATGAGCAAAAAAATATTTTCTTAACGTTCGTCTAAAACGTTGCATTAACGCTACTGCAAACGATAATTTAACGTTAAGTTAATGTTGGCATGCTATCTGGGTGTTGACAATACAAAGTCCCAAAATTTTTGTTTGTAAATATCTTCAAAGCCAGACATTTTAAGACAGGTTGTTAAGTTTAGGGAAAAGGGATTTCATTCAGTATTTGTTGAATTTTTGACATCCTAGGTATTTTTGTAATAAAATATCTGGTGATATGTTTAATTTCTATGCCCAAATAGACTGGATATGAAAACACTTGTAGGTCCTGTATTGTTTTGCAATGGTGATCTCGATCTATATTTGTCTGGCAGGAAAAACCAGTTTGTGACATTTTACATTGAAAATTATTATATTGGGACAATATTAAAATTAAAATGTTGGTTTAAGATGAATAAAATATATACATTCTGCATTTGATTAAAAATTGTAATAATGGCATAAATAAGTTATATAGATTAAAATCATCTCAAACTTAACAAAAATAGCACTGAAAACCTGCTATTTTTTAAAATCATAGATGAGTGATATGGTTGTGAATAAATCTGAATTATCCTGGGGTGTCAAAAGTAGGCAAAATGTGTCAAAAATAGGAAATAGTAAGTCTTATGTGAACAATATATAATAAAATATGTTTAATTTGTCTCAGTTAAACTCTTCAAATTATATATTTCAGGGGTGGAGGCATTTGAAATATAGGTTTGGAATAGAGACCAGAATTAAATTGTTATATGTAATAAGGCAAAAACTGCAGCTGAAATTTTGATGTCATAGAGATATGTATCAGAAATAGGCAAAAGGTGTCAAATGTAAGGAAATAGTATATGAACAATATATATCGGTAATAAAATATTTACAGTTTTCGTTTAAAATCCTATTTAATTTGTCTCAAATAAACTCTTCAAAATAGAGCTATATATATTTTATAGGTGGAGGCATTTGAAATATAGATTTGGAATCATAATAGAGACCAGAATTAAATTGTTATATTTAGAAAAGGCAAAAACTGCAGCTGAAATTTGATGTCATATGGAAAATTTAGTGTTTACCCTGCCTAATTTTTAGTTTTACAGTGACAGACAGTGGTTTAAAGCCAAAGGCCCCAATCGGCCCAAAATAACTCAGTCTAAACATGATCCCAAATCATCAAAGTAAAACCTGCATTCCAAATAGCAATAGGCCTACTTCTGTCAGGGTCACTGACACTGGTGTTGACCACAGCTATGCTTGTTCTTTCAACCAGTCCAGATTGATTTCATTCCTGTCTCCCTGACCATATCCATATGATATCTATGGCTAACCTGAATGTTCAGACGTTACAGTTTGACAGTCTGATGCTTACTGTTACAATCACAAGAACAAGTGTCAAGACTGTACCATCTGAACATTCAGGCTAATCTATGGCTAAAACAGGTAGACTTTAAGCTTATCTGACTTGTTTTAGCTTGGACTAAAACTTTAGTTCAAAATCAAAATTAGCCAAAGCTGTCAAGTTAGGTGGTTTTATATAAAAATACCAACCTTCAATCTCAACAAAACGTACTGACAAGTAGACGTCAACAAATCAACGACTAAGTCAGTTATTTGTCTAATTTGACCAGGGTTGACAGTTTGACAGACGCGAAGACGACACTCCGACTTGGTCACTTGTCTGACTAAAAAAATTGACAACCAGGGGCTGAAATATTCATGAAACTGTCATAGCAATCAGTTGAAATAAACAGATGACTTTCAAAAATAATACACACCTTGTCTAAATTTCTTATGACTTAGATCTATGCCAAACAGCAAAAAAAAAGTTTAGATTCGAACGCGTTTGCCAGATTTGCATTTTCCGGATGTTAGCATCAGACGGCGTTCCGCCAGTAGCCGGGAGAAATTGTGAATAAAAATGTAATCAATGTTTTATAGTTTTCATAATCATTATTCTACCTTATTCGGACAAATAAAGCAATAAAATAACAATTGTAGGCGTATATTCTGTTATATATTCTGGAACTTTCTGAAATGGCTCCTATTATCGCCTTCACTCGCCGCCATGACGCGCGGTTGACGTTTTTTGGATCGTATAGTATGCAATGTATGGCAAGCCAAACGTATTTTTTTTCCCCCTTTGTATACGTTACCATAATAGCTCGCTAGAGCTCGCTATTACTGGTGCAATCTCCATATTGACGCCAAAGTGAGGCTGTGCCTGCAAAAATTACTGCGTGACTCGTTGAACCCTATTGGGAGACACTGCTGCAGGTTCGCTGCGAAATAGCTCAAGGGTGTTTTCAGTAACAAAATTTACGATTTCAGACAGAAGAAAAGGGCTGTAGGTTCTAGAGCAAGTACATGTGCAAAAAGAGGGTCCTTTGGAACGAGTAAATTTGAAAATGGAGGATATTTCCCGAGGTATGCGACAAGGGTCAATAGACATGGAAGCCCCCCGTATATTTTTTAACTCGCTTTTCACGTTAGCTAAAACTTTGTGCTGTAACCTATCAGTCTATAGATCTATTGTTTTTTTTTATTATGAGTATTTTTACTGAGGCCTAAGATATTTAGGCGTGACAACCGTTCAATGAAAGCATCAGGATTCTAGGTTGCTGAAATCAGGCAGAGCCGAATCTATAAGAGATAAATAAGTGTTTGACTATAGAAACCCAAGTCATACGGACAGCTGCTGTGAAGATAAAATAAGAACATATTGTAGGCACATTCCACAAGTCTGGTTTTAGGCATTCTTAAGAATTTCATCTGGTATTTAACACAACTAATTGCACATCTTACCTTTAAAAGTAATCTACCGAACTCACCATAGATCGCTGGTGTAATTCATGGTACACCCAGGACATATTTGCAAAATTTCGTATGCACATGAACTATACAATCTGTGAGATCGTAACTCCAAATTTCGGCACTGTATGTAAGAATAGGTACAATTATTCCGTCAAGAAGATAAAAACCCTCTATGCCGCTTATATCGCTTAACATTTCTTTACACTTTTGTTACGGTTGTGTGCGCTTTGGATGTGGGAGTATTTTGATTCACAGACCATATATCCACATTAACCCTATTAACTTGCAATCCCGATTGGTAACTATGTCTTGTAAGAATTAATAGCTTCTATAAACGACCGACTGTGTCCGTTCCATTAACAATAACACCTGAAAACATTAACTGAATTACATTGTTTACATGTGTATCCATGGTCTGTCGACAAATATGCACCCTTACCGTGTAACAATATTGTTGGCAAACGAGTCAGTAAGACCCTCAGAGATTTGAACACCTACACGACTGCAGTTTATTATACATTGACTGTAACCGTTTCATTATATCACAATGCACTCCCTCACTCAATAGCCTGAACAATAGCTGCCTGCATGGCTCTCTATCGAACACTTTTGCAAATAACAATCAATACAAGGAAAATATCCCCACCCCCTGATTTTGACCAATTTATCTCACACATTTGTCCTGAGCGCAAAAATGGGTCTCTTTGCTTCGCAAATCGCATACGTTCCCAATATCGTGTGCCAAAAGCCGGAGACAATATCTGAATCGCTTGAACATACCTTCAAAACTAATTGGAGATTATTTCATACTGGACGTGCGTGTCTCACGTGATGCCGATTTATAACTGGTAACAGTGTCGGTCTTTCGGACCAGGGATGTCAGAAGCCTGGTGTTTTTCCTGGGTTCTATGTTTTTATATTTATTCGGAATAAACACGTGCTCGAACAACCCATAGTGAATACAGTTACATATGGTAAACACAGTGTTAGGAACCACGGTGCTGTATTATGGAATCATTTAAACAACAAGATCAAGGATGCTACAACTAAAGGTGAGTTTAGATATCTAATTTCTTCATGGAAATGTCCAGTATGTGAAGGATGACAACGTGCAATGTGTTCATTAGCATGTATGTAATATAAAATATTGGCTATATAATGGTGAAATATGGTATTACGGCCACTAACAGTTATAGAAGGATAACAAACTCGCGTTATCATCAGCCATTGGTCGGTATGTAAGTGATACACAACTAGAAACAGCACATCATTAGGCATTTAACTGTATTATTGATCGAAGTTCGAACCATATATCATATTTGGGCGAAACAATGGGTAGAAGTCCCAATGCGTGAACTAGAATTAACAACTCAATGGATATTGATGACAAGTTAAGGTCACTTCACTTCATATGTTCTAATTTTTCACAGTATGCAGACGATTATTATTTTATTATGTTGAACGACCACGCTGTATAACGCGAGAAGCACAGAATATGATGTTCTTGACATGTATGGCTTAATGGAAAGAAACCGACACGTTGCATGATGGGCCAGTTCTGCGTTTGCCACGCGTTAAAAACACAGGTGGTCAAAATTCAGGGAAATGTCAAGACAGCAAATTGGGAAATAATTTATCAATGAAATTAATTAAGGGAATCTTTAACACACTTTCAATTACGGTCGATCGAACATATTTTCTTTCGCCAGTATTGCTTTAGGTGGATTTTTGTGAACGGATAGATGACAGGTAAATGCAATTGCTGAAACCGTTACTCATCTTCATTCTCGGCCAATGGCACTTATACTGACGTAGATTGTTGAGGTATAATACCGACCTTAAATAAAGCTTTTTATTCCGTTGAAGTATGCAATAATTTTGCGTTTCTTTACCTTTTATCTTCCTTTTTTGGGGGTTAGGGTTTACAAATTAATTGCGGCAAACGCAAATGGGTCAAAAAATAATTTTAGGGGCGTTACAATGAGGGCCAGCTAATTCCTACTGGGAATCGGTTGTAATAGATGTGATATATAATTGATGCAATTTATAATTGATCCTCGAATCAGCTATTAAATCAAAACCATATACCTAGATCAATATATGAGAACCAGTCATAACGATAAAATGAAACGCAACGAAAAGTACGGTACTATAGCCACTGCCAGCATAGTCCAGAACTGAACCATGCTTATCGTTATCAGACAAGAACCACATGCACGACGATTACTTCAAATACTGTTATATTAAGGCTCATTGTGTTATATCTTCCATGATTAATTCAACATTCCTACCCGTTGTCACGAACACGTGTGTATGTTTGCATGCCGGGAGAGTGAAAGAGACGGACCGAACAAATATACAAGATATATCGGCTTCTCCCACAGCGATTGGCTTGTATTGGATTAATATACACATATTACTCCAGATGATCATTGAACTATGGAATTATACTCTACGATTAAAGAAAGGATGATGCTTGGGTACGGCTGACTGGCTTTAACCAATGTAATACCGCACTCTACATTATCAATTATACACAAACTTAATTTGTCACCCTTGTTGAATTAATATATGTCATGATCATGCATGATTAGAGGTAATTTCTCACCTATTGTCAATGCAATAAAAATCGATAGGTTTTGTATTTCTTTTTATTGCCAAATAATTCAGAAAGTCAATGGGAACATAATAACAAGCGGACATTAATGGGATAAATCTGAATGTCAATACCATGCATTGCATTGGGTAACAAACATATAACTGCTACATAATATACCTGTAATTAAAAACATAAATTGAACGGGGAATACATGTGAACGTATATCAGGGGACCAGTGAGGCGGGATTGAAGGGGATTGGCTTAATTGAGTTTGGAGCGGATGTGGCGAGGGAGGCGGTCGAGTGGTGTCTCTAAAGCAAGTTTAATCATTTTGAAGTTCCAATCTAATTTACATACAACTTTCTTCCCTCACCATTTACCTCTAACAACAGCTCATGCCGAAGCGGTATCACGAGCACAAAAATGTTTAAACTGTTGTGAAGATTTTATATTGGCAAACATGGGAACTAGCTATCATAACGCTGCGACCCGTAGCATGAACCGGTCTGTGAGCTCTGGGGCGCATTATGATACCAGTTCTGGGGAGGGGGTAAGAAAACACTTCAAGACAGGCAACGTCATTGCCTCTTCGCGCTCTTCTTAGTGAATTGACACCAAACTATATAAAATAGACAGAGACTGTTCGCAAAGCTGTTACGAGGCTCAAATTAGAGTCTCTCTTGGGAGAAAATGGTTTAATGACAAACCAATTGTGAAACTATAACGGGACAAGGATTTGTCAGTCGTTTGTGCATTATTTTTTTATCATGGGCATTAATGTGCAGTCGTGGCTAATGTACAATGACAGCAGACTGCTCGTGCGACAAAGTGCGGATATATTTCGGCGATATAATACATCGAACATAATAACAGACTTAGTCTGACATTAACCCTCAACGAAAGACCATTTATAGGCGACATACTAGTCCAGCGATACTTTTTTGGCTTAATTCCAGCTTGGAATATGGAGCGTATGGATCGAACCAAGTTGGTCTTTTCATATTGTTGCTTCTAATTGGCAGGTGAGACAGTTTTCCAACGAATCTAATCATACAACCCCTCTTCACCTACCGCCCCCCTCCCTGTGTGTGTGAGGTGGGGGGTTGTCCATATACTGCGGACTAACTCCGTTTACTCACTCTGCGAATGTTCGTGGATTGTTTAAGTAGTTTGAATTTTACATTTTGGGCAGAATTTGAAAAATTGAGACATTCCGTTGTCATATACTATCACAATGGAGGAGTCAAGCGAAGCAAGCATATTTCCAAACAATATTTCAATACCTATTCCAATGGTAAATGTGGTGGATTTCAAGCCGAAGTTTGCATATATCTTGAATTAGATTCATTTCCAACTTTGTCGTCATGCTCTCTGCCCTTTACTGGGCCTATCCCTGTGTCGTAAGGTCTTCCCCAAAACAGACAATTAGGTCATACATCCTTCCATATTTCCCCTCGGAGTCGAATATTATCGCGTGCAGCTGTAAGAGACATTCCGAGAATTCTGCATTACAGCATGGTTCAACCATTTGGGACTTCGTGAGCCTCCATTAAAGGAAAACATCTGTATTTATCGACGTCGCTGGGGACAGATGTTGCTTCATCGCGTGTTTCAATGTTGCAGTCGATAATATGTGAAATGTTACAAAAATGCAGGTAATGATCAGTGGATTAACGTTTTAGTCCACCCTGGTGCACACATAGGCTAAACCGGGCCAATGGCGCATTTCTTGATAACTTTTGCGCATAAGGGCACCATTATTTACTTAATACACATATTCGTGACCAGTTCTGCTCCCTTTTTTGCTCATTGACGTGACTGCATGTCATGCACATTCATGAATTTATCTTTTCAACCTATCTCGACATTAACAGAACTTCTAACATTTGATCCGACCCCCCCCCCACCTCCCCGCCCAACCCACCTCGCTAAGCCAACGCCCCTTCATCTAGGGGTCGCTCCTGATCTAGTTAGAGCTATGCTCACGATTCCAGCAAAGAACATGAATCAAAGGTGTAATAACCCAAAATGCCTCCAACTCGGTGAACTTCATGTCTGATGTGACGAGCATAACTTCAGACGAATATTTCTTTGTATATTGTTTTGTACGACTATACCAGTTGGGCATATATAGATATAAGCATGTGGTAGCCATTCACACGCAAAAGGGACGTTGGAAACCCCAAGAAATAACTGTAATAAATAAAAATAGATTCGTTGAAGAATCGATAAGGATCCATGTGATGCACTGTCATATATGGACATAATGACACACACGCAACTTCTGGGCACCAACCCGCGAGTCATTGGTTCCTTATTTGCATGGCACTTGTCATTAACACGACCATAATTAATCATGACTTTGTAATATTTTATTATCAGCAATGCCATAATTTATATACAATTGGTTATTTCATTCTAGTGCGTATGCATGGCCCAATCAAAAGCACACTTAAGCTGATAACACAGGTGGAAAAAAAGGCATCTCGAATCCATCGAACAACTGATCTTTTATATTTACTAGCTTTCCAGTGGACCAATAAGAGTGTGGGTTTTTGTTGTATAATTATATACCACAAGCTGATACAGTTAGCTGAAGTAACTGTTCCGTACCAAGAAATACAACAAAACGAACGTCTTATGGCATAACCCCTCTAATATAATACCAAATGGATCTATATGCAGAGCCACAATAAACGAACGTGTGTCAAAGGTCAAGCCCCATGCCTACGTCTGAAGGGATCATGTTTGCTCTGAACCCGATAACCCGCTTCTCCTTATGCTTTTCGTCGGAATCATCAACATCGCATGCCGCTCTTCCCTTAATCAAAAACCATTCATGCACCGCCATGATGTATGGAGCACGTTGATAAATAACCAACCGATTCCCTACGGCACAGCCCGATGAATAGTTTTAAGAAGCCTTCGCTATTGTCGGTCCCAAGCCCCCGGCATTTTCTGGCTGTGGGAAGGAGATGATTCAGAGAGATTGCGGTCAGGGGCGCTATCAATCAACTTACACTTTGAATAAGACAATCAGGATATTCTGTGTTGCCCGCCTAACCCTGGAATTACGTTACCATGGGATCTCTGTTATGGCTGGGGCTCGGGATTGAAATAACAAGGCCGTACGTTACGGGTAGATACGAGGGGAAGGGCGGATCATGCGAGCATTGTTTATGGCCAGCGATGTAAATACATGCGTTGATTGTGGCGACAAAGCCAGGCATTGGCGTCAAGGGAGTGTGGGCAGGCAGTACTGGGAATGATTGGACAGATATTGGAGCAGTGGTAGACAAGAAGCACTGGGGATGGGAGGCCAGACCCTGGGGCTGTGGAAGACAGTCAACACTGCGCATGGGAGGCCAGACCCTGGAGCAGTCGTAGACAAGCAGCACTGGGCATGGGAGGCCAGACCATGGGGCTATGGAAGACAATCAGCACTGGGGATGAGAGGCCACACCCTGGAGGAGTGGTAGACAAGCAGCACTGGGGATGGAAGACCAGACCCTGGATGAGTGGTAGACAAGCAGCACTGGGGATGGGAGGTCACACCCTGGAGCAGTGGTAGACCAACAGCACTGGGGAAGAGTGGCCGGACCATGGAGCAGTAGTAGACAAGCAGCACTGGAGATGGGATGCCAGACCCTGCAGCAATGGTAGACAAGCAGCACTGGGGATGGGGGGCCGGACCCTGGAGCAGTGGTAGACAAGCAGCACTGGGGATGGGAGGCCGGACCCTGGAGCAGCGGTAGACAAGCAGCACTGGGGATGGAAGGCCAGACCCTGGAGCTGTGGTAGACAAGCAGCACTGGGGATGGGAGGCCAGACCCTGGAGCTGTGGTAGACAAGCAGCACTGGGGATGGGAGGCCAGACCCTGGAGCAGTGGTAGACAAGCGGCACTGGGGATCGGAGGCCAGACCCTGGAGCAGTGGTAGACAAGCAGCACTGGGGATGGGAGGCCAGACCCTGGAGCTGTGGTAGACAAGCAGCACTGGGGATGGGAGGCCAGACCCTAGAGCAGTGGTAGACAAGCGGCACTGGAGATGAGAGGCCAGACCCTGGAGCAGTGGTAGACAAGCGGCACTGGGGAAGGGAGGCCAGACCCTAGAGCAGTGGTAGACAAGCAGCACTGGGGATGGGAGGCCAGACCCTGGAGCTGTGGTAGACAAGCAGCACTGGGGATGGGAGGCCAGACCCTGGAACTGTGGTAAACAAGCAGCAATGGGGATGAGAGGCCAGACCCTGGAGCTGTGGTAGACAAGCAGCAATGGGGATGAGAGGCCAGACCCTGGAGCAGTGGTAGACAAGCAACACTGGAGATGAGAAGGCAGACCCTGAAGCAGCGCTCCGTCCCCTGAACAGTGGTGGACAAGCGGCACTGGGGATGTGAGTGCAGACCCTGGAGCAGTGGTAGACAAGCGGCACTGGGGATGGGAGGCCAGACCCTGGAGCAGTGGTAGACAAGCGGCACTGGGGATGGGAGGCCAGACCCTGGAGCAGTGGTAGACAAGCGGCACTGGGGATGGGAGGCCAGACCCTGGAGCAGTGGTAGACAAGCGGCACTGGGGATGGGAGGCCAGACCCTGGAGCTGTGGTAGACAAGCAGCACTGGGGATGGGAGGCCAGACCTTGGAGCAGTGGTAGACAAGCAGCACTGGGGATGGGAGGCCAGACCCTGGAGCAGTGGTAGACAAGCAGCACTGGGGATGGGAGGCCGGACCCTGGAGCAGCGGTAGACAAGCAGCACTGGGGATGGAAGGCCAGACCATGGGACAGTGGTAGACAAGCGGCACTGGGGATCGGAGGCCAGACCCTGGAGCAGTGGTAGACAAGCAGCACTGGGGATGGGAGGCCAGACCCTGGAGCTGTGGTAGACAAGCAGCACTGGGGATGGGAGGCCAGACCCTGGAGCAGTGGTAGACAAGCGGCACTGGGGATCGGAGGCCAGACCCTGGAGCAGTGGTAGACAAGCAGCACTGGGGATGGGAGGCCAGACCCTGGAGCTGTGGTAGACAAGCAGCACTGGGGATGGGAGGCCAGACCCTAGAGCAGTGGTAGACAAGCGGCACTGGAGATGAGAGGCCAGACCCTGGAGCAGTGGTAGACAAGCGGCACTGGGGAAGGGAGGCCAGACCCTAGAGCAGTGGCATAGAAGCAGCATTGGGGATGGGAGGCCAGACTCTGGAGCAGTGGTAGACAAGCAGAAATGGGGATGAGAGGCCAGACCCTGGAGCTGTGGTAGACAAGCAGCAATGGGGATGAGAGGCCAGACCCTGGAGCAGTGGTAGACAAGCAACACTGGAGATGAGAAGGCAGACCCTGAAGCAGCGCTCCGTCCCCTGAACAGTGGTGGACAAGCGGCACTGGGGATGTGAGTGCAGACCCTGGAGCAGTGGTAGACAAGCGGCACTGGGGATGGGAGGCCAGACCCTGGAGCAGTGGTAGACAAGCGGCACTGGGGATGGGAGGCCAGACCCTGGAGCAGTGGTAGACAAGCGGCACTGGGGATGGGAGGCCAGACCCTGGAGCAGTGGTAGACAAGCGGCACTGGGGATGGGAGGCCAGACCCTGGAGCTGTGGTAGACAAGCAGCACTGGGGATGGGAGGCCAGACCTTGGAGCAGTGGTAGACAAGCAGCACTGGGGATGGGAGGCCAGACCCTGGAGCAGTGGTAGACAAGCAGCACTGGGGATGGGAGGCCGGACCCTGGAGCAGCGGTAGACAAGCAGCACTGGGGATCGGAGGCCAGACCCTGGAGCTGTGGTAGACAAGCAGCACTGGGGATGGAAGGCCAGACCATGGGACAGTGGTAGACAAGCGGCACTGGGGATCGGAGGCCAGACCCTGGAGCAGTGGTAGACAAGCAGCACTGGGGATGGGAGGCCAGACCCTGGAGCTGTGGTAGACAAGCAGCACTGGGGATGGGAGGCCAGACCCTGGAGCAGTGGTAGACAAGCGGCACTGGGGATCGGAGGCCAGACCCTGGAGCAGTGGTAGACAAGCAGCACTGGGGATGGGAGGCCAGACCCTGGAGCTGTGGTAGACAAGCAGCACTGGGGATGGGAGGCCAGACCCTAGAGCAGTGGTAGACAAGCGGCACTGGAGATGAGAGGCCAGACCCTGGAGCAGTGGTAGACAAGCGGCACTGGGGAAGGGAGGCCAGACCCTAGAGCAGTGGCATAGAAGCAGCATTGGGGATGGGAGGCCAGACTCTGGAGCAGTGGTAGACAAGCAGAAATGGGGATGAGAGGCCAGACCCTGGAGCTGTGGTAGACAAGCAGCAATGGGGATGAGAGGCCAGACCCTGGAGCAGTGGTAGACAAGCAACACTGGAGATGAGAAGGCAGACCCTGAAGCAGCGCTCCGTCCCCTGAACAGTGGTGGACAAGCGGCACTGGGGATGTGAGTGCAGACCCTGGAGCAGTGGTAGACAAGCGGCACTGGGGATGGGAGGCCAGACCCTGGAGCAGTGGTAGACAAGCGGCACTGGGGATGGGAGGCCAGACCCTGGAGCAGTGGTAGACAAGCGGCACTGGGGATGGGAGGCCAGACCCTGGAGCAGTGGTAGACAAGCGGCACTGGGGATGGGAGGCCAGACCCTGGAGCTGTGGTAGACAAGCAGCACTGGGGATGGGAGGCCAGACCTTGGAGCAGTGGTAGACAAGCAGCACTGGGGATGGGAGGCCAGACCCTGGAGCAGTGGTAGACAAGCAGCACTGTGGATGGGAGGCCAGACCCTGGAGCAGTGGTAGACAAGCAGCACTGGGGATGGGAGGCCAGACCCTGGAGCAGTGGTAGACAAGCGGCACTGGGGATGGGAGGCCAGACCCTGGAGCTGTGGTAGACAAGCAGCACTGGGGATGGGAGGCCAGACCTTGGAGCAGTGGTAGACAAGCAGCACTGGGGATGGGATGCCAGACCCTGGAGCTGTGGTAGACAAGCGGCACTGGGGATGGGAGGCCAGACCCTGGAGCAGTGGTAGACAAGCGGCACTGGGGATGGGAGGCCAGACCCTGGAGCAGTGGTAGACAAGCAGCACTGGGGATGGGAGGCCAGACCCTGGAGCAGTGGTAGACAAGCAGCACTGGGGATGGGAGGCCAGACCCTGGAGCAGTGGTAGACAAGCAGCACTGGGGATGGGAGGCCAGACCCTGGAGCAGTGGTAGACAAGCGGCACTGGGGATCGGAGGCCAGACCTTGGAGCAGTGGTAGACAAGCAGCACTGGGGATCGGAGGCCAGACCCTGGAGCTGTGGTAGACAAGCGGCACTGGGGATGGGAGGCCAGACCCTGGAGCAGTGGTAGACAAGCGGCACTGGGGATGGGAGGCCAGACCCTGGAGCAGTGGTAGACAAGCAGCACTGGGGATGGGAGGCCAGACCCTGGAGCAGTGGTAGACAAGCAGCACTGGGGATGGGAGGCCAGACCCTGGAGCAGTGGTAGACAAGCAGCACTGGGGATGGGAGGCCAGACCCTGGAGCAGTGGTAGACAAGCGGCACTGGGGATCGGAGGCCAGACCCTGGAGCAGTGGTAGACAAGCAGCACTGGGGATGGGAGGCCAGACCCTGGAGCTGTGGGAGACTAACCGCACTGGGGATGTGAGGCCAGACCCTGGAGCAGTGGTAGACAAGCAGCACTGGGGATGGGAGGCCAGACCTTGGAGCTGTGGTAGACAAGCAGCACTGGGGATGGGAGGCCAGACCCTGGAGCTGTGGTAGACAAGCAGCACTGGGGATGGGAGGCCAGACCCTGGAGTAGTGGTAGACAAGCAGCACTTGGGATGGGAGGCCAGACCTTGGAGCAGTGGTAGACAAGCGGCACTGGGGATCGGAGGCCAGACCCTGGAGCAGTGGTAGACAAGCGGCACTGGGGATGGGAGGCCAGACCCTGGAGCAGTGGTAGACAAGCGGCACTGGGGATGGGAGGCCAGACCCTGGAGCTGTGGTAGACAAGCAGCACTGGGGATGGGAGGCCAGACCTTGGAGCAGTGGTAGACAAGCAGCACTGGGGATGGGAGGCCAGAACCTGGAGCAGTTGTAGACAAGCAGCACTGGGGATGGGAGGCCAGACCCTGGAGCAGTGGTAGACAAACAGCACTGGGGATGAGAAGGCAGACCCTGAAGCAGCGCTCCGTCCCCTGAACAGTGGTGGACAAGCGGCACTGGGGATGTGAGTGCAGACCCTGGAGCTGTGGTAGACAAGCGGCACTGGGGATGGGAGGCCAGACCCTGGAGCAGTGGTAGACAAGCGGCACTGGGGATGGGAGGCCAGACCCTGGAGCAGTGGTAGACAAGCAGCACTGGGGATGGGAGGCCAGACTTTGGAGCAGTGGTAGACAAGCAGCACTGGGAATGGGAGGCCAGACCCTGGAGCTGTGGTAGACAAGCGGCACTGGGGATGGGAGGCCAGACCCTGGAGCAGTGGTAGACAAGCGGCACTGGGGATGGGAGGCCAGACCCTGGAGCAGTGGTAGACAAGCGGCACTGGGAATGGGAGGCCAGACCCTGGAGCTGTGGTAGACAAGCAGCACTGGGGATGGGAGGCCAGACCTTGGAGCAGTGGTAGACAAGCAGCACTGGGGATGGGAGGCCAGACCCTGGAGCAGTGGTAGACAAGCAGCACTGGGGATGGGAGGCCAGACCCTGGAGCAGTGGTAGACAAGCAGCACTGGGGATGGGAGGCCAGACCCTGGAGCAGTGGTAGACAAGCAGCACTGGGGATGGGAGGCCAGACCCTGGAGCAGTGGTAGACAAGCGGCACTGGGGATCGGAGGCCAGACCCTGGAGCAGTGGTAGACAAGCAGCACTGGGGATGGGAGGCCAGACCCTGGAGCTGTGGTAGACAAACAGCACTGGGGATGGGAGGCCAGACCCTGGAGCTGTGGTAGACAAGCAGCACTGGGGATGGGAGGGCAGACCTTGGAGCTGTGGTAGACAAGCAGCACTGGGGATGGGAGGCCAGACCCTGGAGCTGTGGTAGACAAGCAGCACTGGGGATTGGAGGCCAGACCCTGGATTAGTGGTAGACAAGCAGCACTGGGGATTAGAGGCCAGACCTTGGAGCAGTGGTAGACAAGCGGCACTGGGGATCGGAGGCCAGACCCTGGAGCAGTGGTAGACAAGCGGCACTGGGGATGGGAGGCCAGACCCTGGAGCAGTGGTAGACAAGCGGCACTGGGGATGGGAGGCCAGACCCTGGAGCTGTGGTAGACAAGCAGCACTGGGGATGGGAGGCCAGACCTTGGAGCAGTGGTAGACAAGCAGCACTGGGGATGGGAGGCCAGAACCTGGAGCAGTGGTAGACAAGCAGCACTGGGGATGGGAGGCCAGACCCTGGAGCAGTGGTAGACAAACAGCACTGGGGATGAGAAGGCAGACCCTGAAGCAGCGCTCCGTCCCC
Source organism: Arenicola marina (assembly GCA_964019135.1). Taxonomy (NCBI): domain Eukaryota; kingdom Metazoa; phylum Annelida; class Polychaeta; family Arenicolidae; genus Arenicola; species Arenicola marina. The sequence goes on from OZ025255.1 coordinate 12,974,733, forward strand.
TGAACAGTGGTGGACAAGCGGCACTGGGGATGTGAGTGCAGACCCTGGAGCTGTGGTAGACAAGCAGCACTGGGGATGGGAGGCCAGACCCTGGAGCAGTGGTAGACAAGCAGCACTGGGGATGAGAGGACTGACCCTGGAGCAGTGGTAGACAAGCAGCACTGGGGATGGGAGGCCAGACCCTGGAGCTGTGGTAGACAAGCAGCACTGGGGATGGGAGGCCAGACCCTGGAGCAGTGGTAGACAAGCAGCACTGGGGATGGGAGGCCAGACCTTGGAGCAGTGGTAGACAAGCAGCACTGGGGATGGGAGGCCAGACCCTGGAGCTGTGGTAGACAAGCAGAACTGGGCATGGGAGGCCAGACCCTGGAGCAGTGGTAGACAAGCAGCACTGGGGATGGGAGGCCAGACCCTGGAGCAGTGGTAGACAAGCAGCACTGGGGATGTGAGGACTGACCCTGGAGCAGTGGTAGACAAGCAGCACTGGGGATGGGAGGCCAGACCCTGGAGCAGTGGTAGACAAGCAGCACTGGGGATGGGAGGCCAGACCCTGGAGCTGTGGTAGACACGCGGCACTGGGGATGGGAGGCCAGACCCTGGAGCTGTGGTAGACAAGCAGCACTGGGGATGGGAGGCCAGACCCTGGAGCAGTGGTAGACAAGCAGCACTGGGGATGGGAGGCCAAACCTTGGAGCAGTGGTAGACAAGCAGCACTGGGGATGGGAGGCCAGACCCTGGAGCTGTGGTAGACAAGCAGAACTGGGCATGGGAGGTCAGACCCTGGAGCAGTGGTAGACAAGCAGCACTGGGGATGGGAGGCCAGACCCTGGAGCAGTGGTAGACAAGCAGCACTGGAGATGGGAGGCCAGACCCTGGAGCTGTGGTAGACAAGCAGCACTGGGGATGGAAGGCCAGACCATGGGACAGTGGTAGACAAGCGGCACTGGGGATCGGAGGCCAGACCCTGGAGCAGTGGTAGACAAGCGGCACTGGGGAAGGGAGGCCAGACCCTAGAGCAGTGGTATAGAAGCAGCACTGGGGATGGGAGGCCAGACTCTGGAGCAGTGGTAGACAAACAGCAATGGGGATGAGAGGCCAGACCCTGGAGCTGTGGTAGACAAGCAGCAATGGGGATGGGAGGCCAGACCCTGGAGCAGTGGTAGACAAGCGGCACTGGGGATGGGAGGCCAGACCCTGGAGCTGTGGTAGACAAGCAGCACTGGGGATGGGAGGCCAGACCTTGGAGCAGTGGTAGACAAGCAGCACTGGGGAGTGGAGGCCAGAACCTGGAGCAGTGGTAGACAAGCAGCACTGGGGATGGGAGGCCAGACCCTGGAGCAGTGGTAGACAAACAGCACTGGGGATGAGAAGGCAGACCCTGAAGCAGCGCTCCGTCCCCTGAACAGTGGTGGACAAGCGGCACTGAGGATGTGAGTGCAGACCCTGAAGAAGTGCTAGACAACAATGGGAAGCTATTATAAAAGGTGTCTTAATCAACTAATCAACTAATCGACTAATATATATTACTCCTATATACGGCCATACGTCATTGATTTCATTATCATTTAAAATATCCCACAATGGAGGTAATAATAAACAACACAATAAACAAGACAATAAACAACAATTATGTTGGTAATAAGATGAGAAACATACACTTTAGCCGGTTACATGTAATAATATAATAAACAATTATTAATGGAATTGGCAAGGTAAGAAACATAGAACAATGGATTTGGTAAGATAAGAAACATAGAACAACGAATTTAATAAGATAAGAAACATAGAGTAATAGCGATGATACGCTAAGGCAGACGCTGATAGGGGTGATTGTCCGCAACGATAACTCGCGTGCAGATTACATATACTATGCAATCTTCGGTAGTCAAGATATTTGGCTGACGGAACAAGCCTTTCTGACCGCAATTGCGCCAGCTGTGTATTTAGCAATGCAGTCCTTTATCTGCGTGATCATCCGCCCAGATGACCTCCTGGTAACGTTGATGCATATTTACTCAGGCACATGATGCAATCCTTCGAATCAGAGCCTAAAGTAAATCTCCATAATGGGCTTGAGTTCTTAAACCCTAGATCATATATTAGCCTCGCAATTTACTCTTGTGTGCAACTATTATAGCTTTCCCCGAACGGCATTACAGCAGCGTCTCGATTGCCTCTCTCTGGGTATCCGATTACCCAGAGGCCTTTTCGTCAGACTCTAAGCAATGTCTCGGGGCAGGCAGGCCGATGTATAATGGGAATCAGTGGCAGGACGCTGACCGCAAATCCCAGCCATTTAATTATAATATTGATTTTATGTCCGTCTCTGAAGTCATATATGAGGGGATTTCTTATCAGTAGAAAATATGTTTATCACATGACTTTTTGCACGGGGAAAAAACCTTCATAAATTGGGTCTATTCACCCTACGAGATTGTGTCTGAGAGGTTGTTGGCTCGAGTTCCTTCGATGTTGGGATTGCGGTACAGACTCGGATGGGGTGGGTGGTTGGAGGGGAGGGCGGGGCGGGGCGGGGAGGGGGCGGGGGGTACTTCCGACTGTGCATATGATTGCTTTTAAGCAGACACTAACCCGTGTCTTGTGCTGAATAACATCTAACAGAAAGTATTACATAATGATGGCCTTGATTAAATTGAATACGCCCTGACTTGAGTCATTTGTTCCATTGTTGTCCAACAAATAAAGAACGATTCCTAAGTTTACCAATTTATATGATGAAAAACGCGATCTCACTTTACACTGCGTTGTTTTAACTTTGTCCATGCGTTCGTAATTGGATTGCATTATAAATAATGTGCGTCGCGTCACCTGGGGAACGTAATACACTTTTCATTCCGTCATAACACATTGCCGAAACACAGTGGTCAATGCATATGTTAATATATATATATATATATATATTGCATTCATTTCAAAGATAATTTTTTTTCGAAATGAGAATAATGCTGTATAATGCATATATAACGATCATGATATATGGTCCATAGATATGTACTATTATGCGTCAATAATGTCATAGTTAATACAAATAGTAGGACAAATGACAACCGATAATTTTGAGGCCACTATTTAGTTATCCATCCATAGATCCATTACTAAATATGCATCAAATAAAACCATTGACACAACGTCCAATTTTAGGCCATATGCGAAGCTAACCGGTAAAATATAGCATGGTAGGAGCGGTTTGTTACTGCAACATCACAACGTCCGCCAATCCAACTCATGAATAAAAGGAACGAGACTGGAGTCTAGGTGTCTAATTGTTTCTTGACATAGTGATCGATCCATCATGGCGGTCGCTTCCGTTACATCCATCACGGGGCCAGGGTGCCAGCAGGTTTATCAAACCCCGTCAAAATTGCCCTGTCACCGATTCGTTACATCTCTTCATGCTTGCTGCCTACGTGGCTTGTCCCGACACAGCTGTGGGTTGATGAATAATATATCCACCCTGGCTGCTGTGTGGCGATTATAGCCCACATCTCTCTATTGGTGATAAAGATAGTTACATTATTAACGAAGAGTAGCCATGCATGTTAAATCCTGTCAAATGGGGGTATATGTCAAGGGAGAATGATAGGTTTAGCAATTCCCCAGTCAGTCTGCAGTGATGGTATTTAAATACATGGCGCAGCAACGCTATTTGTTTAAATTGGAGAAACTAATTCCTTATGATGTTACATCTCATTGCTATTCTGAATATCTTTCAGTCCTGACAATCAATCGCCCACCGAGTTAGAAGATGTATTTTTATCCAACAAATAACGTTTTCGTTTGTCTCATGCATCATTATTCAGGACAATAGAGAAGGAAAACAAGACTGAGTGGAAGAGAGAAAACGAGGGAAAAAAACCCAGAGAGACAGGGACAGGGGGTCAATGTCTTCTACCAAGTGAATGTGCTGAGGCATCCCCGGCCAATTCCGATGGGACCAAAACCTGTCGTTGCTTATGTCATGGCTTCCTGTTTTCTGTCACGGCGGGCCTACAGTTAATGCGGCGGTAAAGTCCATTTATTACCATTGCGCTTCATTGACGTCAATGGCAGACGCTCCTTTAAAACTCCCCGAAAAGAAGAATATATCCTGGTTCTCTCCTCTGGCCTTTTGGCGACCCCCTGGGGACAGGTTTCTCCGCCCCAGGATGTCCGCTTTAGGGGTTTCTCAAGACAGATACAAACTGCGAGTCACGCAGAGAAAGTAGATTGAAACAGCTCATTTTGGTCCGAAGAAATTTGCAACAAAATCGTCTCTGATACCTGCTGATTCATGACGTCACAGTCATTCGGTGTTACTCGGTCACCCGCTGTTGCCAACTAAATGCAATGTTTTTCATGTTATGGCCAGGCCTGGCTGGTGATAGATCCGCAGTAAGGTCAAGAAGGTCACACCCGGAGAGCGTAAGTTGGTGATTGATTTGACGACTGGGGGTTAAAGATCGTTGTCATGAACGTGATGCAATTTCACCCACAGTTCCTCTGTAAATAAATAAATCTGTTCCTAAATAATGAGCGTCATTTTGCGCTCCGGCCCCTGTCGTATGTTTTCGGAGAGCTCAACCCAACCAAAGTACCCCGCCCCCCCCCCCCCCACCCCGGCACCCACCACCATCTTTGAAATCCTGGATCCTAATATAACCCAGCAACCGCTTTTCCATCTAGCCATGCAGTCTATCCCATGCGCAGCGAAGCACAAGAACATTTGCCAGAAACGGGAGGGTCCATTCGATCTAGCAAGGTTAACACGTATGAACAGGTTATGAATAAACACTAAAGATAAGCGTCTCCGTCCGTGACGTTGGGAGCTCGCGTTCTGCCAAGGTTTCAATTTCCTCCGGCAGAGGGCTAACATTTCCGGAATCACGCTCAATTGCATCCAGTAGATGTCGCTCTGATGAACAAGCCACACCGTTCTTCCGCCGGCAGATGTCGCTCGTTCCTCACAGTGGGAACCTTCTTTTTACAGGCAACTTGTTTAAGTTACCGAATTATAATCCGAAAATTCGGCGCAGCCCACCGGTTGTCGACCGCGGCTCGCTATCACGTCCGAGCGCGATAAAAATAAACCGCGCAGTTTTAGGTTGAAATGTTTGTTTTACAGACTCAAAGAGATATAAAACATATGCTTCATAGATGTTAAGATACTTTTAGTTTTGATTCTAAAATGTAACAAATCTAAGATGGCGCATGTAAGTATATTGCTTTTAACAGGAAGCGAATATAGCTCTGATTACCTAGATTTCACTTTTAGCTTGTCGGTCACTCTCGGTCGCTGTTTTTGCCTGTCTGGTTTGAGCCTGCCTGTCGGGAGAGATCGTGTGCAGTCTGGATGGACAGTCTGATTGTGGCAGCAAAGGGTGACGGACCCTTAGGAAGTAAATAAAAACCGGTGACGACAACCGAAACAGATTGAGTAGTGTCTCTGTGAGCCGCAAAATGATTGCAAAATGCAACCTCAGTTGCATAACAAGCAATGTTAAAAACTAATAGCGTTGGTAGATGAGTATGAAGCATTTGGCAAAACAGTATCTTATCTCTTGTTATAAGCTTGGTAACATAATTTGGCTTATAAAAGCGACTTAATATCGATTCACGTATCTATTTCTATCGTCTTCCCCGCCAAGTAACACCACTCCAAAGCAAGACTCTTCTATCACTCTCCTCACGCTCTCCACCCCCTGACGGCAACCGTACCGCCCGTCTTAACCCCGAACGCCGGTCAGCCGATATGAGTCCGTATCTGCCCTCCAGCCCTGGAGCCGACGCTGATTTCACAACGGCCGGGAGCGGGATCTCGGTCCGGTTACAAGGACATCGGCCTTACAAGGCAATCTAAAGCCTGGCTAGACAATGATTTCGTATCGATCAGGGGGGAGCTTCATTTCCTGAGACGTCTTTGTTTCCGGCGAGAGAAAAGGGCTTCAAGGCAAGTCTCCCCACGTGGGGGCGACACTTATCAACACGCCGTACGTCGATGTGAAACACCGCTGCCGGGAACGTATAAGAGAAACATGAAGAATGTTCAATTACAAGAATGAGGGGGTTATTGTCGTGCCTTTTTTTCCGGCAAGTTGTTGTTTGGCCCAAGCAGTAACTTTTGCTTCTGTTCATCAGTAACCGGAACATACAAAAAGCTGAGACGACAAGCATGAAGCGGAGCGCGAGGAGTGTCAATGTCACAGTCTTTCCAGCTCTAAGGAGCCATATATCGATCGATAGAGATGTCTTGCGCATAGTGCCTTCATAATCAACACGGGTTTATCTCAATAGTTTAAAGCCTTTGATCGATCAACTAATTTCCGCTATTCTTAAAGTTGCAGATGTGATAGATATTTTCTTTTGGCTATATTTTAGCAGTTCTGAAGAAGATATATTGAAGTGGAGACAGGATAATAGAGAGGGAAATTGGAATGAAAAAATGGCATTAACTGAAGACGGCATCATTTGTTTATTGCAATGCAGGTATTTACAACCTTATTACTTGATATCTACGTGGTTTAATAACGTGACGAATAATGTCAGATATAATGTTGTTATCCCCCATTCGATATGACATTTACAATTTATTATACAAATTAATGGCCCAACGACTTGATTTACGCGTTGAATTTCCATTGTACTGATGGCAATAACCTCGTAAATTAGGCAGTTATACCGTAACATTTGCTCAAGCACGAGGCCGCTAATCTGCGATTATCTTCAGTCTGAATCTAAGCGCAGATTCGCAATGAGCATACAATAATTGTACTGAATAAATCAAATACGTGTAATAAAAGAAGCAATTTAATGCATACGCCATTCACAATTGCGGTAGAAAACTCTATACATCTTTTGATTTACAAGGAGTAAATGGGTTATTCTATTGGCTATTACCTGGAGTCATTGACCTAAGATTATACATTATATACAAGCCTCATGGCGTCACTCTGCTTGTGGTGAATCAATGAGACCTGCCCACCCACACGCCTTTTTCAGTTATTTAGACGAAGATAGATTTTGTGCCTTGTCGTGCTAGTAAATTAAATACAATATAATTCCATGATGCAAGTTTGGACTATTCCCATGTGCACCTAAAAAAAGTCACTGTGCAAACCAACAAATTAGCCGATAAGACGGCTTAGGAGTGAATAATCAATCAGACCTAGTGGTCGCCTCGATAGCTTAGTGCTTTAGAGCGCTCGCCTTGAGAGCTCCGGCAACCTGAGAGCCTAACGGCACGTGGATCGATGGTTCGAGCCCCGCTGTGGCCATGTCTGTGTGGTCGCAGGATAAAGATCCCATGTCCTTCGTCGCAAACAGTAGGGGTTAATTACCACACCGGGGACATGGCTCCACTCTCCCCTCCTTCTCTCATTGACGCGATATGACCAACAGGGGTTAACGCGTCCTGAATATACAACCAAGCAATCAATCAGACCAAAACGGTTGCCCGAGTTGGCAAGGTTATTTGGTGCTTTTCATCACTTTTATGCACAGTAAGGCTGGATTTGAATAGCAAATCCCCGGTAATTATAACATGTAAGGACGAAAAAGCCGCAGGTGCTGGTTTAACCCTGAAGCCCGTTACACTAAGAGTTACCGCTATCTTTCCCATATTAAAGTTGTGATTGCTCGTAACTTTACGAGAAACATGACTATCAAATGTTTCGTAATTACTGGCGTATGCTAATAGTCATGCAATTGATTGCTAGGCACAATGTTTCCTATTGATGTCTGCATATAATATATGATGAAGACAAAATATTCCCTTCATCACCGGTCCTGTAGAACGGTTTTAAATATTACGAGGAAAATTTACGAGCTCTTAGCCAGGTCCGTACTTTAGTAATGTGGACGTGGCCTATAAAGCTTCGAGTTCGAGACAAAATGGAGACAAAATCATGACTGCGGAACAAAGCGAAGGATTGATTTAATTTAGTTGTCCAATTAGCATGGTGTTTCCCGAGACGGTATAAATTGAGATTACCATGATCAATTTAGCAACACGTTTGATTTCTCATGTTATTTCTGCAAATACGTGTTGTCAACGCGCAGCGGAAATACAAACCGAAAAATCGAAAAAAAGCGTAATGTAAAACCGCGTAAAGTTGCATCTAAAATACGCGCTAAATGGGTTGTAATGGACAAATCCCAGCGAGATCGACATGAGGGCGTCTTGTCTTTCCTGGTTTCCTCCATTCCCTTGGTAATAATGCCCTCCATCCCTCTCCTCTTTTGCCCTCAGCCGCAAGGTCGTAAATTGGAATAAAGCAGGTCTGGCCGATCTCTTTCTCAGCGGCCCTGGGATCTCCCGGGAGAGCCAGTAGGGTGCCCAGAAATCGATCACGTAATTGTATTTTTCCGTAATTTCAGTCCACTTGATACATGCCAGATGGCAAAGAGCGAAGCCTGGCAAGCTATAAAGCTAGCTTGTCGAGCAGGGAATGCTTTCTTGTATTTGGTTCTGACACAGCAGGCCTTGTTTTGAAGCAATGTTTCTTTCGCTTCGCTTCATGTGTTGACGTCTTCGCAAGTATCTCATTTGAGCGTGCTGATCCAGCGTGTCTCTTATGATCGTTGCCTGTGCCCGATGAAGAAAAATCCCCTGTCATCGTCAGGCAGTCGTGTTGGCAGTTGTCTCCAATGCATGGGACCCAGGAGACACCATAACAACCAGGCCCCTTGAAGACAAAGTGGGTGGCAAGAGGATGGAGCGACGGTGGTGGGTGGCGGGTGGGAGAGGGGCTGGCCGGAGACAAACCTCCACCCACCTCTAGCACCAACATTTGCCCCATGAAAAGCTAGTCGCGCAGTGAATGTTTTTTTTTGGGTTGTGACACAGCAGCCCCTCCCCCCCTCTCCCTCCGTCCCCAACTCTCACCCCACTCTTTCTCCTCTCACTATGATCCACAATTTTCAGAGGGACCGATCACAGGTCGCACATAGTGCGCATCTCCGCCCCACGCCCCCACTATACAAAACGCACTATATCTATTGGCCGAAATCTGAGATACTCCACAATGCAGCTCGGCACGTTCCGACAAAGTCTCAGTCCATTTTACCCGCACCTGAACGTGTGACGTAGAAAGACTTTCTACTGGATGTCTCATGTACATTCCTTCGCGCGCATTAAGAGGCCATGATGACGTCATGATGCAACAACATCCGGTCTGGTTTAATCTTCTGCAGCCCGTGGAATAGAGATTTCCCGCATCCAGTACAATAGAGACATCCCGCAATGCAGAAATTCCGTCCATCGACCCGTGGTTAAATGATGTACATTAATAAGTGTGATGCTTCCAGTTAGTTCAGCCAATATCCTCTCTCAAACGATATCATTATATACACATGTATAATCATGTAAAAATAACGCGCTGGTGTGAGATAATGTGATTCAGCATAAAAAATAAATTAAAAAAAAGTACAATGCAGGGGTGGATCCAGGGGTGGGGGGGGGGGCAGACCCGGCTCTGGCCCCCCTTTTAGGGCCGACATTTATACCATGTAACATACGAACACCGAAACCGTCCCCCCTATCTAGCAAATCTGGATCCGACCCTGAGACCGGCCCCCCCCCTGTCCAGATTCTCAGGATCGGACCCTGCAATGCGCCCTCCAGCAGGACTTCTTAGGCTTATCTGCGCAACAATGCTGTATTAAGCTGGCGGAGATCACATCCCAAACAGCTAAAACGTAAAGGTGCTCATGTAGTAATTTTTTATTTACATTATGATTTCCGAAATATCGTAGAACAACGATTTGGACACATTGTCTGACTCTGTAAATGTTACATCGATGAAAAATAGATGTGTGATCACGTGTTGAATGGTAATGCCTTAAAGAAAAACTGCCTTAATATACACATTTCAATGACGCAGTTCATAAGAAAGCCGCACTTTCCCACGTGAGATGCGTTAATTTGACCAAGGAAATAACACCATCTCGGTTTTCTTATTACGCATCAAACACATAATTTCCAGTCAAATTTTATTTCTAGATTTTGAAGATTTTTTTTTGCTGTACGAGTAACGTTAAGTATAATGAATGATTCCTCAGCTGTTCATATAGGTGTCGAATAAATACATTTCTTTGACACGTCTCCGAGACCGGTTAGTCGCACAGATCCTAGGCGATCTCCCACACTGAAGCACAGATAATATCAACTAATATCCACGGCGCAAATAACAAAATCTCATTATTTTCACAATACATCTTCATCGCTTTTGCATAGATTCGCAGCTCACTTGCGTACGAAGGGCACGGAGCTCCAAATCTCGTCTGGTGCCATTCGCGCCCGCTGAAGTTACAAATGAAGGTAGTTTAAATGCGTCTTCATGCTTTCTGCGGAGGCGGCAGTAAAACGCAAGTTATGACGGCGCATAATCGGCACCTGATCACCAATGCGGCTGTCTAACCCCACTCAACACGGTCCATCTCAGGGCCCCAGGCGGCATAGTGCCTTCTTTACGACCGAATATAGGCCCTGTTCAAACAGCTTCTCGGTCATGAGAAAGCTTCCTTAGCATAACCTGGATATAATAATTGGCCATCCCTCACGGTTTGCCAAACGTGACATAGCAACGTAAAGAGTGTAATAGAAGACAGCAAATCGGAAACAGGAACCAGTAACACAAACCGGGGGTAGCCTAATTTGCCCCCTTCGCTTCCACGGGGCGTATGGATACGTTAATCAGTCTACATGCCTAGTTGCAACGTCTACTCGTTAATAGCGTATTTGCATAATTAATGAGCCTCCTGATTAATATTTCGGTCCCAAATTGCTGTGAGGCTAGTCACAATCAAGTGTTGAACAAGGGGTTCGTTTCAATTCGGATATGTCAGGCCAGTTGGGCACTATGTTGGGGTGGCGACAGAGCTCTCACGGATCGCCACGCAGGCACAAATATATAATCACCCTTGATACTAGGCTGCAGTTGTCAGGTCAGTTCCCCGGCCGGCATGATATTTCATGAATGACTGATAAAAGTATAACGTGCGTTTTATTCTATATTACGGGTGCAGGTAACTTATTTCCATCGATTACCCTCCATATGATGATGGTCTTACGTATGGTAGGTGAAATTATTTGAGAAAAATATGACGCCTTGGCAGAAATGAGAAATCACGATTTACGATTCGATTATTAAATGTAATAACATTGAGTCTGGCTGTTGTCTGTCGAACGTTGGCAGTACTATGCTCCACGCAAAACGAAGATACCTTCATTAAATTGTCGATCGACCACAAGTATTTTGGAAAGAGTCGATAATGGACAACGCCCATAACGTGCCTTCTATGAAGACAGCTGGTATATTGGTGATGCAATTTGCTCGAGCAATCACACAAGCACCATAACACGAAAGCGAATAGCTTCGCCTCGGAAGAAAGTTAAATTCCCATCCATTGACGAGGAAGCTGCCTGGCCACAAACAACCAGGAGGTTACCTCTAGCTTACCTCCCAGAAAGTGGTTGAATAATACAGTTCCCAGCATCAACAGGCCATCAATCACCGAGTACCGGACATAACTCCATTAGTATGATGACTAATACAAGCTGGCCCGGGACCGTTGGCTCAACAGAAAATGACGTGAAGACAAGACTTCCGGTTGGGGTCACGTGCGACTCAGGTCATACGCCCGGCGGCGACTGATTTGATTGATTGACAAGGGAGTTATATCTTGAACGGCCGTCACGGCAGTGTGACCCCCACTTCGACCCCACCCTGGACTCTCCACCCTCGGGGGTATCAATCTGCCCAAACGTGGCGCTACATGCAACAAGACGCCCGATGTATTTTTACCCCGATGGCCGCCTTCTCATGCTTACAATGGTGGATTCCATAGTCAATGGTTAATTTCGATTTGGCGCATCACGATCAACTGTGCTATGTCACTACAGACAAGTCGATACGGGTCGGCGCGGATCCATATCGTTTGAACATTGACTTTAACCAGGTGACATGGGCATTACACAGTTAAAGCGGCCATTACAAACCCAATCTAAACGTGAGAAGTGCTCGGTGCAAGCAAGCATTAGCCGGAGTCGTCACAGATTAGGATTGCGGATTTTTCTTCAAGAATTGTTGACCATTGAGAACAGCACATTTTTCACGTTTCTCCGCGAAAATAGATGTTGCCATCTGTAAATCCCCAGAACAATTGTGTAGCGTTCTGACGCGCAACCCGGCGATGAACGATGTGAGGCCCCACCCGTTATCATGCCAGTTCCAACCCTATCCATGTCTTCTGCTGAGCCGCTATATTTCCCATTACAGCCCGTGATTGATGACATGAGCCTTCGAGATGTCCCTGGCATTTGCGTATACTCATCCTATGGGCAAATTCAGTGGCTGATGGTGGACCGATACGTGCTGTGTGCGACCAAAAATGACCAAAAAGAAATGGCACTTCGCCCACCGACATATAAATCGTGGGCTCATTAACCCTCCTCTTGTGCTAGAATTCTTGCTTAGTGGGTCTAGTAGTGCGATAATGTGTCGACATAAAGCTAAGCGATTGCGAGCCTATATACAACTTTTTATGGTGTAAAGATGTTGGACGAGTTTAGTTTGCGCTTGACAGAATATGACAGAGGAAGGCTCATATTTAGCGCAATAAGGATAGATAGAGGAGTGTAGGAACGGGTCCCTTAAGACAAGGAGCTGCACGAAGAAGAATTTTTCATTTCAAGAAGGCACGCCCGAATGACGCTATTCAAGATTTGTGCGCCTTAGTGAAGTAGGTTTTATCTCACGGGACAGTGTGTGCAGTAGAATCCTAACTAGATGTCCAGAATGGCCTCCTAGAATGATGGGGATGCTCGGTTCCAACGTGTATTGTTGCATCAAGATTAGAAGATAGCAGTTTTGTCTCAGTGAATTATCAGTTTACTTACCATATTTAAGCTGAACTAAGCTAATACAAAAATACGCTTTGTCTGCCGCAGGAGAAACATTTCCCAATATACTAATCTCACGATGTCATTCTACATACTTGTAACTTACCCATAGGAATACATATGAAACACAAGTGGCCCCAATCGACCAGTTTCAAGGCAAAACACCAAACCAAAGACTTGTTGTGTTGCCTACGCTATGGATATACCAGGGAACTATATGTAACAGGACCAATTTTGTCAGTTGTAGCTAGATTTACTTTTCATGTTTAACTATTTAGATTTAAAGAGTCGGGACTGTGTATATTCCAGGTATACTGTATAGGTTTTCCTACCTTGGTACCTGCTAAACTGCCCCTGTCAGTCTCTTTCTAACTTGCAGTTTCACTTTTATTATTCAACGGTTGTGCTGTGTTTCGTTTTGAACCGCGCACATGTCGTCTGCCAGAAATGTTGAGGGTCCTTGACCTTGCTTTGTAGTGCATTGTGTGAGCCGTAGAATCTAACATTTACTCCTCTGTCGCGAGGTTGTGTCCTCTTTGCTGTCGTCTTTCGGGGGGACGTGGTTCGCATCCACTGCGCCCCACTCTAACCCTCCCATGAAAGAGCTATGGTGGAGGCCTTGCCTTCTTTAAGGTATAATAAATTTTCCGTGTGTGTCGTCCAGTAGCAATTGCATAGTACCATGGTTAAAGGTGTTTAATGTGTTCCATTTGTAAAGTTAGTTCTGTTTCAAGAGTAACAATAGTGGACACACGTGTCAATGTCTAGACAGTAGTCTTACATTGTCTCATGTGAGTTATAAATAATTTGTTTATCTCTATAACCTAACTTAAAGTCAATTTAGAATTATGGAGTTACACCGAGTGCTTACTTGCGTAAAGAAGCTGTGAATACGCAATGACAAATTGCGTCGACATGACAGGCGGCTGTAAAACATGGTTATGGTCGCCGATGCAATTACCAACCATGTATACAAATCTCGTTCGAGTGGGATTGGGTGGACTTCTTTCCGTCAAAATTGTCGCCTGCATCGCTTGGCAATTTTTGCTCCTCCGACTCCGCCTCAGGTTCATTCTGTTTAAAACGCGCCCGAAAACGTGAAGGGAACAGATTCACAACCCCATGAGTCCGAGCTAAGTCTGTCCAGGAACCAATTAACAAACGCTGCTTAGATAAGTTTTCATTAATTTCGTGGAAGCCGCGGTAATACACAGGTTCTGACGGTTATGATGAACTCTATGACTATGTGACTACATAACCGTAAAAACACGGTCCATCGCAGTCCGCATGGGCCCCAGGCGGCATAAACAGTTCTTTATATCTGTTCTTGTAGAACATGTCCCAGGTTTTTCGCCCGACAGAAATAACACTGACCGTCTGTATTTCTTTTGTAGCGAATTTTAGAGAGCAAATTGAAGATGGCGCGTGCCATAGAAGAATTCGAAAGACACGGAAAAGCGGGACGGGGAATATAGCAACAAAGACGGATCCGAACCCGACCAGATAATCGGAAACAGGAGACGATTAACCTAAAAAATGGAGCCAAGCGGTGTTTTGTGACTTTAGATCCAGTGCTGTATCACTGGGTTGGTCCAGAGATGGGTGCAAGCACCCACGCCCACTGGTCCAGGACATGGTTACGCGGAGCTGGGGCGGAATCTAACATGAATATGGGAAGATGGAGCGATGATGACGGCAAGAACAATTGATAGCGGAACTAAGGCGTCATTTGTGATTATTAAAGAGATAAGGCCCCTTCTGTGGTGATATCTTGATCGTCCCCATTTGTATTTAGTACATCAGTGACATTTCAACATGATGTCAGTTATGATCCCTGGAGGCCAAGATTCATGTCATTTAATGCCAGCATATGTTTCAAATTGCATTAACCGAGGGTTTATATAACCCAGTTTAACGACTCCATTGGGATTTAGACAAATACCATAGAAAATGTTGGACTGTTATTTGACATAGGACAACTGTGTGACATGAATAATGCGCAAAAATAGTGCAGTAAGTCTGAAATGACTGTAGAGAAATGCAGAAATGATGACGGCAAAGCCAATTGACAGTAGACACCTTGGGAATTGATGATGGTAGAAGTAAAGGGTATAAATAAATAAAAAGTAAATGTGAGAAATTACGCTTATTATCCCGGAATTAATTGCGCAGGACATGGGGTGTTGTCCACTAATTATAATGGTGCTTTATAGGGTTCAAAGATTAATGCATTGTCGGTGGTTTAGACAAAGATGGGGGATCGATCTTGAAGAAGTCAATTTATGGATGCTGTATCACACAGAACACAATAAATCCAGTGGTGGAAACAAGGATGACAAGGCAGTTCACCATAGTTGCTCTTATCGTCTCGCTGGGAGGTGTGGAGGTATCAGTCACTGACAGCCACATGTTTCACCGTCTGGCTGCAGATCACCCCTTTACAAAATTAATGAGTTGCTTGATGACTATTATTTCTTTCAATTTTGATGCTAGGCCCAAAGCATCGATCAATGCGGATAGTTCTCAAATAGGGTTCAATGATTTGCAGACTACTTCCTTTGTAAAAGTTCAGTGTAACCGGTCAGTTGCAGACTATTTTTTGGGCCGCGGAGATCTCATCAATCATCGAGCAGAGAAAAAAAATGCATTATCGCGACATCTACGAAGCTCTGGTCTTTGCGTCAGTTCCTCTTTATTGTTCAATTACAATAGCTGAAACCCTTTAAAATGTTGGTAAATTACGAACATGATGTTTATCCGTTATTGCCGTTCATTAGTGCGTGTTACGGTGGATGGACATATGTACCGCTATGATATAATGAACCATGGCTAATACCATAGAAAACTAAGTTCCATAGAAAAATTAAATCGTCTGCTACCCAGAATGCGCAGTTAATCAAAAACGGGTAAAGGGTCGGGAGTTAACAGGCGTCTGCACAATAAAACGCCAATCACAGCTATCCAGGCTTTCCGTGAATACAATTAGTCACGAGGGTAGCGGGCACAGCCCGATCAGTATTATGTTGGCCCGGACCTGGCTCAACAGGAAGTGACGTGGGTACAAGACGCGGTGGAGGTCACTTCTGACCTAGGTCAAGCAACTCGCAGATCTGACGTCGGACAGAATTGATGGATATACGCGACAGTCTGACTACACCCCGGCCTCGCTAACCCCGGTGGGTATTAATCTCTTCCAACCTGGCGGTACATACAAATAGACGCTCCACTTAAATCTAGGAAGATTTGCCCAACGTGGATGCCGACGTAAATGGTTCAGATTGTGAAGCATCTTGATAGATTTTACCGTAGTAGGCGTGTTTTTACTGCCGACATATCGAACGGGTCGAGGCGATGCCGAATCTTTTAGAACCCATAGTAACCAGAACGTCATCGAGGGTCCCATTAAGGCTCATGAGTTCGTAGAACAGTGAACTGTCGACTGAGCTGCGGATGTTGCGGCTAACGCTGCCAGCAGAATTAAAATCGATTTAATTGCATCTAGATCACAAACTTCAATTCGGCATTGACACATATTATCGCCAATGCAACCATGGAGCACTGCTCACTTCTAGCATAGGTTCATTAAGTTCAAAGTGCAGATAATTGAATTTGACAGAAATGTTGCCTGAAAATGAGTGAAAACGAAAAAAAGCATGATAATAACGTGATATGTTATCGGAAAGGCTGTTACGATGATAGTAGTTTACAGGATCAGCCTACAACCTTAGGAGAACAAAAACAAACCAGAGGCTGGACAAGACATTATATGAGACTCGGAATTGCTTCAAGGGGCTAATAGACATTCAACTATAACATCGATGGGTTCTTGTGATCGTTCCATTCGTCTCATGTAGACCGATGAAAGCGGTTTTCTCAGGGCTGACGCAATGAACTGATGTAGTACACGCTGAAACGATTTGTCTACAAAAATGGCATTGCCGTTCAAGCTACACATAGCGAAGATTTTTTACCATATGTTGTATGTATGTTACGGTATGCTATTCGTAATATTTGTTGCAATGAATCTCACTTTACCAATTGACTACTATTTCTCGCGGCAATGCCCCTAGAGTGGTGGGTTTGTTTCGGCCGCTATATATCCATATATATATTGAGTAAATGAATCGTTTCCCATAAGGCAAACAAGAGTGTCACCTGAGAGCCTAACGGCACGATCGGTGGTTCAAGCCCCGATGTGGCCATGTCTGTGTGGTCGTAGGATAAAACATTTCATGTTCATGCAAAAAGTAAGGAGTTACCCCCGGGGACATGGCTCCACTCTCTTTTCCTTCTCCAATTGACGCGATATGTGGTTAAAGAGTCCTGAATATACTGCCAACCAATCACGGGCCATATGCGGAGTCGTTCCTTCTGTATGACGTACTATTATAAACCCCCGTTCGAACAGATTATTGGTCCTGAAACTCCCTCCACATGTCATCGAAACAATCGGTCATTTCATTCTTTTATCAAACGCGAAGGATCAAGGCAAAATGAATGTTAGTGAAGACATAACCTGACCAGACTATACCTGCACGGAGAACGGGTAACAAGAAATCGACCGAGGGAATCTGTCTGCAGTAGAAGAACGCATACAACGGCAATATCGATCATGATGCTTCCACATCTGATCAATTGATGCCGACATCCCCTGCCTGGACGCGTTCGAAGCCATCCATCGGGGTAGATTACATTAGGGTAGGCTAATACATGCATCGGTCAGTCGCACGTAGCGCCACTTTTAGCTGGTTGTATATTCAGGACGTTTTAACCACTTTTGGTCATATCGCGTCAATGGGAGAATGAAAGGCGAGTGGAGCCATGTCCCATGGGTGCCATTAGGCTCTCGGGTGGCCAGAGAACTCAATGCGAAAGCTCCAACCCACTGAGCTATGGCGGCCGCCCCGCCACGGTTGGAGCTATTGATACCCACCGAAGGTCGGGGTGGTGTCATGGTATTGTCAGATTGCCGTCAGGGCCGTCAGCCTTGTCTTATTTTGCATTTTCCTCCCATGACAATCCATCAAATCTGTCCGAGGCCCACCGTTTTGACCAACTTGTATGAATCATGATGATCGGGTTCCATTGGTTCCCTGGTCATTGGTGGTATTCTCATGCAGGGAAACGGTTTGTTAGCTTGAATAAACCAGAGGCAAATTCCTGGTTGTTTCGGAGGCTAACAATTGTTATCGGACACATTGAGGTTGATGGTGAGGCGTATCCATATCACACACAACCTGGCTTAGGTCATGCTTTGCATGTCCCCTCCCCCCTCCTCTCCCCCCCAGCCCCCCCTCTCTCCCTCTCGCTCTCCCGCCCCATCGTCTCCCTCCATCATTTTCTGACAAGCAATTACATATAACGTATTTTAAATAGAAGATGCCACTGCCAACGATGACAATCCGGGGTAGATTTGATTGCAAGTTATTGAATCTGAAACAAAATGTTTTGCCACCTATTCATTTCCATGCCGCCTTCCATTGTATGATTACTTTTTCCATACCATACATGATGTCATAAACTTAACATTGGTAATTGAATCGGTGAACCGCAATAAGGGATAAAAGCAGTCATTCATCGGTCATTTTCAGGACGTCCGACCAGGATGACATTCTGCTACTTAGCACTACAATAACACTGATCAATACTGATCTGACGATCGCAACTTAATATAACGGCTGATTATATATCTGCCTCTGCCTGATGATTGATGAGATCTCTGCGACCCAAAAAATTGTCTGCAACTGACTGGTTACATTCTGATTGAATACTGTCGGTATTGTACAGTCGCTTGGGACCAGCCTCAGTTTCTCTGCCGCTTCCAGTACCATTTCTCCAGCCTGCTTGTAATTGCCTTTACCCATGTTCCCCCTATTAGTTTGAGTCTTAATGCAGTAAGATTATTCCCAAAAATATGCAACAATTGTTAAATTGTTTTTAAGCTCATGTCAACCAGAAAACACATATTCATAATAGGTGTTTGACGTATGAACTAATACCGTGGATATATATATATACGAAAGAAAACCAAGATCATTTATCGGTACTTTGGTATACAACGTCGCTAATTTTCCGTTTACGTGTAAACATGGCATTGGTTCCACTGCAAGGTGGATTTTTCTCAACGCAAATTCTCTAAGGAAGTATTTATGTGATGAACGGATAAGAGGTTTGTACTGAGGGACGTCCGGTGACGTATTAACAGTTTGAAGTCCCCAGTGTGCAGAGTGCGGGATGGTTTACCACGGACCTGGTGTCACAATGGGCCACAGCGTACGCATGCGAAAATGGATCATAACTGATAAGCATTGTGAATTACCAGCGTACTAAACATGCTAAATACAAATGGGAAAACCTCATAGACTTGATTTATCCCGTTATTACTTACATAAACGCCGCTATGAGTCGACAGGTACGAAGAATATCATGGCCTTTAACACTACAGCAGCAACGACGCGCGCTGGTCCGACCCGGTTTTCTCGCCCAGGATCATAAATAACCCTCCGTCGTTTATTTTTTTGTTAACGTCGCACTTCCACTATAAACATCTAACTCCTCGCTTACACACACCCTTACGTTGCTCGCCAAGGTTCGGTAAAACACAGAACCGGAGACGGCCGAAGTGTCAGTCGGTCATAAAGAAGGCACCGTGCTGTCCTGGTGCCCATGGCGCCTAAGATGTGGGGAGTGGAGTGGGGATAGATAGTGGCACTGGTGAACAGGTGCTAGTCAAAGTGCTAGTAAAACACATGTCATTACATGTGTTGTACGGCTGCTTCAACGGTAATAACAAAAACGCATTTAAACAAACCTCATCTGTTAATTCAACTCTAATGACCTTTATAAGATGTTGAACGACAATAAAGATAAGTCCGAATATGACCCATTGTTGGCATAAGATGTCTGTAACAACCACTAAGTAAACTTTAACTACGCGCGATAGGCCAGTAGACACGATATTTGAGGATTCTACAACTCATGAATATTCAAACATGACAAATATAGATGCATGAACCATAGCTTCACGAGGATGGGCGGAAGATCTTGCCTAGAGATTGCTGTTGCAGCACAAAGGAAAGATTACACCGAATCACTTACTTCATTAAGGCACAGAAATCTTGATCAGACGGTCAATGGGTGTTTATAACAGATAGCTGTCGATCAGGAGGACCGGTATATCACCGGTCCCTGAATGGTTACTGCTCCACGTCCTCAATAGATAAGGATATTTTATGTTGTCGGAGATTAGTCTTCTTCACCCCAATCTCAGTCTCAAGAGACCCGACCCTAAACTGCCTGATGTCTGTCCTTATTGCTCTAACCATTGAACTTCCATTGGCATATTGTGTCAAACGAATAGGACATGTGTCCGCTAGAAAGCATCTTTACGACAATTGAAACGTAGCGTCTGTGAATCGGGTTGCAAATTAACGCAGATAAAGCCTGACCAAACGCATTTAGGTATTATTTTATTGCTGCGTTGCCACGGTTTCGGCGCCAAAATGTGAGCCAGGATATCTAGTATAGTTCGATCCATTAGTAGTAAAAGAAAAACTAAATCCAAACAATTGAAGCATAAAACGTGGGACGACGACCATCGAGATACAATGCATGGACTGGATAAACGGAGCGCCCAGTTGTATGTGGCGCCTCGTTGGGAGAGATTGATACCCACCGGGAGTGGAGGGGTCGGTGTGGTGTCAGAGTGAGGTCGAACTGCTGCCAAGGCCAGCAATCTTGTCTTTTTCCCTTCCGTGCCAATCCATCAAATATGTCCGCCCGTCGCGTGACCTGGGTCACGTGTGACCCCTCCCCAGCCAGATCGTCGTGGCCTGCCACACGTTATTTCCTGCTAAACGAAAAGTCTAGACTAGCTTGCATGATTCAATATACTAATGAATCTTTACCCGCTCCCTGGCGATGTCCTGTCTATTCACGACGAAAGGTCATTCGGCAATTAATCCATTTCCTTTGTGTTTGTAATGCAACCACCGGTAAATTCCTAGTCGCTTTGTACGACACAAATAGATCGCTTGTCATTGAATACCTATCTGATTTTTACATAAAGGGATCACCGAGGAATAAGCCCCTACACCCCCGCCCGCCCCGGCATATTTATGTCTGTGAGCGACGGCTTCGTGTACATTCCACGTCAACATGTCGCATTTATTCATGTGAATTCCGAACGGTGGTGATGAAGTGTGGAATACATTTTTTAAATTTTCAACACGGCTCCTCAATTCGCTGCAGCGAATCCGCGCATTGGATCGTGTTCACGTAATAAGTATAATAATGAGATAACACCTAACCTAACGATGCACAGTCATGACCTGCGAAAGGCATATACATATAGAAGATTCAGGAAAAACATGGAGCCTCCAACACCCCCATTTCCGTCGACCCAGCGGCTGGGCTTATACCACGTCCGCCCATTGCGCAAAACTTTTCTGTCCGTCTGTAGGGAATCAATGAAGCCACCCGAGGAACCGCTCGCTGTTATAGGACCCGGCAACGTGATGCTGAGGCTAAGTGTCCTTCAACTCCCATTCATCTCCAGTTCCCATTTAAGGGTCTCACAGATTCTCTGATCCATCCTCAGGCAGATTTTGTTCAAACTTTTTACACTCTACTATTATCGTAATTGACGTTGTTTGGCCTCTTCCATTGTCATGCTTCTGTTTTGTGCCTTTCTGTTGTATTGATCTGTCACATTTCTGGTTCCTCATTTGTCTATTATCTGTCAAACTTCTGCTGCTTCTTGGATTATAAAACCTATGCTGGACCTAGTCGAGTAGGGTTCGATAGTCGCGTCATTAAATACGTTTTAGCGTCGACTTTAAGAAATCGTATGAAGAGGATGTATTAAAGTCGCTCTCATTTATGAAGAACGCCTAGCAGACACATCTGTATCTCAGGTGGCGGGGCATCTAGCCCCAGTTGTGTGGCTGTAGGACGGGCAAAAACCTGACGGGGCCCGTCTACAGCCACAGCTCGGACCAAGTATTTTACCCCTAAACGCCTTGGGTTGCCGTCTAACCGCATCTCTGTGAAACAAACTAAGCAACACTCACCGCCAAATCCAGTATTGTTTAACTCCATAGATGTTATGTTACTGGGTTTTACCGTTGATATTTTTCAACAGACTGGATGTTTCAGGACATATGTCCATCTATTCCCACACAACAAATTTCGAATCGCCCGCTCATTCGCCCTGCGTCTTGGCTGAAGTTATGAACTGTTTACTCACCCCGCTCCCCACCCCTATTATAGGGACGCAATCGAGTGTTGAACACGGGTACTTTTAAATTAGGATATGTCCGGTCAGTTGGGCACTATGTGTGGGTGGTGACAGAGCTCTCACCATGCAGGCACATTTATATAATCACCCGCTATATTAGGCTGCAGTTGTCAAGTCAGTTCCCCGACCGGCACGATATTTCATTATTAACTTATTTATGTAACTTATTTCAATCGAGTCCATATGATGATGATCCTACGTATGGCAGGTGAAATTATTTGTGCAAGATATGACGCCTTGGCAGAAATGAGAAAGGACGATTTATGACTCGATTATTAAATGTAATAACATTGATTCTGGCTTTCGTCATTTTGTACGTTGGAAGTACTATGCTCCACGCAACACTAAGAGACCTCTTAATTAAATTAAACTTAATTAAATTAATTCGCCGATGGAATACAAAACTAAGAGACCTCTTAATTAAATTAAGCTTACTTAAATTAAATCGTCGATCGAACACGAGTATTTTACAAAGAGTCGATAATGGAAAACGCCCACTACGGGCCTTCTATGAAGACAGCTGACATGTTGGTGATGCAATTTGCCCGAACGATCACATAGGCACCATAACACGAAAGAGGAAAGTTATATTTCCATCTATTGAGGAGGAAGCTGTCTGGCCACAAACAGCCAGGGAGTTACCTCTAGCTTAATAAAACTCAGCAAGTGGTCGAACAATACAGTGTCTACCGTCATCAGACCATCAATCACCGAGTATCGGACAGAACTCGATCAGTATGATGACTAATACAAGCTGACCGGGTACCGCTGGCTCAATAAAAAGTGACGTGAAGACAAGATTTCCGGTTGGGGTCACGTGTGACCCAGGTCATGCGCCTGGCGGCGACTGATTTGATGGATTGACAAGGGAGTTATATCTTGAACGGCGGCCACGGCAGTGTGACCCCCACTTCGATCCCACCCTGGCCTCTCCACCCTCGGGGGTATCAATCTGCCCAAATGTGACGCTACATGCAACAAGACGCTTGCTGTATTTTTACCTTGATGGCCGCCTTTGCATGCTTGCAATAATGAATTCCGTTATCAATGATTAATTTTGATTTGGAGCATCACGATCAACTGTGCCATTTTACTTCAGACAAGTCGATACGGGTCGGCGCGAAACTATATCGTTTGAACATTGACTTTGAACAAGTGACATGGGCATTACACAGTTAAAGAGGCCATTACAAACCCAATCTAAATTAAGAATAAGAATCGGTCGCGTCACATGAACTAATCTCTCGACAGGACAGCGGTGCAAGCAAGCATTAGCCGGAGTCGTTAAGTCACAGATTAGGATTAATTACTGATTTTTCGTTCGACCATTGAGAAAAGCACATTTTTCACGTTTCTCCGCGAAAATAGATGTTTTCATCCATAAATCCCCCGAACAATTTGTGTAGCGTTCTGACGCAAAACACTACCATCAACGATGTGAGGCGCCACCGTTACAAAGCTAGTTCCAACCCTATCCATGTTTTCTGCTGAGCCGCTATATTTCCCATTACAGCCCGTGATTTATGACACCAGCCTTCGAGATGTCCCTGGCATTTGCGTATGCTCATCCTAGGGGCAAATTTAGTGGCTGATGGTGGACCGATACGTGCTGTGTACGACCAAAAAGTACCAAAAACAAGTGGTAGTTGGCCTACTGACACATAAATCGTGGGTCATTAACCCTCCTCTTGTGCCAATATTCTTGCTTGGTGGGTCTAGTAGTGCGATAATGTGTCGACATAAAGATTTATCTGGCCTTCACCCCTCGACAGTCTCTTTGATAAGATAACACATTTGGATATTTACCAAGTTATCTCAGCTCCCATTTGCGAACGTCACCATGGGAATGAAGGCAATAAATAAAACCGGAAATGTGGTTGACCATTGTCCATCCTAGCTAAGCGATTGCGAGCCGCTCATATATACAACATTGCATGGTGGTAAAAATGTTGGACGAGTTTGGTTTGCGCTTGACAGAATATGAAGGGCCATAAAGGAGTGTAGGAACGGGTCCCTAGAAGAAGCTGCACCAAGAAGACTGAACCCATCAACCAGCATTATGTATAACCACACTGGGGCCATCAATGTTACAGTGATACAGATTGATAGTCGTCGATTATAGACAGCATATGACGCTCGAATGACACTGATGAAGATTTTTGCCCCTTAGTGAAGTCGGTTTTACCTCACGGGGCAATGTGTTCAGTAGAATGAGTCCCAAATAGATGCTCAGAATGGCCTCCTGGAATTATGGTGATGCTCGGTTCCAACTTGTATTGTTGGGCGAAGAATAGAAACTGGCAGTTTTGTCTCAATGAGTTATTAGTTTACTTAGTAATAAAACGGACGCGGTAATACAGTTTGAAGGAACACATAGGAAAAACACGTGGCACCAATCATACAGTGTGAAGGCAATAAACGAAACCTTTTCGCGCATGTTCCATTCATAATTAATGAATTAGTTCACCATTCTGCACACACATTTACCCATGAAACAATCAGGAGATTTCGATGCCGAGCATGCCCGCTGGCGGATCGAACCCATCTCATTTGGATCTGTAGCCCAGTACGCTATTACCTGAGCTAGGGATGTTTAGGCGACCGTGCAATGAAAAATGGACCACCCATGATTACGTCGACATGACTCGTTCGTGTGGGATTGCATGGACTTCTTTACGTACAAATTGTTGCCTGCATCGTTTAGCGATTTCTCTTGCTCCTCCGACTCGGCCGCAGGATCATTCTGTTTAACACGCGCCTGAAAACATGAAGGGAACAGATTCTCAACCACGTGAGTCCTAAGGTTTGCACCAACCACATGGATATATTATATTACAGCATGCGAAGCCATTACTCGTGTCCATGGCATCACTATATCTCATATCAAAACATTGCTTAGATATATCCATAGGTATATAAATTAGTATATAAATAGGTAGATATAGGTGTTCATGAATTTCGTGGAAGCGGCGGTAATACACAGGTTATGACGGTTATGATGAACTCTGGATCACCAATGTGACTATATAACCGTAAAGAACACGATTCATCACAGTTTGCATGGGCCCAAGGCGGCATAACAAGTTCTTTATATCCGTCCTTGTAGAACATCAAACAGGTGTTTCGAACTTAAAGCTGCCTAATAGCATACCAATGACCGAAATCATGCTGATCGTCTGTGTTTTTTTTGTAGCGAATGTAAGAGAACAAATTGAAGATGACTGGTTCCATAGAAGAATTCGAAAGCCACGGACAAGATGGACTGGGAATATAGCAGCAATGACGGATCCGAACCCGACCAGATGATCGGAAAAAGGAGCGGCTTAACTTACAGAATGGAGCCAAGCGATGTTTTGTGACTTTAGGTCCAGTGCTGGCATGAATATAGGGAAATGAAGAAATGAAGAAGTAAATGGTTGCGGTAGTAAACATGCTAATAAAGGCAAAAGAGGAAGACGGAAAATTAAACTTATTATCCCGGAATTAATTGCACAGGACATGATGTTGTGTGCATTCATTTTAATGGTGCTTTATAGGGTTCAAAATAAATGCATTGTAGGTGGCTTAGACAAAGATGGGCGTTCTATCTTGAAGAAGTCAATTTATGGATGCTGTATCACACAGAACACAATAAATCCAGTGGTGAAGACAAGGATGACAAGGCAGTTCACCGTAGTTGCTCTTATCGTCTCGCTGGGAGGTGTGGAGATATCGGTCATTGACAGCCACATGCTTCAACAGCTTCACTGTCTGGCTGCAGATAACCTCTTTACAAAATTAATGAGTTGCTGGATTTTTTTCAATTTTGATGCTAGGCCCAAGGCATTGATCAATGCAGATAATTCTCAAATATGGTTCAATGATTTGCAGACTATTTCCTTTGTAAATGTTCAGTGTAACCGGTCAGTTGCAGACTACTTTTTGAGCCGCGGATATCTCGTCAATCATCAAACAAAGAAATTCATTATCGCGACATCTACGAAACTCGTTGACCCAGTTGAGTCACTTCCTCTTTATTGTTCAATGTCAATAGCGAAAACCTTAGAAAATACTGGTAAATTACGAACATGAAGTTTAGCCGTTATTGCCGCTCATTAGTGCGTGTTACCGTGGATGAACATATGTACCGATGATATAATGAACCATGGCTAATACCATAGAAAGCCATAAGTACCATAGAGATATTAAATTGTCTGCCACCCAAAAGGCGGAGTTAATCAAAACGGGTAAAGGCCGGGGCGTCAGCACAAGAAAACGCCCGTCACAGCTGTCCAGGCTTCCCGTGAATACAACCAGCCACGAGGGAGCGGACACAGCCTGATCAGTATTATGTTGGCCCGGACCTGGCTCAACAGGAAGTGACGTGGGTACAAGACTTCCAGTGGAGGTCACATGTGACCTAAGTCAGGCAACTCGCAGATCTGACGTCGAACAGAATTTATGGATATACACGACAGTCTGGCCATACCCCGGCCTCGCTAAGCCCGGTGGGTATTAATCTCTTCAAACGTGGCGGTGCATACAAACAGATGCTCCATTTAAGTCTAGGAAGATTTGCCCAACGTGGATTGCGACGTAAATGGTTCAGATTGTGGAGCATCTTGATCGATTTTACCGTAGTAGGCATTATTTTACTGCGGACATATCGAACGGGTCGACGCGATTCCGAATCTTTTAGAACCCATAGTAACCAGAACGTCATTGAGGGTCCCATTCAGGCTCATGAGTCCGTAGAACAGTGAGCTGTCGACTGAGCTAAGGATGTTGCGGCTAAGGTTGCCAGCAGAATTGAAATGAAAGGAAAGGCTGTTACGACGATTGTAGTCTAAAGGATCAGTCAACAAACTTAGGAGAACAAAAACAAGCCAGGGTTGGAAAAGGATTTATGTGAGTCTCGGAAATCATGACCTTGGTCACATGTAACCCCTACAGACGTCACTTCCTGTTAATCCAAAAGTTTTACCAGCTTGCATGAATCATCATTAATGATCGGGTTCCATGGGTTTCCTGGTCATTGGTGGTATGTTCATGCCGGGAAACGGTTTGCTGGCTTGAATAAACCAGAGGTAAATTCCTGGTTGTTTTTAAGGCTAAAAATTGTCATCGGATACATTGGGGTTGATGGTGAGGCGTATCCATATCACAGACAATCAGGCTTAGGTCATGCTTTGCGTGGCCCCCGCCTCCTCTCCCCCAGGCCTCCCCCTCCTCCCTGATCGCCTGCCTCAATCCTTTTCTGACAAGCAATTAAATATAATTTATTTTAAATAGAACATGCCACTGCCAACGTGTCTACGATGACAACCCGGGATAGATGTGATTGCAGGTTGTTGAATCTGAAACAAAATATTTTGCCACCTATTCATTTCCATGCCGCCTTCCCTTGTATGATTATTTTCCCCATACCATACATGATGTCATAACCTTAATATTGGTAATTGAATCGGTGAACCACAATAAAGGACAAAAGTGTTCATTCATCGGTCATTTTCAGGACGTCCGACCAGGATGACATTCTGCTACTTAGCACTACAATTACACTGATCAATACTGATCTGATGATCGCAGCTTAATATTACGGCTGATTATATATCTGCCTCTGCCTGATGATTGATGAGATCTCTGCGACCCAAAAATAATCTGCAACTGACCGGTTACATTCTGATTGAATTCTATCGGCACTGCACAGTCGCTTAATTGGGACCAGCCTCAGTTTTCTCTGCCGCTTCCGATACCATTTCTCCAGCTTGCTTGTAATTGCCTTTACCCATGATCCCCCCATTAGTTTGAGTCCGAATGCAGTAATATGATGCCAAAAAATATGTAGCAATTGTTAAATTGAATTTAAGCTTATGTCAACAAGAAAACACATATCCATAATAGGTGTTTGAAGTCGGAACCAATGCCGTGAAGATATATATACGAAAGAAAACCTAGATCATTTGAATACTATCGGTACTTTTATGATATACAACGTCGCTAGTTTTCCGTTTACATTTACACATGGCATTGGTTCCATTGCAAGGTGGATTTTTCTCCACACAAGTCTCTAAGATTGCGTTAAAGCTCTATGTGATGAACGGATAAGAGGTTTGTACTGAGGGACGTCTGGTGACGAATTAACAGTTTGAAGTCCCCAGTGTGCAGAGTGCGGGATGGTTTACCACCGACCTGGTGTCACAATGGGCCGCCGCGTAGGCATGCAAAAATGGATCATAACTGACAAGCATTGTGCATTAGCACTGTACCAAATATGCTGAATATAAATGGGAAAACCTGACAGAGTTGATTTATCCCTTTATTACTTACATAAACGCCGCTATGAGTCGACAGTTACGAAGTATATAATGGCCTTTGACCCTACAGCAGCGACGACGCGCGCTGGTCTCGACCCGGTTTGCTCGCCCAGGATCATAAATAACCCATAATCGCCTCTGTCGTTTATGTTTTTTTGTTCACGTCGCACTTCCACTATAAACATCTAACTCCTCGCTGACACACACCCTTACGTTGCTCGCCCAGGTTTGGTAAAACACAGAACCGGAGACGGCCCAAGTGTTAGTAGATCACAAAGAAGGCACCGTGCTGGCCTGGGGCCCATGGCGCCTAAGATGGGGGGAGTGGAGTGGGGATAGATAGTGGCACTGGTGAACAGGTGCTAGTCAGAGTGCTAGTGAAACACATGTCATTACATGCGTTTTACTGCCGCTTCGACCGTAATAACGAAGACGTATATAAATAAATTCCATCTGTGATTTCAACTCTAATGATCCTTAAAAGACCATATGAGAATGACAATAAAGATATATGAATATGACCATTGTTGGTATAAGATGTCTGAAGCAACCACTAGTAAACTTTAACTACGCGCAATAGGCCAGTAGACACAATATTTGTGGATTCTACAACTCATAAATATTCCAATATGACAAATATGGATGCACGAACCATAGCTACACGAGGGTGGGCGGGAGATCTTGCCAAGAGATTGCTGTTGCAGCACCAAGGAAAGATTACACCGAATCACCGGTATATCACCGGAATGGTTATTGCTCCACCTCCTCAATAGATAAGGATATTTTATGTTGTCGGGGATTAATCTTTGTCACCTCACCCTCAGCCTGAAGAGATCCGTTCCAAAACTGCCCGATATCTGTCTTTATTGCTCTAACCATTGAACTTCCATTGCCGTATTGTGTCAAACGAATAGAAAATGTGTCCGCTAGAAAGCATATTTACGACAATTGAAACGTAGCGTCTGTGAACCGGGTTGCAAATTAACTCAGATAAATCCTGACCAAACGCATTTAGGTCTTATTTTATTGCTGCGTTGCCATGGTATCGGCGCCAAAATGTGAGCCAAGATATCTAGTATAGTTCGATCCATTAGTAGTAAAAGAAAAACGAAATCCAAACAATTGAAGCATAAAACGTGGGACGACGACCATCGAGATACAATGCAGGGATCGGATAAACGGAGCGCCCAGTTGTATGTGGCGCCTCGTTGGGAGAGATTGATACCGACCGGGAGTGGAGGGGTCAGCGTGGTGTCAGAGTGAGGTCGAACTGCCGCCAAGGCCAGCAATCTTGTCTTTTTCCCTTCCGTGCCAATCCATCAAATATGTCCGCCCGTCGCGTGATCTGGGTCACGTGTGACCCCTCCCCAGTCAGATCGTCGTGCCCTGCCACACTTTACTTCCTGCTGAACCAAAAGTCCAGACTAGCTTGCATGATTCAACATACTAATCAATCTATACCCGCTCCCTGGCGATGTCCTGTCTATTCACGACGAAAGGTCATTTGGCAATTAATCCATTTCTTTTGTGTTTGTAATGCAACCGCTGGTAAATTCCTAGTCGCTTTGTACGACAAAAATAGACCGCTTGTTATTGAATACCTATCTAATTGTTCCACCAGGGATCACCGAGGAATAAGCCCCCACACCCCCGCCCGCCCCGGTGGTGTCTGTGAGCAACCGCTTCGTTGACATTGTACGTCAACATGTCACAATAATTCATGTGAATTCCGAACGGTGGTGATGGAGTCTTGAATGCATTTGTTTAATTCAAATCCGCGAATCCGCGCATTGGATCGTGTTCACGTAATAAGTATAATAATGAGATAACACCTAACCTAGCGACGCACAGTCATGACCTGCGAAAGTCATATACATATAGAAGATTCAGGAAAAACCTGGAGCCTTCAACACCCCCATTTCCGTCGACCGAGCGGCTGGGCGTATACCACGTCCGCCCATTGCGCAAAACTCTTCTGTCGGTCTGTAGGGAATCAATGAAGCCACTCGATGACCCGCTCGCTATTATACGACCCGGCGGCGTGATGCTGAGGCTAAGTGTCCTTCAACTCCCATTCATCTCCAGTTCCCATTCAAGGGTCTCACAGATTGTCTGGTCTATCCTCACACAGGTTTTGTTTATATTTGTTACCGTCTACTATTATCGTAATTGGCTTTGTTTGGACTCATCCATTATCGCACTTCTGGTTTTGTCTTTCGGTTGTATTTATCTGTCATATTTCAGGTTCCTGTTTTGTTCATTATCTGTCCAACGTTCTGGGATTATAAAACTTATGCTGGACCTAGTTCAGTAGGGTTCGATAGTCTGTGTACTTTTTATGTTGTGGGAGTTTTACCCGTTCCTGCACCCCTTTGTCATTCCCAGCAGATGTGAGCCGAGTTAGCCAAGAACAGAGCCGGTGGTGTAATAACATCAAGACTGACAATGGGTGAAGGATGACCGACTGGTAAGATGTAATGCATCATACCGTTGATCCTATGGTTTTGCGATCGAACCTTCTACAATGTTTCTTCTTCGATTTACAGCTGCCCATGACTATTTTCTTGGAGTCAAAATGTAAACATGATTAATGCTAAACAAAAACCTAGACCCTAATCTGTGACTTTACGCCTGCAGCTGATGCAAGTATTTCGGGATATGTTTTATCGGAAGTTTAGTTCATGCACTGATGCTCTACAGCCAGTCGTTAAACCAAACCTGTGGTGGACAGTAAGTGACGTCACCACACAGTCCCCGACAGCGTCTTTACTCACCCCGCTCCTCACACCTATTATAGGGACGCAATCGAATGTTGAACACGGGTACTTTTAAATTAGGATATGTCAGGCGTACTATGTTTGGGCGGCCAAAGAGCTCTCACCAATCGCCACGCAGGCACACATATATAATCAACCCCTATATTAGGCTGCAGCTGTCAAGTCAGTTCCCCGACCTGCTTGATACTTCATGAAAGCCTGATAAAAGTAATCTTTATTACAAGTATAGGTAACTTATTTCCATCGATTACCCGGCACGTGACATTATTTGTGCAACATATGGTTAATAATAACAATTAAGTCTGGCTGTCGTCGCTCGAACGTTGGCAGCACTATGTTTAACGCAAAGATGAGATACCTCTATTAACTCGTCGATCGAGCACCAATCTTTTACCAAGATTCGACAATGGAAAACGCCTATTACGGGCCTTTTATGAAGACAGCTGCCATATTTGTGATGCAATTTGCCTGAACAATCATATAAGCACCATAACACGAAAACAAATAGCTGCGCCTCGGAAGAAAGTTAAATTCCCATCCATTGACGATGAAGCTGTCTGGTCACAAACAGGCATGAAGTTACCTTAATAAAACTTATCAACGTGGTTGAATAATGCAGTTCCCAGAATGAACAGGTCATCAATCTCCGAGTACCCGACAAAACTCGATCCGTATGATAACTAATGCAGGCTGGCCCGGTAATGCTGGCTCAACAGGAAGTGACGTGAAGACAAGACTTCCGGTTGGGGTCACATGTGAGCCAGGTCATGCGCCTGGAGGCGACTGATTTGATGGATTGACATCGGAGTTAAATCTTGAACGGCCGTCACGGCAGTGTGGCCCCCACTTCGATCCCACCCTGGCCTCTCCACCCTCGGGGGTATCAATCTCCTCAAACGTGGCGCTACATGCAACAAGACGCTTGGTGTACTTTTACCCCGATGGCCGCCTTAGCATATTTCCAATGATGGATCCCATAGTCAATGGTCAATTTCGATTTGCAGCAACGATTGATATCAACCGTCCTATTTTACTGCAAACAAGTATAGTTTTTAACATTTACATTGGACAGGCGTCATGGGCATTACATACTTAAAGCGGCCATTACAATCCCAATCTAAACCTGAGAATAGCTCGCGTCACATGAACTAATCTTTCGACATGACAGCGGTGCAAGCAAGCATTAGCCGGAGTCGTCAAAGATTAGGATCGCAGATTTTTCAAGAACGTTTGACCATAGAGAACAATACATTTTTTTCGTTTCTTCGCAAACATAGTTGTGGCCATCTTTAGATCCCATAAACAATTATGTAACGTTCTGACGCGCAACCCCACGATCAACTTTGTGGGGCCCTACCGTTACAAAGCTAATTCCAACCCTATCCATGTCTTCTGCGGAGCCGCTATATTTCCCATTACAGCCCATGATTTATGACATGAGCCTTCGAGATGTCCCTGGCATTTGCATATGCTCATCCTAGGGGCAAATTTAGTGGCTGACGGTGGCCTGATACGTGCTGTGTACGACCAAAAAGTACCAAAAACAAGTGGCAGTTGGCCCACTGACACATAAATCGTGGGCCCATTAACCCTGCTCTTGTGCCAATATGCCTCCTTAATGGGTCTAGTAGTGCGATAATGTGTCGACATACATTTTCATCTGGCATTCACCCCTCGACAGTCTCTTGAGATAAAATAACACATTGGGATATTTACCAAGTTATCTCAGGCTCCCACTTGCGCCGTCACCATGGCACTGAAGGCCATATAAACACGGAAACTAGGTTGACCATTTTCTATCCTAGCTAACGATTGCGAGCCGCTCATAAATACAACTTTTCATGGCTGTAAACAACACATCATGTTGGACGAGTTTGGCGCTTGACAGAATATGACAGAGGAAGGTTCATATTTAGCGAAATAAGGCTAGATAAAGGAGTATGGGAACGGGTCCCTCAAGACAAGGAGCTGCACGAAGAAGACTGAACCCATAAACTAGCGTTATCTATAACCACACTGGGGCCACCGATGCTACAGTGATACAGATTGATAGTCGTCGATTATAGACAGCAAGTGACGCTCGAATGACGCTGATGAAGATTTGTGCCCCTTAGTGAAGTCCGTTTTACCTCACGGGACAGTGTGTTCAGTAGAATGAGTCCCAAATAGATGCTCAGAATGGCCTCCTGGAATTATGGTGATGCTCGGTTCCAACTTACATTGTTGCGTCAAGAATAGAAACTAGCAGTTTTGTCTCAATGAGTTATTAGTTTCCTTTCTTATTAATAAAACAGACGCGGAAATACAGTTTGAAAAAACACAGAGGGAAAACAAGTGGCACCAATCACACAGTGTAAAGACAATAAACCAAACCATTTGGCGCATGTTCCATTCATAACTAATGAATTAGATCACCATTCTGCACTCGCATGTACCCATGAAACAATCGCGAGATTTCGATGCCGAGCATGCACGCTGGCGGTTCAAACCCATCTCAGTTGGATTTGTAGCCCAGTACGCTACCACCTGAGCTAGGGATGTTTATGCGACAGTGCAATGACAAATGTAAAACTCATGATTGCGTCGACATGACTCGTTCTTGTGGGATTGCGTTGACCTCTTTCCGTCAAAATTGTTGCCTGCATCGCCTAGCGATTTCTCTTGCTCCTCCGACTCGGCCGCAGGATCATTCTGTTTAACACGAGCCTGAAAACATGGAGGGAACACTCAACCCCATGATTCCTAAGGTTTGGCCCAGCCACACGAACAAACTATATTACATCATGCGAAGCCGTGACTCGTGTCCATGGCATCACTATATCTCATATCATAACGCTGCTTAGATAGGTGTTCATGAACTTCGTGGAAGCGGCGGTAATACACAGGTTATGACGGTTATGATGAACTCTGATCACCAATGTGACCATATAGCCTTAAAGACCACGATTCATCACAGTCGGCATGGGCCCCAGGCGGCATAACAAGTTCTTTATATCCGTCCTTGTAGAACATCAAACAAGTTTTTTGAACTTAAAGCTGCCTAATAGCATACCAATGACAGAAATCACGCTAATCGTCTGTGTTTTTTTTGTAGCGAATTTAAGAGAGCAAATTGAAGATGACTCGTTCCATAGAAGAATTCGAAAGACACGGACAAGTTGGACTGGGAATATAGCAGCAATGACGGATCCGAACCCGACCAGATGATCGGAAAAAGGAGCGGATTAACTTACAAAATGGAGCCAAGCGATGTTTTGTGACTTTAGGTCCAGTGCTGGATCACATGGTTGGTCAAGCGATGGAGGTGGACACCCACGCTCACTGGTCCAGGACATGGAACGCGGAGCAAGGGGCGGACCCGAACGGCGACGCACTTTTATGAACGTTTCGTGTGAGGATATATAAGTTGCCACAGAACATGTGGGTTGTTGGTTGACATGAGACTGCATGTGACATGAATAATGCAAAATATTGCTGTCTGACATGAATATGGGAAGATGGAGCGATGATGACGGCAAGAACAATTGATAGCGGAATTAAGGCGTCATTTGTGATTATTAAAGAGATAAGGCCCCTCCTATGATGATATTGATCGTCCCCATTTGTATTTAGTACATCAGTGACATTTCAACATGATGTCAGTTATGATCCCTGGAGGCCAAGATTCATGTCATTTAATGCCAGCATATGTTTCAAATTGCATTAACCGAGGGTACATATGGCTTAACGACTTTAACGACTCCATTAGGATTAAGCCAAATACCATAGAATATTTTAGATTGTTAGTTGACATAAGACTACTGTATGACATGAATAATGCGCAAACTTATTGCAGTAAGTCTGACATGAATATAGGGAAATGAAGAAGTAAATGGTTGCGGTAGTAAACATGCTAGTAAAGGCAAAAGAGGAAGATGGGAAATTAAGCTTATTATCCCGGAATTAATTGCGCAGGACATGATGTGGTGTGCATTAATATTAATGGTGCTTTATAGGGCTCAATATAAATGCATTGTAGTTGGTAACGACAAAGATGGGCGTTCGATCCTGAAGAAGTAAATTTATGGATGCTGTATCACACAGAACACAATAAATCCAGTGGTGGAGACAAGGATGACAAGGCAGTTCACCGTAGTTGCTCTTATCGTCTCGCTGGGAGGTCTGGAGGTATCAGTCACTGACATCCATATGTTTCAACAGCTTCACCGTCTGGCTGCAGATCACCTCTTTACAAAATTAATGAGTTGCTGGATGACTATTATTTTTTTCAATTTTGATGCAAGGCCCAAGGCATTGATCAATGCAGATAATTCTCAAATATGGTTCGATGATTTGCAGACTATTTCCTTTGTAAAAGTTTAGTGT
Source organism: Arenicola marina (assembly GCA_964019135.1). NCBI lineage: Eukaryota > Metazoa > Annelida > Polychaeta > Arenicolidae > Arenicola > Arenicola marina. The sequence goes on from OZ025255.1 coordinate 13,010,367, forward strand.
AACCGGTCAGTTGCAGACTACTTTTTGGGCCGCGGAGATCTCATCAATCATCGAGCAGAGAAATGCATTATCGCGACATCTACAAAGCTCTGATCGTTGAGTCACTTCCTCTATATTGTTCAATTACAATAGCTGAAACTCTTGGTAAATTACGAACATGATGTTTAGCTGTTATTGCCGTTCATTAGTGCGTGTTACCGTGGATGAACATATGTACCGCTATGATAAAATCAAACAATGGCTAATACCATAGAAAACCATCAGTACCATAGAGGAATTAAATCGTCTGCCACCCAGAATGCGCAGTTAATCAAAACGGGTAAAGGCCCGGGAATTAGTGGGCGTCAGCACAAGAAAACGCCCGTCGCAGCTATCCAGTAAATACAATCATTCACGAGGGAGCGGACACAGCCCGATCAGTATTATGCTGGCCCGGACCTGGCTCAACAGGAAGTAACGTGGGTACAAGACTTCCAGTGGAGGCCACATGTGACCTAGGTCACGCAACTCGCAGATCTGACGTCGAACAGAATTGATGGACATACATGACAGTCTGGCCACACCCCGGCCTCGCTGACCCCGGTGGGTATTAATCTCTTCCAACCTGGCGGTACATACAAATAGACGCTCCATTTAAGTCTAGGAAGATTTGCCCAACGTGGATTGCGGCGTAAATGGTTTAGCTTGTGGAGCATCTCGATCGATTTTACCGTAGTAGGCATTTTTTTTACTGCAGACATATCGAACGGGTCGAGGCGATTCCGAATCCTTTAGAACCCATAATAACCAGATCGTCATCGAGGGTCCCATTCAGGTTCATGAGTCCGTAGAACAGTGAGCTGTCGACTGAGCTACGGATGTTGCGGCTAAGGTTGCCAGCAGAATTGAAATGACAGGAAAGGCTGTTACGACGATAGTAGTCTAGAGGATCAGTAAAGAAACTTAAGAGAACAAAAACAAGCCAGGGTTGGAAAAGGCATTATGTGAGACTCGGAAATCATGACTTGGTCACATGTGACCCCTACATACGTCACTTCCTGTTAACCCAAAGGTTTGACCAGCTTGCATGAATCATCATAATGATCGGGTTCCATGCGTTTCCTGGTCTTGTTGGCTTGAATAAACCAGAGGTAAACTCCTGGTTGTTTCTGAGGCTAAAAATTGTCATCGGATACATTGGGGTTGATGGTGAGGCGTATCCATATCACAGACAATCAGGCTAAAGCAGAGAACACACGGTCCGTTTTTTTGCATGCGTCGCCGGGTCCGCGAGCGTCGTGCGTCGTCTGTCTTAAAGGGATCCACTATAATTCAATACAGCGAGCACACGAGTCCGCGCTCAGGTCCGCGTCCTTCTCCGGCTGCGTGGACTTCGGTCCGGGACCGAATTTGACGCAGGCAGAGAAGGTGGCGGACCATCAATTACGAAGGAATGCGGTTATCCAGATGGCTTTGCTGGCTATGCTGGACTTTGCACCCCAGGTTTTGAATAGACCCAGCTTAGAACATGGAAACTGGGCATGAAGAAGGATTTAGAACTTAGTACAAATCATACGATTTCAGAAAAAATGTAATTAAGTAATTAGATAATAATTAGCTGAATTTCCTCCACCATTTTCTGAGAAGCAATTAAATAGAATTTATTTTAAATAGAACATGCCACTGCCAACGTGTCTACGATGACAACCCGGGGTAGATTTGATTGCAGGCTATTGAATCTGAAACAAAATGTTTTGCCACCTATTCGTTTCCATAATTATTTTCCCCATACCATACATGATGTCATAACCTTAACATTGGTAATTGAATCGGTGAACTGCAATACAGGATAAAAGCAGTCAGACCAGGATGACATTCTGCTACTTAGCACTACAATAACACTGATCAATACTGATCTGACGATCGCAGCTTAATATAACGGCTGATTATATATCTGCCTCTGCCTGATGATTAATGAGATCTCTGCGACCCCAAAAATAGTCTGCAACTGACCGGTTACATTCTGATTGAATACTCTCGGTATTGTACAGTCGCTTGGGACCAGCCTCAGGTTCTCTGCCGCTTCCAGTACCATTTCTCCAGCCTGCTTGTAGTTGCCTTTACCCATGTTCCCCCTATTAGTTTGAGTCTTAATGCAGTAAAATTATTCCCAAAAATATGCAACAATTGTTAAATTGCTTTTAAGCTGATGTCAACCAGAAAACACATATTCATAATAGGTGTTTGACGTATGAACTAATGCCGTGGATATATATATATATACGAAAGAAAACCAAGAATATTTGAATACTATTATACAACGTCGCTAGTTTTCCGTTTACATGTACACATGGCATTGGTTCCATTGCAACGTGGATTTTTCTCCACACAAGTCTCTAAGATTGCGTTAAAGCTCTATGTGATGAACGGATAAGAGGTTTGTGCTGAAGGACGTCCGGTGACAAATTAACAGTTTGAAGTCCCCAGTGTGCAGAGTGCGGGATGGTTTACCACCGACCTGGTGTCACAATGGGCCCCAGCGTCTGAAAACGAAAATGGATCATAACTGACAAGCATTGTGAATTACCAGCGTACTAAACATGCTAAATACAAATGAGAAAACCTCATAGAGTTGATTTATTCCTGTATTACTTACATAAACGCCGCTATGAGTCTACAGTTACGAAGGATATAATGGCCTTTAACCCTACAGCAGCGACGACGCGCGCTGGTCCCGACCCGGTTTGCTCTCCCAGGATCATAAATAACCCAAAATCGCCTCTGTCGTTTCCTTTTTTCTCCTCGCTGACACACACCTTTACGTTGCTCGCCCACGTTCGGTAAAACACAGAACCGGAGACGGCCCAAGTGTTAGTAGGTCATAAAGAAGGCACCGTGCCGCCTGGGGCCCATCGCGCCTAAGATGGGGGGAGTGGATTGGGGATAGATAGCGGCATTGGTGAACAGGTGCTAGTCAAATTGCTAGTAAAACACATGTCATTACATGTGTTGTACTGCCGCTTCGACGGTAATAACCAAGACGCATTTAAACACACCCCATCTGTTACTTCCACTCCAATGACCCTTAAAAGAACCCATGTTGACTGACAATAAAGATAAGTCCGAATATGACCCATTGTTGGAATAAGATGTCCACTAAGCAATCTTTAACTACGCGCGATAGGCCAGTAGACACGATATTTGTGGATTCTACAACTCATGAATATTCAAACATGACAAATATGGATCCACGAACCATAGATTCACGAGGGTGGGCGGGAGATCTTGCGTAGAGGTTCTTGTGGCAGCACCAAGGAAAGATAACACTGAATCACCTACTTTATCAAGGCACAGAAATCTTGATCAGACGGTCAATGGGTGTTTATAACAGATAGTTATCGATCAGGACGACTGGTATATCACCGGTCCCTGAATGGTTATTGCTCCACGTCCTCAGATAAGGATATTTTATGTTGTCGGAGATTAGCCTTCTTCACCTCAATCCCAGTCGTAAGAGACACGTTCCTAAACTGCTTGATATCTGTCCTTATTGCTCTAAAAATTGAACTGCCATTGTCATATTGTGTCAAACGAATAGCAAATGTGTCCGCTGGAAAGCATCTTTACGACGATGAAACGTAGCGTCTGTGAACGGGGTTGCAAATTAACTCAGATAAAACCTGACCAAACGCATTTAGATGTTGTTTTATTGCTGCGTTGCCATGGTGTCGGCGCCAAAATGTGCGCCATGATATCTAGTAAAATTCGATCCATTTGTAGTAAAAACCATACTAAATCCAAACAATTGAAGCATGAAGCGTGGGACGACGACCTTCGAGATACAATACATGGACTGGATAAACGGGGCGCTCAGTTGTATGTGGCGCCTCGTTGGGAGAGATTGATACCCACCGGGATTGGAGGGGTCGGTGTGGTGTCAGAGTGAGGTCGAACTGCCGTCAAGGCCACCAACATTGTCTTTTTCCCTTCCGTGCCAATCCATCAAATATGTCTGCACGTCGCGTGGCCTGGGTCACATGTGACCCCTCCCCAGTCAGATCGTCGTGCCCTGCCACACGTTACTTCCTGCTGAACCAAACGTCCAGACTAGCTTGCAGGAGTCAACGTACTAATCAATCTATACCCGCTCCCTGGCGATTCATTGTCTATCTACGACGAAAGTTCATTTGGCAATTAATCCATTTCTTTTGTGCTGGAGCTCCAACCACCGGTCGTTTTTTACGACACAAATAGATCGTTTGTCATTGAATACCTATCTGGGTTTTCCTTGAGGGACCACCGAGGATTAACGCCCCGCTCGCCCACCCCCCCCCCCCTCCCCCCCCCCCCTCCGCCCCGGCAAATCTATGTCTGTGAGCAACGGCTTCGTGCACATTCCACGCCAACATGTCGCAATTATTCATGGCAATTTCGAACGGTGGTGACTGAATCTTTAAGTATTATTTTTCTTTTCATTGGATCGTGGACACGTAAAGTATAATAATGAGTCATTTATTTACTCATATTTTGTTTCTGAAACCCCTTTTGAAACCCTCATGGGATCATAAGGCCCTGTGAGTTACAACATACTAAATGCAAACCCGGACGGCCGGCGCACCATATAGTTGCTTTATCGCTTAATTACTTACCCAAACGACGCCTTGAACCGGCACTTATGACGGACTTATTGGCTTTTCGCTCGTGGCAACGACGTGCGTCCACAATTTACAACCGTCTTTGGACCTAACCGGAGATCTAACGCAGGACCTCACGTCGGCCTAAATGGTCTCTGCCCCGTTTTTGGTCTTGCGCTCCTCCTCCGGCTTCTCTTGTCGGAGTCTGTCGCAGTCTTCTATAACGCTCATCGTCCTTACCTTGCTAGCGCACGTTCGGCAAAAAAGAAAACGGAGATCAAGCACTACGACCATCATGTGTTGAAGAAACGTCCTCCTAAGGCCAAGTAAATATGTTTGAGCAGGGTCTGCAGTAAGTCATAGAGGAGGAGGGGGTGTGCTGCTTGGGGCCCATGAAGCCTGCGATGAACTGTGTTGACTAAGGTTAGATAGTGGCATTGGTTATCATGTGCTGATCATTGCCGTCATAACATGAGACCTGGAGTGATTACGATGGTAAAGGCAAAAGGGGAACGGTAGTGACGATGATGCTAGAGGCCAACAGGGAACGGGACCGATGATGACGACTAAGGCCAAGCGGAGAGGAAGTGATGATGATGGTAGATAAGCCGAGGCGGAGCGGAAAAGATGATAATGGTAGAGGCCAATGGGAACGGAAGAGATGAGGATGTTCAAGGCGAAGAGACCATGGAAGTGGCGATGATGGTAGAGACCACGGGGACACTAGAGTGGCGCTGATGGTAGAGGCCAAGGGGACACGGGAGTGGCGATGATGGTAGAGGCCACGGGGACACTAGAGTGGCGATGGTGGTAGAGGCCAAAGGGACACGGGAGTGGCGATGTTGGTAGAGGCCAAGGGGACACGGGGGTAGCGATGGTGGTGGAGGCTAAGGGGGCACGGGAGTGGCGATGATGGTAGAGGATAAGGGGACACGGGAGTGGCGATGATGGTACAGGCCAAGGGGACACGGGGGTAGCGATGGTGGTGGAGGCTAAGGGGAAACGGGAGTGGCGATGGTGGTAGAGGCCAAGGGGACACGGGAGTGGCGACGATGGTAGAGGCCAAAGAAAAAGGGAGTAATGAAGATTTTATGGGCGAAGAGAAAAGGGAAGTGGCGACGATGGTAGAGGCCGAAGGGAAAGGGAGTGATTAGCATGTTAAAGGCGAAGAGAAACGGGAGTGGCGATGATAGTAGAGGCCAAGGGGATAAGAGAGTGACGCTGATGGCTGAGACCAAGGTGGAACGAGGGTGGCGAAAATGGTAGAGGCCAAGGGGACACGGGAGTGGCGATGGTGGTAGAGACCAAGGGGACACGGGAGTAGCGATGGTGGTAGAGGCCAAGGGGACACGGGAGTGGCGATGATGGTAGAGGATAAGGGGATACGGGGGTGGCGATGATGGTAGAGGCCAAAGGAACAGGGAGTAATGAAGAGTTTATAGGCGAAGAGAAAACGGAAGTGGCGACGATGGTAGAGGCCGAAGGGAAAGGGAGTGGCGATGATGGTAGAAGCCAAGGATGAACTTGGCACAACGGAACAGGTAGTAATAAAGATTTTATAGGCGAAGAGAAAACGAAAGTGGCGACGATGGTAGAGGCCAAGGGGACACGGGAGTGGCGATGGTGGTACAGGCCAAGGGGACACGGGAGTGGCGATGGTGGTAGAGGCCAAGGGGACACGGGTGTGGCGATGGTGGTAGAGGCCAAGGGGACACGGGAGTGGCGATGGTGGTAGAGGCCAAGGGGACACGAATGTGGCGATGGTGGTAGAGACCAATGGGACACGGGAGTGGCGATGGTGGAGGAAGCCAATGGGACACAGGAGTGGCGATGGTGGTAGAGGCCAAGAGGACACGGGAGTGGCAATGATGGTAGAGGCCAAGGGGACACGGGAGTGGCGATGGTGGCAGAGGCCAAGGGGACACGGGAGTGGCGATGATGTTAGAGGATAAGGGGTTAGGGGGTGGCGATGATGGTAGAGGCCAAGGGGACACGGGAGTGGCGATGGTGGTGGAGGCTAAGGGAACACGGGAGTGGCGATGGTGGTGGAGGCTAAGGGAACACGGGAGTGGCGATGGTGGTGGAGGCTAAGGGAACACGGGAGTGGCGACGATGGTAGAGGCCAAGGGGACACGGGAGTGGCGATGGTGGTAGAGGCCAAGGGGACACGGGAGTGGCAATGATGGTAGAGGCCAAGGGGACACGGGAGTGGCGACGATGGTAGAGGCCAAGGGGACATGGGAGTGGCAATCATGGTAGAGGCCAATGGGACATGGGAGTGGCGATGGTGGCAGAGGATAAGGGGATACGGGGGTGGCGATGATGGTAGAGGCCAACGGAACAGGGAGTTATGAAGATTTTATAGGCAAAGAGAAAACAGAAGTGGCGACGATGGTAGAGGCCGAAAGAAAAGGGAGTGATGAGGATGTTCAAGGCAAAGAGAAAACGGGAGTGGCGACGATGGTAGAGGCCAAGGGGACACGGGAGTGGCGACGATGGTAGAGGCCAAGGGGACACGGGAGTGGCGACGATGGTAGAGGCCAAGGGGACACGGGAGTGGCGACGATGGTAGAGGCCAAGGGGACACGGGAGTGGCGATGGTGGTAGAGGCCAAGGGGACACGGGTGTGGCGATGGTGGTAGAGGCCAAGGGGACACGGGAGTAGTGATGGTGGTAGAGGCCAATGGGACACGGGAGTAGCGATGGTGGTAGAGGCCAATGGGACACGGGAGTGGCGATGGTGGTAGAGGATAAGGGGACACGGGGGTGGCCATGGTGGTAGAGGATAAGGGGAGACGGGGGTGGCCATGGTGGTAGAGACCAATGGGACACTGGAGTGGCGATGGTGGTTAAGGCCAAGGAGGCACGAAAGTGGCGATGATGGTAGAAGCCAAGGATGAACTTGGCACTGAATAAATGGCCAAACGCATCCATTTTATACGTAAAGCCATTGACCAGACTTGGTACATGCAGCTACATCAACATGCTGCAAGACATTTTAAGAGAGGCCGAACCCAAGACCGTGGGCGCCATAGCGTCGCCTTAATACATATTACATTGCAACATGTGTAGTCAAAAACGGTTACCAAATTAACGCGGCTTTAATCAAGTCAAGAAACTGGCTGAATAATGATATCATCTAGCATGAGCATGAGCATATCATCAATCACCAGAGAAACGATAAAGCCCGATCAGTATGATGATTTATGCAAGCTGGTCCGGACATTCGTTTCTCCAAGAAGTGGCAGCTAAAGAACAATTGCGTTGGCGAGTCCGGTGACCCAGGTCATGTGACTGGCGGCGCGGACCTCGGACATATTTGATGGATTGACACGGGAACAAAATCCAAAATAAGACGAGATTGCGTTTGGAGACGCTAGATGCAGCATAGCGTTCCCTTTAAGTAAATTGGCGGCTTTTACAAACTCAGTTTAGCCGACTACAGGGCTTAGTCGGCTGACGTTACCATGTAAATAATGGGCGATTTTAGTCGACTAAGCACTGTAACCGGCTAACCAATGTACGTGAAATAGACCCTGTGTATTTGTACCTCTATGAGCGCTGTCGCACGCTTCCGCGCAAAGGATTGCGGCATTAATAGTTCATATGCCTTCTTTGATTACCAGCAGGTTGCTACGTAAATTTAACAAAGATATCTGTGTTGCGTAATCCACGTGGGGCCGCAAAAATTCTATATTGCATTCATTGGAGTTGGTCAAAATACGATCCTAGCGCAGATACCAAGGAAAGCATGACAATGCTGTAGCTCCCCCTGCTTACCTCGCCTCCGCCCCCCCCCCCCCCCGCCCACCCGTTTGCCCACTTTCTTTACCGACCTGCTGCATCATGCGACATTTACGATAACAAGCACGGCAACGCTGTACATAAAGGATACCCGTCAAATACCCGTCAAGAGATACCAGTCACCAGTTGCAGGGACTTGCTGTACATAAAGGATACCCGTCAAAGAATACCAGTCACCAGTTGCAGGGACTTGCTGTACATAAAGGATACCCGTCAACGGATACCAGTCACCAGTTGCAGGGACTTGCTGTACATAAAGGATACCCGTCAAAGGATACCAGTCACCAGTTGCAGGGACTGGCACTTACTGATCTCACATCACGTTCTAAGCCATTTTCCCCCAAATACCTCCTTCTTGAATGGCTTAATGATTTTAATGACGCACTTTTATCTCACAATGGTATCACAACAAATGCTGAGTTTCTGTCTCCCGTGACCTTGAAGGTAATAGAGAGGGCCACTTAGGCCTGCTACCGAGAGTGGAAACCCTGTGAATCCCAGTAGGGGGCGCCATCACGGCCCAGTTAGCCCTCCCCTGACGCAAAATAATAGTTGTTTAGTATGGTTAGTGTGACATTTGTGTCCGTGAGGAGATACTGCAAACCTTCCCTCCGCTACAATCTTATCTACAAGGGTCGTTAAGTTCGACGGTCTCGGTGAGACATTTCCGCGGTCACCATGGCAATTGCAAGCAATGGACAAAACTCGAAATGTGTTGGGCCAATCCGAGTTAACTGATTGCAGGCCATGGAGAAAAGAGGATGTGTGTAGGTCGTAAAGATGCTGTCTGGAGGACGAGTTTAGTTTACGTTTGAGAGAATATGACAACGAAGGTCAATGTTTAAAGCCATACGTACAGATAAAGGAGAGCCGGAATGGGTCCCTTAAGACCCGGACCGAGGGGAAGAAGACTGAACTCCGATAACATAAAGTATCGTTATCTACTAAGGACGGGAAGCAGTGACCATTCGGAGGCCGCCATCACTGCGGTCGCCAGAGGTCCATAACCATCGATTCTAAACACCCATTGACTGTCGAATCACTCAGATTTCTTCGTCTTGCTGAAAGAGGTGATTCGGTTTTATCTCACGACATCGTGCGCTCAGCTGATGAGAGTTGCCGCTAAATGTCCCTAGATGTTTCGTTCGGATACTGCCTCTCACCACTGCGCTACAGTTTGTTTGACTACAAATGGGTCTTTTTCGTTTTCACATCACCATGGTTGGATTGGGGACTAAAAAACTTAAAAAAACTGCCGCGCTGCACCCAAGGGGCCCCAGATTGCAGTGTATTGTAGTCCATTTTCCTATTACACAAGAACGTCCCTCTCTAATGGAAATATTGCATCCACTGCCATGGAGATGTATGGGTAACGTGGGTGAAGATGATGGTTGTGTCTGGATTCCGCCACGTGTTAAATCCGCTTCTACCTCAAGCTCGCCACTGTGACGGGGCTCAGTGAAGTGCTTCACTGACTCTCGCCACTGTGACGGGGCTCAATGAAGTGTTTCACTGACTCTCGCCACTGTGACGGGGCTCAGTGAAGTGCTTCACTGACTCTCGCCACTGTGACGGGGCTCAATGAAGTGCTTCACTGACTCTCGCCACTGTGACGGGGCTCAGTGAAGTGCTTCACTGACTCTCGCCACTGTGACGGGGCTCAGTGAAGCTTCACTGACTCTTGCCACTGTGACGAGGCTCAGTGAAGCTTCACTGACTCTTGCCACTGTGACGAGGCTCAGTGAAGTGCTTCACTGACTCTCGCCACTGTGACGGGGCTCAGTGAAGTGCTTCACTGACTCTCGCCACTGTGACGGGGCTCAATGAAGTGCTTCACTGACTCTCGCCACTGTGACGGGGCTCAGTGAAGTGCTTCACTGACTCTCGCCACTGTGACGAGGCTCAGTGAAGCTTCACTGACTCTTGCCACTGTGACGAGGCTCAGTGAAGTGCTTCTCTGACTCTCGCCACTGTGACGGGGCTCAGTGAAGTGCTTCACTGACTCTCGCCACTGTGACGGGGCTCAGTGAAGCTTCACTGACTCTTGCCACTGTGACGAGGCTCAGTGAAGTGCTTCTCTGACTCTCGCCACTGTGACGGGGCTCAGTAAAGTGCTTCTCTGACTCTCGCCACTGTGACGCGGCTCAATGAAGTGCTTCGCCGACTCTCGCCCAGCAGCGGGGGGTGAAAAACAACACGCCATGGACGTTCAAATGTAATGGGGTTCCAAGCGGCATTCAGCTTGGTTGGTTGTATATTGAGGATGGTCTTAGGTGGCCAAAGCACCCACGGCGAGCGCTCTAACCCACTGAGCTATCGGGCCGGCCGTAAGCGGAATTCAGGAGTTGAGCCAATAATCGCCTACCCGCTGCTGCCAGTCGTAGTACCCGGCGCGAAACATTGGCCTATAGTCCGAGGTCCCAATCATGAAAAAGTCGCTGCACCCAGCAGAGGTAATATCATTAGACCCAACGACCTTGTTAGGTTCCAGGAAGTCCATTACTGTATTAAATGCGCGCAGAGCCAGAACGAATATCGTCAACAATCACAAGTGGGCCTGCAGCCATGGTCGGTGTGGGGGGGGGGGGGGGGGGGTCTCAGGAAGGGGTTTTCCATTTCACCGTGAAATAGGAATGATTTATTTTTTCGTGAACTGGAAGTGGGGCATTTGCTGACCGCCTGATCAAGGATTTTCATTAATCGTGAATTGAGAATTTTACTACAAAATGACCGTGAATCGCGAAATCGCCAATTTTTTATCATGCTTCCTTTTCACGCCCTTAGATTGTACGCGAAATCTCTTTTTTATCGTGACCTGGGAGTAAAGAAATATTTTTTTCCGGATCTGGGAGTACGACGCCCCCTTGCCTCCCTCCCCCCCCCCCCCCTCCCGCCCCCCATGTCGTGTGATTTCGATTTGTCACGTGAGGTTCAAACCTTAAACCTCCTTACATGCAAAAACGTAAAAGGGCGATTTACTTTACTGAAAATCACCATCCCATCTTCGGGGCGTGTCTAGATTTGTCTGTGGGCAGTGTATCAACAATGATACGTGGATCGGGGATTCCATTAAAGGAATATGTTGGGGTAAAGGAGGATCGACAAACGGTCTAAGTTGAGACTGCCTCGTAAACGTAAATACAATGTACGTAAAAATAAGTGACAAGCCAGCAGGAAATCACAACCCCTTGCCCCCTCCCTCAACTCCCCTACCCCCCCCCCCCCCGCGCTCCTGCCCCTAAATGGTCAGCATTAATTGCCCCCCCCCCATCCAATACACCCCCATATGCCAATATACAGCATTTTTTTGGGGGGGTGGGGGGGGCAGGACCACCAGAAGCAGCGGGCAGTGGGAACACCTGCCCCCACCCCCCCATTTTTTGGGGCTTCTCTAAAAAAATGAACACACATTGTCCCCCCCCCCTCCACCTCCGTCACACATTTTGAGAGCCCTCTGTCAGTTGTTGAGTTGCGTCGACCTGCCTCCAATTTTCATTTCGAGGGGGCAGGGGGGAGGGGGCAGGCATGTGAACTGCCACAATATAAACACGAAAGTGCAGTGGCGGATCCAGAAATGTGTGAAGGAGCGGGGGGGGGGGGGGCGGCGCCGGACCCCGTGTGCGAATATTTTACTTAAAAAAACTAATTTAGCGGTCCACGTGTGATTGTTGACAAATATTCGCTCTGGATCTGCGCGCGACGCAAGCATTTAACAACTTCCGCCAAGACGAGCGGCGAGTGAGCGGGCGATTCGAAATTTGTTGTGTGGGAAAAGATGAACATGTCATGGGACATCGAGTCTGTTGAACGATATCAAAGGTGCTGCCCAGTAACATAACATCTATGGAGTTTAAATATACTGGATTTGCCGGTAAGTGTTGCTCAGTTTGTTTTTACAGAGATGCGGTCAGACGGCAACCCAAGGCGTTCAGGGGTAAATTACTTGGTTCGAGCTGTGGCTGTAGACGGGCCCTGTCAGATTTTTGCCCGTCCTACAGCTGGGGCGAGCACTTAGTTACATCTGCCTACTCGGGGTCTAGTGCTATGGGCTGTGTGTTCATATACAGCAACAGATATGCTAAAAATAAGGAAACGTGATTTTCATCAGAGCCTGAGGAGCGTGCATGTCCATTTGTAACATCGTTACTGGGCAACTGTGAATGCAATGTGGACGTTAGCATGGGAGGTTGGATCGATGTTTCAGGCCACCATTGTGCACACACAACCTAAACTGAGCACGACAGCTGCTCCAGACAAAGGCGGAGTCTGGAACCTGCAGCCAATTGGGCGGCGCCTCATCTCGACCATGGGGAGGGGGGTCCCCTGGCTTAAGGGGTACGGAAAATGGGACTTGTGTTCGATGTACAGCAACCAGAATCTTACCTAAAGCTCGGAACAGTCAATTTGATGGCCGAAATGACAGAATCTGCATCGAGCTAACCCTTGTAAGGCTTCCAATAGTTCCAATGTCTGCTTCCAATAGGCTTCCAATGGTTCCATTGTCGTGCTAACCCCTGTGAGGGTTCCAACAGTTTAAATGTCAGGCAGATAGGAGACAGAAGGTAATGGAAAAGGTCAATGGGGGCCCGCTACCGAGAGTGGAAACCTTGTGAACCCCAGTATAGGGGGCCATCACGGCCCAGTTAGCCCTCCCCTGACGCAAAATTATAGTTGTTTAGTATGGACAGTGTGACATTTGTGTCCACAAGAAGATACTGCCAACCTTCCCTCCGCTACAATCTTATCTACAAGGGTCGTTAAGTTCGACTCCTACGATCTCGGGGAGACATTTCCGTGGTCACCATAGCAATTGTAAGCAATGCGTAAAAACCGAAATGCGTTAGGCCAATCCGTGTTGACTGATTGCAGGCCATGGAGTATGGAGGATGTGTATGGGTCGTAAAGATGGTGTCTGGAGCACGGGTTTAGTTTACGTTGGACAATATGACAATGGAAGGCCAGTGTTTAGAGTAATACGTACAGATAAAGAAGTGTAGGAACGGGTCCCTTAAGACCGGACTTGAGGTGAAGAAGACTGAACTCCGATAGCATGAAATAGCGTCTAATGCAATCTACTACGGACGTGAAGCTGTAACCATTCAGACGCCGTCATTACTACGGTCGCTACAAGCCGATAACCAACGAGTCTAAACACCCATTGACAGTCGAATCACTCTCATTCAGATTTCTTTCTCTTGATGAAGAAGGTGATTCGGTTTATCTCACGAGATCCTGGGCTCAGCGGATGGGAGTTGCCGCTAAATGTCCCTAGATGTTTCGTCCGGATACTGCCTCTCACCACTGCGCTACAGTTTGTTTGACTTCAAATGGGTCTTTTTCGTTTTCCAGACGATTCTTCATCTGCTGTTAGCTTATGTGAACGGGTTACGCTATCGACAGCGCCTCTCGATTGGAAGGATCATGTGGGTCCATCTTCGAAATTAAATGCCGCGAAGTGCATTGTTGTAGTAAATGGTTGGCGTGAGTCATACGTGAGCTATTCTGAAACAAAGTTTTGCACTGACATGGAGGAACCTCTGTATTCCTGTCTAGTTCTGCAGCACTGCTGACCATCATACGGGCCAGCCTGTAATATACGTCATTGATTGTGCCCCTGGATTTATAGTTCTTTAACCAGAATATATTTAATCGAATGTATCTTGCCTTAGCAGTACACTATTGTATGATATGGCAGGCAATACTAATAAATTCTAATAGAATTATTTACGACATTAGCCCGTTACGGTGTTATTTGCACCATAAGGTAGCTACTGAAACCATTTCATGTGCTTCCGTTGTATCTAATAATGGTAAACCATTATCATACGCAATTATATTGACACAATATAAACTTTCAGACTCATCGTTTCGTCAAATTACCTTAAAATTCCCGTTAAATCAAAGGTGCCATCCAGCCAACTATGTCGCTGGTCTCAGGCTAACGGACATGAAATCCACATTTGGTGCGATTGGGGACTTACATGAACCATTGATATCCCTAGTTATATACCAAGCACATATCAGACCAGATCATGGACTACGACACTACGACGACTTTTAGACGACAGTGCAGCAACAATAAACTCACCTTACTTCCTGATTCTAGGCGGGCAGCAAAGATGAGCATAGCCAATGGCATTTTGGGTTTTCAATAAGAAAACTCAAAACAGTGCCGCGGCACCTACGGGGCCCCCGACTGCGGTGTCTGGTAGTCCATGTGTGATACAGTGTGACGGATGCCTACGGAGCCGTCTGCTGTTATTCAATACCGAGACTGCCAGGAAGCTTCTTCTGCGTGTATGAAATGTCACCAATGAGGATTGGGTTAGGAGTGGGGAAGCTGCAGAGGTCAGCTCGCTAGTTTCAGGATCGACCCACGCCGCAAAAATCCCCAGAGCTCCAGGTCAGAGAGACATGGGAAAAGTGTCCATGGATGGTATGGAGTCATGTCGAACAATTTGTCCCACTGCCACCTTGCTGCGGTTCCTGCGTCTCTGTGTTATTTAATTAATTAGCTAATCGACGTTTGATGTCATCTTCAGGGGCTACAAACACAGGCAAAATTAGATACAGTCTCCTGGGGAAATGATGTGAGAAACTACTCCCAAAAAGGAGAGACGTGCTTCTCTATTACATTGACAAGATGCGTAAAATATCTCATGATGTATTACCTCATGTCCGCATGCGACGTTTATGAGCTGAATATTGTTGTACAACGGAGCAATAAAGGTCTTAATGTAGCACACATTTATCCTTCTTCTCCAAACAGTTGACCTATGTGGAATCCCCCCGCTACCGCTTTTTGTCGATTTTCTTTTTCTTCTTCATATGTAAATTGGATTTTGATTTAGGCATTAATGCGTCAGTGGTTTCATTGGTCAAGGCCTCAATCTCCTGTATATTGTGTGCCAACTACACGGGTAGCATGCCCCTCCAACCTCAGATATGATTTGCAGTCAATCGTTGCCGCATCTTAACACACTCTGTCCCACGGTAACACATAAATCACGCCAAAGTAATTTGGACGCGCCACGTTGCTTTAGCGCTGAAACCTACCATTGCGTTGGTGCCTTTGTTATACTACTGTGCTTTATGCCCTATGATACATGACTGTTAATCGAATGAGGGATTGCTCCCCATCCAAAGTCCACACCGAACATGAAGGTCAGAGCAAGGTCGAACGTATCTCATCTTGATTGTGATTAAACCGTTGTCTCAAAGGCAATGATGTACTCAGTTATATGACCCGCAAAGAGAACAGATTTATCGTGGTACAAAATAAAAGAAAAAGACATGGGTAATATATCATCGCCTGTAGCAAACAGGTGCCGAGATGATCACGACAATATTCCACTTGACAAACTGACAATAACTGATCATCGAGAAACTAAGGACGCGTGATGTATCGCATCAAACAAATTAGCCAGATACCCGTGTAAGAAATTTAATTTGGTAAAAATATCAGCTGCCATTTTACTCAAATCATCAAACAACTTTAAATCGCATCCTAAATATATTTTTTGTCATCACATGCCACTGATAGTGTTTCATGACCGAGCTAAGCTTTTTTGATAGACATAATATTGATATGCACTGGCAAACTATGAATTCGCAAGCATTTAAGTGCAGTCATGTTAGGTGCGACCATCCAGTCTCATCCTGGTCATGCCATTTGTGCGGCTAGTTCAACTTGTTTTCAGCTTGTTTTTTATTTATGTTCGTCTGTCGCTTCAATTATGATCTTGATCTTACCTGTCCCAGGATTTCTGACCTCTGTCCTTCCATTATCATTCCCAGACGCATGACATAGCAACATGACGCACTTTGTGCAGCACAAATAGGCCCACGAATTATTTTGTGACAATTCATGAAACTATTATCGGAATATCTGTGCCATCCAAGTCCACATTCTAACTAGAGCCGGCAATCCGACGTCAACCATGGTTTTTCTTTCTCTTCATGTTTTTCTTTATTGCACCGCGCTCATATATCCTTGATTTTGTGATGCGGTCAGCTATTCAGGCCCCCCGGTTCCCCAGGTCTATACATGGCTACTGTGGAAGGTTCGCGCATTCCGGGAGTTCCACCCCCCCCCCCCCCCCCGTCCACCCGCCCTGCCTACCACCCTGTGTTGACCGGTCGGGCGGAGAAGTATGTCGCTGTTTGTCTGGGTACCATCGGGGTCGATCCGGGTTGGGTTTTATCTCAGCAGCCTCGCTGAACCATGTGGCTTCTCATGGGATAATTACACGACGAAGGTCTTCCCGACCAGACGCGCCATCATCTTATAACTGGGGTGATGACATCCGCCCGCCCGCCCTCCGCCCCCACCCACCCCATCCCCTGCTCCTCTTCCTCCTCCTCATCATTCTCCTGCTCCCTTTTCTCCATCCGTCCCCGCCGCCCCGACTTTCATTCCCCATGCCTCAGCCCGTACACCCAACCCCTGTCCCTGCCTTCCCTTCCTTGTCCCTGCCTTCCCTTCCTTGTCCCAATCTCAATCGTCCCCACCCCCCTCCGCTTTATCCTTCATCTCCACTCCACCAGCCCCAACCTACCACCTCTCTTCTTCCTTACCTAGGCCATGATCTCCACTCTCTCATACACACACACCATGATCCCCTGATGTGGCTTAGGGCAGCACCATCCCAGGAGCCGCCAGCGCCAAAAAGACAACGCCTTGGCATGGTGAACCAAGACCTTCAGCCGTTGCCATCGACAAGCTGCATAACTGCCGTCATCTGTTACTACCACCACCACCACCACCCACCATGCACACTGTCCTCTTTCCCCCCGCCATTCACATCCCCCACACCCACCCAGACACTTTTCCCCGTCCTTCAGACCCGCCCACCGCCCCCCACCTACCCCCCTCACACTTTCCCAGACACGTCCTTGGTGGAGACAAGGACTAACAACGCCCCGCATTATACCCAGGGCGTCAACCGCAATGTCCCCCAATAACAAGCATCCGCTCCGCCTTTCAATTTAGCTTCTATAGCCACTTAAAGCAAAGCCTTCCACGATGGGTGGGACATAGCCCTGGTACATGCCTCTCTGACCACGCCCGTAAACGGAGCAAGGGTGAGACCATGCCCTTCACCAGGCCTAAAATTAGAAATCACCGACCGGCGGTAAGCAAACTTAACGTGATCACTCGCTGGCAGGCGGCGTTTGTTGACGTCCGGCGAAAACGAAGCGAGAGCTGACAAAAATCGCCCGGATTACAAGAAAATACACTATCGACCAAAGAAATATCTATCCGACGAAAGTCATAAAAGCTTCAGGAACATAGTGGAGCACATTGACGGGTAGGCACTGCATATTTATTCTGTTAGGACCTTCAACTTGAGCCACCGGTCAACGATTTCTAATTTTAGGCCTGGTGAACGGCATGGCTCTCACCCTTGCTCCGTTTACGGGCTTGGTCAGAGAGGTATGTACCAGGGCTAGGTGGGACCATATGCCAGCCAGCCTCCACCAAAATATCCAAGTGGACGCTTTCCTCATTCGGGATCATTGGCCCTGTTTCAATCATCTAACATTTAATCCAACAAATGGTAAGTGGGGTTTCTTCCCAATATGAAGGGGAGTAGCCTTAGCTCCCTGACATCTACATCTGGGGTATTTTTGCATGCGACCCCATATTATTACCCCGGGTGGTTTCATTGTCTCATATGTCCTTAGTGTGGGCAAAAGTGACCTTACACAAAGCAAGAACATTTCGTTTATTACGTGGATATTTTATCAGCGTTTGTCCCCCTCACCGGTCCCCCCCCCCCCTCTTTCTCTCTCTCTCTCTCTCTCGCTCGCTCTCTCTCTCTCTCTCTCTCTCTCACTGTCTTCCACACCGCCCACTTCTGGTTGGCTTGGACGCAGAACGTTCGATCTATATGCAAATTTCATTGAAAGCTCACAGCTAAGATGGACTCTTGAGGTATCCGCATGTGCAGATGTTAACAGCATACCATTTTCATTGCATTTTTGAAGCTGCCGAGGAGAGAAGGAACGGTTAGGTTTGTCCATGATGCCCTCCTACACCTGACTGTGCCAATTACCAGTGTCTGATTAAGCCGGGAGGGGGAGAGGGGCGGGGGGTGGGGGGGGGGTGGCGGCGGGGGTGTAGAAACTAACGCACGCCCCACGCCCCATCTTCCGTCGAATCCACAATACCCAATCGTTTTAAAATCCTTTTGGGTCGTCATTGCATTTAGTGCCTCCTCACCTTTTGGAGGAGCCACCCCGCCCCACCCACCCTCTCCCTCGGTATTATACCAACACCCACTCTCCACTCCCCATGCCCCAAGCCCCGCAGAACATCCCTGTTCTGTATTATTCAATTCCCCCCAGTTCAGCGCTACATGTCGGCCATCACCCAGAGCGTATTTTATCGGCTGTGCCAATAAGCTGTCTGACGATTTTAACACATGCAAGGCTTATGGGCCAAAATGTCTCGAGGTTTATGAGTGTTGGCTTATAGCATGGCTAAATTGGTTCCTGTGGCCGTGGGTGAAAGGGGGCGACTGAGGTTTAACGGTGGGTGACGAATCGTCGCGGGCACCTACGGCCTAACTCCACGTCAAAGTCACTTAAAAATTTTGTAGGACTTATTTGGCAAGCTCTTATATGGCAGTATATAGGGTTCTTGTATGATTCTGTACTATCGCAAGGGACTAAAATGAATGATTTTCTCTCTAGCAATAATTACGCGAGATAACCGGTTAGTTTAAGCAGAACACTTTGACCTGAAATACCATTTGAAACACCAATACCACGTTAAAATGAAGCCATATGTCCGAGGGCAATATCTTTCAAACAACGATATGAGACTTTTTATCATCTACAATCCTAATAATTTTGAGTTGAGTGTCGGACATTTGCTCTTCCTATGAGAGCATAGAGGTTACTGTCAGAACAAAAGAGTGGGCGGTTCTCAATAGATGGTCCGAGACTTTGTAACGGGGAGGAGGGAAGGGAGGGGGTGGCGGTGGAGATATCTAAATACCAGGGTGTAACGGGTTGAGTGGGGACGGGGGCGGTGGGCCGTAGACAGAAAGGTCCAAGGCACCGGGAGCTCGCACTAAAGGAGTGAAGTCCACAGCAAAATAACTAGTGAGGTAGTCCACATATAAATTGGAATATCATGTGCATTAAAAGACATCACCACGCCATATATATTCCCGCCCCCCCCCCCGGACACCCCTGTACATATTAAACACATTTGTTAACTTCTGACACACAATAGCGGCTGTATTAAATTAACTCAACATATATCAGCGGAACGTGATTTTGGTGACAATAATATGACATAAGGGTAGGTTCTAGAGTGTGATTTTTCATGGTCGTCTGGGACATCGTGGCACGCCGTGCTTGGCGCATGTACTAATGATTAAGACATGGGTGTGGTCTGCCGGCGCCCAACAAGCACTATACATGCCTCTTCTACATGTCGCAGACAAAACACAGAACCCGGCGAAGTCGTGGAGCGACGACGAAGCGGTGCTTCCTGTCTAGAGACCATCGTAAAGGGTCTCCCAATTATCGATATTTGTAATTGCGTCATTCATAAAAAAAACGAGGACGGAGGAGGGAGAGACATCCCCGAAGTTAAAATAGACCGATGTCTTTGACAAAAATATGGAGGAAGCCACCGCCGTGGTAGGGTAACGTACGAGACAGCAGGCAAATAGGCAGCGGGTTCAAACCCCACAAGTGCCTGGGGCCGCTTGATCCTTTTGATCATTGTCCCAGAGGTTTTTTGGCCCGGTTTGACTCATGCGTACACAAATGTGGCCTACACAAAACACAAGTCCATTCCCCAAAACAAACGATTCCTTGCTCATTCTTATTACAATTTACACGATATGATGGATAGAATGCAAAACGTAAAATGTAGATCCGCAGATAGGAAGCCAAATGCAAAATGTAGGTCCGTTGATAGAATGCAAAATTAAAATGTCGCCCCGTGGATAGAATTTAATGCATAACATGTATCTATATCTCATATTTGGACGAAGAAGCAATTCTGAAAATCCGTTGGAGATCGCTATGTGGTGTCACACTCGCAAAAACAAATACCATCCACTACTGACTGATCGGGCTGTGTGTTGTTGTCACAGATTGAAGCCGGCCAGGGTCAAACTGCTATGTACCATCCTTTCCCCTGGGCATACTAGGAGCCTAATTCCGTAGCCAAGTAGATACAACCCCGCTGCCAACTTAGATTACCCGTTCTACATTCGCATCTAAGTATAGGCTTCACTGAACCATCGTCGAGCAGCGGTGGTACCAAGACAGCTAATATTTTATATATGACGCAAGTATTTTGGTGTATTCCCGTAAAGTACTTCGGTGATGGTCAAACCCAAACTCTCAACCAATTCTTCCGCACCCTAAACCCACGCACATAAGCCAAAGAACGCACATAACACGTGATTTGTGTTCATATACAGCAACAGATATGCTAAAAATAAGGAAACCTGTTTTTATCAGAGCCTGAGGAGCGTGCATTTCCACTTGTGACATCGATACTGGGCAACTGTGAATGCAATGTGGACGTTAGCATGGAAGGTTGGATCGATGTTTCAGGCCACCATTGTCCACACATGACCTAAACTGGGCACGACAGCTGCTCCAGACAAAGGCGGAGTCTGGAAACTGCAGCCAATTGGGCGGCGTCTCATCTCGACTATGGGGAGGGGGGTCCCCTGGCTTAGTCCTGAAATGGGACTTGTGTTCGATATACAGGAACCATAATCTGTCACAAAGCTCGGAACAAAGAGTCACTTTGATGGCCGAAATCACAGAAGCTACATCGAGCTAACCCCTGCGAGGCTTCCAATAGTTCCAATGTCTGCTTCCAAGAGGTTTCCAATAGTTTCAATATCAGGCAGATAGGAGACAGAATGTAATAGAGAGGGTCACTGGGGGCCTGTTACCGAGAGTGGAAACCTTGTGAATCTCAGCATAGAGCGCCATGATGGCCCTGTTAACCCTCCTCTGACGCTAAATAATAATAGTTTATTATAACTGGAGGACGAGTTTAGTTTACGTTTGACAGAATATGACAATGAAGGCCAATGTCTAGAGCAATACTTACATATACAGGAGTGTAAGAACGGGTCCCTTAAGACAGGGACCGAGGTGAAGGAGACTGAACTCCGATAACATAAATATCGTTATCTACCAAGGACGCGAAGCAGTAACCATTCAGAGGCCGCCATTACTACGGTCGCCACAGGCCGATAACGGGTCTAAACACCCATTGACCGTCGAATCACTCTCATTCCGATTTCCTCGTCTTGATGAAAGAGGTGATTCGGTTTATCTCACGAGATCCTGCGCTCAGCTGATGAGAGTTACCGCTAAATGTCCCTGATGTTTCGTCCGGATACTGCCTCTCACCACTGCGCTACAATTTGTTTGACTACAAATGGGTCTTTTTCGCTTTTCAGACGGTTTTTCATCTGCTGTTGGCTTATATAAACGGGTTACGCTATCGACAGCGCCTCTCGATTGGAAGGATTATGTGGGTCCATGTTCGAAGTTAGATCACGAAGTGCATTGTTGTAGTAAATGGTTGGCGTGAGTCATACGTGATCTATTCTGAACAAAGTTTTGCACTGACATAGAAGTAACTCTGTATTCCTGTCTAGTTCTGCAGCACTGCTGACATTCATACGGGCCAGCCTGTAATATACGTCATTGATTGTGCCCCTTGATTTATGTTTCTGGAACCAGAGTATGTTTGATCGGATGGGCATGCAATACTTATGGCAGGCAATACTAAACAATTCTAATAAATGTTTTTACGACATTAGCCCGATACAGTGTTATTTTTGCAATAAGGTAGCTACTGAAACCATTTGATGTGCTTCTGTTGCGACTAATAATGGTACTGTAACACCGGTATCATATGATATAACCTTTCAGAATGAACGTTTCTTCAAATATCCGTCAAATAAAAGGTGCCATCCTGCCAACAATGTTGCGGGCCTCTGGTTAACGGACATGGAAATTGCAACCACACCATTTTGATATCCATAGCTATACACCATGCACATGTCAGACCTGCTCATATATATACTAAGACACTACGATGAATTTTAGACGACAGTGCAGGAACAATAAAAATCACCTTACTTCGCGATTCTGAGCTGGCAGCAAGATGATCTATGCCAATGGCATGTTAGGTTTTCAATAACAAAACTCAAAACACTGCCGCGCTGCACCCAAGGGGCCCCAGATTCCAGTGTCTTGTAGTCCATTTTCCCATTACACCAGTAAGTCTCGCTCTAATGGAAGTATTGCATCCACTGCCATGGAGATGTATGGGTAACGTGGGTGGAGATGATGGTTGTGTCTGGATTCCGCCACTTGGACAATCCGCTCCTACCTCAAGCTCGCCACTGTGACGGGGCTCAGTGAAGTGCTTTACTGACTCTCGCCACTGTGACGGGGCTCAGTGAAGTGCTTCACTGACTCTCGCCACTGTGACGGGGCTCAGTGAAGTGCTTTACTGACTCTCGCCACTGTGACGGGGCTCAGTGAAGTGCTTTACTGACTCTCGCCCAACAGCGGGGGGTGCAAAACAATACGCCATTGACGCTAAGATGTAAAGGGGTTCCAAGCGGCATTCAGGTTGGTTGGTTGTATATTGAGGACGGTTTAGCCATTATGCTGGTTATATCGCGTCAATGGGACTAGGAAGGGAGAGTGGAGCCATGTCCACGGAGGTAACCCCCTACTCCGCGCGAAGAAACACATAGTATCTTTATCCTGTAACCACACACAGACACGGCCACAGCGGGGCGCGAACCACCGATCCACGTGCTGTTAGACTCTCAGGTGGCCAGGGCACCTAAGGCGAGCGCCCTAACCCACTGAGCTATCGGGCCGCTGCTGCAAGTCGTGGTACCCGGGGCGAAACATTGGCACATAGCCCGAGGTCCCAATGATGAAAAACTCAAAATCCATGGTCTTAACACTTCGACTGTGATCGTGTACCATGAGGAACATATCTCTTGAATGGACAGTACTAAACGGAAGGTTTGTAATGGTAGGAAGGCAGTAATAAACATATTTGGGGCTATCGTATGACGTCATCGTGTGTATCAGAATACTACATTGTTGGTGGCAACGAGAAGACATTGTGGTCCGGAGGACATCATGTCGCTGTGAATGAAAGGGACGCAATACAAATAGGATGCGGTTGTACTCAAGAGTGACGTCATTTTTCGCCACTGCATAAGTTATTGGTGGCATCATTATGACAAGCAGACTGGAAGAAAAATTGCAGCGCCAAGTATTTCACATTATGATGATTAACATAGAGATGCTACCATGTGCCATTTCGTGATGTCATTAGACCCAACGACCTTGATAGATTCCAGAAAATCCATTATTGTAATCAAAGCTAGATGTTAGGTATATGTATATGCCATTGAAGAACAATCCATCATTAAGATATGTTAAAGAGGCAAGGGGAAATCTGGCACTATAGTAAGCAAACCCCAGTGGTTAGTATGACGTCACAATGAACGTCAATCAGTTTGATGGCATTAACCCTCGGTAACAAACGATCCTAGGAAACGAAACAGATGCAGGAATCATATTATGGAGTAGCCACCAGTTTTGGTTCAGCAACTGCCTGCCCCTGGCGATAATCCCTAGCAACCATTTTATGTGTCCTCGAGGCTTCATCATAATCCTACACACTGGCTCACCAGGTGGAGGCACTGTTTACCACTCATCTTTCTAAGTCTCATCAGTGGAAATATGAACGACACAATGTGCCTTACGATGTGTATAGGCAATTGTCTATTTCTCGAAGACAAATATAAATATTATCATTATCAATAACCTGGTTACGCTAAGGTCGAGGCAATGTAATTGTCATGTATATTGTCCAAACATATCGTGGAAATATGAGCTTTGCTAAGATGCAAGTGGTTCTACCACCAACGATAATGATAATAAGGACAATAATGACCTGGTAAGATACAACGAGAACTCAGAACGAGAACTTCCGGCTTCTCATAGGCATAATCCACCTCTCCAAACAACTGGGTTTTTTCTACCCCGGCACATTGTTAGCGACTGACAAGTTTTAATGGGAGTCTTTTAAGTCAATGCCTATGCATTTTTGTTTCATGTCAGTTCATTCCACTGTATTTGTTTATTGGCATGTTGAAATGAATATATTATTGATAGTAAAAGTTTGTCGTTGCCCAAACTTCGATTCAGTCATGCATAATTGGGTCACGTAATCAGTAAATGAACAATTGGCGTTTCCCCTGCATGATTGTTTGCGCTTGCAACTCAGTATTATAGCTAGTAGCAATGAAACCATACGCCCTTTCGATCTTTCACACCAGACGACTTGTAGGAAGTGTACCTTTAATTGGGAAATAAAAAGTGTTTTTAATTTTAATTTACTCAAGCATACTGAGGTTATATGACAACCAAAGCCCGAGCGGCCTAGCAGATCCTCATTGTGATGTTATACGTGTCATTGCGATTATACATGGCAGCAATGGATGTGGCAGACACAATTTGCCGAGCTCAGAAAGTATGTGATGAACCTTCCAAATTTTTATTTCTATAAATTTACCCGGGGATTATATTATATATATAGTTCTTTGTAATCAGTGTCTAATGCATTATGCTTACATGTCATCATAGATTAACATCTTCGCTACATTCGACGCCATTGTGACAGAATACGCTCATTCAATATGCAAAGATAAACACATCTGTCATGTTTGGAAAAGCCATCTTGCATATTCCTTATATATATATAATATTTCTGGCGGAAAAGGCAAGAAAGGGAGCGGCCGTGGTCCAGTGTAGTACTCCTGCATGGAGATTAACAGGTTGTGGGATTAAATCCCGCCTGTGTGGTAGGAACGCTTTCATCCTTTCATCATATCATTGTTCCGGGCGGTTGGCCCGTACACACAAAGGTGGCCCAAAACGCCGCTCCATCCATCCATATAGCAAACGAAGCCATTGGATCAGAGTCAGTAATTAAGTTAGTAACTTCTTTCTTGAAAATGTATATCGAGTCGCGTCGAGATCAAATTATTGCCATTAATGTACAATGAAAATGAAAGAGGAAAAATAAACTTACTCCACCTGTGCTTTGGTCGATCGTCGTAGTAAAACATTGTTCACGTGGTCAGCATGTTGAGACTCCATACTTACCCGCATGGTGGAGCTCCGCCTGCCACGCTAACACGACTGCTGTTGCCTGAAGCGGCAACATCGTCAAGATGATATATTGAAGTCATTTACCGCAAGCGACGAATAGCATAATTCAATAAACGAGGTCATCTGTGGAATAACCTAAGTCTTCTGGGACGAGAAGATGGGGTTTTCACTCTGGAAATCAGCTGGTTCTTATCTCCACTAACATAGATTTAGAGAGTAATCTCGTTATCAGAGCGAGAGTGATACAGTGTGACGGATGCCGACGGAACCGTTTGCTATTATTAAGTACCTTGGCTGGAGGCAGGCCTATAGTACGAAATATACTATCTAAGCATAACGATGCTGCCAGGGAGATTCTTACGCGTGTATGAAATGTCAACAATGAGGATTGTATTAGGAGTGGGGAAGCTGCAGATGTCAGCTCGCTAGTTTTAGAATCGATCCACGCCGCAAAAAATCCCCAAAGCTGCATAAGTCAGAGAGACATAGGACATGGGACATGTCGAACGATTTGTCCCACTGCCACCTTGCTGCGGTTCCTGCGTCTCTGTGTTATTAAATTAATTAGCTAATGGACGTTAAAGTTATCTTGGGGGGCTACACACATAGGCTAAATTAGATCAATAGAGTCTCCTGGGGAAATGATATGGGAAGCTAAACCCAAATGGAGAGGCGTGCTTTCCTATTACATAGACAACATACGTATTGCCGCCTATGAGCCGAAAATATCTCATGATGTATTACCTCATGTCCGCATGCGACATTTATGACCTGACTATTTTTGTACCACAGAGCAATAAAGATAATATAAAGGTCTTAATGTAGCACACCTTTATCGTTCTTTTCCAAATAGTTGACCGATGTGAAATCCCGCCGCTACTCGTTTCGTTTTTCTTCGATTTTCTGTTCTTTTTCATGTGTAAATTGGATTTTGATTTAGGCGTTAATGCTTCCGTGGTTTCATTGGCTCCTGTGAATGGACGTTATACATGGAATCTGGTCACGGCCTCAATCTCCTGTATATTGTGTGTCAACTACACGGATAGCATGCACCTTCAACCTCAGATATGATTGGCAGTCAATCGTTGCAGCATCGTAGCACACTCTGCCTCGCGGTAACACATAAGTTGTGCTTGATGTGACGCCAAAGTAATTTGGCCGCGCCACGATGCTTTAGGATTGCAACCTAATATTCCGTTGGTGCCTTTGTTATACTATCTTGCTTTATGCCCTATTATACATTGCTGTTAATAGGATGTGGGATTGCTCCCCATCCAAAGTTCACACTCAACATGAGGGTCAGAGCAAGGTCAAACCTATCTCATCTTGATTGTGATTAAACCGTTGTCTCAAAGGCAATGATCTGTTCACTTATATGACCCGCAAACAGAGCAAATTTATCGTGAAATGGAATGAAAGAATACCACATGGGAAATATAATCTCGACTGTAACACACATTTGGCGAGCTGGGCAAAACAATATTCCACTTGACGAACAGCAACATACCCATGTAAATAGTTCGCAGAAAGCATGTATTCAACGTAATATATTTAAAAATAGGTTGCAACGCAGCGGAATTGTTTTGGTAAAAGTGATTAACCGATTAGATACATTGATTGAAAGTATTTCTGCAAGATCCCTGCAAATGACGTGGAATGAATATTTCTTAGTGTTACGATACAATATGCGGCATGTTTCATCTATTCATGCCTTACGGCAGGGACAGGAGGTGAGGCGTACGGGCTGAGGCATGGGGAATGAAAGGTTTTTTGGTTCCACAGGTCATTATGTGCCTAAAACCCCAATTCATGTCGGTATTGTGAATAATGTGAACATTTAAAGTTTACTTGAATCCTGTAATTGAATCAAATAATTCAGCGTTATATTAGCTTAAACTTTAATTAAATCATCAAACTACGTTAAATTGCATCTTAAATATAGTTTTTGTCATCACATGACACTGATGGTGTTTGGTGACCCAGCTAAGTTTTTCTGATGGACATAATATTGATGTGCACTGACAAACTGAATTCGCCAGCATTTGAGTGCAGTCATGGTATTTTATTTATGTTCGTCTGTCGCTTCAATTATGATATCTATCATACCTGTCCCAGGATTTCTGACCTCTGCCCTTCCATTATCATTCCCCGACGCATGACATATTAACAAAATGACGCATTTTGTGCACCAAATGAAAAAAATGGCCCACAAATTATTTGTGACAATTCATGAAACTATTATCGGAATAGCTGCGCCACCCTAGTCCACATTCTAACTAAAAGCCAGCAATCCGACGTCAACAATTTTTTTTCTTTTTTCTTCGTATTTTTTTCTTTCTTGCACCGCGCCCATATATTGTCCTTGATTTTGTGATGCAGCCAGCTATTCAGGTCCCTTGGTTCTCCGGACCTATACATAGCTGGTGGTGGAGGTTCTCGCATTCCGCACCCCCATCTCCCCGCCCCATGCCTACGACCCTGCGATGACCGGTCGGGCGGGGTAGTATGTCGCTGTCTGTCTGGGTACCATCGGGGGCCATCCGGGTTGGGTTATATCTCACCAGCCTCGCTGAACCATGTGGCTTCTCACGGGATAATTACACGACGAAGGTCTTCCCGACCAGACACGCCATCGTCTTATAACTGGGGTGATGACGCCCGCCCGCCCACCCTCCTCCCCCGCCCACCCCATCCCCAGCTCCTCTTCCTCCTTCTCACCATTCTCCTGCTCCTATTTCTCCATCGGTGCCCGCCGCCCCGACTTTCATTCCCCATGCCTCAACCCGTACGCTCACCCCTTGTCCCTGCCTTCCCTTCCTTGTCCCAATCTCAATCGGCCCCACCCCCCTCCGCGTTATCCGTCATCTCCACTCCACCAGCCCCAACCTACCACCTCTCTTCTTCCCTACCTAGGCCCTCTGTCACCTCCTCTCTCCACACTCACACACGCACACACCAGGAATCCCCTGCCGCGGCTCAGGGCAGCGCCATCCCAGGAGCCACCAGCGCCAAAAAGACAACGCCTTGGCATGGTGAACCCTGACCGTCAGCCTTTGCCATCGACAAGCTGCATAACTGCCGTCATCTGTTACTACCACCACCACCACCACCCACCATGCACACTGTCCTCCTTTACAGCTAAAAGTTAAAATGAAGCCATATCTCCGCGGGTAATAGCTTTCAAACTAGGATACATGATTTTTTATCAGTTATAAATTTTGAGTTGATCTTCGGACATTTACTCTTCCTTGAGAGCATAGAGGTTACCGTCAGAACAAAAGAGTGGGTGGTTCGCAATGGATCCAAGACTTTGTAACGGGAAGAGGGCAAGGAGGGGGTGGCGTTGGGTGTGGGGTGAAGCTATCTAAAGACCGGGGTGTAACGGATTTGAGTGAGGGCTGGGGGACCACACTTAGTAACGGGTTGTCAAAGGTCCCCGGCACTGGGAGCTCGCACTCAAGGAGTGAAGTCCACAGCAAAATAGTTAGTGAAGGGGTCCACATACAAATTGGAATACAATGTGCATTAAAGCAATATATTCTGTATTTTGTGGCATTACCAACCCCTTCCCCATGTCAAATATGTAAAGTCTGTCTGGAATTTAAATCCTGAAAGCCCGTGGGCTATCCGGAGAGAAGCAATTTGGTCACCGGAGGAGAAGTTAGTGGCCGGCTTTATACCTCTGCGCGCCTGTTCGCTGTTCGGTATTTTGTGTGTGATGTCGACCGCGGCTCGCTATCACGTCCGCGCGCGATGTAAATAAACCGCGCAGTTTTATGTTGAATTTGTTATTTTACAGACACTTACAGATATATAACATATATGCATCATAATTTTGAGATTTTGAGAATTTTTGAGACTTTTTTAGTCTTGATTCTAAAATCTAAAAAATCTAAGATGGTGCATGTAATTATATTGCTTTAAAAGACACCGCCACACCATAGATACTCCCGACCCCCTGGACACCTCTGTATATATTATAAGCATTTGTTAATTTGTGACACACGGCATACGTTGTGTACTAACCAAACATATATTAGCGGAAGCAACAGTGAATTCGATGACAATAATATGACATACGCGTAGGTTTTAGGGTGTGATTCTGCATGGTCATCTGGGACATCGTGGCACGCCGTGGTTGGCGCATGCACTAATGATAAAGACATGGATGTGGTCTGCCGGCGCCCAACAAGCACTATACATGCCTCTTCTACATGTCGCAGACAGAACACAAGGCGGCCAGCGGCGAGGCGGCCGGTGTGGTGGGTGGCGGTGAACCCGGCGAAGTGGGGTTGCGACGACGAAGCGGTGCTTCCTGTCTAGAGACCAGCGCAAAGGGTCTCCCAATTATCGATATTTGTAATTGCCTCATTCATATAAAAACGAGGACGGAGGAGGGCGAGACATGCCGTGGTAGGGTAACGTACGAGACTGGAGAGAAATAGGCAGCGGGTTCAAACCCGACAAGTGCCTGGGGCCGTTTGATCCTTTTGATCATTGTCGCAGAGGTCCGCTGGTCCGCTTTAATTTAACTCATGCGTACACAAATGTGGCCTACAAAAAACATAAGTCCATTACCACAAACAAACGATTCCGGATAGCTCATCCTTAGGACAATTTACCCGATATGATGGATAGCATTCCAAACGTAAAATGTAGATCCACAGATAGGAAGACAAATGTAAAATGTAGGTCAGTTGATAGAATGCAAAATCAAAATGTCGCCCCGTGGATAGAATACAATACATAAAATGTATCTATATCTCCCATTAGGATGAAGACGCAATTCTGAAAAGGCATTAGGTGTCGTTGGAGATATCACTATGCGGCGCCATACTCGCAAAAACAAATGCCACCCACTACTGACTGATCGGGCTGTGTGTTGTTGTGACAGATGGAAGTCGGCCAGGGTCAAAGAGCTATGTACCATCCTCTCCCCTTGGCATACTAAGAGCCTAATTCCGTAGCCAAGGAGACCCAACCCCGCTGCCAACTTCGATCAGCCTTTCTACATACGCATCTAGCTATCGGCTTTACTGAACCGTCGGAAGAAGCGGTGGTACAGAGACAGCTAATATTGTATATATGACGCAAGTATTGTGGTGTATTCCCATAAAATACGTGGGTGATGGTAAAACACAAACTCTCAACCGATCTTTCCGCAGCCCAAACACACGAACATAAACCACAGAACGCACATAGCACGTGGTCACCAATATGCCGTCCCGCTGGCTGAAATATATGACAAATAAAGCACATGACGCCATCTTTCGGCGAGATTGTACTGTTCGACTGTACTATGGTCTCACTGGGTTATATCTCCCAGTTTACTCAGGCAACATGTTATGGCACAGTTTGATAAACATCCGCTACGCTGGATGGCATTGGGTTACATCTGCCTACCCGGGGTCTAGTGGAATAGGCTTTGTGTTCAGACAGGTATCAAGGTTAATCTGTATCATGGGATCCGATCCGGCCCCGAGGCGGCGTGGAAGGATCAGGGCAAGGATACTCCCAATGCCTCTGATGTACTAATCGTAGCAAGGTTTGGCCTGGAGTGGAGAGATTGTGGGCGGGTGGGGATTCAGGGTGAGTGGTGGATCGGGGGTGGTGTGACTTGGGTGGTGGATCAGGGGTGGTGTGGCATGGGTGGTTCAGGGTAGGTGGTGGACCGGGGAAGGTGTGACGTGGGTGGTGGATCAGGGATGGTGTGGCATGGGTGGTTCAGGGTGGGTGGTGGACCGGGGAAGGTGTGAAGTGGGTGGTTCAGGGTGGGGGTGTATCGGGGGTGGATTGTGGGGGGGGGGGTTGGCATGGGTGGTTCAGGGTGGGTGGTGGACCGGGGAAGGTGTGACGTGGGTGGTTCAGGGTGGGGGTGTATCGCGGGTGGATTAGGGGGGGGTGGCATGGGTGGTTCCGGGTGGGTGGTGGACCGGGAAAGGTGTGACGTGGGTGGTTCAGGGTGGGGGTGAATCGGGAGTGGATCGGGGGGGGGGTGGCCTGGGTGGTTCAGAGTGGGTGGTGGATTGGGGGTGGCGTCGCGTCGGTCGGTTCAGGGTGGGTGGTGGATCGGGGGTGATGAGGCGTGAGTGGTTCAGGATGGGAAGTGGAAGTGGAGGCGTCGCTGCATGGCATGGGCCGATTGGGAAGGGGCGCGGGGCCGGCCGGTTGGGGGTAGCGATAAAAATGGCAACACAGAGGCTAAAAATAAAGAAACCTGTTTTTCATAAGAGCCTGAGGAGCGTGCATTTCCAGTTAGACCCAATGTATATGTACAGTTAACCAAGGCAGTATAAATCCAATGCAAGGTTTGATTTCAAAGCCTAACTGGACGATTGATCAAAGTATTCCTGACGTACATGTGATAATGATGACTTTTAATAATCTGTTTACGTCTAGCCAAAAGGTAATCAACTCTCAGAATTTTAATACGCACGACCACTCAGGTTCGACCATGGTCTGTTTTGATATCCAGAAAGGTATCAGCGGAACTGGGCAACTCTGAAACAAGGTGTCATCGATACTGGGCAACTCTGAGACAAGGTGTCACCGATACTGGGCAACTCTGAAACAAGGTATCATCAATACTGGGCTACTCTGAAAACAAGGTGTCACCGATACTGGGCTTCTCCGAAAAGAAAGTATCATCGATAGTGGGCTACTCTGAAAACAAGGTGTCTGCACTACTGGGCTACTCTGAGACCAAAGTGTCATCGATATTAGGCAACTCTAAAAATAAAGTGTCATCGATACTGGACTACTCTGAAAACAAAAGTGTCAGCGGTACTTGGTTATTCTGAAAACAAGGCGTCAACAATACTAGGCTACTCTGAAAACGAGATGTCATCGATACTGGGCTACTCTGAAAACAATGTGTCATCGATACTGGGCTACTCTAAAAACAAGGGGTCATCGATACTGGGCTAGTCT
The DNA here is from genome assembly GCA_964019135.1 of Arenicola marina. Taxonomy (NCBI): domain Eukaryota; kingdom Metazoa; phylum Annelida; class Polychaeta; family Arenicolidae; genus Arenicola; species Arenicola marina. The sequence goes on from OZ025255.1 coordinate 13,042,925, forward strand.
GAAAACAAGGTCACGCCAATCCTGGTCTACCCTAAAAATAAAGTGTCATCGATACTGGACTACTCCGAAAACAAAAGTGTCCTCGGTACTTGTTATTTTGAAAACAAAATTGTCATCGGTACTTGGTTATTCTGAAAACAAGGTGTCAACAATATTGGGCTACTGTGAAAAAGAGATGTCAGCGATACTGAGCTACTCTGAATGCAATGTGGACGTTAGCATGGGAGGTTGGATCGATGTTTCAGGCCACCATTGTGCACACATGACCTAAACTGGGCACGATAGCTGCTCCAGACAAAGGCGAAGTCTGGAACCTGCAGCCGAATGGGCGGCGTCTCATCTCGACCATGGGGAGCGGGTACCCTGGCTTAGTCCTGAAATGGGACTTGTATTCGATATACAGCAACCAGGATCTTTCACAAAGCTCGGAACAAAGAGTCGCTTTGATGGCCGAAATCACAGATTCTGCATCGAGCTAACCCTTGTGAGACTTCCAAGTGTTCCAATGTCTGGCAGATAAGAAACAGACCATCAGAGGGAGGACCACATGCTGTTTCTCCTGTTGGCGTCCAGTGACACCCATCTTTCTGCCCGACATGACTTTCATGAAAGTAGACGACGTGCCCTTCACGCCGGCTAGGGGGAAAGGCGAATGTAGCTTACGGACAAACTCCCCTGGTCTCCTGTATCATTTCAATATCAAATGCCGTTTTCTTTTTTACAAAGAAAGGATGCTGTGGGGTGCTTTTACATCCGGTTGGGCAGTGTCCGTATCATGATACCATAATGACTGATACGTGATCTGCAAGTTAACGACCGGTGCTGCTATTGGCGGTGGAGGTGATGGTCGCGTCGTGGCTGAGAATGTTCGGCATGGGGAGCGGTGATGAGATTTTTGAGGCAATTAGTTTCAGATTTGTGAATGAAATCCCTCGCACTATATGAACGTGTTTACAACATTGCCAAATTGGTTTAAAAGATAGATAATTTCATTAAAACGTTTTTTATTGAAAATTAATTATTCATGTTGTCCTTCAGTTGGTGCAGTGGCTGTCAAATAGTATATCTCTAGTATGCCGACATTTTTAAATATTCACACACAAAGAAAAAAAGAAGGTGACGTAATGCGTCCTAAAAACACCCACGCCCCCCCCCCCCCCCAACCCCCCTCCAGCCCCCGGCCACCCTAACCCTTCACCCCATGTACACATCCCAACACTGTCCGGCCTCCTTACTCGGGCACTTAACTTCCGGTTAATAGGTGTGTAAGACAATGCGATGAATGCGGCCAGACAAAACACGGATGTTGTTCTTTTCTCTGACCCAGTAAACACCAATACATTGCCTCCCTCAACGCCTCGTGACATATATAAGCAGCGTGTCGAAACTGTTCCTCTTGACCCAGCTATGTAGGCAGTATCCAATCCTTAGGCTTAGACGGCGTCGTCATATGGACTGATAACATGGATGAGTCCAAGTGTTCAGCGTGACGCCGTGTCGATGGCGTCCGCCCGTCTTATACATGCACTAAGCTCCACTGTAGCCAGATATGTAGGGTTCCTCAAACTGTACCCATTTAGCTCTAAACGTGTCCTTTAACTTAACTTACTTAAGTTGTTGGCCGATATATGTATGTATGATCAGTATACTTACGTGACAGGTTGCGGTTCATATCACTAAATATGTTCCGTTAAGAACTGTTGCCACACAGGCCATTTACTGTTATCGATAGTTTCGACTGCCTATGTCCTTCCGGTATATAGTTCTTTAGAATTGTAGCGGGCGACGCTTCGATGGCGATGGCTTGGCCCATAAAACAACAAACTCCGTGCAAACTTTTGATTTAATGACATGTGGACCAGTCAAATATAGACAGCCTATAGATAGCCATCTTTCCCCAAGAGCTTCCCATAATACGCATGTTGAATATAGCTTTCCAAGTTCATTTACGATCAACTATAAATCTAAGGTAGAATTAAAACTTTCTTTTTGATTATCTTCCATATTTCGGCTTGATCGGGTAGTACTCATTGAAAGGGCATAACATACGGATGGTGAAGCTCGTGGTGAGGTAATACCAGATGCCGTGACCGTCCTTCATGGTTTGTCTCAGTGACGCCATTCTGCTTCAGATGCAAACATTGTTATTAGTCAACCTTTTTTTCATTTTCAGAGAAAGACACAGTAATAAGGAAGCCAAATTCGTAAACTACAAAACTAAAGCCAATGTTGATTACTATTGCTAACGATATTTCATGACAGTGGACATAAAGTTAGTGGAAATATTTGTCGAATACCATTGCTTCATGTGGGAATAAATTAAATTATGTAAACACATACAGTAATTGAGCATGACAAAGAATGCCCGATGTTCAGTATGATGTTGCCACGAGTAAAAAATCTTATTTTATCGTTCCCGTCATCTCTCTATTCCCTTCTTCATTCCGCTCTACAAAATAGGTACGAAGAAGTATCTAATGCTTCAGCCAGCCACTGTACGGCCAATCAGATGCCAATATAATAATAGATTCATCCAGCTGCAATACTTGGGGTGATGCAATTCGGGAGGACCGCATGAATATAAGATGACATTTGGGAACTAAGCTAATACTGCTCCGAGTTCCATCCAAAAGATTTATAAGGCATACAAATGACACGCATAACGCTTCTAGTTCCTAATCAGTGGGTCTTTTCAGTGAGAGATTTTGCCGGTCTATACCTTGCATGAGATCTAGAATAATGATGGGACCCTCAGAACTCTTCAGCGATATCAGGATGCTGGCGACATGCCATTTTCGCCAGCAATGACCAAAAACTTTGCTTCATGACAAACGCCCGTGGTCTGCTGTGTAAATTGAAGATCATCGCATCACCATGCCAGACAGATTGGCTCGTTATCTGCAGGTCAACGCCCTGGTGTTGGCGGTGGCTGTAACGATACTGGGCATGGGGCGAGTGGGAGTAATGAAGATTGAGCCAGATAATGTCGCATCTTCAAGGGAAATCCCTCGCAATCTATGACTGTGCTTACCTGAAGTCCTCGTCTGATGGCATTCATCCCAGCGGGGAAGAGAAACATCTGTTTGATGAGTCCATAGCCCCAGACACTGATTCGTTACCTGATCTGATTTTCGAGTGCGATCTTTGTCTTAAAGCAATATATTCCGTAATTTTTTGTATTACCAACCTCTCCTGCAGGTCAAATAAGTACATTCTGTCTTGAATTTAAATCCTGAAAGCCTGCGGGCTATCCGGAGAGATCAACGGAGCAGAAGGTGGTGGCCGGCTTTATATCCCTGCGCGCCTGCTCGCAGTTCGCTATTTTGTGTGCGATGTCGGCCGCGGCTCGCTATCACGTCCGCGCGCGATAAAAATAAACCGCGCAGATTTATACTGAAATGTTGGTTTTACAGACTCAAAGAGATATAAAACATATGCTTCAAAGATGTTGAGATACCTTTAGTCTTGATTCTAAAATGTAACAAATCTAAGATGGCGCATGTAAGTATATGGCTTTAAAGTGTAGCGCAATACCATGCTCGATTTATCAAGTCATTGAGTTCTAACGATAACATGCAAGTCAAATATACATAGTCAATTGATAACAAAGGCATAGATTATTGTTACTACAAATGGCTCATGTGGCCCATTGTGTCACATGTTTTAAGAATTGCGCACAGTGGATTTTTCAATGTAAGATTAATGGATGATTTCCACCCCATGCCACGCTTGCAATTGGCAGTTATTTCCCCACGCAGTCATTTGTATTCTAGAATTATATCTTCCTTGATTCAGAATATTAAATGTACTTTTAAGTGCAGAAATAAAATATCTAGTTTACACATTCAGTACCGCACAACGGTGATGTACTATACACAATAACAAGATTGGTACAATAACAAGGTCACGCGTAGAACTAATAAACAGTGTTGCATTCAGTCCGCTCAGTTGAAAGTTTAGTTGTTTCGAGATGTCGGCGTCAGTTTGCACTGCATAGAAAAAACCTTGAACTAGGTAATCATCCACTAATGGCTTCATATACACAAAAATTGTCACGCGGCATGGTTGTTGTAGCACTTAATGTGGGCATATTCGCTCTACGGCGAACTGAATGTCAAGTATGCAAAAACTGCGAGATTTACTGCCTTGTAAAGTAGAGATGTTGGCATACAAACAGCAATTGTAGCACCATTAACATTCGTCACAACGTTCGTAAAAATTACTACCTAATGCATGGGACAAAAAAGGTTCTATAGCAAGAGTCCCGGAACCGGATATGAGGCATGATGGAATGGGACATTAATGCGACATACATGGCTACATACGGCTCGTGCGCCTGGTGCTTCGATTTATATACAAAACTTATCAGGTCTCGCAACATGTCCAATGGATAATGTCAAATAGTAAAGTGGAGACAATTCTTCATACAATATAGTCAACTGCGAGGCCACAAAAATGATGTCTCGCCGCTCGGTGGCTTTCGTGTCACTTGTTTGCCATACTGTTTTTTTCTTTTTAAAATGGCCATACTTTTTGATTTCGGATTTCCATATGGCGCTTGGTATGACCCATAACGGTAATGCCATGAACCATAAGACCTCTTCGCCCCCATGTCAGACATGACCTGTGACCTTCTGCGCTCGTAGCGGAGTCACTATCAATACGAGCGGATTGTTTGCCTATTAACTATGTAGACTAGATTGCCCTTGGCTTTAAAGGCAACCAACATCGTGTAAGCCGCATCTGACGCTGCCCATTCAGTAGATACTCGTTTTGATGGTGACATTGCGTAGAACAGCAAAGCACGACTTTACATCGAAAAACTGTGGTTAATGATATAAATGGCTGGCCAAACGGCGCTTTTCTTTCAGCGATGCGTAGAAGCAATTGACTAACCAATGAACATGGCGTGAGATGCAAGGGAATTTAAAAGATATTAAGCGATGTAGTGATTTCATTATCTGCGGCCGGACTCGCGGCTCCTAGCGGATAATGAAAAGAGCGGGGTGCTACATGTTGATGTAAGGCCACTTTAAGTCCCTAACACCCAGCTAAATTGCGTCACTGTTATAATTTATACTACAACGTGATCGATCTGGTGTAATCACCTACCAAATCTTCGAGTCGAATACATCATCACGAACAGAATCACCGCGTCAAAACATATGTCAACTACAACGTCAGCGTATCTTGCCTAGCCCTCCTAAGGGAGGCTTATCTTGTCCTAGGATCGAATGCAGGTTGTCTGATTTAGTCTCCGGTGGTAAATGATGTTGTCCTGTCAAATCAAAAGTGGTGGGCAATATAACCTTATTTAGTCAGCATATCTTGCCTTGGCCATCGTAAGGGAGGCTTATATTGTCCTTAGGATCGAATGCAGGTTGTCTGATTTAGTCTCCGGTGGTAAAGTGATGTTGTCCTGTGAAATCAAAAGTGGTGGAGAGGATAACCTTGTCTAGTCTTTATTGGTACTAGACAATTTTCAAATCCAGTTTTCATTTGCACGGGGATGCTTCCGCAGCCAGTCATTAACCGCCGATATATGCGCCCGGTGTCTCAGATAAGGTGATGAATGCAGCCAAACCAGACATGAACTCTGTCCTTCTCTCTGGCCCAACATGTGCCTCCGCCCCGACCCAACGACACGTCCTGCCTTCAACAGGCCCCCGGGGTAAATGGGCGGTCATGTCAGGTGCGTCGGTGTTACTGTTCTTTAGGGCATGTAGGCCACGTGGTCAGAAGAGGTAGTCACCCGTTCATCACGTTCTCTCAATCCGTTCAATCGATTCACATGTTCTGGCTTGACTGCTATGCACGCCCGGCAAATGGAGAAAAAGCAGTATGGAAATAGTTGTATTGAAATAAAGTTAACAAAAAGTCCTTTGTTCGGCATTAGCAGAAGAAAAACCAAACACACATTTACAAACCCAAGGGTCTATAACCCACTGGCCCGTCTGTTCAAATTCGTCAGGTTGTCGGAGAATGAAGGTCATCCGGCGCCTGGAGAGCCCTCTGCAACACCCCCACCCTCTCACCCTGGCTCATCCGATAGTCAGCGCCGCCCCTACCCTTCCACCCTAAATAGCCTACCATGGCAACTCGCCATTATTGGCTAAATTTTCAAGTAAAGCGCTGGTCCCATTACCAAGACATAACAACCTTCACCGAAGCAATAAACTCTCTCCCCTCCACATGTTTTGATCCAGTCTCATCGATCTCCCCCACCACTATCCCCTACAACCCCCCCCCCCCCCCCCGCCCCATTTCTCACCCCACCACCCCCCATTCGCCGTCCTGTTTCTTCCGTCTACAACCCATTACCATCCTCGTACTCCTACTCTCCTCCCACTAGATTCTCCCTTGATGTCCCAGCGCCTCCCGGCGGACGTCACGTGGTGCAAGTAAGCGGAAGTTCCCGGTCGTACGTTTTTATCAGCTAATCCGGTGCAACACCGCCCTCCCGGCCCCATCTCCACCCTCCGTTCTGGGGTAACAGACACGGTGACAAATAACAGTGCCGGGTGTAGGCCTGGAAGGGACACTGACCCCATCGTCCCATCAACCGTACGTATCCGAGGCACGGGGGGAAATTAACATTGTGTACCAGACACAGACCTGATAGTGGATGTGATTAATTGTTACCTTGCTGCCATAATGCCAATTTACATAATGAAAATAGATGCTTATTGACTCGACTTGACTTGAAATAGACATATCGGCTCCAATGGTCTGGGCTTAAATTAGAGAGGCATACACCCGAATATACATGAAAACGGCATGGCATTATCTATGTAAGGTCTATGGGGTATCACCATGGCCGATGGTCACCAGCATACTCCTCAGCCTTCCATTGTTGTTTCCGCGGCATACAGAAGTCAAACCATCAATGCAAATGCAAGAACACTTATGCCGCCCACCCCAACCTATTCATTCCGCAATCGTACAAATTAAAATATAAAGCATTATTGCTGGGTAATTCAGGGGATTGGTGCCTCCCACAGTCACCGTCCATCGTGTCTGACCACACATAGGGCCGAGGGAACAGGGTGAGTGACATGTTTTAACCGTTCAGAGTTGAAAATTGTATCCGGTGGTTTATTTGCCCAAGTAAGTCGGCGCACATTTCATGTGTCGTGACTTATAAACTAAGGTGTCTGCTATACGAGTTGTAACACCTCTGCATTTCCGGCCGTGTCTATCTGACTTTCGGAACCCATCTGGTGTGATAACCGCCATATCGCTATTTAGTCGCTTCTGTCGCAACGTTCCAACGTCCAGTTCAACTTTGACCGCACAGATGACACCTTACCAATTATATCCGGAGATTTTCGCAACTTTTTATACTGCCATAACTGACGCCAGTTACGAAAAATGTAGATATAGATAAAATATTACAGCGTGAAATATAGCATGGACATTACAACTCGGAGGAAGGAATGATAGCGTTTGCCCGCTTTTAATAGCCTCCTGAAGGAATCCAGAGATGGACAAGTACCGGAACCAGTAACGGAGGGGCGCCTTACGTTAGCGTGGCAAAAGGGATACTGAGGGTGAAATGCAATGTGTGTTCGATGCCTATATCATCTTATGTATGTAACGTGTCTAGGTCGCTTACCAATGAGCGGACCAATCAGTCATTTTGGTGGCCGGAATCACAGAATGTGCACCGAGCAAAGCATTGTATTGCTTGCTTTCTTGGTCTTCTTCCTGATCAGAAGATCAACTGCCGGTATGTTTTTGACACAATGGCGGCAGATTCTGGGCGGTACTATCTCATGTTGCTAAGGCTTTACATTGGTCAGTGTCGGCATCACTATGCCAGATAGAGCGATACTAGGTCTGCATATTAAAGAGCCGCGAACCTGGTGGCGGTGGTGGCGGTGGTGGCGGTGACGATGATTGGAATGGTGGGCATGGGGAGTGGCAGCGGAATGAGGTTCGATCCAGAGAGGGTTGGATTTTGAAATGAAATCCACCACAGTCTTTGCATGTGTTTACCTGGGAGTCTTGTCTCGGTGCATTCCTACAGCGGGGAAGACGAACGTCCCTTTGGTGGGTATACTGCCCCAGACACTGATTAGTAACACGGCCTGATATCTGACTGAAATCGTTATCTTGAAGTGTTGCGCAATAGCTTGTTGTCAACATATTGACCCACTGGCGACAACATATCATTCACAGGTTTTTGGTAAAGCAAATGCTTCAAAACTCCAACGAAAGAAAGAAAAACAACCAATGTAAAACATATACTTTCATGAGACTGTCGTCAATCGATGATGTTGTTCTTGTTATAGTTACTGTAGAATCAAAACACCTGTTTCACATTAAATGGCAAATGTGGTGCATTATGTCTCCAGTTTCTAAATGAGAAGATTATAAGGTGAATTCATCCCCATGTTACGTTTGTAATTGACAATCAGGCCCTCGTGTGGTCATTCAGTTGGAAACAGTGATTGGCAAACAATATATTTCAAAATCCCCTCTTCCTTTATTCAGAATATTGAATGTTCTTTTAGTTCCTTAAATAAATACACGCAGCGAAGTCAAGTCATAATCCCAATCATAAACCATAAAATGGCCATGCAAAATGATGCAGTTATTATTCGATTCGGTTGTGTGAACTATATGCATAAGTGTAAAATGACCTTAATCATGGACATGGACCATACACGCTATGCACTTTCCGTCGTGGGCATCCATTGACTTAGTGACATTGCTTATAAACGTTTATTTCATACCTTTCAGGCCATGGGCCCATCGTATCAGTTCAGTGCAAAGTGCAGCACATATGAGTGTGCTGGTACATTTATAAGCTCAATTTGCGAAACGAGAAAGCATTATACGTATAAATAGGAAGTGGTGACTTTGCGCAGAACAATGAAGCATGCCGTCACACCAAAAACATTCTCTGGATATTGATATAAATGGCTAACTTAGATGCGCGGACCGCGTTTCTTGCAGCAATATATATAAAAGCAACGACGCCCCCCCCCCCAAAGCAAACAAAAAGAAAATAAGAGCAAACAATAGTTTCTGTCAAGTCAGTTATGGAAAGATCACAACGCATTTTAGAAGATGTAAAAGCAATGGCAGACCACTCAAGGCCACCGTTTGCAAAGAAGACTACGATATATAATTTTCAGAAATACAACGATTGGCTTACTCGCAAGCGTTAGAATGCGATATTCAGACCATTGGTGGGGAAGATAACCTTGTATCGTCCCCTTTGGTACTGAACAAGTTTCATACCCAGTTTTCATTGGCCCAGCTATCCCCTATTGGTTTTATCTATCAAACGAGAATGCAAAATTGTTTCATTAAATTGCCTTCAAACATAAGAATGCATGCATTGAAATAAATCTTCATCCCAGTTAACGGTTAAAAACTTACTGCCGCCATAGACTGGTGACGTAATGCGCCGCTAATTTGACATACAATAGTGTGACGTGACTGAGGACGGTTACCGCGCGCCTCTTGACAAGCCGCAAGAGACAGCAAAATCATTAGCGTTATAACGTCCACGGAAATTATTTTTCCTTTTTTTGATCTGGTCCTCAGAAATGGTAATAGCATCACGGGTGACTCATAAACAGAAAGCCAGCATGTGGATATTAGCAGAAGTGAAAATCAGATTAAATTTAGATCGCTATTAAAATAGCGCGACATTAGGGGCACAAAGTGTATCGAAGTAAATGGTTTAGCTGCAAAGTCAGCAAATACCAAAGGTAATCACCATTAAAATCGAAACAAACAATTTAAGAGAGCAACAAATAAGAGAATCAAAACCAAAATGTATCTTTAGCGAATTATTGTTGTGCAAGATACTTAGATACCGACGAGCTTATAATCCATTGGCCGTCTGTCTTAATGAGACAGGTTGTCGGAGAGTGAAGGTCGACAGGCTTTACACCCGGCAGCTCGGGAGTCGCCTCACCAGTCATCCTCACGAGTGACATTTAGCCACGACGGCGTGTGTCTTATTCCTTCTGGACCGCTTCCGGTACTTCCCCACCTCCATCCTATATGCAACATCCCCACCCCGGCCCCACCATTCCATCATAGCCTCCACCCTTCCACCCTAGCCCTTATTTTGCACTAAGCGTCCCTTACCCTTACACCCTAAATGCCATACTTACTTTATTGGTTACGTTTTCAAAACCATTATCACGAAAAAAATCTTAACCGAGGTCTTTTTGCCTTGCAATTGTTTCTCTCAAGTCCCATTCATCTTCAGTGCACAACCCCATGCTTCCCTTCACATTCTCCTCCACCTGCCGTTTGATCACGACCATCCTCCCATTTTCCCACTTTCCTCCAACCAGCGTTTCCCGCGATGCCGGACCTTACATGGTCGGGCAGGAGGTTTCGAGTAATCTCTGTCATCCGCCAATCGGGTGCGATAGCTCCTTCCGTGCGCACATTTTGACCTTCCTCCCGGGGAAAAAGACACGGTAACAGTTGCGGCTGCGACGCCGAAGGAGACTTGGAAGCTCCCTTCGTCCCATCGACCGTCTCCGTAGCTCAGGAGAAAAAACTCACTCCGTGTGCCGGACAAAGACATCTTGAATCCATTAGTCCGGGTTGCATTAGAGATGAAGACACGTATCGGTAACACATGGTATTAACTGTTGAGATATCCGCCATTCATCGTTTATCTGGCGCCCCTTGGTATCAGAGATCAAGCAACTTTTGTACTTATTTTAAATTGCTTAATTTTCAGGCCATGGTGCAAGAATAATTCGAGGCCATCATCATGCCTACTAGAAGTATTTGACTGTCGGTAACTGAGTCACATAATAATATTATAGACGGCGCAGTTCTTGCTTTGAGGGATTCAAAAATTCTTATTGTCCTCCTCAAACCCGAAGCAACGTTTAATGGTGTTTACTTCCACTCCTTTGCCCCATGTCTGGTCAAACATGGCTCTCTGGCGAACGAGTGTCACCGTTTCAACGTTGACCATACAGAAAACCACTTGTTTACTATATGTTCTCCAATTTTTGGACAGTCGTAAGCGATTGTTGTCTTGCTTTGCATTCTCTGTAACTGCTCCGGCTCTAATTCCGACCATCGCGCGTTATGGGTCTAAAAGATCAAAAATTCAATTCGCGGAATACCGCAAACATTTAGTCCATTGTAGAGTGAAGCTTGACACCTAGACAATATATTACAATGTCAACTATAGCGTGCACAATACAGCTTGGACGGTGGAGTGATAGCGTTCGACAGAAAGAACATGTCCGCTCTTAATGACGTAGTCTCCTAGAACTATTGAGTTGTTGGGTGGGTCAGCAGGACCATCACCTCTAAACTAAGGTTACCTATCCTGCATGCCAGACCGGGACTGATTATTATCAAGTGTACTGTCGGTGTGTCGTCAATTGCCCCTCAATTGAAATGATTCCAGGTCGCGCAATCAACCCGAACCATACGACCGAGGTAGCGGGTCCGACTGATACAACACCCGGGGGAAGGGGGCTGGACGTAACCGCTTGGAAGGGGGGGGTTGTGTCTGTTATGGTTTGATTTGATTTGATTTGCCCCGAAAACCCTAATAGTTACCCAGTCAGACCTCGTTTAACCGACCTCCGATCAACTGGATAACCCGCTAGCCGACATAGTGTCACATGTAACGGATCTCCTAGTAATAGTAACAATTTCCCCTTTAACCAGACATTGCTTCGTTCAAGACACCGACACGGCTTTGCTTCAATATATATATTAAGACAAACGTATGCCGGTTTACATAATGATCCCTAAAAGATTGCCCGTTGTTAATGGACTGATATGCTATGTGGTTCCGCATGCCACCAAAGCCTTAGTTTGAGACCAGGTAGATGATTCCTTCCGTCTGATATATACACTAAGCTCGACTGAAGTTCGATATTTGCAATGACCCCCTTGCAAATGGTTCCCATTAAGCTCTTAAAGTGTGCTTTATCTTTATATACACTGGAACATCTTACTACATCATGTTTGCAGCTTTTTCCTGGACCAGTAAATTGAGCCTGTATCGCCTAGTTTGCCCAGTTTCTTCCCACTTAGGCCATTCACTGACATTGATAAGGAAGGCCTAAAGCATTATGTCCAACATTTCACAAGTTTAAAATCAACATTCCTGTGCAATCGCTCACTTTATGTCTAAAGTGCCATTTCGGCAGGGTATGTCTGTCCGCTTGGGTCCTTTAGACTGGTGGACGGCGTTCTTCCATATAGATGGGTTGGCCTATAAAAGCAGCGTATATGCAAAACTTTGATTGAATGATAAATGAAACAGACACAGATCAATACCGTATAGCCGGTCACTTCGCCTCAAGAGCTTCTGATACTACATATCTTGAATAAAACGATGCCAGCGGTCAAGCCACCAGGTCGATTTACGATCAACTATAAATCTTGGTTGCCTGGAGAAGTGATTAAATGAGGTAGTTTCAATTGTTGTTAGTCTTTGTCAATGCAAATTTATCGGGTCGTCGTCTTGGAAAAAACTGGACATGGGTACAAATAAATAAATTGCATATGTGCAATTAACCAAGGCGAAGTACTGTTAATGCAAAATTAATATTGACCAAAAATGATCAAAATATCAACGAATGCTTATACCAATGGGGTCCAATGTCATATGAAGCTCCCGCAACCGATGCATCAAACTCTATTGGGGAAAACAACAGTATTTTTCACAGATAATAATGAGGGTTTCACGAATTTTTAGAATGTAAGTCACTATTATATCTGTAAATAATTTCCTAATTTCATCATTAATTTAATGCGCCAATAATGCTTTCTTGAGTTCGACCATGGTCCGTGTAAGTATCCACAAATGTTTAGGCTAAATTGACAAAAAGATGCGCGTCAGCATGGAAGGCTGGGTCGACTTTTCTGCCTACCATTGTGCCGACATGATCTCAGCTGAGCATGAAAACTGGCCAAGCAAAGTTGGATCTACCAGTTGGTCTACATGCAATTCCGTTCGACCACATGGTACCAAGGAAAGTCGACTGGTAATTGACAGGTCAGAGAAGTCCTATTAAAACAACTGTATCACGCTCGCCATCTTTCACAAGGACCAGGGCACGGGGTTACTTTGATCGCCGAAATCACAGGGACTGTATTAGATGGGAAACAGATAAACCCTTTAGCATGCACATCAATATCCTAAAACTCAAGACATGCCCTTTTTACTAGCAAGGTACTTTTGACCGAGTTCTCATGTTGTCTAATCTGAAGATCAAATGACGTTCTCCTTTTTCAAACTAGCGCAAATATTTTATATATTTTAACACTGTCCAAATGCATGTTAATGAGATCAAGCGATAACTAATAAGTCTCAAGGTTAATTCATAAATACTCAACATACGTACGACAACCTATAGTTACTTGATCAGTCCTCTGAAGGTTTATTATGCGATGTCTACATCAGTTTGTATTGCGTGGAAATAAACTCCTTACACTCATTATTGTAACACGGATCGCTTTGTTACACCCACTAATGTGGACATGGTCGCACTAAGTCTCTCTAAGAGTTTTATGGCAATGGTCCCGGCCGCAATCACAAACATGTCTCAACATTGGCACTTCAACGTGATGCTGATATATAACATGTATCAGGACTCTTGCTATGTCAAAAGGATCATGAGCGAGTATATCTTGATAATGAACAAGTTGTCTCGTGGACTTTCGTGTTGGGAATGTCTTACATAGCCCCACGTAGTTCATTAATACAGCATGGTAAAAGCTACATAACAGCCAGACTTCGGCTGTTCAGGAAGATCCACACGTCTCCTTAGCGTGAGGGATTGCTTCCTCAAAAATCGCTTGGGATATTGCCCCGATGCCATTAAGTCAATGCTTAACGACCTGCGGGGGCCCGGTACAGCAGACATTATACCCAGTGGTCGCTCAACACACTTACCGCAGACCAAAAATAGGTGACGTAATGCGTCCCTAATACCACATGCGATAGGCCGAGAGTCACGTGACCGCGGGAGGAAACAACGAAGTTTTTGAGAGGCCGTGGGGAAAACAACGCCAATAGCGTAATAACACGCGGTACAATGGCCCATTCAATCTCATTGTCAGAAAGGGGTACGGGGTATGAATTTGCATGATTGATTGGCAATATCGGCGGAGATAGCATCAGGGGTGATTCATACTTCATGCGTCTTCATGATCCATGCGTCTGGTGTGCAAGACAAGGTGATGAATGCGACCAGATCAAACATAGACTTTTTTTCCTTTTCTCCAAGCTAGCATGCGCCTCCGCTCCCATCTCTTCCTCTGGGTGTGTAGACCACGTGGACATCCGGAGATGTGATGACCCCTTCACAACATCCTCTCAATCCAACAAAGCGGAAATTTGGTTTCATGCTTTGACCACATTTGCAAGTGAAGCTAAATTTGATAAGTGTAGCCGTTATCGGGTGGTCTTCTTGGAAACACAGGAGTGTGGATGGTCGAATCTATGGCAGGGGGGCTGCCCAATGCCGTTTAGTAGCAGAGCACCTGATGGTCGGCCCTAGTGATGCCATTCTACCAAAATTCCAGTTGTCATTTTGCGAAGAAAGCAAAAGTCAAGGCAACTTCCTAAATTACGAACAAAACCAACGCTATTCGTGGCCGCCATCGATGAGACACTGCAAGTACATAAATTTAATGCCAAATTGACATTATTTGATATGGTTACTTGATATACGTTTGACTTATTGATAAATAATGCAAATCAGCCAATGTAATAATTGATTCCCTTATCCATGATATTGAGTGTGGTGTCGCTGTTGGTAATCTATAACATTTTCATTCGGCTTATATACAACATCACTTAAGGCGTCGTTACGCTATTTTACCCTATGAGAAGGTTGACTGGAGTTCATCAATCAGAAAGTGGGCCCGATCGTTTATAAGTCTGCACAGCAGTGATCAGATTGCGCTATCATGTGTACGATTAGTTAAGGGCATGGAGTTCATATTGTCCGAAAAGAACGGTGTCTCCTCTGGGTGAATATCAATATTAATGATGAAAACATGGGATATTTGTATTTCAGTGAAACTTAAATACCAATGAATATTATTCAATGTCTCCCCAATAACCGCATTTAGCCAATAAACGGGGTGGCAAAATTGCTCGGATATTGTTGTGTCGAGTTGTGTCTCAACGAGCATAAGCTCATGAGGTCATCTCAGGTCCCTCGGGCAATAGCCGTCATGGTTGGACACAGTCCGATAAACATCACTGCACTAGATGAAGCGCAGTGGTATGCTTCTCGTATCCACACAGGTATCAAGATTAATCTGTATGGTGGGATGCGGCCCCGATGCGGTGTCAGAGTCTGTGGAAGTATCCGGATAAAGGTGTTCCCCCGAACTCTGATGTTGGTATCATAGCAAGGATTGGCCTGGAGCGGCAGGATCGGTGGAGGGTGGGGAATTTAGGGCCAGTGAAGTGGGGGAGGGGGAGAGGGGGTATTAACGATCAAGGTGGATGGCGGGGAGTTGGTGGAGGGAGCGGGTGGAGCTTGGGTTGAGGGAGGCGGTGGAGCGTGGGGGTGTGAGTGGGGGCGAAACAGGAGAGGTTAGGGTGTGGGTGGAGCGTGAGGGCTTCGTGATTGGGTGTATCGGGGGTGGGGGGTGAAACGTGTGGCATTCGGGGTGGACGCGTCGTTGCGTGGGCCAGTAGGGATTGTGAGAGGGGAAAGGAGAGGGGGGGAGGGGGTCCTGCGGGTTGTGGGAGAAGAATCAGTAACCCAACTATCGACGGAGGCACACCTTCATGTAGCTCTACAAGGCTACATAGTTACTGTATGTGATTGGATTTGTTTATATTAGAAACATGCTTAAGATCAGGAAAGACGTCTTTCATCACAGCGCCGTTCGAGTATTGGGTTTCTATGTTGTACACTGTGTATGGTTGGTAATATCTACAGCGATATGATGTTTATGCAAGGCGTGCCTTAAGGGTTTGTTGAGCCCTCAAATGTAGCAATTTCCCACTACTGTAATAACCCGCAAATGTAGCAATTTCCCACTTCTGTAATAACCCGCAAATGTAACAACTTTTTTCCCTCTAATGCAACAAAACCCACAAATGTAGTAAATTTTTTCCCGCAAATGTAACATCGCCTTCAAATGTAACAACAAATTTTCCTCAAATGTAATAAAACCTCAACCACAAATGTAAAACTTGTTTTCCCTCTAATGTAGTAAACTTTGTCAACCACAATTGTAACAACCATTTTTCCCTCTAATGCAACAATTTCCAAATCCGATTTAATAGTGCTCCGGAAACAAATAATTATCAGGTGTATTCGTTTGTTTACTCACGTGCGCTGGCAAATTCTTTTCGAATGTCTTCGAAAGTGATTCTGTGATTCTAATTATGATTGTCGTTAATTGATGGACCGGTGTTTGCAGTTGCAAAGAACCGAGAAGGGAGCTCCCGACTCTGCCTTAAGAAAGACATGTTAAGATATCTGACGGGTCTTAATCGATGATTTAATCTTAATCTTTCGTCTTTGGACAAATGCACACATTAGAAAACGTTTCATTGGGTGTCAGAGGTTCCTGCGTGGGCTGGTGGTATGAAAGTGACCTTCTTGCGTCATTTGGTCCACTTTCAAATGATAGTTTGCTTGATAGTTTGGTTTGGGGAATTAACTTTCACCGTTTAAGAGAGAAAGGAATCCACGGTAGGCTTATGTTTCCATTCTTTATTGAATATGTCACATGGAAATTGTGCATCTTCGTCCTCCAAGCTTGGAACCTCGCGATGGGGAGACCAGGTTGCAAGGGAAGACTTACGAAGCGATGGTTACTAACATTAACACATTATTGTGTTATTCGTGCTTAATAGTAAACTATTCGTGATTACTCGTGCCTGCTGTCGGTCTGAGATTGCAGAGATCTGCTCATTAAGGTTCAAATCTTGGTTGGTTATGGTTGGCATATTTGTGCCACTCGTGCTCTTGCATTCTCGCCTAGCACAAAAAGGGCTTCACGCGAGCAAGAACGTGAGAACGCGAAGAGGAGAACGCGAGGAGGAGAACGCGAGGAGGAGAACGCGAGGAGGAGAACACGAGCAGAACGCGAGAACGGGAGGAGTACGCGAGGAGGAGAATGCGAGAACGCGAGGAGGAGAACATGGGGGCGAGAACGCGACGGAGAGAACGCAAAATTTACCTCGCCGTCGCATTCTCGCGATCTCGCCCTCGCGTTCTTGCCCTCGCGTTCTCGCCCTGGCGTTCTCGCGATCTCGCCCTGGCGTTCTAGCGATCTCGCCCTGGCGTTCTCATTCTCGCGTTCTCGCGTGCACAAAAATGCTACCATTATGGTGGCATATTTGTGCCACTCGCTATCTCGTATTCTCGGCTGGCACAAAAAGGGCGCGCACGCGAGAATGCAAGGGCGAGGACGCGAGAAGGCGAGGGCGAGCCACAGAGAGCCACAGCCCGCGCCCGACGCCATAGCCCAGCGTATTAAACCATAGCCCGGAGCCATAGCTCACGCTCGGAGCCATTAAACATGGCGTCAAACCATCAAACTAAGAACAATACCAGAAAAGTCCTTGGCGGATGTATCTTGGACAAAACTTAAGAAAAGGTGTGGTCACTCACTTACAGACGCGTGGGTTCATCGTTGAAATCACCATGCACAAAGGCCTTCAAACCTTGCATTGTATTTGAAGTTCTATTTTTGGTTTTTGAATTCCTCTAATAGACAGAATCTTTGTTTCTTTTGGAAATGTTGGCCCAATTACAGGTTCAAAACATCGTAAAACGCTGGTCCACCATTCAACGTCCACCGCATTTTAGTGACACTTCGTCGTGCGATGCAGAGCCATGTGCGGGCAATAACCGAGTATCGAAAAACACAATCAATGAACAAAATCATCATTTGGCTCAGTCCAGCCATTCGGAAATTTTTAGCGCATGCGAGTAGACATAAATGAATACAATGACATCTCTCTGCCCGACCACCTCTCAAACCCGATTGATTTTGTGTCAGTCTGGGCTTAGAATAGAGAAGTTTTACTGTACATCTGTTAAGTATTTGCTTCCGGAGTACTTTTAAATCGGATTTGGAAATTGTTACATTAGAGGGAAAAATGGTTGTTACAATTGTGGTTGACAACGTTTACTACATTAGAGGGAAAAAAGTTTCACATTTGCGGTTGAAGTTTTATTACATTTGAGGGAAATTTGTTGTTACATTTGAAGGCGATGTTACGTTTGCGGGACAAAAGTTACTACATTTGTGGGTTTTGTTACATTAGAGGGAAAAAAGTTGTTACATTTGCGGGTTATTACATTAGTCGGAAATTGTTACGATTGAGGGCTCAGCAGGGTTCAACAAGGTGATTTTTCAACATATTCCTGCCCTACATATAGCAATAGGGACGTTTAAAGGACACCTTCCTGCAACTGAATCGCTTTGAATAAATAACCGACCCCAAGGAAGCATATTTGACCGTTTCACTACTAAGCATTAAATATGTGCGTGGGTCTGGTTATTTATATATATCGTTTAATGCATCCTCCGTGCAGCCATGGTTTAAACCGAGTGTAAAGACTGCCCCATTACAATGGAGGAAGGGAGGCGGGTGGGTGGGGGTGGGGGCGTCTGCACCCTCAACCAATTGGTTTGCATGCACTTTCTCTTGATCACAGCGGTGCCCATGCCTTAGCCAGGAAAATGGAATACAAAGAATAAAATGCGATGAGCGGACCAATCAGTCACTTTGATTGCCGTTAATCACAGAATGCGCATCGAGTGAAGTCTTGTGTTGCTTGCTATAGATCTTATGTCGTTCTACCATATACACAACAAACCCGACGAAGAGATCGCCACATGCTACTCCTGCTGATGTCAGTACACCACCCTTTTCTACCCAACAGAAGTCTTAGATGCGCACCACATGCCCTTTCCGCCATCAAGGTTCAAAGGCAAGTCTTCTGTCTTATCCAAAGATCAACTGCCGTCATTCTTTTTTATCGTAACGACACATTCCGTAAATTACTTCCCCTGTTGTTAAAGCTTTAGATCGGCCGATGTCCATATGACGACGTCAGATGGAGCGATACGTGGTGTTGGAGTGGCAGTGGGAATGATAGGAATGGTACACATGGGGCGAGGGAGCGGATTATTCCACCGCAATCTATGTATATCTTTACCTGGAAGTCTTGTCTGGGTACATTCCTCCAACGGGTAACACAAGTGAGTATACTGCCCCAAACACTGATTAGTAACACGATTTGATTTCCGAGAACAATTTTTATCTTTAAGTGTTGCGCAATAGCTTGCTGTCCCTTCGGTCCATCGATTAAGTGTGGTGTCCGTGGGCGGGGGTATGGACTCCCCTCATGGCCTCACCCACGTATCCATACGGGTCCGCGGATCTTGGCGTTCACATCTTAAAAACACGTGGTTAACTTGTGCAGCACTGGTGAACTGTATTTCTATAAAACAAAAAAGTCGATTGGTCTACACCACACTCATCGCCAGATTACCGTTCTGTCTCGCCCCTTCTGGATCACCCCGGGGAGCCTTTGGTCCGGGCGACAGTGCCACCCGGTCTTTGGCTCAGCCGAACCAGCCAATCAGGGGGCAGGGGTGGGACTTAGCGGGCGAGAGCGAGAGGATCAGGTGCCGCCACCCATTCCCCACATCACGCCCGGACGATACAGACTCCCACTTTCTTAACATGGAGCGTCCCCGAGGACATAGAGCGTCCCCGCTCCGCCATCCACCAGACAACAGAATACAGATCTAATCAAAATCCAAAGTCAAATCTAATCGTTCCAACCCACCACATCACACGAAACTGGTATGGCTCGTTATCTAGATAATTGGTCATAATGAAAACATAACTTTTTGGAAGGCTTATCGCGTCTACAGCATACTAGAAAACAGTTCGCGCGGGACCTCGAATTATCAATTACCGAATTACATACCTCCCGCCAGATTTTCCCTGGATGTCTCTGTCCCATTGCAGGAAGTTACACCATCCTCCCACGCCTACATACCTCCCGCCAGATTTCCCCTGGATGTCTCTGTTCCATTGCAGGAAGTTACACCATCCTTCCGACGCCTACCCACCTCCCGCCAGAATTTCAAGTGGATGTCCCTGTCCCATTGCAGGAAGTTACACCATCCTCCCACGCCTACATACCTCCCGCCAGATTTCCCCTGGATGTCCCTGTCCTATTGCAGGAAACTACACCAACCTCCCACGCCTACATACCTCCCGCCATATTTCCCCTGGATGTCTCTGTCACATTGCAGAAAGTTACACCTTCCTCCCACGCCTACATACCTCCCGCCAGATTTCCCCTGGATGTCCCTGTCCTATTGCAGGAAGTTACACCCTCCTCCCACGCCTACCCACTTCCAGCCAGACTTCCCCTGGATGTCCCTGTCCTATTGCAGGAAATTACACCAACCTTCCACGCCTACATACCTCCCGCCATATTTCCCCTGGATGTCCCTGTCCTATTGCAGGAAGTTACACCTTCCTCCCCCGCCTACATACCTCCCGCCATATTTCCCCTGGATGTCCCTGTCCTATTGCAGGAAGTTACACCATCCTCCCACGCCTACATACCTCCCGCCAGATTTCCCCTGGATGTCTCTGTCCCATTGCAGGAAGTTACACCATCCTCCCACGCCTACCCACCTCCAGCCAGATTTCCCCTGGATGTCTCTATCCTTTTGCAGGAAGTTACACCATTCTCCCACGCCTACCCACCTCCCGCCAGAATTCGCCTGAATATCTTTGCATTGTGTCCTCAGCCATTCGGATGAGACTCTTGCCCTGCCTCCCTTCAGCTCTTCCTCCCATCCGCCCTTCCTATTTGGGGTGACAGGTACAGAAGTCAGTGACAGTTGCGGCAGACTCGCAGGAGACACTGCCTCCGTCACCCCATCAGCCGTACGTTTCCGTGGCACGAAGAAAAACCTCACATCGTGGGCCGGACACAGACATCCTGGCTCCAATGGTCCGAGCTAAAATTAGAGAGAGATCCACGTCTCAAAGAGACATGGCATTAACCGTGTGAATCCCGCCATTCAAAGTTGATCCGATTCCTCGTGTTACCAGATAGCAACCTTTTTCCCTCTTTTAAATTGAACAATATCCAGGCCTTGGTGCAGGAACACTACATAGACACTTTGTATAGCGAGTAGCACATATAAAAAGCCCTATATTGCTTGACCGGATCCCATAATTATTCTCCCTTTTCCCAAATGGAAGCAATGTTAAATGGCGATTACTAGCTTGTGCTGATGTTTTACATGATCCACATCACGGGTGACAATGCGAAATGCCAGGTAATGCGACGAAGCACGATAGCTAGACACCAGGAGAGGCCTGGCTTCTGCCATGATACTCTTAGTGCGAATGAAACTTATAACTATAGAACGTACACTGCTATGGCAGGCAGAATGTTAGGCACTCTTTTCTCTGACCATGTCATATTTATTGTCACTAAACAGATGGAAGTTTTCAGGCATTGGAATGAATCTTCTGAAGTCTAACACTTGTACAGCTGTTTTTCGTGTCAGTGCTGTAAGAGATTGGTGTGGTACGGAATGCTACTTATCTATCATTTATGATTTTTTGAAAGAAGCAATCGTGCGGATTAAATGTTATTTTGTATGTGTTCGGTGCATTGTGCAAGTTTGACAAGGAGACATTCCAGAGGTCGGCCTGCATTCTCCCAGAGAAGCGCTATAAGAGTATAGCCGAGCATAGCGGCCGGTGGTAGTGGTGGTGACATTGTGACGTGGGAGTATAGCGGCCTGTGGTAGTGGTGGTGACATTGTGACGTGGGAGTATAGCGGCCGGTGGTAGTGGTGGTGACATTGTGACGTGGGAGTATAGCGGCCGGTGGTAGTGGTGGTGACATTGTGACGTGGGAGTATAGCGGCCGGTGGTAGTGGTGGTGACATTGTGACGTGGGAGTATAGCGGCCTGTGGTAGTGGTGGTGACATTGTGACGTGGGAGTATAGCGGCCGGTGGTAGTGGTGGTGACATTGTGACGTGGGAGTATAGCGGCCTGTGGTAGTGGTGGTGACATTGTGACGTGGGAGTATAGCGGCCTGTGGTAGTGGTGGTGACATTGTGACGTGGGAGTATAGCGGCCGGTGGTAGTGGTGGTGACATTGTGACGTGGGAGTATAGCGGCCGGTGGTAGTGGTGGTGACATTGTGACGTGGGAGTATAGCGGCCGGTGGTAGTGGTGGTGACATTGTGACGTGGGAGTATAGCGGCCTGTGGTAGTGGTGGTGACATTGTGACGTGGGAGTATAGCGGCCTGTGGTAGTGGTGGTGACATTGTGATGTGGGAGTATAGCGGCCGGTGGTAGTGGTGGTGACATTGTGACGTGGGAGTATAGCGGCCGGTGGTAATGGTGGTGACATCGTGACGTGGGAGTATAGCGGCCTGTGGTAGTGGTGGTGACATTGTGACGTGGGAGTATAGCGGCCGGTGGTGGTGGTGATGACATTGTGACGTGGGAGTATAGCGGCCGGTGGTAGTGGTGGTGACATTAAGACGTGGGAGTATAGCGGCCGGTGGTAGTGGTGGTGACATTGTGACGTGGGAGTATAGCGGCCGGTGGTAGTGGTGGTGACATTGTGACGTGGGAGTATAGCGGCCGGTGGTAGTGGTGGTGACATTGTGACGTGGGAGTATAGCGGCCGGTGGTAGTGGTGGTGACATTGTGACGTGGGAGTATAGCGGCCGGTGGTAGTGGTGGTGACATTGTGACGTGGGAGTATAGCGGCCGGTGGTAGTGGTGGTGACATTGTGACGTGGGAGTATAGCGGCCGGTGGTAGTGGTGGTGACATTGTGACGTGGGAGTATAGCGGCCTGTGGTAGTGGTGGTGACATTGTGACGTGGGAGTATAGCGGCCTGTGGTAGTGGTGGTGACATTGTGACGTGGGAGTATAGCGGCCGGTGGTAGTGGTGGTGACATTGTGACGTGGGAGTATAGCGGCCGGTGGTAGTGGTGGTGACATTGTGTCGTGGGAGTATAGCGGCCGGTGGTAGTGGTGGTGACATTGTGACGTGGGAGTATAGCGGCCGGTGGTAGTGGTGGTGACATTGTGACGTGGGAGTATAGCGGCCGGTGGTAGTGGTGGTGACATTGTGACGTGGGAGTATAGCGGCCGGTGGTAGTGGTGGTGACATTGTGACGTGGGAGTATAGCGGCCGGTGGTAGTGGTGGTGACATTGTGGCGTGGGAGTATAGCGGCCGGTGGTAGTGGTGGTGACATTGTGACGTGGGAGTATAGCGGCCGGTGGTAGTGGTGGTGACATTGTGGCGTGGGAGTATAGCGGCCGGTGGTAGTGGTGGTGACATTGTGACGTGGGAGTATAGCGGCCGGTGGTAGTGGTGGTGACATTGTGGCGTGGGAGTATAGCGGCCGGTGGTAGTGGTGGTGACATTGTGGCGTGGGAGTATAGCGGCCGGTGGTAGTGGTGGTGACATTGTGACGTGGGAGTATAGCGGCCGGTGGTAGTGGTGGTGACATTGTGACGTGGGAGTATAGCGGCCGGTGGTAGTGGTGGTGACATTGTGGCGTGGGAGTATAGCGGCCGGTGGTAGTGGTGGTGACATTGTGACGTGGGAGTATAGCGGCCGGTGGTAGTGGTGGTGACATTGTGGCGTGGGAGTATAGCGGCCGGTGGTAGTGGTGGTGACATTGTGACGTGGGAGTATAGCGGCCGGTGATAGTGGTGGTGACATTGTGACGTGGGAGTATAGCGGCCGGTGGTAGTGGTGGTGACATTGTGACGTGGGAGTATAGCGGCCGGTGGTAGTGGTGGTGACATTGTGACGTGGGAGTATAGCGGCCGGTGGTAGTGGTGGTGACATTGTGATGCCAATGTTACTGTGTGCCATGACACGTGCGCTAAGAGCTACGCCACCGCGGACCATTATACAGCTTCAGCTGGATCAGAAACAACGCTCCACGTTTATTCTTATAATGGCTGGAAACCGTAAAGTTACGGCAGTGGCTCCATTTGAACTCTTGGCACGATTTTCATCTCTATACGCGAAATCCTAACGACCAACTAATATCCCAACGACGCTCACCAGCCCACCAGTAAACGGAATGATTTTACTGTGGGCGGGGAACAAAATGACCCGATAGCAACAGGTATAACAAAAATAGCCGAGGCGAGGGAGGACGTTTGGGTTTAGGGAGGACGTGCGCCGAACTGGTAGGAGGGCAACGTAAGTGGCACGCACATTATCGGGAGCAAGCAGGAAGGGGCGGGGGTAAAAAAAAAAGGCCGGAGCAGAATCTAATGGGAAAAATAATGCGGGTGCATGGTACGGTAGGTGTGTGTGCGGGGGGGGGGCGGTGTAGGGGTGAGGCGGTAATAAAAGCTTTAGTGGCCCACCCATTCGGGACGGGTGGCGGGGGTGGGGGTGGGTGGGGAGGCTACGCTTGAAATATATAGCTTCGTACACCTATATCCTAATGATAGTGGTCTGTTATCCGTAGTGTGACATTAATCTGCCTTGGTAGACGCATTAATGGGTGTTTATCGGCCATACATCATTAGTAGAGGGTAGCTGTCCATAAGGGTTCACTTGGGTTGATATATTTTATAGACGTCGATTCAGTTACACTTCTACCAGCGGCTCAATAAAAATGGGAATTATTTTCAAAATCATTAGGGAAACCACATCTGGATATAGACTACCACGACAACGCCCGCGATAAAACTCGTAAATGAATGGCATCAGAGCCACTAACGTTAGAAACGTTTAAAGTTGACCGGGGGAGACATGTGGCCACGCCAATACACATTTTAAGCAGTTACCATTGGAACTGGAAACAGTGTGTAGAAGTCAAAAGCATATTCAAGCAATTTTTGCACGAGTTCGCTCAAAGTTGGAGCCAAAGACACGATTGTCGGCTGAAGTTATTCGGCATTTACGCTCGTCTACTTCGCGGGTATTTCCAGGGATTACATAATGGCGAGGGCCTAAAATAGGATTGACCATTGAAATCAACCTGTCGTCTACAACAGCCATCATTCCTAACGACCACGCAGCTGAAGGGGGTATGATGCTTAAAATGACACATTTTGGCTGTATTGCCAGGTATAAATTTTCTTCCCCATCTTGAGTGAAAATTTAAACAATACATGTTATTATATTCGTGGCTACCAGTAGGAATGAATAGGGACAAACATATGTGTAGTGCGGCGGTCTGGGACGCCAGTTGAATGTTAATTACCCATCGCCATCCTCTCCGTAAGTGCTATCCATGATGTGTGTCTTACGGAAGCGTGTAGGTTCGAGATACATGTGTGCCATCGGGCTGCAAAGTTGGTCAAGTGAGCTGGATTGGACGACCGCTGGACGCAATTTGCTTCTCGGGTGGCAGGCGGAGGGTCTATTTCCGAGGAGCCAATCAATTGTAAAAGAAGAGATTATGCACCAAAACTGGATTGAAAGCAATGTTTGAAGCCTGCGTGGGATATTAGACCAGATCGCGTGACTTCTCTTTTGGTGTTCTGGGCGATGATGTGTGATATACAAGCAGTATAGTATAGACGTATATGAAGTAGTATATATACCTGTTGGAGCTGCAATGAATGGGTAAACCAGGATTGTTTCATTTATGTGCGTTAGACTTATGCAGTTGTCGAATCGGCCAGGTTTCCAAGTCACCAAGAGCGTCGTTTTTCACAACAAATGAAGCACGCAAAACAACATCTTTGGTGCTGATATCAACCTATTCGCATTTCACAAGTCCCTGTTATAACGACCACCGGGAGGTGTGGTCGGTGGTGGTGGGGTAATCGCGAACCACAGGGCCTGGCTCCTGCTCCGCCCACCATCCAGGCGCCCGGCCCATGGCATTGCCGGTGAACCGAATCAAACAGCCAACAGCTGTGGGCGGAGTAACAACGATCAGGAGCGAGGAACACGGCAGTAATCCTCTGAACAAAAGAACTGCGATTGGCCATCAGAGATATTCGGAGCCGCTGCTGCCGCCCAAAAAGTCAAATCAGCATGGCCGCCATTGTAGACGAAGGGTTGTTAAGGGGCGGTGATACGGCGATAAACCGTGACACATCTCTTCGTACAGCCGCCTCGATACGCCGTCGCATGGCAGATAACTAGTCTGCCGGTGGTAGATGTTAGTAGCCATTGCAAACAAAAACTCAGCAAAGAACGGTGATATAAAGACAAAACATACTCTATCGGGATATGAACAGAAGAAGGAATGTCTGTTATTTTATTGCCGGGGCAAACTCTGACTAGGGTGTATTTCAACCGACCACAAATAGCACAAGCCGGATGATTGGGAGAAAAATGCAACAAAATGTATCACTTAAATGGAGGTTTTCTTTACTTTTTTTACGATTTAGGCGTCGTGGTAATCGCATAAACTACAACTCCAGTAACATTGCCTTAACTATTAAATGCCGGAACTGAATCGACTAGGATCACATTTATTCTTGTTATTACCATGCATACATTTACGTTAACTCAACTCGCCTTCCCAAATCAATGTGTGTTGCATGTATCGTCCCTGAAGTTGTCTTGGCAAAACGTTCCTTTCTATGGCGTCGAAGGCCCTGATGTCTGCTGATAAACATATGCATTAATCCTACCGCAATATGCACCTCTATTCAACTTAATAAATTAATTGCAATATTTTATATGTTCATTTCTAGGGCTCAGAGTTCATCATCATGGCATATGGACAAGTTTCGTGTGAAAAGTTGAATCGCTTAACCCGGCGATCGGAGGGTAATTGACCAATCCGACATATCTATCTAATAAAGATCATTTGGACCCCTCCTGCCGGTCACGTTTCCTGTCTGGATGCCGGTAGCTATAAGCACGCCCTGACAGTGAGAATTATCGGCGAAATACAATCAGGTTAAAATCGTATCAGTTGTCATTCTGTTCACCGTGTGACCCTTTATGACATGCTATGAAGTGAAACGTTGGTGTTTAAGAACTTAACACATGAAACCTCGCGGAATCAAAAAATTTGGTTGAATAACCCATGCCCTGGATGCTCATCTGCAACCCCGCCTGCTTGCATAATATTGACCCAAGTGGGATATTGACCCAAGCGGGATATTGACCCATGTGGGATATTGACCCAAGTGGGATATTGACCCAAGTGCGATATTGACCCAAGTGGGATATGGACCCAAGTGGGATATGAACCCAAGTGGGATATGAACCAAAGTGGGATATTGACCCAAATGGGATATTGACTCAAGGGGGTTTTGACCCAAGTGGGATATATCTATCACTCAACCAGAGTTCTGCGAATAAGCTACTACATTTAGAATTTTTCAATTGCGCTTGTTTGCGTTTAAGTGGTATTGGTCAGATGACCAGTATATTTGATATTCGATTATCTTCGATTATATTGCTTTAATGAAATTGGGTTCTTGGGTGTAGATAATGAAATTGTGAATGTTTTTAGATCGCAGTACAGAGGCTGTCGATCGGCAAGTCAAGTTGAGCGGTAGAAGGCGGAGGGGTGAACGTGTCCCGATGGTGACCGCCACACACAGCCTTTGCCATCTATTGTGGTTTCCGTGGCGTTCGAAAGGTCAAAGCCCCAAAACACATGCCAGATAACCTATACCGATCATCGACCTCTTCAACCGCGATAATAAAACTGCGAAATATAGCAACACAATGTTGTTGCATAGTTCAGAGGATTAGCATCCTGATGTCTCACTCAAGAACCCCCCGCTCACCCTCATCCAGGCCCAGATCCACCCCCCGCACCCAATCCGGACCCAGAGCCCCCTCCCCCCCGCCCCCACCCCTTCTCCGGTCCTTTTACCACGTCCCCAGTCCGCCCTGCACTGGCCTTTTTCATCGCCTAGAGCTCTATATGTAATATGCACACTGGGACAGCATTGAGAAAACCAGTGACTTAACTATTCAACCCATCATACTTTAGCACACATGCTATTCTGCGAGCTATGTCTCCATCTCCCGGAAGTCATTTGGGTTGCCACTATACCAGACGTAAACTATTTTTGGCTTGACTCTATAAGCCCCGGCCCTTCAGGCCGTGTCTATCAGGATACCTCAGGGAACTCATCTGGTGTGATAACCGTGTCTCGGTATTCCTGTCGCGGCGCTCGATCAAGTGTATATATTTTCTCTTTTGCAATTTTTCTAAACTGTCGTACATGAGTGATCTCTTGCTTTATTCCCATGGTTGCCCCAACGAAAAAAATTGTTCCGACCATCGCACGTCATGAGTCTAATAAATCAAAATGCGGTCCATCGTGGATTTAAATGCTACACTTTGACACCATATATTAGAGCGCCAAATATAGCGTGGACAACACTTAGAGCATGGGACTAAGGTGGAGTAACATGGCCATCACACACATACTGTCATACATGGTATTATCACGTGTACTGTGGTGCGTCATCAATTGAATCAAATAAAATGATTCCAGACCACGTCGTGAAACTAGCTGGACGTCATTTAATCTTAATAAACCCCTCTGTCATTGATTGAACTATATTGGCGGCGACTATTTTTGTTGATACTTTAGCCTCTCGTTGCTTGTAGACTCGTTAACAACGGGGCCTCACATGAAAGGCGGTCAACACAGAGAAGTAGTCGTAGGTCAGGCTGATCGAACACTGCGATGGGCAACATACAATATAATGGCTTCAAATCAATCTAAGTGGTCTTTTTCGAAGGATTACAAGGTTATTTATGCATAAAGCGCATGCCTAACGCTATTCCGGACTTGTACACACCCGGAGCACATCATGGCCGCCGCCGACACGGCTGCTCACTCACACCGAGCGAGGATGGACGTGTTGTGGGGTGGGAGCGGAAGCGCATCCTGGGTCAGAGAGATAGACAAAGTTCATGTCTGACCTGGCCTCATTCATCGCCTTGTCTTACACACCGGGGGCATGCACCGGGAGTTAATTGTAAGGGAATAGACCTCAGGGCGAAAGTAGTGTGAGGACGCGTTGAGGGAACGGGGGCTGGGGCGGGTCTTCGGGGTGGGGCTCGCGACGCCCATACGAATATCACTTGCGTCCCCGGGGAAGGTTCATGATGAAGTAATTTCCCAACATTATGAATCACCCGTGGTGCTATCAGGGTAAACAGTGCTGATATTGACCATCTATCATGCAAAAATATTGCACCAGACCCATTTCAGACGATCAGATTTGAAGGAACTTTCTTTCGGCGGACCCACTTACGTTAGAACGGTATTGGCGTTCCCCACGGTTTGCAAAGATGTGCGCGGTATCCTTCCGCAGTCACGTGACTCTCACCCTATTGCATGTCCTATTAGGGACCCATTACGTCACCTGTTTCTGGACTCCGGTAAGTCGCTCTCTGTCTTCGACTCACTCCGCTAGGGCTCCATTATATCTCTGTTGTCGCCTACGTCCTGAATGCATTTTCACACTCGCTCGCCAGGGCGGCGCTGCGCAGATTGATAGGAAAAATGCGTCGCGCATTTCTACCAATTAGTGCTGGGACCCAGCCTAAGCCTAATAACGCATGAAATCAGGTGATGAAAAGAAGAGTTCTGTCACAATTATAACGTTTTCGAAAAAGTACAAGATGTGTTTGTTGTATTAAATACGCAAAGCTCGTTATTTTTATGTTTAATTGTTGAAAACTATGATGTTGCAGACAATTACAGCTGATTTGACCGTTTTTCAAGAATCGTGAAATTAAACGCGGAGCTTGCGTAGCGCCACCGTGCGGGGAGCTTGCCGGTAAGTGTGTTAAGTGACAGGGAAGAGCCACATGGACTTAATGGTATCGCGGCAATGTCCACGCAGTTTTTGAGGAAGGAATCACACGCTAAGGAGACATGTGGCTCTTCCTGAACAGCCGAGGTCTGGCTGTTACGGCTATTCTATTTTTGCAATGAAGGCAGAGATACGGACTTAATTTAGCGTATGCTTTCTTTTCTTGCTTGAGGACACTTTAATGCATGGATTTCACATTTTCTCGTTCCAATTGCAAAACTGTCAATTTAAAGCTTGCCGCCTTGCTGGTGCTAGATGATTCATCGTTCCTCTGCCTATGGGTACTAGACACGACAACCTCTCTCTGCGAATGGGAATTGGATGCGTTAACCAATTAGGACCAGACAAGACAATCATCCTGAACCAATGAGAACCACATGATACGCACGCCCCACGAATGGGGACTAGATAAGATGACCGCTCTGTATGAATTGGGGCTAGATTAAAGATTTTCCCCTCGGCAATGGGTACACGATAAGACACTCTTTCCCTGTCAACGATGTCAACAAGGTAATACCGTATTCCTGAACTAACGGGGAATGTGCAAGACAGTTCCCGGCACCAAAGATGAAGCACCCTTTTTGAACGCAGGGAACCTACTCATAATCAAGATATCCTCGCTCATGATCCATTTGTCTGTCGTTGTGACGTCACGTCCCATCATGCCTCATGCAGGCACTTTCGCCATAAAACTCGGCTAGATATTTGCTCGCCATAAATCAGGCGGTCTCGCACTCTTTGCATCCTTGACATTCAGGTTCCTTTTAGGCGACCATGTCCACATCATGTGCCGCATCATGTCGCATGTCATTTTATGATTGACGTAGCCATTAGTGGATCAGTAACTAGCTCAAGAAGGTTACTACAAGGCAATGGGATCTGATTCAAACATCGTAATACAGACGTTAATTGGATCGCTTTGAGTATAAGACTCATTCATTTAGTTGTAGTAGCAGTGTCGTTATTGTGTTAAATGTATTGTAATAAAAGTATCTACTCTACAAAGATCCTTTGAATAGTACTGAAGCAACCCCTTAGCCTTGGAGGATGTCTGGATCCAAGGGCTTGATACATAGTGATATGGCAGCGCGGTACTGCGCAACCCTTGAAGATAAAGATGACACTCCGTAATACGATCATGTTACTAAGCAGTGGCTACTAATCACCAAACAGATGTTTCACTTCCCCGCTGGGAGGAATGCAATAGACGTCGGTGGAATTTCATTTCAGATCTGACGTTAGCCTCCTGAAACCTCATTTCGCCCACTCTCCCCATGCCCATTATTCCAGCATCCTCACCATGACGACCACCACCATGACGACCATCACCGCCACCACCAACACCAGCGCGGCTCATTAGCTTGCAGACCACGTATAACAATCTGGCGTCGTGATGCGGACATTGGCCAGCGTAAGATTTTAACAACATGTGACTTGTGGTACCGCCTAGCTTTTGTCGTTAGGCTGAAAAAAAGAACGGCATTTGATCTTCAAATAAAACACAGTAACATGATAGTTTGGTCGAAATTAGCGTTTGCCTTTGCTTTGAACTCCTTGCTTGCAATTAGGGCATGTCGGACAAAAGGGCTTGTCTGTGTCCTTCCTAAGACAAGAACGTTAGATCTATAGCAAGCAACGTAAGTTGACACAGCCCCTGTGATTTCGGTGATGAAAGTGACCCTTTGCCCTGGTCCTTGTGATAGACTCTTTCCATGTCCAGGGCACCTGCCCGCTTTCACCCATCACTTACCTGCTTGTCTTGTGGTCGTATGGAACTGAGTGGAGACCAAACTGGAGATTTTTAACTCCACCTTTGCTTGGCCAGTTTTCATGCTCAGTCTAGGCAACGTGTGCCTGAAAAATCAATTCAACCTTCCATGCTAACACACATCTTGTTTGTCAGAGTAGCTTGCACCTTCAGGAATACTAACACGGACCATTCCAACTCAATAAGCATTATTTGCACAGGGCCGCGATGTGATTTACAAAAGATACGCTCGTTACATACATTTTAAACAACATTAAACGTCCTCATTTTCATTTATCAGTCGGGGTTATTTTGCTGGATCATCCACTTGAACTATTATATTGAATATGAACACGATATCGCCTTATTTAATTGCACTCATTGGAACCAAAAGAACACCCTAAGAAACAAACATCGCGTACTTTAGGATGCTTCCATACAAGCCCACAAATTGCAGTAACTTCTGCCTTGAACTTATTCTCTAGTGTTCACATCAATACCCTAGTGTTCCACAAGGTACGTCTTCATAACTCAACGGCTGCTTTATTGGTCACTCCTGCCGCATCCACTTTCCTATCCGCGAAAGCCATGCAATGGCGCTTCCACCTCAACAATAACCACCTACGATTCTACGGTTAAACCCTAACACTCCACCACGCACGCTCAGCCCGGCACCCTCCACGCATCTCCCGTCTCCATTCCACACCAAACCTTGTTATGATAAGGAGAGCAGAGGCCTCTTGAATACTTTCGCCCGGATCATTTCACACAGTAGGATGCTGCCTTGGTGCCGACTCCCATGATACGGAATAGCCTTGATACCTCTATAGACACCAACAACATACCACTAGGTCCAGGTAGGTGGACGTTACCCCAACGCCAGGCCATCCAGAGTAGTAGAATTATCGGATTGTGATATAGCAAGAGGGGAAATATGGAGCACTATGGACTTTACCACTTGAATAGTTGATCAAAGAGGCCACAACTGCATGATGAGATCTAGCACTACAGTTTATAGTCTTTTACTTTCACGTGTGTCAAACGAGCAGTAATTATTTTTAACTTTGTAAAGACGACCATATTATGCTTCATTTCCGGATACCATGCAGGGGACGCAAACATGATGTTTCGTGGTGTCCCAGATTGCGACTCGTGTTCTAACTAGATATGAACCATATATTATTCAGGCCCATAAGCCATGAGTAACAGATGTTTTACTTCGCGAACATGTTATTCATTCGATGCTCAGCTGTCATATGTTCCAAACTGGAACATGTGTCGAATATAGTCCCATAGAACATATTATTTTTGTTAATTTCAACTCCATGCCTTTCACGAAAGATGTCACGTCCAAGTAGCATCAACTTACTGGTGCCCAGACAGAACTTTGCACGTGCATGTTGTTGTTCAAACGATAGGGACGACCCTAAAATAAATCAGCCCGAAAGTGTAGTGCAGGAGAATTTCACGTGATGTATAATTCTGCACTTATAAAGGATTTATGACCACTAAAAATATGTCATGTATTAATGATGAGAGAACAATTTCAGGCATCATTTCGGACGTAATGATACTGCTTGTGCCTGCTATTGTGACCCACGTCATTTATTGGGCATAAATAGCAGCCTGCCTTTACTGTTTGCAATGACAGTGAGAACCGTCCACATCACACCTCAACGCATCGCGACCTGAACTAATTTTAACCGTCTCGTTCGCCCACAACGAGACGACAGTTTCTGTAAAACTTAACCAACCATGATATATATCCTATTCAACCTTGTCTCCAAACTTTTAGATATGTTCTTATTGGTACTATAATAATGTTTTGCTTTGTTTTACATCATACACCTGGATAAGAGGGTTCCCCAATTATGATGGAAGGACGTCGAGGTTGGGTGGTGCTTTGGCAACTCGGGATGGCATAGAAACGACCAATTAAGTGCCCGCCCCCTTTATTTATTGCGCCGACGAGTCGATTTATACGCCCATTACGTCAAAAGTACGTCGCAAGCCTTTCGATATATGAACCTCTCGCAACGTCCAAGGCCTAGGCTTGACGCTACGATGCATTAAACGACGACGTATTTTAAGGGATTTAAGACATTTATAAAGTCGTTTGACAGAAAACCGAATACCATCTATGGCCTATACTGGATCTATGTCCACGATAAACCCATGTTAGACTATCAAGTGGCAACTTAAAAGAACAATATGTCACCTCCCAAGTCAAAATTTAGGTGCACCTCAATGTTTTATAGCGGTCATTTGCACCTTGGTTTTAGCATATAACGTTGTAGACCCTCCGCCAAGGAGGAGCGTTTTATGACATAAATACGATGCTTTATTTTTAAGGCAGACAACTGTGAGAATACAACGACCATTATAAGAGAAATCTTGACGTTAAGCACATACTGGCAAAGCATTACAGCCGACGGTAACCACCACTATACTTGCTATGAACCAAGGTTACATTATTATAATAATTGCAGAATTTATATTCTGGGAATATATGTGTATTTCAAATGAAAGATATTAGTAGTGGTAGCTTTTGCATGAGGTTTATAGTTTGGTTTTATCCCTTCCGTGTCTTTCGCTAACAATGACATATAATAGACTAATACAATTTTACTAGCTGTCATTTCAAAAAAAATTTAAATAGTTGAACGTACAATCTATCCAGAAAATATATTTGCGAAACAAATCGTCCCAAAAAATATATTTGCGAAACAAATCGTTCCAGAAAATATATTTAGGAAACAAATAGAAAAAGAAATGAATCCACTGATAGGGTGGGGGTGGGAGAGTCGGGGGGGGGGCATTTAATTAATCCAGAGCCAGGGTCTAAATCAAGCCTGTTGACCTGAAGATAAGCGTGTCAAAATTTCGAGGTTACGTTAATAAACCTGCCCGTGTGATAACGTAATTCTTGGGTGAGCCCGGTGTCAATTAGAGCCATGTTTGTCAACAGAATTGGCTCAGGGGTCGATGCGAGTAATGGCCGTTCAATATTGCTTCCCTTTGTAAAACGGGTGAAGAATTGTGGGATCGGGTAAAGCAATATGCGGGCTGTTTATATGTGTTACTCGCTCTCCACAGTGGCAATGTAGTATGCCTGCACCAAGGCCTGGATCTTGTTCAATTTGAAAGATGGAAAAAGGTTGATATCTGGTACTGGGAGGAATCAGATCAACTTTGAATGGCGGGATTCACACGGTTAATGCCATGTCTCTTTGAGACGTGGATCTCTCTCTAAATTTTGTTCGGACCATTGGAGGCAGGATGTCTGTGTCCGGCACACGGTGCGAGATTTTTCCTCGTGCCACGGAAACCTACGGCTGATGGGGTGACGGAGGCAGTGTCACCTGCAAGTCTACGCCGGGCCCGCAACTGGTACTGATTTCTATATCTATCACCCCAAATAGGGAGGGCGAAGGGAGGAAGGGCGGAAGGGAGGCAGGGCACGAGCCACATCTGATTGGCTGCCTGATGAACGGGATGCATGGTAACGTCCGCTTACCTCAACACGTAAGTTCCGGCAACGGGACAGGGACTTAAAGTGGAAAGCTGGCGGTAGTTGGGTAGGCGTAGGAGGGTGATGTAACTTCCTGCAATGGGACAGGGACACCCAGGGGAAATCTGGCGGGAAGTGTTTAGGCGTGGGAGGGTGATGTAACTTCCTGCAATGGGACAGGGACACCCAGGGGAAATCTGGCGGGAAGTGGGTAGGCGTGGGAGAATGGTGTAACTTCCTGCAATGGGACAGAGACGCAAAGGGGAAAGCTGGCGGCTGGAGATGGATAGTTGTCGGAGAAAGATAGTGCGCGAGGGAACGTGGAAGGACCATGGGAAGTGGTTGGGATCGAGGGGGGGGGGGGTGCGGTAGAGGAAAAGAAGAGGGGATGATGAAACGTGAGAAAACCGGGCGAAGGGAAGGCGAAGGATTATTGCCCACTTGTGACTTGTGACTTGTGCTTTTCGCTTTTCGGGGCCAGAGTGGAATGGGTGGAAGTGTAGGGCGTTGGGCGCAGGGCCACGGCTAGGCTGCAAGGGCGGGGGCCAGGGTAGAATGATCAGGGATAGGGTGGAGTGATGGGCTTGGAGGGCTAGGAGAGTAGGCTAAGGGTGTTGAGTGTAGGGTGAAGTCCCCGGAAGTGGCCCAGAGGGGATCAGACGCATACCGTCGAGGCCAAATGTCACTCTGGGGGATGACTGGTGAGGCGACTCCCGGATGGTAAGCGTGTTGGCCTTCATTCTCCCATAACTTGGCGGATTTGGACAGACGACCATGGGATTATAAACTCTCATACGGCCTTGCGCAACACTCCAAAAAGTCATGCGTGGCATGAATCGCATTGTGATTTTTTCTATGGCTAAAAACACTTTTTAGTTTTTACATCCCGTTTTTCCCATATTATTGGCATATGTCATCGGTTCAGAGACTGTTTTGCGGCCGATCCCGGAATATATCATGCAGGCGCCAGAAGGAACCTCTTCTCTTGTCCCGCAGCGATTCACCGGCACACCACGGCCGAAGGTAGCTGAGCGCCAAGGGACGTAACCAGACACGCCGGAGGATAAGTAACACCAACGCCGCCCGACATGGCTGCCCACTCACCCTGGGGGTGTTCACATTGAGAGACGTGCGTTGGGGTCGGAGCAGAAGCCTCTGCTGGGTCAGAGTACAGGACAAAGTTCAATGTCTGGTCTGGCCGCATGCGGCTAAGAGTTCGGCTGACTAAATAAGATATCTTCAATCTCCCAATGGGGGGTAGATAGGCCTAAGATAGCATCCGTGTGCCACCGGGAACTGGATATGATGGCGTTCCAATACCAAGGACTAGATAAAATAATTGTTCCAGACAACGTCATCATTACAGACCAGATAATTTATCCGCTCTCTTCTGTCTTTAAATTTAGGCTACACTGATTACACCGTAAAATTTTAACGAAAAACTGTTCAGTACCATTATAATGCACTGCTTTGTCGTTCATTCTTTAACGCACACTTACGTTAATGAAGAACTGTTCAGTATCATTATAATGCACTGCCTTGTCGTTCATTCTTTAACGCAAAAGGGGTGACGTCAATTTTTAAAGTAAATAGTTAATATAACCATCAAGTTGTAATAATAATACGTCATGGCGGGCAGCTGGATAAATCGACGTTTCTAGATATTGATACCTATGATTCTCACATTTATGCCATAGTCAGTTTCATAATGCATTGAAATTAGACTTGAAAGATTTGTCATTTGCAAGAAACAAAATTACTCAGAATACAGCTAAAGTGACTTGAACTGCACACAGTGGCGAGGTGCGTTAATATTCTGTTTTGTGGCTGCGCAGATGGTCTTACCGCTCGAAGAATTGCTTCCATTTTAATATTTGATATAATCCATCACCATAGCATGAGATCTGATAAATATTATACATCAAATGAACTTGGTGTATGCAGTCACATCTGTCGACGTGACGTCGCATTTCATTAAGCCTCATATCAGACTTCGAGACCGTTGCCATTCGATTATTTCTTGCACCATGGGTCAGGTGGTCACTTGGGGGGAGACTGATTTTTTGATGATTTCGCGGTGAAGAAAACTTCATATTGTTTTTATCGGAACGCCTGCTGCTGTCAGTGGTAGTTTGGTGTCCCTACCCCTTACCCCTACCCTCTAAGCACTCCACCCGTTTTGGTCGCGGAGAATAAGAGTCTATGCCCGATTGATAGTAGAGTACTGTGATAATGTAATTTTAATTGATAATTCGAGGTCTCGCGCGAACTGTTTTCTAGTATGCTGTAGACGCTATATGCCTCCCAAAAAGTTGTGTTTTCTTTATGACCAATTATCTAGATAATGAGCCATACCAGATTCGTGTGATGTGGCGCGTTGGCACGATTAGATTTGTTTAATGTATGCGCTGCTTCTGACGCCCTATATTCTATTGTCTGGTGTATGGCGAAGCCGGGACGCTCCATGTAGCGTCCGGGCGTGTTATGCGGGACGGGATGGCGGCGGCTGGTCCTCTCGTTACCGGCCACTAAGTCCCAATCTATGCCCCCTGATTGTTTGGCTTGGCTGAGCCAGAGACCGGGTGCCACTGTCGCCTTGACCGGCGCTCCCAGGGTGATCCAGAAGGGAGGAGACAGAACGGTAGTCTAGCGACGAGTGTGGCGTAGACCGCTTGACTTTTTGTTTTATAGAAATAAAGTTTACTAGTGCTGCAAAAGATAACCACGTGTCTTTAAGATGTGCACGCCAAGATGCGCGGACCCGTATGGGTACGTGGGTGAGGCAAGGATGGGATTCCATACCCCCACCCACGGACACCAAACGTAATCGATGGACCGAAGGGGCAACAAGCTGGTGCGCTAAACTTAAAGATAAAAATTGTACGGAAATCAGATCGTGTTACTAATCAGTATCTGGGACAGTATACTAACCAAACAAACATGTTTGTTACCGGCTGGAGGAATGTACCCAGACAAGACTTCCAGGTAAAGATATACAGATGGCGGTGGACTAATCCGCTCCCTCGCCCCATGTCTACCATTTCCATCATCACCACTGTCACCACCAACACCACGTATCGCTCCATCTGACGTCGTCATACGGACATCGGGCGATATAAAGCTTTAACAACAGGTGAAGGTAATTTCCAGAATTTGTCGCTACGATGAAAAAAAATAACGGCAGTTGATCTTCGGATCAGACAGAAGGCTTGCCTTTGCACTTTGATGGCGGAAAGGGCATGTGGTGCACATCCAAGCGCTCTGTTGTGTAGAGAAGGCAGGGGTACTGACATCAGCAGAAATAGGATGTGGTGATCTCTTTGGCGGTTTGTTTTGTATATGGTAGAACGACATAAGATCTATAGCAAACAACACAAGACTCGATGCGCATTCTGTGATTCCGGCCATCAAAGTGACTGATTGGTCCTCTCATTGGGAAGCAGTCTGGGTGCGTTACGTTCGGCTGTTATAGGTATCGGACTCATTTTATCGCATTTTATTCTTTGTACTTCAGTTCCCTGGCTAAAGCATGGGCACAAGAGAAAGTGCATGCAAACCAACTAGTCGACTGCGCAGACGCCCCCCTCTTCTCCATTTGAATGGGGCAAATTTTGCATTCAGTAATTTAAACCATGAATACACGGAAGAAGCATTAAACGATATATATCTAACCAGACTCACGCACATATTTCTTTTAATGCTTAGTACTGAAACGCTCAAATAGGCTTCATTTGCGTCGGCCATTATTCAAAGCGATTAAGTTGCAGCTTAGTGTCCTTTAAAGGTCTCCATTGCTATATGTAGGACAGCCAGTTGGTCTCTTAAGGCACACCTTGCATAAATATCATATCGCTGTGTTTATTAGCGACCATACACAGTGACAACATGGGAACCCAACACTCGAACCAGGCTGTGATGAAAAACATGTTTCCTGGTTTTAAGGTGGTTTTAAATGCTTCTAATATAAATGCTTCTAATATAAACGAATTCTATCCCATGCACTGACAGTGTAGCCTCGAAGGTATGCCTCCGGCGCTGGTTGGGTTACTGATTCATCCCCCACAACCTTAAAACCTGCCTGCCCCCACCCCCCCCTACCGGCCAACGCAACGACGAGCCGACCCAGGATGCCGCAAGCTACACCCCCCGCCCCCCCGGTACACCCCCTCCCCCGAACCCTCACGTTCAACCCACGCTACACTCCCTCCCTCAACCCACACTCCACCCGCTCCCTCAACCCACTCTCCGCTATCCACCTTCATCACTAACCACCCCCCACACCCCTCACTGGCCCTAAACTCCCAACCCTCCGCCAATCCTGCCGCTCTAGGCGAATCTTTGCTATGATAACATCAGAGTTCTGGGGAATACCTTTATCCAGATACTTCCACAGCATCTTGATACCTCTATAGATACGAGAAATATACCGCTGAGATGTACCCAGTGCAGCTGATGTTTATCGGACTGTGTCGTACCATGACGGATGTTGCTTGAGTGATCGAAGGTGTTGTCTGGTGAAAGCGGAGGCGCATGCTGGATCAGCGAAAAGGTGAAAGTTCGTGTTTGATCTGGCCGCATTCACCACCTTGTCTTACACGCCGCGCGCATGAGCTGGAAGTGGATTGCTAGAGTATAGAATGTGGAGAGGGGGGCGTATTGCGGTGTGTTTAAGGTGTGTTGGGGAGACGGGGAAGGTTCTCAGGGGCAGGGATTTTGAAAGTTCGCGACGCCCATACGAATATAACTTGTGTCGCCGTAGAAGGTTTATAATGAAGTAATTTCAGGATGAAATCAATGTGAAGTTTGAATCACCCCTGGTGCTCACTCCGTAAACAGAACCGATAGTGCCCCTCAATCATGCAAAATCATGCCCCTCACCCCTTCCTGACGATGAGACTGAATAGACCATTGTACCGCGTGTTATAACGCTATTGGCGTTGTTTTCCCCACGGCTTGTAAAAAACT
This sequence comes from Arenicola marina, assembly GCA_964019135.1. Taxonomy (NCBI): domain Eukaryota; kingdom Metazoa; phylum Annelida; class Polychaeta; family Arenicolidae; genus Arenicola; species Arenicola marina. The sequence goes on from OZ025255.1 coordinate 13,082,953, forward strand.
GCGTTGTTTCCTCCCGCGGTCACGTGACTCTCGGCCTATCTCATGTGGTATTCGGAACGCATTAAGTCACCTTTTTTTTGTCTGCGGTAATTGTGCTAAGCGACCACTGGGCATTACGTCTGCTGTACTGGCCCCCACAGGTCGTTAAGCCACATTGATTTAATGGTATCGGGGCAATGTCCAACGAAGTTTTTGAGGAAGGAGACGTTTAGATCTTCCTGAACAACAGCGGTCTAGCCGTTATGTCGCCTTTATTTTCGCACTGAAGGCAGAGGCATACATTTACTTTAGCGTATGTTTTTTTTCTAGCTTGAGGACAATTTCATGCATACATTTCCCATTGTCCCATTCCACTTGCAAAGCCATTGATTGAAATAAATTTTTTAGCCGTCGCGTTGTTGCATAAGACATTCCCTTCTAACATTGAGTTCTAGATAAGACAACCTTCCTCTTCGAATGGGACCTGGATGCGTTATCCTCTCACTATCAATTAGGAAAAAAAAGCCAACTGTCCTGAACCAACGCGGAACACAGGAGATATTTCCTACCACGAATAAGGACTAGCGAAGAAGATCCCTCGCTATGAATTGGGGCCAAATAAAAGACTTCCCCCTCGCCCATGGGTACTGGATAAGACATCCGTCCTGTCAATGACGAAAATACGATGCGGTATTTATGAACTACGGGGGACTATGTAAGACATTTCCCACACTAAAGTCCATCAGGTGAGGCGACCATCCTCTAACACCGGGAACTTACTCATTATCAAGATATCTTCGCTCGTTATCAATCTAACAGCGCGATACCTGATACATATTATATATGAGCATCGTGTGGAGGTGCTGCGTGTTGCCACATGACTGTGGTCACGTGTGACGTCATGTCCCATCATGCCTCATGCCGGGACCCTTTGCCATTAAACTTGTAAAACGACTAAGGGCGACCATGTCCGCATTATGTGGTGCAACAACCATGTCGCATATCATTGTATAGTTTACAAACCCATATGTGTGTTAATAATTAGTTCATGTATGTTATCACTACGCAATACAAGCTGATGCAAACATCGCATCACAGACCTCCCGCGGGATATGGGACTGACCAGGTAGGTATAGATTGTAGTATCGTTATAATTACGTATGTGGACATATGCCAGTTATTTAAGTATGAGTCTGGCTGTGATCACCCAGACGCAGCACGGATGGCTATTTACACTTCAAGGCGCATTTAAAATACGAAACGACATACTGAATGACAGACGAGATAAAAACAAATGTCATCGACATACTAATACTAATTGACTGACCACATTGGAGTGATAAAATAAATACGTGCCATCAAGCTGAACATTTTATTCTCATTAACATCCTTTTGGAGAATCATTAAATAGATGCGAAATAATGTGCCACGCCAACCATTTGAAGTAAGAAAATATCATCTTCTTGCAGCAATTACAAGCAGTTACAGATTCATTCCAGCGTCGTTCTTTTTATCATTTAATTTTGTATCCATAGTTTGATTAAAGCATGTGGTATAAAAATATCCTTTGAATAGCACTAGAGCTGCATGGTATAATTGGAGGATGTCCGATATCATCAAATGACTTGATTTTTTGAGCGATGGGGCCGCAAGGCATTGCGCAAAACTCGAAGACGAGGATTGCACTCGGGAATCAAATCGTGTTACAAATCAATGGTTGGTTTCATCTATCATATGTTCTCCTCCCCGCTGGAGGAATGCAATCAGACGAGGATTCAAGGTAAAATTATTCAAAGACTGTGGTGGATTTCATTTCCGTTCTGTGTGGTTAAGTTGAGATAAAAAAAAGGTTGTTTGATCTTGGGTACCATGTGAAACATTTGACGCAAGGTTGAAAAAAAGAACGTCATTTGATCTTCAGATTAGGCAACATGAGAACATGAAGCGGAAGGTAGCGTTTGCCTTTGCTCTTTGCTAGCAACACGGACATGTCGTCCACTTTCATGATATTTATGTCGCGCAAAAGGATTTATCTGTTTCCTATCTACGAGAAAAACATTATAGCAAGCAACGCGAGGCTTGGCATAACACAGTCCCTGTGATTTTGGCGATCAAAGACACCCTGTGCTCTCGTCCGTGTGAAGGATCGGGAGCGTGATACATCAGTTGTTTTTGTTAATAGGACCCATGCCCCTTTGACCTCTCAATTACCAGTCGAGTTTCGTTGGTACCTTGTGGTCGAAAGGAATTGCATAGAGATCAACCGGTAGATCCATCTTTTGCTTGGTCAGTTTTCATGCTCCGCTTATGTCATGTGGGCACAAAGGTGGCACGAACCATCAATCCAGCTGCCATGCTGACACGTATATTTTTGTAAAAATAGCTCAAACCTTAGTGAATACCTACACGGACAAGGGTCGAACTCAAGTAGGCATTATTATCGCTAGCGAATTATTTACAGATATGATAGTGAATTGCATTCTAAGCCCTCGTTATTATCTGTGGGCACGTGAGAATTATTTTGATGGTGCAGGCTGGCCAAGACAACGTCTTGGGTCGATAAACGTATTTTTGTCTTAACTGTGTGCCTGTTGTTTGCCCCAATGGCCGCGAGTTTGGTGCATCGACTGAAGGGAGCTTCACGCACCAGGTTATAAGACAGCATTGAACTGCATTGGTATCCGTGAGTCAGCATTCCTTGATATTTTGATCGATCATCCACTTGAACTATGAAATGAAATAATGCATATGCATTGCCATTATATCACCTTGGTTAAAATTGGGACAAATTAAAAAAAACTAGCACACCACATTTTCTTATGAAAGACACATGTCCTTAATTTAGAGTGTTTCTATATATATATACATGTATATATACAACCCCACTAAGTTCTAAACAATAACTCTACCTTGAACTGATTCCCTAACGTTGCATCAATGGTTGCTGTAGGGGTCTCTCCCCTACAACCTTCCTTCCCCATCTGTCAAGGCTATGCAACGACGACTCTACCTACTATACCCACAAAGAACTACCCAATGACCAACTCCACCCTGAACCCCCAACGCGTCACCACCCATCCTAAATCCCCCATTCGCCACCAATCCGTCCAGGCCACGTGAAACCTTGCTAGATTAAGGACATCGCATAATGTATAATAATTTAATATTAGATTACAGAAGATAGTATAGCATAATGTTTCATAGTCAAAAGGCGGTGATTGGTGAGAAATTGCAAAATAATCTTTGAAACGGAACAAATTAAATCTCTCATTCATCTTGTTCTCATAAATTATATTTAAATTCGCCTAGAAGAAATTTTTGTTGTCAATATGAACTATGTATCGTTCACTAAACAGACACGATGTAACGAGTTAAAACAGTGTGCATTGCCCATAACAACACCAAAATAAACATTGGGCAAAATACACCGCGCTGAAATCTTACATTTTATTGCAATTTATTGGCCATGGGAAATTCTGGAAACATAATGTAGCAAGATATTGCAGTGTATGTAAAGATAAAGCACACTTTAAAAGCCATTTATAGCGGACGTGTTCTTTCTGTCGAGCGCTATGACTCCACCGTCCGAGTTGTATTATTCACGCTATGGTTGATATTGACATATGTGGTTTCAATCTTCTGTCCGCGAAGAGATCTGCTTTATCTGCTTCTAAATGTGTCCGAAGCACCATTAATTCATTGTGTGAACATGAAACATGAGCATTCTAAAACAGTCACGGCGGTCTATGTATGGTCTATCATTGTGATTTTATTTTCGATTGTGCGCATGAGAAGTATTGCATTACTTCCTATACTACGGTTACAGTTTGTCCGTACCAGATAAATGGGGACATGGTTTTGCCATGCCGAAAAGTCGTGGAATGACTGTAATAATGAGGCATTTATAGAACAATGACGGGAGTATTGTGCCGCTCAATGCACTAAGTATAATTAGCGTATTACCAACACGTAATACTATTGCGATAGTAAATAAAAACGCTCTCTTCAACTCACGAAATTCGTTTGCAACTATGTTGTTCAAGATCCATGCTTGACCAGGGATGTGGCCAAGGAATAGAAGTAAACACCATTAAACTTTGCTTCCGTTTCGTGGAGGACAAGAAGAATGTTTGAATCGCGCAAGACAATAATTGCGCCGTTTATATATGTGACTCACTCTCCCAAGTCACGTACTTCTGGTCGGCATCATGGTGGCCCTGATTATTCTTGCACTATGGCCTGCAAATTGCGCAATTTAAAATAACTAAAGAAAACTACTTGACCTCTGGTACCAAGAGGCGAAAGATCAGCGTGGAATGGCGGACATCACAACAGTTAATACCATGTGTTACCGATACGTGTATTCATCTCTAATGCAACCCGGACTAATGGATTCAGGATGTATGTGTCCGGCAGACAGTTGGAGTTTTGTTTCTCCTGTACCATGGAAACGTGCGGTCGATGGGGTGAATGGGGGCTTTCAAGCAGCCGCAACTGTTACTTATTACCGTGTCTTTTTCCTCAGGAGGGAGGGCAGAATGTGAGCACGGAAGGATCTATCGCACCCGATTGGCCGATGCCAGATATGACTCGGAACCTCCTGCCTCACCATGTAACGTTCGGCATCATCCGCGAAACGCTGATTCGAGGATATTAGGAACGGGAGGATGGTCGTGATCAACAGCCGGGTGGAGGAGAATGGGAAGGGAAGCATGGGGTTGTACAGTGGAGATGAATGGGACTTGAGAGAAACAAGTGCAGGGGAAAAAGACAATTGCCTCGGTTAAAATTTCTTTTCGTGATAATGGGGCCTGCTTTACTTGAAAAAGTGACCAATAGAGTAAGCATGGTATTTAGGGTGGACGGGAAGGGGCGATTAGTGCAAAATAAGGGATAGGGTAGAAGGGTGGAGGCTATGATGGAAAGGTGTGGCCAGAGGTGGGGATGTTGCATGTAAGATGGATGAGGGGAACGCCCGGAAGTTGCCCAGAAGAGATCACACACACGCCGTCGAGGCTAAATGTCACTCGTGAGGATGACTGGTGAGGCGACGTGCCGGATGTAAAGCCTGTCGACCTTCATTCTCCGACAACCTGTCTCATTAAGACAGACGGCCAATGGATTATAAGCTCGTGGGTGTCTAAGTATCTTGCACAACAGTAATTCGCTAAAGATACTTTTTGGTTTTGATTCTGTTTAGTTGTTGCTCTCTTAAATTGTTTGTTTCGACTTGTTGTTACGGATTTAAAGTTGATTCCCTTTGTTATTTGCTGACTTTGCAGCTACGACAGTTACTTCTGAAACAAAGCCTGTAAAGTATGGGGCCTCACCCATTTCTGACGATCAGATCAAAAAAAGGAAAAAACAAAATTTCAGTGGACGCACGAACGTTATAACGCTAATGACTTTGTTGTCTCCTGCGGCTTGCAAAGAGGTGCCCGGTATCCTTCCTCAGTCACGTGACGCAGTCACCCCATAGTAAGTCAACTTAGCGACGCATTACGTCACCTGTCTATAGGGGCAGTAAGTTTGTTAACCGTCATCTGGGATGATGATTTATTTCAATGCATTCATTCGTTTGTTTAAAGGGGAATTTAATGAAGCAATTTCGCAGTCCCGTTCGACAAATAAAATTTCATTTTAAGTATTGCAAAGAGCTCGGATGACTAAATAATATAACCTCACTCACACACCAATGGGAGATAGCTGGGCCACTGAAAACTGGATATGGAACTTGTTCAGTACCAAAGAGGACGATATAAGTTTATCTTCCCTACCACTGGTCTGAAAATCGCCTTCTGACGTTTGCGAGTTGTGAGCCAATCATTGCCTTTCTGAACACCATATATCGTAGCCTTCTTCGCCAGTTGTGGAATTTAAATGGTACGCTATCGTGTTATATCTTTTCAATTACGTTGTGATCGTTCCATTTTGGACAATGTTTTTTTTTCTGTTCCTGTTGTTTTCGTGTGTGGGGTGGGGGGGAGTGGGGGGTCGATGCTTTTATCTATCTATAGGGCTGTACAGTCACATCGGGATCTTATCGAGACCCCACGAGACAGGGATACCTATGCTCTACGTCAATGCCTAGCATCAACGGCCTGTACGTGCTGCCTACCTTCCGGTTGTTTGCCTTCACTCGCCTCACACACAAGATCGGCTAAAGCTGTCCTTGGAAGCACAAATAACCACTGAAGTTATGTGCATATCCGAATTATAACCATCCGAGTGGATTTATGTAATGTATGAGCGGTTAGGCAGTTGATAAACCAGAATGTGGTCTCAGTGAGTGACTGCCAGTGTCAGGCGATCGAATGTGCTGCCCGGGGCTTTCCATGTCGTATGACGTAATAATCATCATGACGCGCGTGTCTGCGCGCGGCATCTATGGTTACGTAACAACGCTCCTTATATGGACTGAGTAGTGTGGACAATGGTGCTTCGTTTGTCGTGGAACTGTAAACATCGATGATTTGGCTTAAAATACAACGCTTCCAACAGTCTCATCGAACGGACCACATGCATTATGGAGAGATAAATGTCTCTAATTATATTAGGATTTTATAGTTAGCCATGCCTGGACCAAAGAAAACAAAAAATAGTTTCACACCCACTCGATTCTTCACGCACAAACCGCGCAGCCGGCCGGTTCCCAACACTAAAACGTTGACTACAATGAGTGCGAGTTTTAAGAGCACGTGTTTTTTTGTTGGTCCCCAAAAGACCTAAACCGGAAATAGAACCCGCGAGAACTATACAGCCCTATTGCTGCAAGAAACGCGATCGACTCGCGCCGCTAAGCGGGCCGCTTATATCAACAACCAGAGATGTCTTTTGTATGACGACATGCTTCATTGTTCTGCGCAATGTCTTTTGCAAACGCCACGCTCAAATTTTATGCACTTTGCACTGAACTGATACCATGAGCCCATGGCCCGAAAGGCATGAAATAAACGTTGATAAGCAATGTCGCTAAATCAACAATTGCCCATGACGGATACCGCATGGCGAGTATTGTCCATGAGGGCGAGATTTGGGTCATGTTACACGAGTGTGACAACCTTCAGATCTAACGCTTATGTATATAGTTAACACAACCATCAAATCGACATGACAATGCGTCATGACGGGCAGTACCTGACACCTAATACATCACAATTATGCATCACAGTCACTTTTATAATAACACATTGAAATCCGAATAAAATTTGCTATTTTCAAAGAAAACGCGTAAAAGTTCTGCTTTGGGTATGCGCAGTTGGTTTTGTTGTTTGAAGAAATGATTCCATTTTAAGATTTGGCATAATCCATTTAACGTAGCACGAGACCTGATAAATATTATATTTTGGAATCAATAAATGAACTGGCTGCATGCAGCCATATCTGTCATCGTGAAGTCACATATTCCATCCGGTGTCAGGACAGCTGCCTTAAAACTCATCAGGGGTGCATTTTTGCTAACATAGCAACGATAAGGCTGCAATTTCTGTTGCAGGTCGACATGTCTAGGTCCTTTGCAATGGCGAAGATAGTTTTATAGTTTTTGCATGCTTGACATTCAACTTTCCTTGGCTGTTTAGGGCGGCTATGTCCACATCAAGTGCGAAACAACCATGTTGCGTGGGAATTTTATGGATTATGAGGACATTATTTGATGATTAACTAGTTTAAGAAGGTTATTACTAGGCAAAGAAAGTACTGACTCAGTCACCGCGAAACAGTTAAGCGATCAGCGTGGTTCAAGATAAAGATTCCAGTGAGATATCAAGTCGTGTTACTAATCAGTGTCTGGGGCAGTATACCCACCAAAGGGACGTTTGTCTTCCCCACCGTAGGAATGCATCCAGACAAGACTCCCTGGTAAACACATGCAAAGACTGTGGTGGGTTTCATTTCAAAATCCAACCCTATCTGCATCGAACCTCATTCCGCTGCCACTCCCCATGCCCACCATTCCAATCATAGTCACCGCCACCACTGCCACCACCGCCACCAGGTTCACGGCTATCTGGCATAGTGATGCGGACATTGGCCAATGTAAAGCCTTAGCAACATGTGAAAGAACTCTTGTATCCTTTGGAAAAGTTATAATTGTGACGGAAACTAATTGGGGGAAACACGAGGCGGATTTTTCCTATCAATTTGCGTGGCGCCCACTCTGGCGAGCGAGTGCGACTAAAGCGATATGGCGGTTATTACACCAGATGAGTTCCCTACGGAAGCCAGGCAGACACCTCGGAAATGCAGAGGCAAGCATGTATTACAACTCGTATATTAGCAACTCTTATAGCAGACGCCTTAGTTTATAAGTAACGACACATGAGATGGGCGCAGACTTACTTGGATAAATAGGCCACCAAATACAATTTTGGCTTCAACTGTGAACGGGTTAAAACATGTCACTGCTTGTCTCACCCTGATCCGTCGGTCCTATGTGTGGCCAGAGACGATGGACGGTGACTGTGGGACGCACTAATCCCCTGAATTACCCAGCATTAATGTTTTATATTTAAATTTATACGATGGCCGAGTGAATGGGTTGGGATAAGCGGAATAAGTGTTCTTGCATTTGTATTGATGCTTTGATTTTCGTATGCCGCAGACACCGCAATGTAAGGCAAATCCCTCCGTCATACACAGCTTAGCTCAACAAGAGACCCATTGTCGACACCCTGGTCGGATACATGAGAAGTTAACAACGCCCACAACGCTATTTGGTACAACTTTTGACCCCGTTTGATTAATCCAATAACATCGGAGATCAATATTGGCAAAACAGGTTATCCGACAAATGCCAACCTACTGTAGAACAGAGCAATTGAATGACAAGTAAACACCATTACATTGTACTTCCCTTTAAAGGAAGGCAAGAACTCAAATGTTGAATCGCGTAAGAGCAAAAATGCGCCGTTTCTATTCTGCCCAACATCAAGTACTTCTCGCCGGCATGATGGTCGCCCCGATTATTCTTACAATGCGGCCTTAATATGTGCAATTTAAAAGAAGCAATATTACCGGTTGACCTCTGTTACCGAGAGGAGCCGGGTCACATAGAGGCCGACCTCACATAGATAATGCCAAGTCCTCATTCAGGTATATTCAGATGCATCCATCTCTAATTAATCTAATCCCGGATCATTATACCCGATATGTCTATTTAAATCAAGTAAAGTCAATACATCAATTTTTTCTATGAACATTTGCATTATGGCAGCGAGGTAACAAATAATCACATCCACTATCAGGTCTGTGTCTGGTACACAATGTTAATTTCCCCCCGTGCCTCGGGTACCTACGGTTGATGAGACGATGGGGTCAGTGCCCCTCCCAGGCCTACACCCGCCACTGATAGTTGTCACCGTGTCTGTTACCCCAGGACGGAGGGTAGAGATGGGGCCGGGAGGGCGGTGTCGCTCCGGATTGGCTGATACAAAACGTATGGACGGGAACTTCCGCTTACTTGCACCACCTAACGTCCGCCAAAGGCACTGGGACATCAAGCGCGAATCCGGCGGAAGAAGAGTCGGAGTGCGAGGATGGTAATGAGTTGTAGACGGAAGGATCAGGAAGGAGAACGGGAAGTGGTGGAGGTTAGTGGCGTCGAGATGGATGAGACTGGATAAAAACATGTCGAGGGGAGAGAGACAGATTATTGTTTCGGTGAAGGTTTTTATGTCCTGGTAATGGGGTCAGCGCTTTACGTGAAAATTTAGTCAATAATGGCGAGTTGCCATGGTAGGCTATTTAGGGTGGAAGGGTAGGGGCGGCGCTGACTATCGGATCAGCCAGGGTGAAAGAGTGGGAGTGTTGCAGATAACATGGACTGTTGATCTTCATTCTCCGACCACCTGACGAATTTGGACAAACGGCCAATGGGTTATAGACCCTTGGGTTTGTACGTATCAACCTTCCGCAATGCTTCAACAATACACAAGTAGTATAATGAGTTAGATTTATGCAATATACACTAGGTCTTGTTGATGCATAAACTATACACTTTGGTTTTCATTCAGCTATTTGTCTTTTTTTCAAATTGCTTGTCTTGACTTCTGATTCCGGTTTTAATTTTGGTGTCTCTTTGCCTATTGAAGTTTGAGCTAACCTTGCCACAGAGAAGGACAGAGAGTTCATGTCTGGTGTGGCTGCATTCATCATCTTGTCTTACACACCAGGCGCATGGGCCGCGCGTTCATAAGTGGAGTAGAGAGGGCATAGGATGAGGAGAGTGTTGGGGGAGTGTGCATAGGGGATGAGTGCGTGCCATGGAGGACGGCAGCGGGTTGGGAGTCTCACGGGAATTGATCCTCAACGTTCGAGCAGCTTATTCGAATATCACTTGTGTCTCCGGAGGAGGTTTATAATAGAGGAGGAAATAATTTACCAATCACCCCATAGAGCAATATACTGAAACAATTGATCAATCGTCCCCTGAACCAATTTAATGAAATAATTTACCCAGCACACCCTGAAGCAAGTTACCGAAACTCATTCCCATCCTCGTTCGGCGGACAACATTCCATTTAAAATATTCAAGCTAAGATATCGGATGACAAAATAATATAGCCTCACTCAGTCACCAAAGGGACTAGATACAACAGTAATTACCTGCGATACTACAGACTAGACCCTTTGTATGACGTCATGCATCGCTGTTCCACGCAATAGGGCTGCACAGTTCTCGCAACACTGAAGCCTTGCTGCAGCTTTGGCCCAACCATTGCTAACTATACAATCACAATATTAGTAAGATGAGACGTGTTTTGCTTCATAACGCATGTGGTCCGTTTGATGAGACTGCAAACGTTGTGTTTTGAGGCAATTCATCGATGTTTACTTTTTGTCGCCAAACGGAACACCATTGTCCTCGCCTGACCAGTCCGATCGTTTTACGTAACCATAGATACCGCGCGCAGACATGAGATTATTGCGTCATACGACAGGGAATACTCCATACGACACACTAGGTCGCCTAACAATAAGAGCCACTCATGAAACTAGATATTACACAAACCTACTCTGATTGTTATAATTCTTATGTATGTATTAAATCAACTGGTTAGTTGTGCATCCAAGGACACCTTTAGCCGAACTTGTGTGTAAAGTGAGTGAAGGCGAACAACCGGAGGGTGGGCAGCACGTACAGGCCGTTGATGCTATACCATTGACGTAGAGCATAAGTATCCTTGTCTCGTGAGGTGTCGACTAGATCCCGCAGTAAATGTACAGCCCTATGTCCCCAAGGCAACAATTACCTATTGAAGGGACAGCAGAGCGGCTATGGTCCATAAGCGCAAGATTCGACTCGTGTGACAAGCGACAGCTTATGTAGTCTACATAGATAACACGCAACTGGTAATAATAGTAGCTTTAATAGGGACGCGGTAGATCACATCGTACCTGGCGCTGGCTGACATGGGGACGAAGACGTCTTATACCATATAGTATCACAAATATGAGTAAGGCTCAGCTTTTTAATAACACATTGAAATCTGAAGCATAATAGGTGCCATTTAAAAAAAAAGGGGGAAAAGAAAACAACATGACAGCAGAAGTGACGGGAACGCCACCAAGCCGCGACATATCCTGTTGGCTATATTTTTTCACGACCACTTTATTATCTGACATTTGACAAGTTTTGTATATAAATCCGAGCCCCAAGGCGCACGTGCCGTATGTAGCCATGTTTGTGGTATTAATGCCACCCACCATCATGCCTCATATCGGGTTTCGGGACTGTTTCCATAAAACGTTTTTGCGCCATGCATTAGGTAGTCATTTTTACGACCGCTGTGACGAATGTTAATGGTGCTACAATTGCTGTTTGTATGCGGACATGTCTACTTTACAAGGCAGTAGATGTCGCAGTTTTTGCACTTGACATTCAGTCCCCTATAGAGCGAATATGTCCACGTTAAGTGCCACAACAACCATGCCGCATGGCAATTTTATTGTATATGAAGCCATTAGTCGATGACTCATTGTTTGTTCTATGCAATGCAAACTGACGCTGACTTCTCGACACAGGTAAACGTTCAATTGAGCACGTACTAAAAACAGAACTTTTTTTTTAGTTCTATCCGAGACCGTGTTTTTGTACCTAGTACATCACCGTTGTGTGGTACTGGATGTGCATGCTGGATATTTTATCTCTGCACTTAAAAATGCATTCAATATTCTGAATCAAGAAAGATATGATGACAGAATACAAATGACCGTCTGGGGAATTAACTGACAATTGCAAGCATGGGGCTGAAGTGATCTATTATTCTTACTTAAATCCATTGTGCGAAATTTTAAAAACATACGACACAATGTGCCACATGAACCACATGATCTCTTGTTTGTAGTAAAACTCAATCTATACCTTTGGTATCCATCGTTCGCCATCTTTAGTTGATCTGCACTCATAGACTCATCAAGCAGATGTTTCTCTTTCCCGCTGGGATGAATGCCATCAGACGAGGACTCCCGGTAAACACAATCATTGATTGCGGTGGATTTCACTTGAAAATCCGACCCTAGCTGCCTCAAACCTCATTACTCCGACTCGCCCCATGCCCAGCAGATAACGTGCCACTCTGTCTGGCATTGTGACGCGATGATCCTCAATTTACACAGAAGACCAGGGGAGTTTGCCCTGAAGCAAAATTTGCTTTTGGTCATTGCTGGCGAAAATGGCACGTCATCAAAACAAAAGATCGGATAATCTGTGCCATGCTCAATTATTGTATTTGTTTTATAATTTAGTTTATTCTCACATGAAGAAATGATATTCGACACATTTTCACTGCACTTTCACTGAACTAGTAATCAACATTGGCTTTAGTTTTGTAGTTTTAGTTACGAATATAAATGCCTCCCTCGTCACTGTGTCTTTCTCTAGACATGGCATAGCTTGACTAATAACAATATTTGCATCTCAAGCCGAATGACGTCACCGAGACAAACCATGGAGCTCGGCCATTAAACGTCATCTGGGATTCCCTCGCCACGAGCTTGACCATCCGTATGTGATGTCTTTTCAATGAGTTCTACCCGATCAAGGTAAAATATGAAAGATAATAAAAAAAGTAAGTTTTAATCAATTCTTCTGCGTAAATGAACTTGGAAAGGTTATATTCAACATGCATATTATGCGAAGCTCTTGAGGCACGATGGCCGTCTATACTGCGTCTCTACTTGACTGATCCACGTATCATTGAATCAAATGTTTGTATAGAAATTGCTGGTTTATAGGCCTATACATTTACACCGAAGCGTCGCCCGCCACCATTCTAAAGAACTATATACTGGAAGGACATACGCAGTCTAAACTATCGATAACGATTAATGTCCTGAGTGGGAAAAATTGCTTAACGGAGCATATTCGGTGATATGAAATGCAATCCATCACTGAAGGGTACTGGTCATACACACATATAATGGCCCACAATCTAATGTAACAAAATATCCTATAGTATATGAAGCTAAAGGAAACGTTTAAAGCTAAATGAGCACAGCTTGAGGCTATAGTAGAGCTTAGTGCATGTATAAGACGGGCGGACGTCATCGACACGGCGTCACGCTGAACACTTGGAATCATCCATGTTATAAGTCCATATGACGACGCAGTCTAATACTAAGGATTGGATACTGCCTACAAAGCGGGGTCAAGAGGAAGAGTTCAAGAGGTGCTTTCGAAACATTTTCGAATCGTGTAGACACATAGGAAATGCGCTGCTTATATATGTTACTCGTCCGGCGAAGCTGATTCGAGAAGGACTTCACACGGTTGATGTCATGTCTTTCTGAGACGTGTTTAATTTTCTTCCCGACCATTGGAGCCCGGATGTCTGTGCCCGGCTGACGGTGTTAAGTTTTCGCTTATGTCACGGAGACGTACGGGTGATGGGGGCCGATGAGGGCGGTGTCTCCTATAGACATCTTCCTGTAATTACTTATTACCGTATCTGTTACTCCGGGAGGGAGGAAGGGAGGCATGGAGGGTTGGGGGAGGGGGGGGGGGCAGGTGGAGGGAGGGAGGCAGATAGGGAGGGTGGGAGGGAGGGGAGGAGCTGATTGAGTGGCATCCAATTGGTTGATGGAAGAGATGAACTGAGACTTCCGGTTACCTGCAACGTGTGCCTTCCAGCGGTGGGTCAGGACATCAAGAGGAAATCTGGCGCGGGGCATATAGGGGTGAGCGGATGGAAGGATAGGAGATGAAGTTAGGGTGTGAGCAGAGACATACAAAAAGGAAGGAGTGTGAAAGGAACAGGCGAGCGGACAAAGAAGCGGATTATTACCTCGAAGGTTTTTTGGTTGCAGTTGAGCAATGGCTTTGCGTGAACGATGCGCCATAAGTGACTCATCTGTTTGGAGTGGAAGGGTGGTGGCTAGGTTGGAAGGGTGTAGGCTAGGGTGGAAGCCTGGGGACGTAGGGTGGAAGAGAGCCAGCTATGGTGTAAGGGTGGGGGGCTAGGGAGGAAGGGTGGGAGCTATGGTGGAAGGCTGGAATCTATGGTGTAAAGGTGTGGGCTAGGATGGAAGGGTGGGAGCTATGGTGTAAGCGTAGGGGCGTAGAGTGTAAGATGGAGGGAAAGATATCACGGATGCGGCCCAGATGAGATCAGATGCAAACTATAGAGGCCAAATGTCACTCTTAGGGATGACTGATTTGTACAGACGGCCAATGGACCATAAACCTTCGGATTAATTGTTAAGTATCCGAGTCTTGGACAACGCTTCAAACTAAGGAGCATGAATGGGTTTCTGTTGATAATCTCATTGATTAAGAAAAAGTGCTCTATCTGAGCTGAATCTGATTCATTCCACTTTTCTTCAAATTTATCTCGGTTCGCGGTCCGTACTTGAAATCGTCTGTATGATTTTTTTTTTAATTGCGATATGCTTTTTATTTTTCCGATTCTGTTCATTATGACCTGTATTTTCTTTTGTTTAACTTAATCCGTATCAAACATCTGTATTGATTCCAATACCAGCGTGTGTAGCCACCAGGCCAGATGTAGCCCATTCTCTTGTGTTACAGGTACTAATCGGTGTACTGGAGCCGTAAACGGAGATCACAAAGCGACAAAACCTGATTTCCCCTTGAATTGATGGTGAGCAGTGGTGGCCATAGCCGCGTAACCTACCTACACAGGGGGAGAGAAACGCCGAAGCAGTCAACATGTATTGGTGCATGCTGGGTCAGAGAAAAGGAAAATATCCATGTTTTGTCTGGCCGCATTCATCACATTGTCTTACACACCGGGCACATGAACCGGAAGTTACTTGCCCTAAAGTTAATACAGAGGCAGGACAGTGTTGGGGTGTGTTCAGGGGGTGAAGGGTTAGGGTGGCAGGGTGGGGGGGGGGGGGGGGTCAGGAGAAGAGCGTTTGTATCCCTCGGGAAGGTTCATGATGAAGTAATTTTCCAATATGGATCACCCGTGATGCTATCAGGCCGAACAGTACCGATATTGGCACTCCATTAGGCAAAAATATTGCACCGCACCCATTTCTGGCGATCAGATTAAAGAAACTTTCTTTCGCGGATCCACTTATGTTGGTATTGGCGTTCCCTACCGTTTGTACAGATGTGTGCTGTATCCTTCCGCGGTCACGGGGGGTCGGGCCCCCGCACACGTACTCTAGGCTTAGCTGCGAGTATATATCTTGGCATCTGTGTTAAAAGTAGCTTAAATGATCAGAATCAAAAAGTGAACATTTAAAAATATCGGCTTATAAAGAATATTTCACAGTCACTACGCCAACTGAAGGACACCATGAAGAATTAACTGTCAATTAATAACGTGGGACAGAAGTCATCTATTGATCTTACTTTTAGATCAAAATCAAACTTTGTGAGCATATGCATATACTGCAAGGGATTTCATTCCAAAATCTCTAGTTCAAGGGCGGATCTAGGGGAGGGGGGGGAGTACAGGGTGCCAGGTGTCCAGAATGCCGTTTTTCAATGCAAAATGTAGGCCATCTGAGGCGTAGACCCCCGCCTTTTTCATCTGAGGCCGCGTGGACCCCCCCCCCCCCCCTACCCCACCCCTCCACCCGGTCGTCAAAAAATTGCTGGATCCCCAGGTGGCAATTTTGCTCAGTCTCCCCATTCCCGCAGTCGCAAGTTTTCAAATTCCTGGATCCGCCTCTGTACTTGCCTCAAACATCATCTCGCCCACTCGCCATTCCCAGCCACGAAGCGACCACCACCTCCACTACCAATAGCAGCACGGGTCGTTAACTTGCAGATCACGTATCAGTCATTCTGGTATCATGATATGGGCACTGGTCAACATGATGTAAAAGTACCCCACATCATCTCTCTCTATGTAAAACAAAGCACGGCATTTGATATTGAGATCATACAGGGGAGTAGAGGAGTTTGTCGGTTAGCTACGTTCGCCTTGGCTTCTAGTCGGCGTGAGGGGCACGTCGTCTATTTTCATGATTCATGTTGGGCAGAACGGTCGGTATTACTGGACACCAAAAAGAGCGTGTGGTCCTCCCTCTGATGGTCTGTTTCCTATCTGCCTGACTATTGGAAGCCTCACAAGGGTTAGCTCGATGCAGATTCTGTGATTTCGGCCATCAAAGTGACTCTTTGTTCCTAGCTTTATGAAGGATTATGGTTGCTGTAAATCGAACACAAGTTCCATTCCGTGTACCCCTTAAGCCAGGGGACCCCCCTCCCCATGGTCGAGATGAGACGCCGCCCAATTGGCTGCAGGTTCCAGACTCCGCCTTTGTCTGGAGCAGCTGTCGTGATCAATTTAGGTCATGTGTGCCCAATGGTGGCCTGAAACATCGATCCAACCTCCCATGCTAACGTGCACATTGCATTCAGAGCAGCCCAGTATCGATGACATCTAGTTTTACAGAGTAGCCCAATATCGCCGACACTATGTTTTCAAAGTAGCCCAGTATCGCTGACACCTTGTTTTCAGAGTAGCTCAGTATCGCTGACACTGTGTTTCAGAGTTGCCCAGTATCGTTGACACCTTGTTTTCAGAGTAGCTCAGTATCGCTGACATCTCCTTTTCAGAGTAGCCCAGTATCGCTGACACTGTTTCAGAGTAGCCCAGTATCGCTGACACTGTGTTTCAGAGTAGCCCAGTATCGCTGACACTTTGTTTCAGAGTAGCTCAGTATCGCTGACATCTCCTTTTCAGAGTAGCCCAGTATCGCTGACATTGTTTCAGAGTAGCCCAGTATCGCTGACATTTTGTTTTCAGAGTACCCCAGTATCGATGACACTCGTTTCAGAGTAGCCCAGTATCGGTGACACCGTGTTTCAGAGTAGCCCAGTATCGCTGACACTGTGTTTCAGAGTAGCCCAGTATCGCTGACACTGTGTTTCAGAGTAGCCCAGTATCGCTGACATTTGTTTTCAGAGTAGCCATGTATCGCTGAAACCTTTCTGGGTACCAACACAGACCACGGTCAAAACTAAATGATCTTGTAGGTGCGTATTAAAAAGAGAGTTGATTATCTTCTTGCTAGACGTAAACAAATCATTAAAAGTCATCATTATAATATGTACGTTAGGAATAATTTGATCAATCGTCCAGCGAGTCTTTGAAATCAGACCTCGCATTGAAACTATATCGCCTTGGTTAACTTCACATGTTCATTGGGTCCAAATAGAAATGTATACTCCTCAGGCTATTATGCAAAACACATTTCCTTATTTTTAGCATCTCTGTTGCTATTTTTATCCCGACCCCCAACTCGCCAGCTCCCCACCCCCTTCCTTATCGGCCCACGCCATGCAGCGACGCTTACACTTCCACCTACCACCCTGAACCACCCATGCTGCATCACCCCCGATCCACGACCCACCCTGCACCACCCACGTCACACCACCCCCGATCCACCACCCACCATGAACCCCCGCCCGCCAGCAATCTCTCTACTCCACGCCAAATCTTGCTACGATTAGTACATCAGAGGACTCGTGAATATCCTTGCCCTGATCCTTCCACGCCGCCTCGGGGCCGGATCGGATCCCACGATACCGATTAACCTTGATACCTGTATGAACACAACGCCCATACCACTAGACCCCGGGTAGGCAGATGTAACCCAATGCCAGTCTTTCATCCAGTGCAGCTGATGTTTATCAAACTGTGCTATAACACGACGGCTGTTGCCTGAGTAAACTGGGAGTAAGTAACCCATGTTCAGTGAGACCATAGTACAGTCGAACAGTACAATCTAGCCGAAAGATTGCGTCATGTGCTTTATTGGTCATATATTTCAGCCAGCGGGACGGCATATAGATGACCACGTGGTATGTGAATTCTGTGGTTTATGTGCGCAGGTTTGGGCTGCGGGCTGACAAAGCATCGGTTGAGAGTTTGTGTTTTACTATCACCCATGTATTTTATGGCAATATACCACAATACTTACGTCATATATAGAATGGTAACTGTCTCGGTACCACCGCTCATTCCCGACAGTTCAGCGAAGCCGATAGCTAGATGCGTATGTAGAACGAGTGATCGAAGTTGGCAGCGGGGTTGTGTCTCCTTGGCTACGGAATTAGGCTCTTAGTATGCCGAGGGGAGAGGATGGTACATAGCACTTTGACCCTGGCCGGTTTTAATCTGTCACAACAACACACAACCCGATCAGTTAGTAGTGGGTGGCATCTGAGTTGCGAGTGTGGCATCGCATAGCGATCTCAAACGCCTTTTTCAGAATTGCGTCTTTATCTAAATAGGAGATCTAGATGCAGTTCATGCATTGCATTCTATCAACGGATCTACGTTTTACATTTGGCTTCTTCCACATTTTACGTTTTGTATTCTATCGATCATATCCTGTAAATTGTCCTAATGATGAGCTAATCCGGATTCCTTTATTTATGGTAATGGACTTGTTTTTTGTAGGCCACATTTGTGTACCCATGAGTCAAACCGGACCAAAGAACCTCTGCGACAACGATCAAAAGGATTAAACGGCCCCAGGCACTTGTCGGGCTTGAACCCGCTGCCTATTTGCCTGCCGTCTCGTACGTTACCCCACCACGGCGGTGGCTTCCTCCATATTTTTGTCAAAGACATCGGTCTATTTAAACTTCAGACATGTCTCGCCGTCCTCTGTCTTTTGTTTTATGAATGAGGCAGTTACAGATATCGATAATTGGGAGACCCTTTGCGCTGGTCTCTAGACTGCAAGCACCGCTTCGTCGTCGCTCCACCACTTGGCCGGGTTCACCTCCACCCACCACACCAGCCGCCTCGCCGCTGGCCGCCTTGTGTTCTGTCTGCGGCATGTAGAAGAGGCCTGAATAGTGCTTGTTGGGGGCCGGCAGATCACACCCATGTCTTCATCATTAGTGCATGCGCCAACCACGGCGTGCCACGATGTCCCAGATGACCATGCAGAATCACACTAAAACTTACGCGTGTGTTATATTATTGTCATCAATATCACTTTTGCTTTCCGCTAATATATGTTTGGTTACTTTAAATGATTACACAACGTATGCCGTGTGTCACAAATTAACAAATGTTTCTAATATGTACAGGGGTGTCCAGGGGGTCGGCGGAACTTTATGGCGTGGTGGTGACTTTTAATGCAAATTGTATTCCAATTTATTTGTGAACCCCATCACTAACTATTTTGCTGTGGACTTTACTCCTTGAGTGCGACCTCCCCGTGCCGCAAACCTTGTTTTTGACCCCATCGTCCCGCCCCCGCCTCCACTCAAATTGGTTACACCCGTGTCTTTAGATAGCTCCACCCAACACCCACCGCCACGCACTCACTCCCATCATCCCGTTACAAAGTCTTGGATATTCAACTGAGAGCCGCCAACTCTTTTGTTCTGACAGTAACCTTTATGCTCTCATATGAAGGGCAAATGTCTGACGCCCAACTTCAACATTTATGCTTTTGTACATGATAAAAAAACTCATATGGCGGTTTGAAAGTTATTACCCTCGGACATATGGCTCCATTTTAACTTGGCCTGACCCATTATCTCGAAATGGTCTTTGAGGTCAAAGTGCTCTGCTTAAACCAACCGGTTATCTCAGGTAACTATTGCCAGATAGAGAATCGGTCATTTTAGTCACTTGCGATAGTACAGAATCATACGAGCAAAATATATGCTGTCATATAAGATCTTGCCAAGTCCGTCCTACAAGATGTTTAAGCGACTTTGACGTGGAGGTAGGCCGCAGGTGACCAATACGTCACCCACCGTTAAACCTCAGTCGCCCCCTTTCACCCACGGCCACAGCGACCAAGTTAGCCGTGCAATAAGCCAACGCTCATCAACCGCATAAGCCCTGCAAGTGCTAATATCGCCAGACAGCTGATAAAACACGCCCTATGTGAGGGCCGACCGGGTAGCACTGAACTAAAAGGGAAATGGATGATATAAAACGGTCATGGACCCAAAAAGTTTGCCTGCGGGGCTTGGGGCGTGAGGAGTGTGGAGTGGGTGGTAGTAAATTACATAGCAACCTAGGGAGGGAGGGAGTGGGTGAGGTGGGGGGGGGGGCTTACCTCAAAAGGTGAGGAAGCGCTAAATGCACTGATGACTCAGAAGGACTAAAACGGGAGGTGGGGTATTGTAGATTCGACAGAAGATGGGGCAAGGGGGATGCGTTAGTTTCTACACCCCCCCCCCCTCCCGGCTTAATCAGACACTGGTAATTGGCACAGTCAGGGGCAGGAGGGCATCATGGACAAATCTAACTGGGTTCCTTCTCTCCTCGGCAGCTTCGAGAATGCAATAAAACCGGTATGAGGGTAGTATTTGCACTCGTGGAAACATCAAGATTCGATCTTGGCTGTGAGCTTTCAATATTTCCATATAGATCGAACGTTCTATGTCCAAGCCAACTCCAAGTGAGCGGTGTGGAAGACAGAACGAGAGAGAGACAGAGAGACAGAGAGGGGGGTGGGGTGGGGAGGGGGACAAAAATATACATATAAAACATGAAATGTTCTTGCTTTGTGCAAGGTCACTTTTGCCAACACTAAAGACATATGAGGCCATGAAACCCCCCAGGGCAATAATATGGGGGCTCGCATGAAAGTACCCCAGATGTAGCTGCACAGTTGTCCCCTCCATAGTCAGACGAAAAGCAGTTACTGGTTGAGGGATAAAATATGTTAGATGATTGAAACAAGGCCAATAATCCCGAATGAGAAAAGCGGCCACTTGGATAGCTTGGTGGAGGCTGGCTGGCATATGGTCCCACCCATCGTGAAATGCTTTGCTTTAAGTGGCTGGGAGCTAAATTGAAAGGCGGAGCGGATGCTGGGTATTGGGGGACATTGCGGTTGACGCCCTGGGCGTAATGAGGGGCGTTGTAAGTCCTTGTCTCCACCAAGGACGTGTCTCGGAGGGTGTGTGTGGCGGGGTGGGGGAGGGTAGAGGGCGGTGGAGGGGTGACGGACGGGAAGCAACGGCGGGGGCGGGGGCGAAGAGCGGGGAGGGGGGAGACAGTGCCCATGGTGGGTGGTGGAGGTGGTGGTGGTAGCAGATGACGTTAGTTATGCAGCTTGTCGATGGCAAAGGCTGAAGGTCTTGGTTCACCATGCCAAGGCGTTGTCTGTTTGGGGCTGGTGGCTCGTGGGGTCGTGCTCCCTGAGCAGCGGCAGGGGATTCATGGCGTGTGTGTGTGTGTGTGTGTGTGTGTGTGTGTGTGAGTGTGAGTGTGGAGAGAGGAGGTGACAGAGCCTAGGTAGGGAAAAAGAGAGGTTGTAAGTAGGGGGCTTGTAGGACGGGGATGGCGCTGCTCTGAGCCACGGCAGAGGATTCATGGTGTGTGTGTGTGTGTGTGTGTGTGGAGAGGGCCTAGGTAGGGAAGAAGAGAGGGGGTAGGTAGGGGGCTGGTGGAAAGGGGATGACGGGTAAAGCGGGTGGAGGTGGGGGGTTCACGATTGAGATTGGGACAAGGAAAGGAAGGCACGGACTCGGGGTGAGGCGTACGGAATGGGGCATGGGGGATAAGTCATGGCGGTAAGGACGGACGGAGAAAAGGGAGCAGGAGAATGATGAGGAGGAGGAAGAGGAGCAGGGGATGGGGTGGGGGTGGGCGGGCGGGCAGGCGGGCGTCATCACCCCAGTTATAAGACGATGGCGTGTCTGGTCGGGAAGACCTTCGTCGTGTAATTATTTCGTGACAAGCCACATGGTCCAGCGAGGCTGGTGAGATAAAACCAAACCCGGCTCGACCCCGATGGTACCCAGACAGACAGCGACATAATACCCCGCCCGACCGGTTATCACAGGGTGGTAGGCATGGGGCGGGGAGATGGGGGTGCGGAACTCCCGGAATGCGAGAACCTCCACCACCAGCTATGTATAGGTCCGGAGATGCAAAGGACCTGAACAGCTGGCTGCATTACAAAATCAAGGACAATATATGGGCGCGGTGCAAGAAAGAAAAAGCACGAAGAAAAAGAAAAAAATGGTTGACGTCGGAGTGCCGGCTTTTAGTCAGAATGTGGACTAGGGTGGCGCAGCTATTCCGATAATAGTTTCATGAATTGTCACAAAATGATTCGTGGGCCATTTTGTTAATATATCATGAGAATGAAAATGGAAGGGCAGAGGTCATACGTCCTGGGACAGGTATGATGAAGATCATAATTGAAGTGGCAGACGAACATAAATTTAAAAAGCTGGACCCAAGTTGAATCAGCCGCACAATAGCATGACCAGGTTGATACTGGGTGTTGGCACCTACCTTGACTGCAATGCTGACGAATTCATAGTCAGAGCATATCGATATTATGTCTATCAGAAAGACTTGACTCGCGCATGGAATATCATCAGTGCCATGTGAACACACAAACTATTTTCAGGATGCGATTTAATGTAGCTTAATGATTTAAATAAATTGTACGTTAATATAGCACTGAGTTATTTGATTGAAGCGATAGCATCCTGTTGTTGGTTATGGTTCTTACCCGGGTATCTGACTGATGTGTTTGATTCGAGAGATAACGCGTCAGTGGTGTCTCGACGATCAATTGCAGGATTAAAGCAAAACTTATATCTTTGCATTATTCACGATACAGACCTGAATTGGTGTTTTAGGTGCACAATGACTAAGCCGAGCCAAGGAACCTTTCATTCCCCGTACGCCTCCCATTCCCCCTACCCTTGCCCTAAAGCATGAATGGACGAAACATGGCACAGATGATCGTAACATTAAGAAATATTCATCCCACGTCAGTTGCGGGAATTTTACAGAAATAATTTCAATCAATGTATCTAATCTGTTACTCAAAATTATATTTATATTTGTATATTAATTATATGTCGTTTAATACATTTCTATTCTGTGGACTATTTACATGGGCCTGATATCAGTTTTCAAGTAGAATATTGTTATAATTATCTCGCCCAATGTTCGCTACAGGCGCGACGATATTATCCATGTGCTGTTCTTTTTTTCCATTCCACAATAAATCTTTCCTGTTTGCTGGTGATATAACTAAGCACGTAATTGCCTTGGGACAACGGTTTAATCACAATCAAGATGAGATACGTTCGACTTTGCTCTGACCTTCACCATGTTGAGTGTGAACTTTGGATGAGGAGACAATCCCACATCCCATTAACAGCAATTTATAATAGGGCATAAAGCACGAGAATATCAGAAAGGCACCAACGCAATAGTAGGTTGCAGTGCTAAAGCAACGTTGCGCGGCCAAATTATTTTGGCGTGATTTATGTGTTACCGTGGGACAGAGTGTGCTACGATGTTGCTACGATTGACTGCAAATCATATTTGAGGTTGAAGGGGCATACTACCCGTGTAGTTGACACACAATATACAGGAGATTGAGGCCTTGACCAGATTCCATGTATAACGTCCATTCACAAGAGCCAATGAAACCACGGAAGCATTAGTGGCTAAATTAAAATCCAATTTACACATGAAAAAGAAGAAGAAAACCGACAAAAACGAAACAAGTAGCATCTGTCTTTCACATCGATCAACTACTTCGAGAAGAACGATAAATGTGTGCTATAGTACGACCTTTATGTCATCTTTATTGTTCTGTTGTACACAAATAGTCAGCTCATAAAAGTCGCATGCGGACATGAGGTAATACATCATGACATATATTCGGCTTATAGACGGCAATACGTATGCTGTCTATGTAATAGAGAAGCACGCCTCTCCATTTGGGATTAGTTTCGCATATCATTTTCCCATGAGACTGTATTGATCTAATTTAGCCTATGCGTGTAGCCCCTAAAGATGACCTTTAACGTCCATTAGCTAATTAATTTAATAACACAGACGGAGACACCGCAGCAAGGTTGCAGTGGGGCAAATCGTGCGACATGACTCCATACCATCCATGGACACTTGTCCCATGGCTCTCTGACCTATGCAACTCTGTGGATTTTTTGCGGCGTGGGTCGATCCTAAAACTAGCGAGCTGCGTTATGTAGCTTCCCCAATTCCTACCCCAATCCTCATTGGTGACATTTCTTACACGCGTAAGAATCTTCCTGGCAGCCTCGGTATTTAATAATAGCGAATGGCTCCGTCGTGATCCGTCACACTGTATCACACTGTGGGGACAGCTCCAGCTGTTGAGACAGATAAATGTGACTTCAAGGGTGAAAACCCATATTCCAGTCCCAGAAGACTTAGGTTATGCAGCAGGTGACCTGCTTTATTGAATTATGCTATTAGGCGCTTGCCATAAATAACTTCAACATCTCATCTTGACGATGTTGCCGCTTCAGGCAACAGCAGTCGCGTTAGCGTGGCATGCGGAGCGCCACCATGCGGGTAAATATGGAGTCTCAACATGCTGACCACGTGAACAATGTTTTGCTACGACGATCGACCAAAGTAAAGATGGAGTATTTCATTGTACATTCATGGGGGTAATTTGATCTCGACGCGACTCGATATGCATTTTCAAGAAAGAAGTTAGTAACTTAATCACTTAATCTGATCCAGTGGCTTCGTCTGTTATATGGATGAATGGAGCGGCGTTTTGGCCACCGTTGCATGTACGGGCCAACCGCCCCCGGGAAAATGACATGATGAAAGAATGTTTTCCGCCAGAAAACCTATGTGGCTGCTTGGATTAGGTTTAAATCAAATGAACTACCTCTCTTGGGGTGAGCATGAACATGAACATTTGCTACTGGAAGCCTCTAGAAATCAGTGGCGCTTAAACAAGACCAAATGTCTCGCTGGGAACTCGCATTGCCAAGAACGTATTTTTAAGAGTGATGTAAGTTTATTTAATAAGATGGGTAGAGAGGAGGTCTGAATCCTAATCGTCGTTTACTTCATTTGATGACCCTTCAATACAGAAGAACACATCTTTCGACACGGCGAAAAATCGTTTCTGCATTTAAGTGTGGTCAGCTTATTGTTGGCACAACTCGATGTTGATATCACTTTTTGCTGGTAACGAACTGCTGGACGATTTATAATGAAATGAACAAGATGACTGCTCCAGACATGGGAGATCTGTTTATTTGCATATAGGTTGAGCGTATTCTGTAATAATGGCGCAGACTGTAGCTACGA
This sequence comes from Arenicola marina, assembly GCA_964019135.1. NCBI lineage: Eukaryota > Metazoa > Annelida > Polychaeta > Arenicolidae > Arenicola > Arenicola marina. Next base: position 13,108,467 of record OZ025255.1, read on the forward strand.
TTTTAATCTATGATGGCATGATTGCAAGCATAATGCATTAGACGCTGATGACAATGACCGGTATCTATAATCGCCTTGTTAATGTATGGATGAAATTTATCACATACATCCATTGCTGCCATATATAATCGCAATGACACGTATCGCACCACAACGATAACGTGATAGGCCGCTCGGCCAATAGATGTCATCGAATTGTCGTCCCACCAGAAAGTAAATTAAAACGACACTTTTGTTATTTCCCAAAGGTACACTACATGACATGCAATTATCTCATCGGCAGTCCTCAGACGATATAAGATGGAAGGCGTTTCCTGGCAACTCTTCTGCTGTAAGGCCGAACAGGCGTATGGTTTCATTGTTACTACCTGGAATATTGAGTTGCAAGTACGAACAATCACAGGGGAAACGACAAATGTTCTTTTTTGTTTTTTGATCACGTGACCGTATTACGCCTGACTGAATCTTAGTTTGGGGCACTAACGACCTTCTAAGATCAAGAGTATATTTATTTCAACATGCCAATAAACAAATACAGTCGAACGATCTGACCAAACAAAAAACGCATTGGCAATGGTCAAGGAGACTCCCATTAGACTTGTCAGTCGCTAACAATGTGCCGGGGTAGAACAAAACGAGTTGTTTGACGAGAATAGAGTTTTCGATCCGAGTTATCGTTGTATCTTATCTGACCGCTGTCCAATAAACAAGGCACATACTTTGCAGAACATTTGTTATCATTGTTGTTGGTGGTAGAAACGCCTGCATCTCAGCAAAGCTCATATTTCCACGATATGTTTGGACAATATATATGGCAATTGCATTGCCTCCATCTTAGCGTAACCAGGTTATTGATAATGATAATTTTGATATTTTTCATCAGGAAAATTAGTCGCTTGCGGAATGTTGCGTCGTTCCTATTTCCACTGATGATAGGGAGATGCATGGTAAAATGTGCCTCCACCTGGTGATTCATTGTGTAGGTTTATGATGAAGCATCGGTGATACCGGTACATCAAATGGTTGCTGGGGTTGGTGACTTTACTGTGTGACAGGATATCGCCGGGTGCAGGCAATGGATGATGTTACCAAATTGATGGCCACCTAGGCCTCGTTCGCCAGCGACAGCTAGTCGACTATTACTTGACCTAGATTTCGCCATTGCGCCTGCTCATTACAGCTTTATGCCGAACGCGGGATAGTCGAAACGGGTTGACATTCTGTCTCATGGTGGAAATAACAACTTTTGGGCCGTGTGTCATGACCCTCTTGTGCGAAATCCTGGATCGTCACTGGATTGTATTACAGAGAACATTTTACCCCGTGTTCTTTGACTAGAGCCCTACTCTGTCTGTATCGGCTTGCCGACAGTAGAGATAAGGGTACTTACTGTCAACAAGCGTACAGTTAGTCGATGATGTGAACATTTAGCACGAAAATATGATAAATTAGCAAAATATGCCATTATGTATGAACCATGCTATATCTTAAATCGACCAGAGGAACCGTGGGTGGCGGCATGGTTCGTTTCGGTAGACTAGATGATCGGACTAATCACCGTTCGGCAGCCAAATCGTTCACCATTAGTCGACCAGCGGTCGCTTGCGATCGAGGCCCTAATAATATCCTACATCTGGTTCGTTTCGTAGGACCGTTTGTTACCTTAGGTTAATGACGTCACGGGGAATGGCGTTCACTGTGACGTCATACTACCCACTCGGATTTGCCTACTAAGGTGCCAGATTTCCCCTTCCCTCTTTAACACCCCGTCTAATACACCAGCAGCCTGTTCCCCATATTGACGGGTTGTTCTGCAATGTCCTCCCGATCCACTGAGAATAAACATAACTAACATCTAGCATTTTATTACCATAATAGATTTCTTGGAACCTAGAACGGTCATTGTGTCTAACAATATCACAAATTGGCGCGTGGTGATATATCTATGTAAATAATCATAACGTTTGACCCGTTGATTATGCTGTGGCGAACAATGACGTCACAGTGTGACATCCTTTGTATTGCGTTCTTTCACAGCGACATGTCACACTGACCACAATGTCTTCTCCGTTGTCACCAACCTTGTAGTATTATTATACACACGATGACGTCATACGATGGCCCCAAATATGTTACGTATTGCCTTCCTTTCAACACAAACCTTGCATTTAGTATTGTTCATTTAAGAAATATGTTCCTCATGGCACTAAAGCGATGGATTTTGTTTTTGAAATGTTCACATCAGCGGTGTTCATTGACTGTTTCATCATTGGGACCTCGGACGATGGGCCAATGTTTCGCGTCGGGTACCACGACTGAAGGCAGCGGGTAGCCAATTGGTGGCTCAACTCCTGAATACCGCTTGTCACATCTTTAGATCTGAACGTTACTGGCGTGTTATGTTTTCCCCCGACTGCGGGGGAGAGTCAGTGAAGCACTTCATTGAGCCCTGTCACAGTGGCGAGAGTCAGTGAAGCACTTCACTGAGCCCCGTCACAGTGGCGAGCTTGAGGAAGGAGCGGATTTACCACGTGGCGGAATCCAGACGCAACCATCATCTCCACCCACGTTACCCATACATCTCCATGGCAGTGGATGCAATACTTGCATTAGAGAGAGATTTCTGGTGAAATAGGAAAGTGGACTACCAGACATCGGAGTCGGGGCCCCCCTGGGTGCCGCGAGGCACTGTTTTAGGTTTTCTTATTGAAAACCCAAAATATAATTTGCTAAGCTCAACTTTGCTGCCAGCCCGGAATCTCGAAGTAAGTTGATTTTTATTGTTGCTGCACTGTCGTCTAAAAGTCGTCGTAGTATCCTAGAATGTGATATGGTCTGATATGTGCATGATATATAGCTAGCGATATCAATGGTTCAAGCACGGCTGCCAAGTCCACAATCCTACCAAATGTGGATTAACCAAAGTGGTAGAGCCGTTCCAAGTGAGTGAGTTAAAACTTCATAAGACCTTTGCCTATGACAACAACGTTTTGTTATGCATATATCTACAAACATTGCAATTTCAATCGGTACTGTTTATTATGCGTGTTAAGTTATTAATTATATATTTGTCGCACTGTATTAAAATGGGGGGGGGGTTACAATTTAAGGTTAACCAGTAGCCAGCGACATAGTTTTTCTGGGTTGCACTTTTGATTTGGCAAAAATTTGACGAAACGTTCAGTCCGAAAGGTTATACAGTGTCAAAATAATTGAATAGTACCATTATTAGATACAGGGGAAGCACATGAAATGGTTTCAGTAGCTACCTTATTGCACAAATAACACCGTAACGGGCTAATGGCGTGACGACATTTATTAGTATTACCTGCCATAACGTACAATAGTGTACTGCTAAGGCCATATACATTCGATCAAATATATTCTGGTTTAATAAATATAAATCAAGGGCCACAATCAATGACGTATATTACAGGCTGGTCCGTATGCTGGTCAGCATTGCTGCAGAACTAGACAGGAATACAGAGGTCGTTCTTCCATTTCAGTGCAAAATTGGTTTCGGAATAGCTCGCGTATGACTCACGCCAACCATTTACTACAACAATGCACTTCGTGGCATCTAACTTCGAAGATGGACCCACATAATCCTTCCAATCGAGAGGCGCTGTCGATGGCATAACCCGTCTACATAGGGTAACGGCAGATGAGTAACCGTCTGGAAAACGAAAAAGATCCATTTTAGTCAACCAAATTGTAGCGCAGTGGTGAGAGGCAGTATCCGAACGAAACATCTAGGGACATTTAGCGGCAACTCCCATCCGTAGCACACACGATCTTGTGAGACAAAACCGAATCACCCCTTTCATTAAGACGAAGATATCGGAATGAGAGTGATTTGACGGTCAATGGGTGTTTAGAATCGATGGTTATCGGTCTGTGGTGACCGTTTGTAATGGCGGCCTCTGAATGGTTATTGCTTCACGTCCTTAGTAGATAACGATATTTTATGTTATCGGAGATCAGCCGTCTTCACCTCGGGCCGGGTCTTAAGGGACCCATTCCGCCTATCCTTTATCTGTAGGTATTGCTCTAAACATTGGCCTTTATTGTCATATTCTGTCAAACGCAAACCAAACGCGTCCTCCAGACAGTATCATTACAACCCATACCATTTTCGGATTGGCCCAACACATTTCGGTTTTTATGCATTGCTGGCAATTGCCATGGTGACCACGAAAATGTCTCCTCGAGATCCTAGAAATCGATCTTAACGACCATTATAGATAACATTATCGCAGAGTGTAGCAGGGGCGAATCTAGAGTGGGGGGGGGGTTAGGAGGGTTTTGTTTTCTCTAGATGTTCAACTCTGCGGTGTACAGTGACTGTTTTTTAATCATTGGGACCTCGGACTATGGGCCAATATGTCGCGTCGGATACCACGACTGAAGGCAGCGGGTAAGCAATTCGGAAATTGTGAATTAGGCACAATGTACAGAACACATACAGAATCAAATTTCATCCGCACGATTGCTTCGTCCAAAATGCTCGTCCTTATGCATCGCACAGTGGGTGGACGTTTTCCGTCACATTCACGTTGCGGCTGTCATAAATGATGGATAGGCAACCCTATATGGCACACCAATCTCTTACCGCACTGACAATAAAAACAACTGAATGAGTTTCAGACATCAGAAGTCAGGGGGTAAAAATAAGACGGGTTATCTTCATTCTCTTCCCAATCTTCAATCTTACACCTGTTCTGTGACACTCAATGAAAAATAAACATGAAAAGTTCCCAACATACTCCGATGGTAGTGCACGTTCGATAGTAATAAATAGTCTTCCCCTATCGCACCAACAACATGGTGGCAAAGCCAGGCCTTTCCTTGTGCCTAGCGATCCATGTCACATATATTAGTCATACAGAACCATATTATCAATCTTAAATCTGAAATAAATTGTAAAGGGTCTTTTCTATTAGATGCATTAAGGGGCTGCCTAATAATTTCGTCTTGTCTTTAGCGAATGATACCACTCATCTAGGAGTCAAACAGTTTAATTTTACAAACGTAGCTCATAGTCAATTCGTCTTACCAGCCAGGCGACGAACAGGTGTTCTTCGTGTCTCTTTAGCCATCCATAGCATCCTTATACGAGCGAAACAGTTCGATCCTACATCGTACGTAGCACGACACTGTTCAATCGTCCTGCCTATTAATCAATTAGAAACTCATTCTTAAGATCTACGAGTATTTCGGTCCCCCTCGCCAGTGCATCACATGACACAGCCAAATCGTTCGCCGAAGCCAAAGTTCAACGCACGGCTGAGAATAACACGCTGCTGTGAAATATTAATAGCCCTATATCGATAAGGGATAGCAGTACTCATGGAACTCTATTACCGTAAATGTGACATAATTTCCTTTAACAGGGTCCCGTCCTGGCCTAAGCGGCCCTTCTGAATGAACTTCCTTATTACACTTATATGGTGCAATATTGCCTGGTTATAAAACCACTTTGGACGTTAGAAATGTTTTAGTATTTTAAATGGAACGGTTTAGTGAATCAATGCAAATGCATACTGGCACCGGGAAAAACATTTAATACGCATATCCAATTGTTAAGAAGTTGTCACTGTATCAATAACACTTTACCGCTTGCAAAACGGGAGGTAAGTAATTTTATTGCGCTAACTAGTTTCTGGTCTATGGTACCAAGTATTAAATATCAAAAGATGATTTAGCATTTGCATGCATAAAAAGCTGTATAAAGAACATATATTAATCTATAAATGAAACTAAGTCCACAATATGCGCTGGGTGAACACCCACCTAAGCCAGCGGGTAACTAATGTTGTTCTTTTTCGCAATATGCGCTGTGTGAACAACCACCTAAGCCAGCGGGTAACTAGTTTTGTTCTTTTTCGTTAAGAATATGAAGTCTGAGATATAAATTACAATTGTTCAATGATACTGACAAAAGTGGAAATCGAGGCGTAGGGTTGCATAGAGAAGCATGGGAAAAGAGTCCGCAAAGTGTAATGATAGAAACACTCTTTGGCATTTGGTAAGGGCTAAAGGCTACTTTCGACCAAACTCTCGTGTTACTCGCTCTAATCAAGACGGAAATTCAAATGCCGTTCTTTTTCACAGCCTAGCGACAATTGCCGGACGGTACCTGTCATGTTGTTAAAGCCTGCTGGTCGGGTCTGCATCACGACGCCAGATTGATACGTGGTCTGCAAGTTAACGCGCCACGCTGGTGGTGGTGTTGGAGATGATGGTCGTCATGGTGATGCTGCTGGGGATGGGGGTATGCGCGGAGGAAAAGGAATACATATTGCAGCAGCTAAGGTTCGCTTTAGAAACCAAATCCACCACATTCGAAGAATGTGTTTACAGGCAAGTCTTGTTTCATTGCATTCCTCCAGCGGAGAAGAAAAGCATCTGTTTGATAAATATATTGCCCCAAACACTGATTTGTAACACGATATATATGCGGGTGCAATCCTTGTTTTCAAGTATTGCACAGTACCATGATCCGCGCACCCTACAAAAAATAACATGTAGCCCCAGTACTATACAAACGATCTTTGTAGAACATATTTTCATCTCACTATACATACGCAATGACGACACCATGACTACAACTAAATGAACAGTCCTATATTCAAAGCACTCCGCACGCAGTCGGCCCATCACGAGTGCTTAAGTGTTAGCCAGGGCCAACCTACCAAGCATTCTTGCTCTTGTGAAGCAAAGTCGTCTACGTTGGCTTGGGAACGTTCATCGTATGCAAGATGAACGCATTCCCAAGGATGTGCTATGCGGTGAACTCGTCGACTGCAAAAGGCCAACGGGACGGCCAAAGGTTAGGTTTAAGGATGTTTGTAAGCGGGACATGAAGGCTTTTGGCATCGATCCAGATTCTTGGGAGGACTTGGCATCCCAAAAGAGGGGATGGGCACGTGTCGTGCGTGACGGAATGGCTCACCACGACTCGCTATGGTTTGTGAAATTGGGCTTGAAACGCCAATCTAGGCGTCCACCAGCGAGCACAAACCAAGATCTATCGACAGGTCACCGTTGCGATGACTGCGGAAAGCTCTGTCGATCACAGATAGGCTTACTCAGTCATCAGCGTAAATGCCGCGTTACGAATCGTATAACTTAAACCAAACAAAGCTGCAAATCCATCGTCTTTCGCAGACGGACAGATGCCAACAACAACAACCGCGGAACATTTATTTTGCGATCTTAGTTCGCATTGCGTCATGACGACCTCCTTGAACTAGTTAATAAACCACTAATGCAAATGCATTCTATGTTGCTTAGGTCCGTGGCCCGAAGGTGTATTAAAGACACACGAATGTAATGGCTGCATAAATAGAAAAACAACATGGGACATCGTTGTGGCAGGAAATGATTTGGACATTGTCGCCATAAAAGGGAACCTGGATGTGAATGATGCAAAATGTGCGAGACCGCCTGATGTATGGTAACAATTCTGACCAAGTTGTATGGCAATAGTTCAGGTGATGAGTGAGCGGCCATGTCGGCTGCTTTGGGTGTGCATAAGTCCATGATAACGTTAGGCATGCGTGATAGTATGTGCACAGAACGTATCATGACACTGACATTCTTCGAAAAGATAGTTGTAACTAATTGAAAGACCATTTCTTGATGAAAATGAAATCACGAACGACCCCAAGGACGAAGAGAATAGTTGTTAAGCAGCACCTGTATATCATACTATATTATAACTGTGAGAGTTCCGGCGACGTGCATGTTGCCCGTCGGACGATTAGCTTGACGCTTGATGGACGTCGCATTCTGTGACATCTGTGTGCTGACGGCGTTTCCGGTGAGCTTATTTATGCCAGGGGACCCGGGTGCTAACGAGGTTACGTGCAACGAGGGGCAAAAGTATAAGATAAAATAGTCGTCACCAATATATTTCAATCATTGACGGACGGGTTTATTAAGACCAAAATGACCTCCAGCTAGTTTCATGACATGACCTGAAATCATTTCATCTGATCCAATTGATGACGCACCACAGTACACGTGATAATACCATGTAGGATAGGGTATGTGTGATGGCCCTGTTACCCCGCGTTAGTCCCATGCTCAAGGTTTTGCCCACGCAATATTTGGCGCTGATTTTCACCCACGATGGACCTCAGCTTCGTGTTATTCCAGCGGACTGACATTTTGATGTATTAGACTCATGACGCGCGATGGTCGGAATAATTGTTTTCGTGCTAGCGTTGGGGCAACCATGCGGAATACAAAGCAAGATATCACTCATGTACGACAGTTTAGAAAAAAATGCCAAGTGAACCTCGGAACTTTAAAATATATACACTGGATAGAGCGCGCGACAGGAGCGACTAAATACCGAGATGACGGTTATCATACCAGCTGAGTTCCCTAAGGCAGCCTGATAGACACGGCCGGAAGGGTAGTCCTTATGACAGCGCCTAGCCAAAAATTGGTTACGTCTGGTATATTGGCAACTTAGACAAATTCATTTAGAAGTCCTAACATTTGAAATTGAACCAAATGACTTCCGTGGGATGGAAACATAGCTCGCCGAATAGCATGTGTTCTAAAACGTGAAGGATTAAATAGTTAATTCACATGTTGTTTCAACGTGTATATTGCCTTAAAACGGAACTCCGAACTGGCAGATAAACCGGGAGGTTTATTTAAAAGCTACGACTACCAAAGTACTAATACAGACAATACAATAATATGACGAAACACGATACAATATAATATGACGAAACACATAACACAATACAAATAAGGTAATAATAGTCATATTAAAGGGAGTTAATGAGCCCTCATGTCAAGGAGCTGGCACGTATGTGACAGTTAGACAAGTCGAAGACCTAGAAAAGGGTGGGGTGGGTGGGAGAATCGACACCATGTGGCTGCGAACCTGTGTCAGAGTGACTGGCACCTGGATCACAGTGCTCTATAACAGGGCCTCCTGGCGAGGGGACCCGAACCTGATTGGGCGCCAGCGCACACGGCTCGGACAGACTCGAGCGTGATTGGTTAGAGTGCGAGGGTCCTCTGTCGGCCAGCGACTGACCGCCATCTGGGTCCAGACAAAGGGGGCAGTATACCTGGCGTAAAGGTGGCTCGCACAATGGGATCAGGAGATGAAAGGGGGCCACACACTGATGTGTATCTCTCTAACCGCCATCTGGATCAGGATACAATGGTGCCTATCGCAGTGGGGCCAGAGCATGAAAGGGGGCTGGATCTGTACATAAGTATAGACATCACAGAGCGCAGAGACAAAGCTTCCCTTAATATAAACCTCCAGGATCGGGCAGCTGCAGAGCGGGGAACCGTTCTAAACATTTTTTACCATCGTAAAAATTCCCTTTAGAGCTCTAGGCGATGGAAAGGGCCAGAGCGGGGCGGACTGCGTGCGGAAATAAGGAAAAGGGACCGAGGGTAGGGGTGCCTCTGGGTCTTGGTGGGGTGGGGGGGGGGGGCTCCTGAGTGAAACCTATGTTTTGGGGCTTTGACCTATCGAATGCCACGAAAGCCACAATGGATGGCAGAGGCCTTGTGTGTGGCGGTCACCATCGGGAAACGTTCACCCCCCCCCCCCTACCGCCTTCTACCGCTCAATTTCTCTTGTCGATCGACAGCGTCTGAACTGCAATCTAAAAACATTATCTACACCTAACGACCCTATTTCATTTATATAATCGAGGATAATCGAATATCAGCAATACTGATCATTCGATCAGTACCACTTAACTACAAACAAGAGCAGTTAAATGATTCTAAATGAACTTTGTCGGATTAATATCCACGTATCCCAAGCAACATTTCTTGTTAATGTGACCATTAAACTATTGCATTTCGAACATTGTTTAACTACGGTAGCGTCTTGGCTGAATTTCTTTCAGCGTCTGTGTTAGGGGTAAACACCGTTGCTCATGAATGGTTCACTTTCTTATGAACATGTACTTTGGGCAGGGTAATCCTGCCTGTCTTTAGAATGGGGAACGCGATTCCGATGGGTATATAGTCCTAACAGAAGCTTCTTCGCAGAACTTTATTTGAGTGATAGATATATCCCGCTTGGGTCATATCACACTTGGGTAAATATCTCACCTGGGTCAATATTCCACTTGGATAAATATTCCACTTGGGTCAGTATCCCACATGGGAAAATATCCCTCTTGGGTCAATATCCCACTTGGGTCAATACAATTCTACTTGGATCAATATCCCCTGATCGTCTAGGATATTGATGAGACATTCCACCCTCGGAAAAGGTCAATGTTCTGCCAGAATAAGGTGAAAATAACTCCTTAATGCAGCTTTGTTCTTACCAAGTAGCGTAGACTCATCTAGAGATCTGCGGTGCACCAAACCGGTTCTGATAATAAATCTCCTTAATCCCTTAAATTGCTACATCGTTTAGTACATGGTAACGCTATTTTCAGCTCTTGGAATCCATATAATAGAAGATTTGTGACGTACTCTCGCAAACCGGGCGTATATATTAAGATTAAATAAGATAAAGCATTATTTAATGTCCGTGTACAAAAGTCAACAATAAACATGAGCAAAAGTGCTATTGACTGAGAATGATGCAATGACATCAGTTGATCTGATAAATGTACATATGATAATAAGAAAATAACAACCATTCTATCATATATTTAAACCTTACCCGTTAGCACAATGTGCACGAAATACAGTGACACATGAAAACATCCGAGGTTGACAGGTTGTTTTGAATTCCTTAGCTGATTTCATTCAATTTATTTCTTTGTTGAGCATATTCCATAACTTGCTGCCTTGATACCTTACTGAATTTTGTCCACAAGCTGTTGTCTTAACGCGTGGCACACATAGTTGGTCCATTTTTCAACATGTAATTGCTTTCCTTTAAATGCTGCATGTCATGAAGGTAACTGGGCCCAATCTTGGTAATAACTCTCGTAAACTTCTATAGCTATACTGCGCAACCGCTCAACATATAGCTAAGATCCATATTGACTCGTCGGCCCGATGAATCAAGTCCCTTCTCCATCCTTAAGGAAACAATTTACTCAGTTCAGTTTATGTATTGGCACCATCGCGCATTACTGGTATATCATATCGTTACCCGTGATGTGGATCATGTAACACACCAGCACAAACTAACAATAATATCAAAAATTACTTTAGCCCAAAAAAATAGCAGGGGTTGGAGTAGTATACTTTACATTAATTTACAAGGCCCACTGTCACTCATTGGATACAATCTTTTACGAAAAACATCCGTTAAGCGAGCGAGCGGATGAAAATAAAATCAGATGAGGACAAGATGTGACCTGTGTGATGTGTTGCGAATGCGTCTCACAGTCCAAATGTCAATCCCCTAAAACATTATCAGCATCGTTGAAAAGGTGAAAAGGTGGCGTACTGATGCCCAGAATATGACATGGGTCACAACGGACACAGACCACAATCCTACGGGGTTACCGCTGAAATCATATCTGAAAGAGGTAGTTTTCTCGTGGGTTCAATAAAAGTGCAATGAACTAACCCTAAGTTGGACTCATAAATAATTTTTTGTTTGCCATTCGCCCATTATTAATAAAGCGATATGAACTTTTTTCCGCCTTTTATGCCGTTACAACGCATCTCTGTCATCATGGATGCCAGCTTCATCAAGTATGTGACGCAAGGCGATTGAGGACTTGTCACCTCTGTTAGGCCGTTGCACTTTTCGACCTTTGCTCCTGTGGCTAAGCCGCATTTTCAGCAGCTGGATGGAGTAGATTGGGGAAAAGCCACGTGCCATTATAAGAGTGTCAATATTTTTTTTCCTATGAGTGTGTTTACCTATGAGACATCACTGTCCACACGCCGCGGTTCTCCCATGGGTTTTGTCCTTATTACCGAACCACATGAGTCCTGTTCTATCACATGACAGAACGACATGCACTGATTGGCCAGATATTGCATGGTCTGTATATTTGACCCATAAGTCATGACGCGTAAACTATGGACCAAATCGTGTCGTCTGGACAGGGCTTTAACTTGTGTCATGACATCTTGACTTCCAGAAAATAATCGAATTAAACCTAATCTTACATATATATACATAATACTCCCACGGAGGCTGCTACTGCAACATGTCATAATTAAGGAGCCCCAATAGCTTTATTATTTGTCAGCAGGCGAAGTTGCAAATGAATATCCAGGGCGTGTTTTATTCAAGTTAATTGTCTGATTCCGCGAGGTTTTATGTGTTATGTTCTTAAACACCAACGTTTCACTTCATGACATGTAATAGAAGGGTCACAGCGTGAGCAGAACGGCAACTAATATGATTTTAATCTGATTGTTCTTCGTTGATAAGTCTCACTGTCGTGCCTAACGCTGTCGGCATCCGGACAGGAAACGTGACCGACAGGAGGCGTCCAAATGATCAGTATTAGATAAATATGTCGGATTGGTCGATTTCCCACTGATCGCCGGGTTGAGTCATTGAACTGTTCACAAGAAACTCGCCCACGTGTCATGATGATGAACTCCATGCGCAATCACGTAAACTGTTCATCAGAAAATATTCATTTCAATATTTCTGGTAATCTTGGTGAATGACATGATATTCCCCCAAATGAATATATAAAATATGGCAAGTAATTTATTTAGTTGAATAAAGGTGCATATTATAGCAGGATTGATGCATATGTTTATCATCAGACATCATGGCGTTCAACGCAATATGAGGTTTTTGCCAAGAACACTTCAGGGACGACACATGCACCACAAATTGATTGGTTAAGGTGAGTTGGCAGTTAACGTTAATATACGTATAGTATATAATAGTAAGAAAATAGTTGATTCTAATCGATTCAGTTGTGGCAGTTAATAGTTAAGGCAACGTTTGGTGCCCTGTCACAAAGCATCGATGGTCATGATACCAGAGCCTTGTGAAACACGAATGGGTTGCTATGGCCACCAGAGATACCCAGTTTTGATGTGCACAATTCGTTGTATTGCTTGCTTCATTTGTTGTATAAAGCGACGCTCGACTTGAAAATCTATCCAATTCAACCACTGCATCAGTGTAACGCATATGAGTAAAGCAATCTGGTTTACCCAGTTTTTGCAGCTCCATCAGGTATATTTTCTATCCCATATACACCTTCAGTATACTACTTGTATATCACATATCATCGCACAGAACACTGGCAGAAGTCACGCGATCTGGTCTAATTTCCCGTACAGGCTTCAGACATTGCTTTCAATCCCGTTTTGGTGCATCATCTGCTCTTTTACAATTGATTGGCTTCACCAATGCCCACCCTCGCTCGCCATACACCCTCCGCCAGCCACCCGGTTAAACAACCCTTGTTGATGGCTCACATGCGGGTAACCTGCTTTTAGTGACTCTGGTGTAATGCCATTCAGTTGGAAGTTTTATAACGGGCCTTGTCGCAGTAGTCTATATCCAGATGTGGTTTCTCGAATGATTTTTTATTGAGCCACTGGGGGAAATGTAACTGAACCACCGGCCATAAAATAGAATAACCAAAACGAACCCTTATGGACAGCTACCATCTATCAAAGATGTATGACCGATCAACACACATTAAAACGTCTACCGAGGCAGATTAATATGACAGATCACAGACAACTATCATCAGGATATAGGAGTAGGTAGCTATAAATTCAAAAGATAGCATTGCCGTAGGATACGTAGTCCCCCCCCCCGTACCGAGTGAAAAACTGTATGGGTGGGCAACTAAAGCTGTGATTACCGCCTCACCGTTACACCCACCCACCGTACCATGCACCCCTTACTTTTCACATTTGTTCCCGCTCCGGTCTTTAGGTCCCCCCCCCCCCGCCATCCCATTCCCCCAATAATGTGCATGCCACTTACTCGCCCCTCCTCCCAGTTCAACGCACGACCTCCCTAAAGCCAAACGTCTTCCTCTGCCTCTGTTATTTTTGTTGATACTGGTTGCCATCGGGTCATTTTATTCCGCGCCCCACTTTCGTGTCCGCAGTAAAATCGTTCAGTTTACTGGTGAGTATTGCCCTGCACGCGTCGCTGGGATATTAGTTGGTCGGTAGGATTTCGCGTATAGTGATGAAAATCGTGCCAAGAGTTCAAATGGAGCCACTGCCGTAACTTTACGGTTTCCAGCCATTATAAGAATAAACGTGGAGCGTTGTTTCTGATCCAGCTGAAGCTGTATAATGGTCCGCGGTGGCGTAGCTCTTAGCGCACGTGTCATGGCACACAGCAACATTGGCATCACAATGTCACCACCACCACCACAGGCCGCTATACTCCCACGCCACAATGTCACCACCACTACCACCGGCCGCTATACTCCCACGTCACAATGTCACCACCACTACCACCGGCCGCTATACTCCCACGTTACAATGTCACCACCACTACCACCGGCCGCTATACTCCCACGTCACAATGTCACCACCACTACCACCGGCCGCTATACTCCCACGTCACAATGTCACCACCACTACCACCGGCCGCTATACTCCCACGTCACAATGTCACCACCACTACCACAGGCCGCTATACTCCCACGTCACAATGTCACCACCACTACCACCGGCCGCTATACTCCCACGTCACAATGTCACCACTACTACCACCGGCCGCTATACTCCCACGTCACAATGTCACCACCACTACCACCGGCCGCTATACTCCCACGTCACAATGTCACCACCACTACCACCGGCCGCTATACTCCCACGTCACAATGTCACCATCACTACCACCGGCCGCTATACTCCCACGTCACAATGTCACCACCACTACCACCGGCCGCTATACTCCCACGTCACAATGTCACCACCACTACCACCGGCCGCTATACTCCCACGTCACAATGTCACCACCACTACCACAGGCCGCTATACTCCCACGTCACAATGTCACCACCACTACCACCGGCCGCTATACTCCCACGTCACAATGTCACCACCACTACCACCGGCCGCTATACTCCCACGTCACAATGTCACCACCACTACCACCGGCCGCTATACTCCCACGTCACAATGTCACCACCACTACCACCGGCCGCTATACTCCCACGTCACAATGTCACCACCACTACCACCGGCCGCTATACTCCCACATCACAATGTCACCACCACTACCACCGGCCGCTATACTCCCACGTCACAATGTCACCAACACTACCACCGGCCGCTATACTCCCACGTCACAATGTCACCACCACTACCACCGGCCGCTATACTCCCACGTCACAATGTCACCACCACTACCACCGGCCGCTATACTCCCACGTCACAATGTCACCACCACTACCACCGGCCGCTATACTCCCACGTCACAATGTCACCACCACTACCACCGGCCGCTATACTCCCACGTCACAATGTCACCACCACTACCACCGGCCGCTATACTCCCACGTCACAATGTCACCACCACTACCACAGGCCGCTATACTCCCACGTCACAATGTCACCACCACTACCACCGGCCGCTATACTCCCACGTCACAATGTCACCACCACTACCACCGGCCGCTACACTCCCACGTCACAATGTCACAACCACTACCACCGGCCGCTATACTCCCACGTCACAATGTCACCACCACTACCACCGGCCGCTATACTCCCACGTCACAATGTCACCACCACTACCACCGGCCGCTATACTCCCACGTCACAATGTCACCACCACTACCACCGGCCGCTATACTCCCACGTCACAATGTCACCACCACTACCACCGGCCGCTATACTCCCACGTCACAATGTCACCACCACTACCACCGGCCGCTATACTCCCACGTCACAATGTCACCACCACTACCACCGGCCGCTATACTCCCACGTCACAATGTCACCACCACTACCACCGGCCGCTATACTCCCACGTCACAATGTCACCACCACTACCACCGGCCGCTATACTCCCACGTCACAATGTCACCACCACTACCACCGGCCGCTATACTCCCACGTCACAATGTCACCACCACTACCACCGGCCGCTATACTCCCACGTCACAATGTCACCACCACTACCACCGGCCGCTATACTCCCACGTCACAATGTCACCACCACTACCACCGGCCGCTATACTCCCACGTCACAATGTCACCACCACTACAACCGGCCGCTATACTCCCACGTCACAATGTCACCACCACTACCACCGGCCGCTATACTCCCACGTCACAATGTCACCACCACTACAACCGGCCGCTATACTCCCACGCCACTCTGGGAGAATCCAGGCCCACCTCAAGAGTGTTCTCCATGGCAATTAGGAACAATGTACCGAACACATACAGAATAAAATTTCATCCGCACGATTGCTTCGTCCAAAATGTCCATCACATACAGGTTATGGCTGTCACAAATGATAGATAAGTAGCCTTGTGTCACACAACAATCCCAACTGAATGAGCGTTAGACTTCAGGCGGTAAAAATAAGAGGCGCTCTCTTCATTCCTATGACTGAAATTCTTACACCTGTTCAGTGGCATGAAACATGGACAAGAACAGTTCCCAACATACTCCCACGGTAGCGCACGTCCGATAGTATGAAATGGTCTTACCCCATTGCAATAACGAATTCGTGGCAGAAGCCAGGCCTCTTCTTGTGTCTAGCGATCCATGCTCCATATATTAGTGAAACAAAACTATATCACCAACCTTAAATCTGTAATAAATTTTAAAATTATCTTTTCTGTTAAATGGATAGGTGGATGCCTATTAATTTTATCTTGTCTTTAGCGATTCGTACCACCCATCTAGGATTCAAAAAGCTCCATTTTGCAAATAGAGTTCACAGTCAATTCGCCCTCTCGGTCAGGCAACGACAGGCATTCTTCGTGTCTTTAGCCATTCATGGACAGCTACCCTGTACCAATGATGTATGGCCGATCAACACACATTAAAACGTCTACCGAAGCAGATTAATATGACGGATCACAGACAACTATCATCCAGATATAAAAGTAGGTAGCTGTGGCTTAATTGAAACCCACCCTTCGACTATGATTACTTCTTTCAGCTATCGATCTTCCGCCTTATATACGCAATATGAGCCAGCTTTCAATTTAGAATCTATGCATATTTTTCTCGGTGAGGGATCTGCAGCATTACCTGCAAAATGACGTAGTGCGGCTTTTGGAGTCATGTGTTGCCTTGTGACCGCCCTTTGATTACATTCTGTCTGGGATGACAGCCAAACAGCTCTATGACGACCCGGCGGGCCGGCCAATGCTTTGAACAGGTGAGCGGCGGAGAGGTTGATCGGGGGTCCATATCGCCAAGAGCTAACAATATTCCATGCAACTTCATTGCCGCAAATGTGAAAGCAATTTTGCTCAAAAGAGCGCCTGTCTTATTGCGGAGAGGTGGTGCAATATTAGTCGCATGATACAGCCACTTTGCACGTTAGAAACGTTTTCATGTTATATGTAATGGCTTAGATCTTTAATATTTAAATTTTAATGTAGTCACTGTATAATTAAAACTTTACTGCTTGAAAACGGGAGGCAAGTAATTTTTTGGATCATTTAGCTTCAGGCCTATGGTACAAATCATAAATATACAAAGGACCTTCAGTATTTCAAACCAAATACAAAGCGTAATACATGCATAACTGAAACTAAATTATTTCCTCAATATGCGCTGCGTGAACAACAATCTGAGCCAACTAGTAATTTGTTTTGTCCTTTCTCGCTCAGAATATAAAAGCTGATATCTAAATTATAACTCTTTAATGAAAATGGAAACCAAGGCGGACGTAGCGATGCATAGAGATGCATGGTGAGCCTGGTAGAGAGGCACAGAAGAAACATTCGTCAGACCACCAATGCTCTGGTAGATTTTAATTCGGGAGACCCGGCGGCGAAATTGCCTCGGGAAGTCACTCCCTGTAATCTTGGGTCCGCTAAGTGCAATGACCGAACGATTCCATGACATTTGGTAAGGGATGGATGGTGGTGGGTGGGGGGGGGTCCACAGAGTGAAACCCTCTGACCGAGGCCAGGATCCTGGATCCTGGCGTAATTCACCGGCTATCGCATTAAACGAATTAGGATATAGTCCGGTGAAAGATAAGGTTATTGCAGGCTGGCTCAATGCCCCCGCTGGGGGTGTCGCTGGCCCCCACAGCGCGCGTGTTGGAGATGGCAGTAATCGTCGTCTTGGTGAAGATGCTCTTCATGGTGGGCATGTTTGGAGGGTCAGAAAGAAAGTTTAAAGCAGTTAGGGTTCGCGTTTGAAACAAAATCCAACGCAGTCTATGAATGTGTTTACCTGCAAGTCTTGCATTATTGCATACCTCCAGCCGGAAAGAGAAGCGTCTGTTTGATAAATCTATTGCCCCACAAACTGATTTGTAACACATATATATGCGTGGGTGCTATCCTTGTCTTCAACCTTGGCGCCCTGCAAGAATAAAATGCACCTCCAATATTATACAAAGATCTTTGTAGAACAGATGTTTTATCACACTACAGATAACGCAATAACGACACTACAACGACAACTAGATGAACAGTTCTAATATTCAAACCATTCTGCTGAACGTTTGTTTTGCTATCTTTCTTCGCATGCCGTCATGATGACCTCCTTGAACTAGTCACTGAACCACTAATACAAATGCATTCCATGTTCCATGGGTCCGTGGCCCGAAAATGTAATAAAGACTAATGAATGTAATGGCTTCATAAATCATCAAATGACATGCGACAACGTTGTGGCAGTATTGTACGTGAACATTGTCGCATAAAAGGAACCTAAATTTGAAGGATACAAAACCTGCGATACCGCCTCACGTATGGTAAAAAATCTGACCGAGTAATATGGCAACAGTTCCGGTTGGAGGTGTGATGGGACGGGACGTAACGACGACAGACATGATTCTCCTTTCGACACGTTCACGTGATGCTCATATATAATCTGCATCCGGTCTCGCGCTATGTCAAATGAATAGTCAGTGTCTATATCTTAATAATGAACAAGCTCCCTGTCTTAGATCAGGGTCGCCCCATCTTGTGTATTTTCGCGCGGGAAAATATCTTACATAGTCCCTCGTAGTTCAGGAATGGCGTATTATCTTGTTATCATTGACAAGGGAAGGATGATTAAAAAGTAATGAAAAATATTTTATCTAGCCTCAATTCTTGAGTGCCCCCTTCGTTGGAGAAAAGGGAGGCACGTGCCTTTTTTGTCGCCTATTTTGCAGCCAAAGGGGGTGGGAGCACGTGCTTCCTGTGTCTCTCCCCTGGATCCTGCCACTGGATCCCTTATCTAGCACGAGAAAGGCGGCAAGTGAATATTTTTAATGGACGGTTTTGCAAGTGGAATCAGAAAATGTAAAATTTATGCATTAAATTATCCTCAATAAGTGACATAACGGCCAGACCTCCGCTGTTCAGGAAGATCCACACGTAACCTTAACTTGGGGAATTCCTTCTTCAAAAAAACGCGTGGGACATTGCCCCGATACCTTTAAGCAAATGTGGCTTAGCGACTTAGGAGGGCCCGGGTCAGCGTAGTAGCCCTCATACACAGTAGTCACTTAACACATTTACCACTGCCTAAAAGGAGGTGAGGTAATTCGTCCCTAATAGGACACGCAATGGGGTGAGATTCACATGACCGCGGAAGAATACAGCGCACCTCTTTATAAACCGTACGGAATGCCAATAATGCAATAACGTAAGTGGGTCCGAGAAAAAACGTTCCTTCAATCTGATCGTCAGAAATGGGTGCGGTGCTCTAGTTTTGCATGATGGAGTGCCAATATCAGTACTGTTCACCCTGATAGCATCACGGGTGATTCATAATGTTGGGAAAGTACTTCATCATGAACATTCGCAGGGGAGGGCCCTCGAATGCCTTCCCTGGATAAACGATCCACCGCCGGCGGCCACCACCCCGCAAACCCGTCCCGATTCCTCTACGCATCCCCACATTACTCCCGCCATGAGGTCTGTTCCCTTACCATTAACTCTCGGTGCATGCATCTGGTTCGGAGGACAACGTGATGAATGCGGCCAGGTCAGACATCAATTTGTCCTTCTCTCTGATCCAGCATGCGCTTCCGCTCCCACTCCACAACACGTCCATCCTTCAACGTCCCTCGGTTTGAGTGAGCAGCCATGTCAGCGGCGGCCATGATGTGCTCCGGGTGTGTACAAGTCCGGAATAGCGTTAGGCATGCGTTCTGTGTGTCTTAACCCTGTAATTGTTCGAAAAATACCACTAAGGTTAATTGGAAGCTATGTTCTTGAATAAAATGTATCGTGGCCAACCCCAAAGACGAATAGAATGGCTGATCAGTATCATATGTATATCATAATATATTATAACTGTAAGATTCCGGGGTCGTGTGTTCGATTAGCCTGACCTACGCCCGACGTCGCATTAATGTGACATCGGTGCGCTGACCGCCTTTCATGTGATGAACGGTGGTTAACGAGGCTACGTGCAACGAGGAGCTAAAGTATCAGCAAAAATAGTCGCCGCCCAATAACTTCCGGGGGATGAAGACATAGCTCACCGAATATATATTTTGTTTGCGTAAAATGATGCCTACATTAAAATGGAAGCTCAGCCCTTGAACTATCGCAACCATCATTGCGCTTTTTATATTTTCTGGGTCGCGTAGGGGCAAGAAACTGAATGCGGAAGGGGCAAGCTCATGAGTGAAACGTGAGGACGCTATTCGTCTGAGGAATGTGTTTGGTGCTTTGACCTTTCGAATGCCACGAAAACCACAATAGATGGTACAGGCCTAGTGTATGGAGGTCACCATTGGCTACCCTGTGCCGTTCAGAATGACTTGTCGATCGAAAGCGCCTAGGTTGCAACACAAAGGCATTCACAATTTCATTATCTACACTCAGACCCTATTGTGTGAAACCAATATGGGTCTGCAAAAAATAGATTTCTGATCATATATCTGTTTATTCCTTAACTTACTGTATCGTTTATTACATCGCAAAGCAATCACAAGGTTTGCGACGTATTTTAGAAAACCTGGCGTATAAATTGACTCGTCTGCACAATGAATGAAGTGTTGCACTGTTCCTTTGTTAAGCTGAGCTTCCAAAACCGCCATCCAGCCATAAATCCCGCAGCAAGCGAGCGAATGAAAAAGAAATTAGATGAAGACACGATGATGTGGTCCCCGTGATGTGATGTGATGTGATGTGATGTGATGTGATGCGGATTGGTCTCACAGTTCAAATTTCATTCCCCCATTCCCCCGCATTGATGCCCAAAATATGACATCTGTCACAAAGGACACCAGGCGAAAGCAGACCACAACCCTACGGTGTTACCGCTGAAATCATATCTGAAAGAGGCAGTTTTCTCGTGGATTTAATAAAGGTGCAATGAACTAACCATAAAACTTGACTCTTTTTTTCGTTAATAATGTGTTATAAACTATTTTCCCGCCTTTCCGGGCCTTTCATGTCGTTACAAGGCTGTCATAATGGATGGCAGCTTAATCAAGTAGGTGACACAAGGAGACTGAGGACTTCTCATCTCTGTTAGGACGTTGCACTTTTCGTCCTTTGCTTTTGCGGTTAGGCCGCATTTACAGCAGGTGGATAGAGTAGATTGGGGACAAGCCACTAAACGAAACATGTCATGATAAGTGTGTCAAATAGGAATTGTGCGATTAGTTATTTGGTTCTTATTACCGAATCACATGAGTCGTCCTTGTCTCACTGTCTCACTGTCGGGGCGTGCCTAACGCTGTCGACAAGCAGACAGGAAACGTGACCGGCAGGAGGGATCCAAATGATCTTAATTACGTAGATATGTTGGATTGGTCAATTACCCGCCGATCGCCGCATTGAGTCATTCAACATTTCACAAAAAGTTTGTTCACATTCCTGACGATGAACTCTGAGCGATTCACGTAAACCGTTCATCAGAGGATACACATGTTTATGTTTCTGGTAATCGTTACGGTAGTGAATAAGATGATATTCCCACAAATAAATATATAAAATATGGCAAGTCATTTATTTATTTGAATAAAAGAGCATATTGTGGTAGAATATCATGGCCTTCGACGCCATAGGGAGGATATATGCAACACAAATTGATGGTCAAGGTGAATTGTGAGTTCGCGTAAATGCATGCATGGAAATATCAAGAATAAAGTATTCTAATCGATTTATGTCCTGCATTTAATAGTTTAGGCACCCTTTGAAACGATGCCTGTTACTGGAGTTGTAGTTATTACTATCACCGCAACGCCTAAATCGTCAAAAAAAGTAAGAAAGAAAACATCCATTTAAGTGATACATTTATCAGCTTTTTTTTCCCTGCCGTCGTGCTTGTGGTATATATACCCTCGCCAGAGTTTGCCCATCACTAACACAACAAACATTCCTTCTTCTGTTCAAATCTCGGTGGAGTATTTGTTGTCTCCATATCACCGTTCTTTGCTGAGTTTTTGTTTGCCAGTACCATCTACCACCGGCAGACTTGTTATCTGCCATGCGACGGCGTATCGAGGCAGCTGTACGAAGAGATGTGTCACAGTTTATCGCCGTATCACCGCCGCTTAACGACCCTTCGTCTACAATGGTGGCCATGCTTTTTTTTTGATTGTTTTGCGGCAGCAGCGGCTTTGTATATCTCTGATGGCCAAGCGCTCTTGTCATTATGTACAGCGGGTTACTGCAGTGTACCTCAAGCCTAACCGTTGCCACTCCGGCTACAGCTGTTGGGTGTTTGTCTCGGTTCACTGGCAATGCCTCGGGCCGGGCGCCTGGGTGGTGGGCGGGTCAGGAGCCATGCTCTGCGGCCCGTGATTGCCCCGCGCCCACCCCACCACACTTTCCGGTACCCTGCCACAAAGCATCGACTGTGGTTATGCCAGGGTCTTGTGAAATGCAAAGAGATAGCTATGCTACTTGTGTGCCACATATCATCTATCAGAACACCAGAAGCGAAGTCACGCAATCTGGTCTAATATCCTACAAAGGGCTGCAGACATTGTTTTCAATCCCGTTTTGGAGCATCATCTGCTCTTTTGAAATTAAGTGGCTCCTCGTAAACAGTTCACCATTGCACACAACTGTTTGCCATACACCCTCCGCTGACCGAAAGAGCAGAACATTATTTAAGCGGTCGTCCAATCCAGGTCCGTTGACCAACTTTACAGCCCGATGGCAAAAATTTATCGTCGAACCTACACGTTCCCGT
Source organism: Arenicola marina (assembly GCA_964019135.1). Taxonomy (NCBI): domain Eukaryota; kingdom Metazoa; phylum Annelida; class Polychaeta; family Arenicolidae; genus Arenicola; species Arenicola marina. The sequence continues at coordinate 13,131,682 of OZ025255.1, forward strand.
AAGTCACACATCATGGACCGCAATTACGGAGGGGATGGCAATGGATACTTCATGCTCAACTCCAGACCGACGTGCTGAACGTTTGTTTGTCCCCATTCATTCATACTACTGGTAGCAACCAATAACATTTATTGTTTACATTGTGTTCAAGATTCATTGTCCCCAGCCAGACACTCAGAATAGGGAAGCAAAATGTGGGCGTTGCAATACAGCCAGAAAGTGTGATTACCGCCTTCAGCTACATGGTCGTTGAGAATTATAGCGTTTGTTGGCGACAGGCTCATTTCAATGGCCAATCCGTATTTTGGGTCGTCTCCATTGTGTGATTCCTGGAAATACCCGCGAAGCATACGAGTGTAAATGTCGAATAACTGCAGCCGACGTGTCTCTGGATCTAATTATGAACGAACTAGTGCATAAAGTGCTTGAATATGCTTTTGTCTTTTACCCATTCTTTACAGTTCCAATGGCCACTGCTTAAAATGTGTATTGACGTTGCCATCAACATGTCTCCCTGGGTCAATATTAAACGCTGGAGGTAGAGATTCATCAACCCTTGTTTATGACACACATGCGGGTAACCTGCTTTTAGTGGCTCTGATGTAATGCCATTCAGTCGGGAGTTTTATCACATGCCATGTCGCAGTAGTCTATATCCAGATGTGGTTTCCCGAAGGATTTTGAAAATCATTTTCATTTTTTTTTGAGCCAATGGGGGAAATGTAACTGAAACGCCGTCCATAAAAAAAGAATAACCAAAATGAACCTTTGTGGACAGCTACCATCTATCAAAGATGTATGGCCGATAAACACGTCTACCAAAGCAGATTAATATGACGGATCACAGACAACTATCATCAGGATACAGAAGTAGGTAGCTATATATTCCAAATATTGCATGGCCGTGGGAAGCGTAGTCCCCCCACCCCCCAACCCCCCGTCCCGAATCAAAAAATGTATGGGTGGGCAAATAAAACTGTGATTACCGCCTCACCGTTACACCCACCCACCGTACCATGCACCCCCATTATTTTTCACATTTGTTCCTGCTCTGGTCTTTATGGTCCCCTCCCCCCCCGCACTCTCATTCCCCCAATAATGTGCATGCCACTTACTCGCCCCTACTCTCAGTTGGGCGGGGATATTAGTTGGTCGCTAGAATTTCGCGTATAGTGATGAAAATCGTGCCAAGAGTTCAAATAGAGCCACTGCCGTAACTTTACGGTTTCCAGCCATTATAAGAATAAACGTGGAGCGTTGTTTCTGATCCAGATGAAGCTGTATAATGGTCCGCGGTGGCGTAGCTCTTAGCGCACGTGTCATGGCACACAGTAACATTGGCATCACAATGTCACCACCACTACCACCGGCCGCTATACTCCCACGTCACAATGTCACCACCACTACCACCGGCCGCTATACTCCCACGTCACAATGTCACCACCACTACCACAGGCCGCTATACTCCCACGTCACAATGTCACCACCACTACCACCGGCCGCTATACTCCCACGTCACAATGTCACCACCACTACCACCGGCCGCTATACTCCCACGTCACAATGTCACCACCACTACCACAGGCCGCTATACTCCCACGTCACAATGTCACCACCACTACCACCGGCCAAAATACTCCCACGTCACAATGTCACCACCACTACCACCGGCCGCTATACTCCCACGCCACAATGTCACCACCACTACCACCGGCCGCAATACTCCCACATCACAATGTCACCACCACTACCACCGGCCGCTATACTCCCACGTCACAATGTCACCACCACTACCACAGGCCGCTATACTCCCACGTCACAATGTCACCACCACTACCACCGGCCGCTATACTCCCACGCCACAATGTCACCACCACTACCACCGGCCGCTATACTCCCACGTCACAATGTCACCACCACTACCACCGGCCGCTATACTCCCACGTCACAATGTCACCACCACTACCACCGGCCGTTATACTCCCACGTCACAATGTCACCACCACTACCACAGGCCGCTATACTCCCACGTCACAATGTCACCACCACTACCACCGGCCGCTATACTCCCACGTCACAATGTCACCACCACTACCACCGGCCGCTATACTCCCACGTCACAATGTCACCACCACTACCACCGGCCGCTATACTCCCACGTCACAATGTCACCACCACTACCACCGGCCGCTATACTCCCACGCCACTCTGGGAGAATCCAGGCCCACCCCAGGAATGTTCTCCCTGTCAATTAGGCACAATGTACCGAACACATACAGAATAAAATTTCATCCGCACGATTGTTTCGTCCAAAATGTCCATCACATACAGGTTATGGCTGTCACAAATGATAGATAAGTAGCCTTGTGTCGCACACCAATCTCAACTGAATGAGTTTTAGACTTCAAAATTCAGGCAGTAAAAATAAGAGGCGCTCTCTTCATTCCAATGACTGAAATTCTTACACCTGTTCAGTGGCACTCAATGAAACATGGACAAGTACAGTCCCAACATGCTCCCACGGTAGCGCACGTTCGATAGTATTAAATGGTCTTACCCCTTTGCATTAACGACATCCTGGCAGAAGACAGGCTTCTCCTTGTGTCAAGCGATCCATGCTCCATATATTTGTGAAACAAAACTATATCAGCAACCTTAAATCTGTAATAAACTGTAAAATGTTCTTTCTATTAAACGGCAGGCATTCTTTGTGTCTTTAGCCATCCATACCAGTATTTCGGGCGCAATGAGCGCCTGGCTTATTTGACTGGCAAGCTTAATGGTCACCGCGTGCGTCGGGAGAACTGTTTACCAAAACCTATTGCACCGAGGATTTCACATATTGTACTTCCGCCAGACAGCCACAATCACGTCCTGTTCATGTGGCTTAATTGAAACCCACCATTCGATTATGATTACTTCTTTCCGCTATCGAACTTCCGCTTTATATACGCCATATGAGCCTGCTTTCACTTCTGTGCATATTTTTCTCGGTGAGGAATCAGCAGCATTACCTGCAAAATAACATCGTGCGGCTTATGGAGTCATGTGTTACCTTGTGACCGCCCTTTGATTACATGCTGTCTGGGATGACAGCCAGACAACACCATGACGACCCGGCGGGCCGGCCAATGCTTTGAACAGGTGAGCAGAGGAGAGGGTGATCGGGGGTTGGGGTGTTGGGGCTGCTTCTCGCGCTTTGTCGTTGGTAAATATCCAGATATTGGAACAGTCGGTAACCCAGAATTCGTTTGCCGAAGCCAAAATTTAATGCTCGGCTAAGAATAAAACGCTGCTGTTAAATATTGATATATGTCCATATCGCCAAGAGATAAAAGTATTCTATACAACTTTATTGCCGTAAATGGGACTGCAATTATGCTGAAAGGAGCGCATGTTTTATTGCGGAGAAGTGGTGCAATATTAGTCGCATGATACAGCCACTTTGCAAGTTAGAAACCTTTTCATTTTATATGTAATGGTTTAGATCTTTAATACTTAAATTCTCTAAAGTGCTAAGTTTTATTTGCCCACCCATACAGTTTTTGATTCGGGACGGGGGGTTGGGGGGTGGGGGGTGGGGGACTACGCTTCCTACGGCCATGCAATATTTGGAATATATAGCTACCTACTTCTATATCCTGATGATAGTTGTCGGATTATTTATCTTCAGGCCTATGGTACAAATCATAAATATACAAAGGACATTCAGTATTTCAAACGCAAAACAAAACGTAATACATGTATAACTGAAACAAAATTTCCTCAATATGCGCTGCGTGAACAACAACCTAAGCAAACTAGTATTTGTTTTGTCCTTCCTCGCTCGGAATATAAAAGCTGATATCTAAATTATAACTGTTCAATGAAAATGGAAACCAAGGCGGACGTAGCGATGCATAGAGATGCATGGGGCGAAAGGCGGTGAGCCTGCTACAGAGGCAGAGAGGAAGCATTCGTCAGACCACCAATGCTCTAATACAGTTTATTTCGGGGAGACCCCGCGGCAACCTTGCCTCGGGAAGTCACTCCCTGTAATCTTGGGTCCGCTAAGTGCAATGAACGAACGACTCCATGGCATTTGCTCAGGGATGGGGAGTGGGGGGAGGGGGGTCCACACAGTGAAACCCTCTGGCCGAGGCCGCAATATTCAGCTTGAATTTCTCCTGGATCCTAATCCTAATTCACCGGCTTTCGCATGAAACGAATTAGGATATAGTCCGGTGAAAGGTTATTGCAGACTGTTTCAGTCCAGTTCAGTGGAGGAATACGTATTGAAGCAGCTGAGGTTCGCTTTTGAAACCAAATCCACCACATTCTATGAATGTGTTTACCTGAAAGTCTTGTCTGACTGCAATCCTCCAGCGGGTAAGAGAAGCATCTGTTTGATAAATATATTGTGATCCGGGCGCCCTGCAAGACTAAAATGCAGCTCCAGTATTATACAAAGGATCTTTGTAGAACATAAGTTTGATCACACTACATACAACGCAATAACGACACTAAAACTACAACTAAGTGAACAGTTCTAACATTCAAACCACTCCGCTGAACGTTTGCTTTGCTATCTTTCTTCGCATGGCGTCATGATGACCTCATTGAAATAGTTACTGAATCACTGATACAAATGCATTCCATGTTCCATGGGTCCGTGGCCCGAAAGTGTAATAAAGACTCATGAATGTAATGGCTTCCTACATCATAAAAGTGTTATAGCCGGGATGTGATGTGATGTGATGTGATGTGATGTGATGTGATGTGTTGCGGATGGGTCTCACAGCCCAAATTTGATTCCCCCAGAAGATTATCAACATCGTTGGAAAGTTGGAAAAACCTAGGCGTATTGATGCCCAGAATATGATATGTGTCACAAAGGACACCAGGCGAAAGCAGACCACAACCCTACGGTGTTACCGCTGAAATCATATCTGAAAGAGGCTGTTTTGTCGTGGGTTTAATAAAGGTGCAATGAACTAACCATAAAACTTGACTGATGAATATATTTCATCTTTTTTTCGTTAATAATGTGTTATGAACTATTTTCCCGCCTTTCCGGTCCTTTCATGCCGTTATAGCGCAGTCATAATGGATGGCAGCTTTATCACGTCAATGACACAATGACTGATGACTTCTCATCTCTGTTAGGACGTTGCACTTTTCGTCCTTTGCTTTTGTGTCTATGCTGCGTTTTCAGCAGGTAGATAGAGTAGATTGGGGAAAAGCCACTAAACGAAACATGTCATGATAAGTGTGTCAAATAGGAATTGGGTGTGTTGACCTATCTAAAATCACCGTAAACACGGTGCGAGTATCTTATTTTGTTCTTATTACCGAATCTCATGAGTCGTCTTTGCAGTTGTCTGGACAAGTCTCACTGTCGGGGCGTGCCTAACGCTGTCGACATACAGACAGGAAACGTGACCGGCAGGAGGGTTCCAAATGATCTTTATTGTGCAGATATGTCGGATTGGTCAATTACCCATCGATCGCCGTACTGAGTCATTCAACTTTTCACAAAAAGGTCGTTCACATGTCATGACGATGAAAACTGGGCCATTCGCAATCACGTAAACCGTTTATAAGAAAATACTCCTTTTTATGTTTCTGGTAATCGTAGTGAATCAGATGATGTTCCCACAAATAAATATATAAAATATGGCAAGTAATTTATTTATTTGAATAAAGGAGCATATTGTGGTAGGAGATCATGGACTTCGACGCCATATGGACGATACCAGGGACGATACATGCAACCCAAATTGAATGTTCATGGTAAATTGTGAGTTCACGTAAATGCATGCATGGAAATATCAAGAATAAAATATTCTAATCGATTTATGTCCTGCATTTAATCGTTTAGGCAACCTTTGAAACGATGCCTGTTATTGGAGTTGTAGTTAATACGTTCACCGCAACGCCGCCTAAATCGTAAAAAAAGTAAGAAACAAAACATCCATTTAAGTGATACATTTATCACATTTTTTCCTCAGCCGTCGTGCTTGTGGGATTTGCTCCGACGGTTGAAATATACCCTAGCCACAGTTTGCCAGGCAATAAAATAACAGACATTCCTTCTTCTGTTCAAATCCCGGTGGAGTATTTGTTGTCTCCATATCACCGTTCTTTGCTGAGTTTTTGTTCGCAATGGCTACCAGCATCTGCCACCGGCAGACCTATTATCTGCCACACGGCGGCGTATCGAGGCGGCTGTACGAAGAGATGTGTCACGGTTTATCGCCGTATCACCGCCGCTTAACAAACCATGGCAGTCTTGCTTTTTTGTGGGATTGTTTTGCGGCAGCAGCGGCTTTGCATATCTCTGACGGTCAAGCGCTTTTGTCATTATGTACAGCGGGTTACTGCAGTGTTCCTCGCGCCTAACCGTTACTACTCCGGCCACAACTGTTGGATGTTTGTCTCGGTCACTGGCTATGCCTTGGGCCGGGCGCCTGGGTGGTGGGCGGATCAGAACCCAGGCTCTGTGGCCCCCGATTACCATACCCCCACACCACCACACTTCCCGGTACCCTGCCACAAAGTATCGATGGTGGTTATACCAGGGTCTTGTGAAATGCGAAGAAATAGCTATGCTACTTGTGTATCAGAACATCAGAAGCGAAATCACGCGATCTGTTGTAATATCCTACACAGGATGCAGACATTGCTTTCAATCCCGTTTTGGTAGACCATCTGCTCTTTTGAAATTAAGTGGCTCCTCGGTAACAGTTCACCACTGCACACACCTGCTTGCCATACACCCTACGCTGGCCACAAGTGAAGAAAATTACTTCTAGCGGTCGTCCAAGCCAGCTCTCTTGACCAACTTTGCAGCCCGATGGCAAACAATTATCGCCAGACCTACACGCTTCTGTAAGTCACACCTCATAGATTGCAATTACGGAGATTATTGCGTTGGGGGCTAAATGCTCAACTTCCGTCCCATACCGACGTACTAAACACCCGTTTGTCCCCATTCGTCATACTACTGGTAGCCACCAATAACATTTATTGTTTAAATTGTGCTGAAGAGTCATTGTTCCTGTCCCCAGTCACACACTGACCAAGATGGAGAAGCAAAATGTGTGCCTGGCAATACAGCCAGAAGGTGTGATTTCAAGCATCATACCCCCTTCAGCTGCGTGGTCGTTGGGAATGATGGCGGTTGTAGACGACAGGCTGATTTCAATGGTCAATCCTATTTTAGGCCCTCGCCATTATGTAATCCCTGAAAATACCCGCGAAGCAGACGAGCGTCAATGTCGAATAACTTCAGCCGACAATCGTGTCTTTGGCTCCAATTCTGAGCGAACTCGTGCATAAAGTGCTTGAATATTCTTTTGTCTTTTACCCGTTGTTTCCAGTTCCAATGACAACTGCTTAAAATGTGTATGGACGTGGCTATCAAAATGTCTCCCCTGGTCAACATTAAACGCTGGAAGTGGAGATTCATCAACCCTTGTTTATGGCTCACATGCGGGTAACCTGCTTTATAGTGGCTCTGATGTAATGCCATTCAGTTGGGAGTTTTATCACATGCCTGTTCGCAGCAGTCTATATCCAGATGTGGTTTCTCGAATGATTTTGAAAATCATTTTCATTTTTATTGAGTCGCTGGGAGAAGTGTAACTGAACGGTCGTCCATAAAATAGAATAACTCAACTGAACCCTTATGGACAGTTACCCTTTTACGAATGATGTATGGCCGATAAACACACATTAAACGTCTACCAAGGCAGATTAATGTGACACACCACGGATAATAGACTAGTATCATTAGGATATAGGAGCAGGTAGCTATATATTCCAAGAATTGCACGCCGAAGGAAGCGTAGCCCCCGACCCCGTTCTGAATGACCAACTTTATGGGTGTGCAACTAAAGCTTTTATCTCCCCCTATAGCCCCCAACCCCCCCCCCCCCCCACCCCATTGCCATCGCCTCACATTCGTGTAAACCTTAAAACCGTTCCGTTTACTGGTGAGTATTGCCCTGCACGCGTCGCTGGGATATTAGTTGGTCGTTAGGATTTCGCGTATAGTGATGAAAATCGTGCCAAGAGTTCAAATGGAGCCACTGCCGTAACTTTACGGTTTCCAGCCATTATAAGAAACAACGTGGAGCGTTGTTTCTGATCCAGCTGAAGCTGTATAATGGTCCGCGGTGGCGTAGCTCTTAGCGCACGTGTCATGGCACACAGTAACATTGGCATCACAATTTGACAACAACTCCCCCCACGACCTCTGTCACTGTCACTCTGGGAGAATCTAGAACTACCTCAGGAATGTTTTATGCTGTCAATTGTGCACAATGTACCGAAGACCTCCAGGATAAAATTCCATGCGCAAGCTGCAAAAAACGTCGTGATGCATCGCTCAGCATTCACTTTTGGGCTGTCATAAATGATACATCAGTAGTCTTCTCTACCACACCAATATGTTACGGCACGGACAATGAAAACATCTCAAAGAGTTTTAGACTTCAGAACATTCACTCCGATGACTGAAAATCTTACATCTGTTCAGTGACACTCAATATAACATGGACAAGAAAAGAGTGCCCAACATACTTCCATGATAGAGTGCGTTCCATAGTAATAAGTAGGCTTACCCCCATTGCACCAAGAATATCGTGGCAGAAGCCAGGCCTCTCCCTTTGCTTAGCGATCCATGCTACATATATCCCCAACCTTAAATATGTGATGAACTGTAAAATTGTCTTTGTTATTAAATGCATGGGTGGATGCCTAATAATTTCGTCGTCTTTAGCGATTCATACCATAATTGAGGAGTCAAACAGCTTCATTTTACAAATGTAGTTCACAGTTAATTCGGCCTTCCGGCCAGGCCTCGCACAGGTGTTTTACGTGTCTTTAGTCATTCATAGAATCCATACATGAGTCATGGAGAAATATTTCATATCAAAATAGTCATATAAATTATCTAAATCACCACTCTTTTATCAATGTTAATTGCACATATCTAACAGATTAGAGTATATATATGCCTTCGACGAAGAGTTTTTTTTTTAAAGTGATTCAGCCATTGAAGCACATTAATGGCTGGATTGTATATCATCAGAAGACATTCTGCCGATTTTTCATTTTTGTAATTGCAATAGTAGCAAACAGACATTTACATCTCGTTATGGATGGCCAAAAAATACGACGGCCTATAATCACACGTCTGTATCAGTGCACCATCAATTGTGGCCTCCCCTAGGATTGGTTTTACTCCGGCGATCGAGGAATGGTGGTGGTTAAACTGCTAACTCTCCCTACACACAGTCTAGCGTAACAAGAGCGCCTCTATGCTGACTGCCACTACTCGCGGCTTCCTCTGGTATCGATGTGTGTGAATTAAATTTACGCGGCTGGAGCAGTCATAGAAGTGCGGAAACGCGGATCAAAATATGTCTGAGTTTTTGGCCTCCAACGAATGCTACTAGAATGTTTTCATGTCGCCTGAAGCACATATCGCTGTGAGGGCCTGGCTTATTTGACTGGCAAGCTTAGTTGTCATCGCGTACTTCGGGAGAGCTGTTTACCAGAACCTATTGCGCCGTGGATTTCATATATTGTATTTTGGCTAGACAGCCACCATCACGTCCTATCCATGTGGCTTAATTGAAACCCACCCCACGACTAGGATTACTTCTTCCCGCTATCGAACTTCCGCCATATTTACGCAATATGAGCCAGCTTTCATTTCCGTACATATTTTGGGGGACGAATCTGCAAAATTACCGGCAAAATGACGTCGCGCGGCTTGTGGGGTCATGTGTTGCCTTGTGACCACCCTTTGATTACATTCGGTGTGGGATGACAGCCAGACAGCACCAGGATGCCCCAGGCGGGCCAGCCAATGCTTCAAACAGGTGAGTGGAGGAGTGGGGATCGGGGCTGTGGGTGCACATGCGTGGGCTGCTTCTCTCGTTTCATTGGCAATGATCCATATATGGAAACAGTCGGTAACCCAGGCTTCGTTCGCCGAAGCCAAAGTTCCATGCTCGGCTGAGAATAAAACGCTGCTGTGAACTATTAATAGCTCCATCTCGACCAGAACAGTATTCCTTGCAACTTCATTGCCGTAAATGTGACATAATTTCCTTTGAAAGAGAGCTCCCGTCATGGCCTGTTTGGCTCAGTCGTGGCCTGTTCGGCCCAGCCGAATGAGCTTTCTTATTACAGAAACATGGTGCAATACAGTAGTCGAAATATTACCTGGGTAAATAGCTATTAGAACATTAGAAACGGTTTTTTTAGTGGACTAGTTTAGATCTTACTGAATAAATGCAAATGCATACTGGCACTGGTAAAGACTACATTTATTACGCATATCCAATAAAGTGCCAAGAAGTATCGATAGCACTTCACTTCTTGATAAACGGCAAGTAAGCGATTTGCTTGTGCGAACTATTATTTTACCTATGGTACAAACTTTTAAATATGAAAAGGTTATTCAGCATTTTCATGCATAGAAACCTGTGTGAAAAACGTATATTCATCTATAAATGAACCTAAATCCGCAATATGCACTGCATGAAAAACCACCTAAGCCAGCGGATAACTAGATTTGTTCTTTTTCATTTTGAATATGAAGGCTGATATCTAAATTATATCTGTTCAATGATACTGACGAAGTTGCCAGTCGAGGCGTAGCGTTGCAACGAGATGCATGGGACGAAAGACGGAGACTGCTCCAGAGGCAGGGAAGAACCATTCGTCAGACCACCAAGGGCTCTGATACACTTTATTCCGTGGAGACCCCGCGGCGACCTTGCCTCGGGAAGTCACTCCCTGTAATCTTGGGTCCGCTAAGTGCAATGACCGAAGGACTCCATGGCATTTGCTAAGGGGTGGGGGGTGGGTGGGGGAGGGTTCACACAGTGGAACCCACGGGCCGAGGGCCGCAATATTCAGCCCGTATTTCTCGTGGATCATGGTATAATTCACCCGCTTTCGCATAAACGAATTAGGATTTAGTCCGGTGAAAGATGGTGTTATTATTGCGCCGCGGACAGTTTGTTTGGCGGCAGACTCAGTGCCCCCGCTGGTGTGGTGCTACCTCTCACAGCGCGCAGCAGGGACCCAGGCTGTTCATGAGGCGGTGCCGTCCTCGTCCTCAGAGATCGCTCATGAGATCTTCGCCGTTTTGCAATGCCGCGGGAGTGGAATTTGTATAGCTTGCTGGCCGAAGACAGCAGAAACGCGCATCTTTCTGCAAGAGGTATTATAAGAAATGCGGAAATATAATTATAAAAATGATGAGTATATCAAAGTGATGAATCGCGCGCTCCTGATGGAACAGAATTATCACTCTTAAGACTTTTAGCATAACAATATAAAACTTCTAAAACGTGATCGCTCAGCAATCGTTTCTATGTAGCCATTACAGGCCATTATGTAAAAGTGAATCTCGTTGGAAATGTTAGGTAACGTCGGGTTATCGTTAACAAGCAGACTATAAAACGCTATGGGACATCATTCCTAAGTTGGAAATGGGCGTCTGGCTCATAACGTGGTATAGATCAATTTGATTCGATACACACCGAATGCAATTGGTTCAAAATGGGGATTGTAGGGCTACTTTGATGGCTCAGCCATGCAAAGTGTTAAGTCGCTCAAGAGCGGTGTTCATAAGTCACGCGTATTTCACGCCTAAAAATTTGGCAGGTCCGTTATGCAGTTACTGACGCCGTGACGATTGTATCTGCCGTACCACTGTCTAATTGTATTGGAATGGCAGGGAAGAAGCCGTCCGTATGTCAGTAACTGTCAAATAACTGGAGATATCGTGCGTAAGCTACGTGTGGTCTACGAATACCGCCCCAGCTGTATAAACGCAAAACATATCCACCTCATGGACGCCCTCCACTCGAGAGTAAGTCTCTTGTTTGCAAATGAACCCACTATGTGGCGACACCGCATGATCGGGGTATGGCCAGACTCACTGGCTTACTCTCGCTTAGAGGGAGCAACCCCATGCATGCCGTATATCTGCATGTCATATTTCTGTATTGACCCTTCATATAGCCACGATGAGAAGTTATATATTCTAAACCACCCACGCAAAAAGGTACGCACGAGAGGTATCGTCCCCTCCAATCACCAGTTCTACTAGGGCACATGTTTCTCATCCCTGGCCTCCAATACATCGCATCCACTCGTTTACCGAGGCACAGGGTCTACATGTGGTTTATAAGTTACCTCTAGAGTTGGGACGTTCTGTGTACATCGATCTCTAAGTAGGTCACTACCTCTAGAATCGGACGTTACTCTAGAATTGGACGTTACCTCTAAAATATGTTCGTACTTGAACTATATTGAATTAACGATATTCAATACCTACTTATTTGACGTCGACAGGATCATCTGTCAATGTCAGCTCAAATTATAACTATGGAAGACATATTTTACCTAGTTCAGTCCCACCTTGTTGTCCCGGCAGGATACTAGGTCCATTTTAGCTTGCATGCGCACAAGTGCGGACTAAATCCCTTCATTTCATAATTTGTTTACTGTAAATTGCACGCGCGCGCTCCTTGTATATCAAATTTTATATTGCATTCCCAATCCAATGACGTTGGTAATAATGTGCTCCATTCCTTGCAATAGCGTGACGTCATATCTATCTTGACGTCATATCTTCAGAAACCAGTCTGCAAGTGAGCTGTGACCCACAACTAAAGTATGCTAGCCGTCGGCCGTCCTTGTTATCTCATGGCATGCTTGGCGGACTTCAGCTAGGTAGATCGATCCGCCTCACGTCAGGTCGCCCCTAGATTCACTTGACATAAGAGATGCCTGGGGGCAGACAAAGAAGTGCCCACATCAGTGCCACAATCTCCAAAAACACAACAGGCAGATTTATGAGAAGTTGAGGAAGTTGCCTGTGGTGCCACGCACCAATACAATACACTGATAAACAGAGATGTGAATTGCCGATATGCTCAGCGCGATAAAGGGACTTGTCTTTAGCCGAATTTCGGTATATGTCAGCATTTTACGTAAAAGGTTACAAATGCCAATATTTGAGCAATTAAATACAATGCATAATACAGGTGTAAGAATAATACCGGTTAAACAATTTGAGATGTTCTTGTTCGAACTTATGACCTTTTGGCCTGCAGCACAATCAGACTGAGCTAAAAAGCGTTCCCTTGGCATGTTTTTCAGGATACCATGTGGGCAGGATTGTGCGTAACCCTCGCGGGTGAAGACGGGGTGCTGCATAGCTCAGTTGATACTACGTTGAGCTTCAGGCCAAGAGACTAGCGTTAGATCCCGCTCGGAATCAAAATCAGATAAGACTGTCTTCATATATTATGCAAATTAATATCAGAAGAGGTTATGGTGTTAGTCAAAGGACCACAAACAGCCATCCGCTCTCCTGTGAGTATCTCACCAAAACTGTGGAAAAGATGCCAATTAATGAAGATACGTAGAATACGTCAGAACTGTGGAAAAGATGCCAATTAATGAAGATACGTAGAATACGTCAGAACTGTGGAATAGGTGCCAATTAATGAAGATACGTAGAATACGTCAGAACTGTCCGAAAGAGATAACAACCAATCAATAACATTTTGAACAAATCCAGGACACACACTGTAAAGGTGCTCTTTACAGGTGGCTTAATTCTTAGTTGGAGCAGTTTGTGTAGGTCAGCGTAAATATGACGGACTAACATACGGATAACGACATGGATTAGGATACCATCAGCATTACCTACGGCCGCCCCACTTTTAAATATCCATAAATACAGCATGTGTTTAGGCTACGATCAGCACAGTTCACCCCGTGCACAGGAGTAAAGCCAGAAATTGTTGATTCATCATAGTCACATCATGAATAGATAAATACCCGATACTGTCCGCGGGGTCGCAATGCTTTCAGTATGAGACGTTTGGGAATGTGAACCTGAAATACAGCCATGCATGAATGGTGCATTTGTGATTCGTGCAAAGCAAATATTTAGCTTTTGATATCAAAGACGGCGATTTACGACTTGGCGGAGTGTCATAGTGAGGAGTAATCAATATCTAACACATGCCGCGTCCAGGGTTCACCGAGAGCAATGGGGCGACCACCTCACTAAAGACCTGGCCCCGGACACAATAACGTCTTCATTCCCATTTCTGTAGCAAGGAAAACACGGGAAAGAGAGGTGCACTTCCGCGCACGCTTAGAATGTGCCGCTTAAAACGGAGTGGAATAAGCATGAGACGCGATCGATGAGGAGTTGACAAATGACAAACATTTCACGCGTGTGTGGGTTCTGGTATTGGATGTCCTTAATTTATAGTGTTTGTACCGGGTACAGGCAACATTTGAACTGCGTGGAGATTTTTGTTGTGGTCACAACGGTAGACTGGCAGCGAAGTTACGTACGATTTGGAGTTTGTTCTCAGTCCTTCCCATCATGGTGGTAATGGTTATGACATGTCCTATACTGACGATGATAAATATGATGTGATTGCTTCATTATTAAAGAAAAGTTCATTGCAGCGATAAAATGAGCAAAAGAGTGTGTTCAAATTTATGGAACGTAATGTCTGATGACGTAATTGTTAACTGTAGGATATGTACTATGTGGATGTCTACAGTGCTTGATGAAGAAGTGAAAAAAAGAACACAGTTTTTGTATGTACACAAAAATCACACGTTCTTCACACAACATACACCAAGGAGGCAAACAACTGTTTTTAACAATTTACGCTTTGGTTTTGCACAAATGCATATTTAGAAATACCCGTAAGTACAAATAAATAAATACATGATCGCCATTTAAAAGATTCAAGCTTTAATCGGAAGACAAACTGCTGTATGGACGCTTAAATAAGCAGCATTCTACTCACATCGGAACCGCATTCAAGCTTTGTAGTTGTTAAATGTCGTTCGCCACGTGTGGGCTGAGAGAGTGGGTACGGGGCAGTCGGATGTACCATCCCCGTACACCAAAGCCCCGATGTTGGGGAGCGGGGTGGTACTTAATACATTGCTGGGTTTGAAGGGTTCCCGCGGTAACTCACGCCCCCCCCCCCCCATTTTCGCCGCCAAATTCCGCTGTTAAGGGGTATTTTTCGCGGCAACCCGCTCTATGAACGCCCATTTTCAGAGTAACCAGCCTCTGATGAAAAAGCGTCAAGGCACCCACACCCAATATATCACTAATGAGAGAGCGCCAAGGCATCCCCAGCCACTCACCCTCTACCACTACCCCCCTCCCCCCCTCGTCATCTCGCACTTCCAAACCCTCCAATACATGTGAATAGTGCAAACGGTGACCTGTCATCCGCATCGTAAGGGGTACCACGTGGTATTTTACACTGTCCTGCTGACTGTCTGCCTTCCCGTTACCCCGCATGGTACAATTGGCTGTTAGTTATGTAGACATTTATTCAGTATACAAGCCCATTACATTGTTTAGTCTTGGTTTGTTTCGCAACCAAAAATTATATCACACATATGCAATGACTGGTGCCATTTTTACCACCAGAACATCTTAGTAACCATGGCACATATGACTACGATGCTAAGTTAAGATAAGATAAAGTTTTACAAGTCTACAATAAACATTACTGCAAGTGCTATCGACTGACGAGCTGTTGGGAAACATCGCAAGGAAAATAACAAAACATGTTTAAACAAAGGACAAGTAAATGTGACACGTATAGATTTGCGACATACCAACTTCTACTCAAGTGGTTTCCACTGCCAAGGGGTTGTGACTTTAACGGCTGCATTTGGTTGCTTGTTTCACACTTGGGCGGATATTGGAGTTGTTGGCGTTGTCTCGTAATTTATAAAACGGACCACCTTTTTTCGGTTGGCCGACTTGGAGACGTTTGCATAGCGTGCTGCCCTGAAAGCTAATGGCACATTGAATGCAATACACACACAGACGGTACGGGCACACAGCTGGTTCTGTATGGTGGGATATACTACTACTATTTAAACAAATCTACAATGCAGCTTTTATAATTCGGTCGCCAGTGTTGACACACAGCGACAGAAACACGATAAAAACCTTGCTGCCCACCACCACCACCTCCACCAACATCACCGCCACCACCACCACCGCCCCACCGCCCCCCCCGCCCCCACCGCCGCCACCACCACCACCGCCCCCACCGCCGCCACCACCACCACCGCCCCACCGCCCCCACCGCCCCCACCGCCGCCACCACCACCACCGCCATCACCGCCATCACCGCTCCCACCGCCACCACCCCGGCCGCCATCACCACCACCACTGCCACCAATACTACCACCGCCATCACCGCCATCACCGCCCCCACCGCCACCACCACGGCCGCCATCTCCACCACCACTGCCATCACCACCACCAACGCCCCCCCCCCACCATCCCCACCGTCCCCACCGCCCCCACCGCCACCACCACCGCCGCCATCACCACCACCACTGCCATCACCACCACCACTGCCACCAATACTACCACCGCCATCACCGCCATCACCGCCCCCACCGCCACCACCACGGCCGCCATCTCCACCACCACTGCCACCAATACTACCACCGCCATCACCACCATCACCGCCCCCACCGCCACCACCACACGGCCGCCATCACCACCACCACTGCCATCCCCACCACCACTGCCACCAATACTACCACCGCCCATCACCGCCATCACCGCCCCCCACCGCCACCACCACGGCCGCCATCACCACCACCACTGCCATCCCCACCACCACTGCCACCAATACTACCACCGCCATCACCGCCACCACCACCACTACCACCGACATCCCCCACTACCACCACCACCATCACCGCCACCAGCTACCACTGACACCACCACCACCGCCCCCCCACCCCCACCACCCCCACCGTCCCCACCGCCCCCCACCGCCACCACCACCGCCGCCATCACCACCACCACTGCCATCACCCACCACCACTGCCACCAATACTACCACCGCCATCACCGCCATCACCGCTCCCACCGCCACCACCACGGTCGCCATCACCACCACCACTGCCACCAATACTACCACCGCCATCACCGCCATCACCGCCCCCACCGCCACCACCACGGCCGCCATCTCCACCACCACTGCCATCACCACCACCACCGCCCCCCCCACCACCACCCCACCGTCCCCACCGCCCCCACCGCCACCACCCACCGCCGCCATCACCACCACCACTGCCATCACCACCACCACTGCCACCAATACTACCACCTGCCATCACCGCCATCACCGCCCCCCACCGCCACCACCACGGCCGCCATCTCCACCACCACTGCCACCAATACTACCATCCGCCATCACCGCCATCACCGCCCCCACCGCCACCACCACGGCCGCCATCACCACCACCACTGCCACCAATACTACCACCGCCATCACCGCCACCACCACCACTACCACCGACATCCCCCACTACCACCACCACCACCATCACCGCCACCACTACCACTGACACCACCACCACCCGTCCCCCCCCCCACCATCCCACCGTCCCCACCGCCCCCACCGCCACCACCACCGCCGCCATCACCACCACCACTGCCATCACCACCACCACTGCCACCAATACTACCACCGCCATCACCGCCATCACCGCTCCCACCGCCACCCACCACGGCCGCCATCACCACCACCACTGCCACCAATACTACCACCGCCATCACCGCCACCACTGCCACCAATACTACCACCGCCATCACCGCCACCACCACCACTACCACCGACATCCCCCCACTACCACCATCACCATCACCGCCACCACTACCACTGACAACCACCACCAACGCCCCCCCCCCCCCACCCCACCGTCCACAGCGGCCCCACCGCCACCACCACCCGCCGCCGTGACCACCACCGCCGCCATCACCACCACCACTGCCACCAATACTACCACCGCCATCACCGCCATCACCGCTCCCACCGCCACCACACCACGGCCGCCATCACCACCACCACTGCCACCAATACTACACCACGCCATCACCGCCATCACCGCCCCCCACCGCCACCACCACGGCCGCCATCTCCACCACCACTGCCACCAATACTACCACCGCCATCACCGCCATCACCGCTCCCACCGCCAACACCACCGCCGCCATCACCACCACCACTGCCACCAATACTACCCACCGCCATCACCGCCATCACCGCCTCCACCGCCACCACCACGGCCGCCATCACCACCACCACTGCCACCAATACTACCACCGCCATCACCCGCCACCACCGCCCCACCACCACCGCCGCCATCACCACCACCACTGCCACCAATACTACCACCGCCATCACCGCCATCACCACCACCACTGCCATCACCACCACCACTGCCACCAATACTACCGCCGCCATCACCGCCACCACCACCGCTACCACACGACATCCCCCACTACCACCACCACCATCACCGCCACCACCTACCACTGACACCACAACCATCGCCCCCCCCCACCACCCCACCGTCCCCACCGCCCCCACCGCCACCACCACCGCCGCCATCACCACCACCACTGCCATCACCACCACCACTGCCCACCAATACTACCATCGCCCATCACCGTCACCACCACCACCACTGCCACCAATACTACCACCGCCATCACCGCCACCACCACCACTACCACCGACATCCCCCCACTACCACCACCACCATCACCGCCACCACTACCACTGACACCACCACCACCGCCCCACCCCCCACCACCCCCACCGTCCCCACCGCCCCCCACCCGCCACCACCACCGCCGCCATCACCACCACCACTGCCATCACCACCACCACTGCCACCAATACTAACACCGCCATCACCGCCACCACCACCAATACCACCCGACGTCCCCCCACTACCACCACCACCATCACCGCACACCACTGCCACTGACACCACCACCACCCACCCCGCCCCCCACCACCCCACCTCCCCACCGTCCCCCGCCCACCGCCACCACCACCGCCGCCATCACCACCACCACTGCCATCTACCACCACCACTGCCACCAATACTACCACCGCCATCACCGCCACCACCACCACTACCTACCGACATCCCCACTACCACCACCACCACCACCGCCACCACTACCACTGACACCACCACCACCGCCCCCCACCCACCACCCCACCGTCTCCACCGCCCCTCCCCCCCCCCGCCCACCCACCACCAACAGCGCCACCGTTACCATCCCCACCGCTTGAATTCAAATTAATTTTGTGGCCTACGGTCGAGTGCGTGTTTCCGTTTGTACAACCCAAGCTTTATTCTAGCCTATACCCCGTCACACCCAAACCCGCCACATACAAAATTAATGAAAGAACTAATACAATTTATAAACGAAACATCTATATACATATAGACTTATATAAATGAAACAAATAAAAACATCACTGACGAAGCATCACTGCACATTTGGAAAATTGAAGCCGCACCAAAAGTATTAAACCGTTTTTTTGAAGATACGCCCTTCGTAGGAACACTTCACGTACGCAGCTTTACATATATGATGTAATAGGCTTTATTATTTAAATAAAAATATTAAATAAAATGACCAGATATGTGTGGCATATGGACCCTTATGCTATTGGCAATGGTCCACCACATAATTTAATTGCACTTCCAATTCGATTCCAATTCATTCAGTCCGACTTGATCCCACCATATGCTGTACGGCTTCTTCTGCAAAAGTGCGCCAAAGCATAAAATGATACATGTGACGTATAAGTGTTGTCTTTTAGCCTGGACATTTTGATACAAATACCAATTGCTCTGCTTATTGAACAGCACTTAAATGCATAAAGAAAATGATATATATTAACGGAAACAAATAGCTCATTAAAGCAAACAAAACTGCAATATCAGAACTTCTATAATATTATTATTTTTCTAACCACACGTGATTAATTAATGCTCACTTGAGACTTTTGGCTGAAGATGTTTCTCTCTCCACTTCTAATGGTGGCCAGCAAAATATGGATGTGTTTGTGATCTGATTCCGGTGTTACCCGACTTGATAAAGTTTTGTGAAAGCGGAGATAGGAAGGCGAGAAAACATACAAAAAAATCAATCAATCAATCGATTTTGTTCGATATCTATGCTTCGCAAAAGTACACAAAACTTTGCATCATATGCTTTTTAGACACCGAGGAAAAATTGTGACTAATGGGGTTATGGTCTGATAATTAACGAGCACTTTGTATCGCGAAAATAGGGTGAACGTACCCTTATGCTATATTGGTTGTGGGGATTTTGTTCGGTACATTTCTATGCTTCGCAAAAGTACACAAAACTTCACATCATATGGTTCTATGACACCGAGGCAAATTGGGACTAATTGGGTTATGGTATGATTATTAACGAGCACTTTGTATCGCGAAAATAGGGTGAACGTACCCTTATGCTATATTGGTTGTGGGGATTTTGTTCGGTACATTTCTATGCTTTGCAAAAGTACACACAACTTCACATCATATGGTTCTATGACACCGAGGCAAATTGGGACTAATTGGGTTATGGTCTGATTATTAACGAGCACTTTGTATCGCAAAAACCGGGTGAACGCACCCTAATGTCCGCTAATTTGGCAGATCAGCTTTATTCGGGATTGCAAAATGATCCCGCTGAGAACGAACCCGATCTTTTATCCTGTCAATGAATAAAACATAGGATACACCAATGTGGCAGATGACATATGAGTGCCATCTACACAGCCCCTGGCATTGCCGACAATGCGGGCAACACATTAATTTATAGACTGTTAAGCTATCAACGCAGCGAGGAAACCTAAACCGGGGTGCCAATATTACCACCCACTGGCTCAGGCCGGCACTGGGTCCGGACCCGTTTAGTGTTAAATGGGTTCTCCATTAATTCCCGCCGGGAACGGGTTATGAAATAAAAGGGCACTTTGCTAAGACTGGTGCATGATGGGATATGGCCTCGACGGGCACTGAATGAAACAGCAGTCTACCACTACCGCTGCCCCCCCCCCCCTCCCCCTTTCCCCAAACCCCCGCCTCCTTGCCAGCGACGTAATATCGGCAAAACAGATAATTTACCTAATCTACGAGGCCGCCACGCTGGCTTCGGTGACAATTGCTCGCCCGTCCCCTCTCACCACCTCCCCTCCCCCCGCCCCATTTCTTTCTCTTCGCCCGAACCCCGGTCTAAAAACAACAAAAACATTATTGTGGCAAAAACGGTAAGAGGACCTGCGCCGCCAGGCTATTTCATCGATAGGCCGGCCGCGCGCAAATTGTGTCAATAAGTATTAGCGAGGACTTTCCAGGCTTCAGACCACGAGTAAAGGGGTGACGGCCGGCGGCCTGGGGCTGTCTGTCGGGCTAACTGGCTGGCTGGCGTCAACGACAGACGTGCGAGAACTGCGCGAGAACTTGGCGAGACGTAGCGGCGCGGGGAGGTTCACGAATGCTGCTACAACCGGCAGGGGGCGTGGGTGGTGGCGTCCGCACGGGTTGGACGACAAAGGGGGTCTA